>OX382301.1:22663035-23863035 GCA_947507805.1 Aporophyla nigra
ATTAATGCAAAGTATTAACTTCATATAGAGCGTATTAACATAATTAAAAGTATTTTAAGTAGGCGCTCGCCGCCCCTATTACACGGGGTTTAAAAATAACCGGAAAAATGTGGATATAGATACTAAAGGTACGCACGCCTCTGCCCAATCCTTCGGCGAATGCAAGCATGTCATGTTGTTAAAAGTATGTTCTCCAAATTTTTACATAAATAAAGATCTCTCTCTGCCTCCGATTTTTCCTCTTGCACAAAAATCTTCGAGCCGCATTGTCCCGCTCAGAAAAACCAATAACATGCTTTACCGTCGCCAGCTCCCGGACTACATTTAGTTTTTTCTTTTCCATCGTGCACCGTGTTTGATGGTACGACGGTGTACAGGGATCTTCTTTTTTCCAACATGGCCGCCGGACGTAATTGTTGATGCTGTACCAATTTGAAATTTTTGGCTCGGTTCGTTAGCGATAACCAAGCATGCTATGATTGGAATATTTTATGAAAATTACAAAAGAAAATATCTTAAATTCGTGAGCTGATGTAAAAGGTTTCGGTGTAGGTATTGCTGATTTGAATTCTGTAAAGCCATATTTGTTACGATCAATCAATCAATCAACTCAGCCTTTCGATGGCCACTGCTGGACTAGCCAGCAGTGGCCTCAGCCTTTCCCAAGCTGTGCCACAACACCCGTCCTCCGTCTCCGTCGTCGGGCCATCTAGCTAGAGGCTCGTTACGTTTGCCGATACGCGGCCTCCACTCTAGGACTCGTCTGCTCCACCGGCCATCAGTTTCATTTCATTTGGCGGACATGGTCAGCCCCATACTACTTTAGTTTGCTTACTCTGACAGTTATGTCGGTAACTTCGGATCTTTTCAGGATAATTTAATTTCTGACTTTATCGTTTAAAGAAACTCCGAACCTTGAATTTGTGGACCAGCCCAACTGTCAGTGTCCACGTTTCAGTACAATATGTCATTACTGTTTTCAGACATTGGGGGATAGCCATTTGTTTGTTTATAAAAATATATATAGAAAAATAAATCTAAAAACACGCTAAGGGACCGGCACTTACATCTTCGAATGAAGTGACTTTTTAAACAATGATCCAACTTTATTTGAAGTTCGTTTGATGACTATCGGTCTTCTTAGTTCAATGATCTATGTTCATTTCTTCTTCATACCTAAAGCCTTCTACCCCACACAGGCAAGTTAAGTTAAAATTACTATTCAAAACTATGCATTAAAATAGTACTCACCTATTTATATTTAAACCCAATGGCATGGAACTCCATATTAGCAGAATGTTGTTCTCAGCAATACTAGTTTTACGGTCGGCTTCACCCGCTATGCGATATAATAAGCAGTCGAATGTACTTTAGCGTATAGCCCGGTAATGCTTAGTAATCCTGCCCGTGAAATTTGCAGGTTAACGTGTGGGGTAGAAATACACGGGTGTGACAAAGGGGCGTAGACGTTGAAATATCCTAGAAGATTAGAAATGTTTTACTTAAAATAAGGACTCTTGACAGAATTTAACTTACCAAATGACAGAACAAATGATTGTGCTCATCACACAACATTTGTCCTGGGTGGGAATCGAACCCACGACCTCAGTCTTAGCAGTCAGCTACTTCTGCATACCTATGTAATTTTGCGCAATGAAGTGGCTTTTGCAATACCTAATGAAAGAAGCTCAAACAACGCGAGCTCGTTTGCCAGCTGGTTTGTCAGACAACACAAGACTGGTTTTTCAGACTTTCAGTATTCTGACGACCCTTAACGACTGTCAAAGATCTACAAATGACAGCCGGGACAAACAGCTTAACGTGCTTTCCGAGGCACGGTGCGGTGATTTTATATGTAAAGATGGTCACCCATCGACGGACCAACCGCGGCAAGCGTATCTTAACCTGATCGAGTCACCCGTGCCGCAGTAATTATTTAGCCACAATCCTCCTCTATTTTACCTATACTATGTATTTACAAAGTATTCGAACACTTACCCTATAGGTATAGCTACAATCTACAAAGGCATTTGGGTTTCCGCAATTGAAATGTTAAGTTATTTCGTATGTGTAACCTGTATATGTTATTCCAAGACACCTTTCATGTATCTCTATAACTATAATCAAATCATAAATTAAAGTAACTTTTCGTGTTTGTCTGTGTAACCGGATTTTGTTATAAACCAGGCAACGGATTTTGATGCGGTTTTAACCATTATATAGAAGTTTTATTCCGGAAGGTTGATGTGTATCATAAATAAATATTGAAGTAACATTTAACAAAAAAATCTCAGTATTTGAAGTCTACTTATGTAGGTAGATTATAATTCAATACAAAACGTCCGTCCGTCCGTCCGTCTCTCGCAGGGCTGTACTGTGACAGACGAACGGACAGAGGAGCTTTAGTAATAGGTTCCCGTTGTGTCCATTTTGGGTACAGAACCCTAAATTTTTTACACATCGCAGCATCTAGCATCGAGCTAGGTTTTAATACATTTAGCAGCAAAGCTTGCATTCATCGAGCAAAGGAAAAAGAAAGCAATTTAATTTCAACTAGTTTTTCAGATTACTTCGCGGTTCACCCAGATTTTTTGCAATTCTCTTTTAAACCCAGTTTGTATAACTACGAATTGATTCAGCAAACTAAGTTCAATGCTCTACTTTCAGATTTCCATAAAGACGCATAAATTGTTTCTTTAAAAAATGTTTTTTTTTTTAAATCATGCTGTTTCAATCCTCATTTTATTCGAATATGGCATAGCCAAAGGACAGTATTCTTTTACGAAAACCGATGTTATTTAGATGGTAAGTCTTGTTTAATATGCCTTTTTAGTTGACGTTTTCGTCATAGTTGGGTTTTTTTTTTACCTGAATAATAATGACTGTCACTTTTTGCCTACATAAAGAGTCACACGTCATAGCCACCAACTATGTATAAGAGAAGAGTATGCAATTTGGCACAGTTAAATTTTATATGAAGAAAGAGTGCAGAAAACTGATATTTAAAAAAAAATGATATTTTTTTTAATGAATTATGTTTGAATTTCGACCACTAAGCGATGTACGTCTGGGCACCCGGTAACCATCTTGCTCACTCAAGCTTATATTTTCCACGGCTAGAAATCTACCCATATTTAATTCGCTTTGAAACGATACAAAGAAGAGTTACTGACCAGATAACTGTTCATCAGATTAGACCCACAAAATTATAAGGTATTTAAATAAGGAATTATAAATGCAAAAGAGCCTTTTGCTATTTAAAGGCCTTTTCAAAGCCGCGTCGTGTCCTCACATGAAACCCGTCCGTGTAATCCCTCCCTACACATCAAGTTAATAAGTTAATCTCAGCTTCGAACATAAATAACGTTAAATTAGCTGAAACGCGCTTTGTAATAGAATGTTTAAGCTGATTTGCACTCTAATAGATTTAATTTTCCGAACAGAATTGTTTGAAAATTCATGCAATTTCTCGTTGGATAATTTGAGGAATGAACATGGGAAAATGATCATTAAGTTGTGGAATTATTTGAGTAAACACCTCATCTTTTCAGCCGAAATACATCGACTGGTTGACATTGGCCTCCCCTAATTTGGAAGTATTTGCCATTATCACTACGCTTGGCAGACGGGTTGGCAATCGCAGTATAGTGATAAAATGCATAGAGAACGCTGCTGCCCATTCTCTAGTAAGCCTTGCCCATTATGACACCCACGGGAAGAAATGGGATGTTGCTACTCGTTACGTCCGGCATCACACGAAAAACCGGACGGAGTTGGATTTATTCCGTGAAACACACAGTTTTAACCTTGCTTATTTCTTGACAAAGGCGATGAAAATCACTGGTGAATTATACTCTTTTTCCTCCGTTCATATTATCTGTCGCAGATCCATGTGACCTTTTAGAAGATAGGCAGCCGCCCCATGTAAAATGCGGGTAATCAGCTGCATCCGGTTAGACTGGAAGCCGACCCCAACTTGGTTGGCAAAAGGCTAGGCAGATGAAAATGATGTAGAGCACGTTACACTAATGTGTATTTACACAAAAGTAAAAGGTCAATATGAACTGTAAACATTTGTTTACACTAGTTCGTAGTGACCACTGTAAATCTACGCTTGCTGGCGGTGCCTCTACTACTTATTTTCGCGAATTAATTTTTACAACTGTTATTTAAACAATACAGAAGTTATCATGATCAGTAGAAAAATTTAATGGGCGGTCATTTAATTTTTCGGTGGTTAGTAAATTAGTGAGTCAGTAAAACATAAGCAGTAAATAATAAAAATATTGGTCTGTTATTTCATCATTCAATGTCAGTGCAAAAATTACTCAAGTAGTTTAATAAATTAATGAGCAGTAAAACGGTTGGAATGGGCAGTTCGAACCTCTAGAAGCAATAATACCTTGAAATACCCTACGGGGTAGATCCGATATAGTTTGGGGAGGTTAGGTTAGGATAAAACTGTGACCTCCTACGCACGAGCCGAGCGAGCGAAGCGAGCGGTGCCACGGCAGCGGCCGGCGAGTGCCAGAAACGATTTTATCTCATAAAACAACGTTTGGAATATGAGTCATTCTTTGAATACCGCGCTGTTCCTCCCATTTTACCGCCTCATCGTTTATAGAACTGCTTAAAATAAAATTTGTTACTAACCAATTACGATTTGTTAACTGTACGCGCCTAACCGCCCAGTTAAATAAAAATATTTAAATAAATATTTTAGAACAACCAACACACAACATTATCTGATCCCAAACTAGGCAGAGCCTGTACTATGGTAACCAGACAACTGATAAATATACTTATATATTTCTAAATACATACATACTATAGATAAATTACACCCAGACACAGAACAAATGATTGAGCTCATCACACAAATATTTGTCCTGAGTGGGAATCGAACCCACGACCTCAGTCTTTGCAGTCAGGATCACTAACTACTAAACTAACAGGCCAAACAACTACTCCACGGCTCAGTATTTATTGAACTGCCCATTTAAATTATTTTATGACTCATTTTTATTTAGTTTACTGCTCAGTTTTTACTGCTAAACTAGTTTGCAAACATGCGTTTTTTATTTTTTACCTACCATAACTCAAATATTGAAATGCCGCTTTAATTCTATGCCCTTATTTTCTCTTTACTCCACTAAAAAACTGCGATATTTTTTGCTCCGTAATTATATCAACGCGGAACAAACTGTGCAGTTTGTCCAACATTCTAGTCGGTTCGTTTGAAGCAAGCCTTTGGATTCTAGTTGTTATTGTTGACTTGGTGTTCGCGTTTCTTTTTTGTTTTTTTACTGAATAGTAGTTTCTGTTGCTTCATTGGGTGCAAGTTTCCAATTTTCTGCTGAGTATGTTGGCGGAGAGCAGGCGGTAAGTCGCGGCAGATAGATTGTAGTTCGATAAATAATTTTACAGTTGCTTTAATCCACACATTTGTACCGTGTGGTGCCGAACGTAAAGAATAACACCACCCCATTTCTTCCCGTGGGTGTCGTAAAAGGCGACTAAGGGACTTACTAGAGAATGGGCAGCAGCGTTCTCTATGCATTTTACCACCATACTGCGATCGCCAACCCGCCTGCCAAGCGTGGCGATTATGGCAAAGCCCCCCAAATTGGGGGAGGCCTAAGTCCAACAGTGGACGTCTTACGGCTGAAATGATGATGATGATGACACATTTAAGTTCGCTCAGCGAGCTATAGAACGAGCTCTACTCGGAGTTTCTTTAAAATATAAAATCAGAAACAAACTTATCCGGAAAATACCTGGAGGTGCAGAGAAAGAAAACTGAAGTGGCAGTGGGCTAGACTTGTTTGTCGAACGACTGATAGCCGGTGGAGCAGAGGACTTCTGGAATGGAGATCGCGTATCAGTAAGCGTAGTGTGAGACGCCCTCAGCTAAATGGACCGAGGACCTCAAAAAGGTGGCTGGGACAGACTGGATGCGGAAGGCGGACGGCAGGGTGTTTTTGGCGCAGCATGGGAGAGGCATATATGCAGCTGTGGACCGCGACAGGCTGAGTTGATTGATTTAAATAATTAAATTGGCTTTCAAATCGGTGAAGGAAAACATCGTCCAGATACCGGCCTGACATAGAATAAACAAATCGTAGACTTTACAAACATCCACAATCCCGCTCTGGCCCCGCCCGCCAACTCTCTCTCAAAGACAGAAGACGCCTATGTCGCAGCAGTGGCATCATAGACTGATTATACTCGTTGTTGAGTTCGATTCCCGAATCGGGCCGGTCCTATTGCGTTTTTGCTAAGACGAAGTTTTCAGTAGACAACTTAGAATTAAGATTGATGTCCGATTAAGGGTACACTACAAAACAATGAAATAACATAACATCATACCTGTTTTTCCTAAGGTTAAGGCAGAGGTTACCCTATAGTACATCCTTACGCCAGTTATAACAAAACTAGTTTTTGCCAGCGACTTTCCCCGCGTGGAGGTCGGAAATTATCCCGCGCGAACAGACTACCGGGATAAAAATAATCTGTGTTACTCCAAGTTATAAACTATCTATGTGCCAAATTTCATTTAAATCGGGTCAGTAGTTTTTGCGTGAAAGAGGAACAAACATCCATACATACAAACTTTCGCGTTTATAATATTAATAGGATTAGCCGGCTTTTCGGCCCAACAGAAAATGTAGGGTGCTCTTTTGTGTTTCCTATACTTTATTTTAAAATGTTGTTTCAACAGTAACTGTCACAAAAAGAACTATCAAGTTCCATACAAAAACACTAGACTAGTTAAAAATATCTTCATTTCGGAAGTCGGTGTAAAAAAAGTATATACATAACCAAATACACTGACTGCCAAAATTATTTTCTACTGAAGTTTTTTTTTATAAATTGGTTATTTTTTATATATTTTTTAAATCATTTTTAACCTACCCAGTACAAATTCGGATATCTTCACTAGCTAAGTAAATAACAATTACAGGAAGTTAATATTAATATCGTGAACACAACTCAAAAACGAATAATCAGAACTTGATCAAAATATCTGACCACTCGGTAAGAACTTTGTAAACAATTTAAGAAATTTTCAATTCCGTTCACAAATGCTTTTCAATTCGTAGGTAACATAAAAAATACAACAGAATTGAGAAACTCCTCCTTTTTTCCAAAAGAAACAAAAAAAAATTACTTAGCATACAAAACTCAAATTCTGCATTACATGCCTTGAAATACTTACCTTAGATTTTTCAGATTAAGGTTAATTCTTTAAGCTTATGTAGCACCTAGCTTAATGACTTTTAAAAATCTTACCGTAAAATCTATCAAGTGGAATTAATGGCAGCTCACTTTAAGCTCACTTCACTTTAGTATTCAATAGATAAGATCCATGTGGTACCGAACGTACAAAATAGCCTCATCCCATTTCTCCCTGTGGGTGTCGTAAAAGGCGACTAAGGGACTTACTAGAAAATGGCAGCAGCGTTCTCTATGCATTTTATCACCATACTGCGATTGCCAACCCGTCTGCCAAGCGTGGCGATTATTAAAACCCCCAAATTGGGGAGGCCTATATCCAGCAGTGGACGTTTTACGGCTGAAATGATGATGAAGATGATGAGATTGGATTTATGTAAATCTGGCTGTACCCGCGGCTTTGCCCGCGTAGATGCCGGAAATAATCCCTTGAGAACGTGCTACCGCGACAAATTGTTCTGTATATACTTTCATAATTTTTTAAACTATTATTTATATTAAATTTTTTAGTTTGGCTCGTAATAAAAGAGCATTTTTTTGTTTTTTTTTGCTGTCCTGATAAACCTGGCAAGGATAATGGCACAAATTTATGAACATAGTGTATTGTCATCGGTCCTTGATAACTCTACAAAATATAAATGAAATCTGACCGTTTGAATTGGGTCAATATCAAGTTCAAAGGAATTGGTTACAAACATACAGGTGAAACTAATAAAGGCGTGTTAAAAAGTTGCAGTTTTGATATTACAAATAAATACATCAATTTTGTTATTTGCAATGTCCACCAAAACCTTTTATTAAACAGTCTACCTATTGCATAAATCATGGAAACCGCTTACATCGCATTACTGGGCATTTACTGAGAACTTGTTTGTAGTTTACAAATAGTTTACAGCTCGCTCGTTTGTTTATTTACAATGAATACTGAACAGAACACTGTGTGTGTATTGTTACAAGCTTTCCATGTTGCTACATCGAGATAGAAGGTGTTTCACCGGTTGTTTGTTTTGTATAAACTGGGCTGATGGTTTAGTTTTTGTTGGGGACGGTGCTCACCGTCCCCAACAATTTTTGGTTCTATTTTCAGGTCATTAGATTTATTTAATATTTAGCGACAAAACACTAGTAATCTATCTATACAGGATGGCAGATCCAGTACCTACATAATTCTGAAAATATTACGTCAGAGGGCGTAAGAATAATCATGGGTTTAAAAAAAAATCAGTTCCATACATTTTTACCGCGTAGTTTTCACAATTCTATGAAACAGCAGATGCTTTTCCATAACCGACTAATATTTTCCACGCTAGGATCTAGAACTATTTGCTGAATTGGTTACAGTTTGCGCGTTAATGTACCTGCCACCCTGTAGGTAATTAATCGGAAGACTACTGCTACTGTAAGTAGCAAGCAGCAGCAGCAGCTTTTTTTTTCATAGTGCTTTCTATGTTGTGTTATGTCGTGTGTTGTGTGCACCAAATAAACGATTTATCTATCTAAGGCTCTAAGCGCTAGGTCACTACAGTCGGGCAAGAAACACAATTCTATCTTGTTCGAAAAATTTACTAAATATTCGTTATCCATTCATATCACAACCTACTTAGAATCGAACCATTGCTTTTCTCAATCAATAAAAACTACGAAATAACTCATTTGTTTTATCTATTTTTCTGCAAGACAATATCTGTGTTTGCACATGTTAGTTAATGGTGGTTAACCTTCTTACACAGAGCAAAGCGAAATTCGTGTAGCAACGATCACAAATATCGCTCTCAGTATAGAAATTTAAACAGTTCTAACAAAAACGATAATTGCTTATAGCATCAAAACTAGACGTACTAAATAAATTCTGAGTACATATTTGGATTCAGCGGGTCGATACACATTCCACATATACATTGTTTTGCGCTTATTTTGATGCTGACCAGTATCACAATGATAAATGATTATGATAAATTGTCAAATAACCGTCATTTCAAGTCATCTGTTTCGTTTAGTGTCAGTATTCCTCGCCTACTTGGCAATATACCAAGTAGTCGTAGTTTATCGTATCATAGCACTCCAGATAAAATCACAGATTATATTTATTCTTATATTTTGTCGCCAAGAAAAATACAGAACAGAAAAATAGAGGCGACGGCATAAATATTTCATTGCGCATAAAGTAAAATGTCTATGGATGTAATTTTATAGCACCGATCAAATAATCTGTGACACATAGCGTTTGATATAACTCTAAGATATATTGCCAATAAATAGATGTCCTACTGTTAAATATAACATAACATCACGCCTATATCGAATACTTTGTTGAATACATCAACAACGGACTAGATAGAGGTGTTCCTGTAGTACACCCACATTCCGCCACTTATTTTTGAAGTCCCATGTAACAAGGGCGAGCCTTTAACTAGGCACAAATCCAGACTCCGTGCTACTACTGAAAATTTCCTGATGTCATAAAAGTTCTTAAAAAGTTTATTTGTAAAAAGTTTATTAAATAAATAAATATCTTAGGACAACCAACACTCCGTTATCTGATCCCAAACCTGCCTAGTTTGGGACCAGATAACGGAGTGTTGGAGCCTGTACTATGGCAACCAGACAACTGATAAATATACTTATATATTTCTAAATACATACATATTATAGATAAATTACACCCAGACACAGAACAAATGATTGTGCTCATCAAACAAAGATTAGTAAAAAGTTTATTTGTAAAAAGTTTATTTTTAAAAAGTTTATTTTTTAAAAGTTTGTTGGTAAAAAGTTTATTTTTAAAGTTTATTTGTAAAAAGTTTATTTGTAAAATGTTTTTATTTTACACTTTTTAGTTTTATACCTACCCCACATCAATACTTATTTTTTTAATCAACAGTGGCAATAAACAATAGAATGTCATCTAGATATAATACCAAGTGGATAAAAAATAATGTATTACGGAGACTAACGCCAAAAACACCCAAACAAAGTAAACAAAATTTATATGAAACCAACCCCGAGATATCCGTATCCACAATTGCCGGAGATATCGCGGAACAAAAATACAAAAAAAAATATGCATACGAATTAAGAACCTCCTCCTTTTTGAAGTCGGTTTTAAAAAGTCAATGACACTCTGCCCGACCCCTAATTCGTACCCAAGACCTTATGCTGAACAGTAGTGCTTGTGACCATTACACCAACGACGCAGTCTTTATCATTATCAGTCCATTTTAAATGATGGTCTACACCAGCCAAGATCGTCATTGAGTGACTGGTCCGCAACAATACGAGGTAGACCAATTGATAGTTTGATCACAAATCGATTTCGTGTCCAACTGTGTCGAAGCACTCAAATACTATCACAGAACCGAATCACAAAATAATACAAAAAGGTTAGCAACCCCGACGAATCGTATAACGATATTACGTGTTGCACTGTGTGCGCTGAACCGACCCACTCCGTCTGAGTGCACATGCGTTCAACCGGGGTATGCAAACTGATCGAAATTTTGTGATATAGCTGGAATCAATGGATCGGTGTTCTGTGTTATACGGCTGCAAACGCTTGAATTATGTTGATAAGGTCCTATTCAAAATGGCACAATCAAGGATTGAATGTCCTGAAATTCTTTCTAAGCTGTCTCTGAATGTTCCACCTCGACGTTATTGTTTGAGAAAACTTCGCTATACTCTTCGCATGGACTCCTACTCCGTGCGATCGCAGAATTTACCGTATTAATTCCTATATGATACACTGTCAAAGCATTCAGCGGGACGAGCACGGCCTACTGTGATAGGTCTAAGTCACACATTTTTATCACAGTTTGGGAACAAAAACCGTGATAAAATGCGTGACTGAAGCGTATCACAGAATTATAAAGAACGAACGCCCCTCAATAGATTTGCTTGCAAGCTGTTTTGTTTCTATTCATACTAATTTATCTCAAAATTGTATCATTTCTGATGCATCCTAAATGTGAATGTGCATGCATTTCTGTCTGTGCAGGTACTTAATTTAATAGTTTAATACAAAGTTCGATTCATGCGTAATTTATAGTTACATAATCATTTAGAAAAGTGTTACTATATGTGGACGCTTGTAAATGGCTTGTCGTGAAATGCCTCACGATTTCTTCTGCACACACATAATTTAAAAAAAATGTTCCGATTTTGGTCAGGCGCCAATGACACCTCATTACGCTATATCAATCTTAGCAATACCCCACTATATTGGATTAACGGACAGTTTGGTACGACGGGTATTTTGCCTAAACTCACAACCTTCAGAAGCATTTTTGAGAGTAACAGGTTTCAAGTTCGCAGGCGTAGGTTTGCCAAAAAAATTTCGGGAGACAATACATTATTTTTAATGTACGTTTTCACCGTAGCCACCAACTTTGAGAACCTACCTACTACCTACTTTGAAATGAGACATGCCGGATAATATCGGGTTGCCTAAAACCAACTCCTCTAAATAAGCTCTACCCGCTTGCAGGAATTGCATAACCTGCCGTACGAAGGGATGTCGCATGCGCGCTGTAAAAAAAGAACCAAGAATCCGATTCCAGACATCCCCTCTACGATGACAAGATGACTCCAGGCAGGCTTAAAAGTCGTAGGAGCTTCTTACGCTCTACGCAGGCCATCCAGGACAAACCACCCTTTGTGAGGACCAAACTATGGCAAGAGAACTATCCACCACCTTCCGACTTCGTTGAACCCCAGGAACAGTTGCCTTCCGGCCGTGATCTGCAGTGGCCTATATGGAAAGCTCTCAATTGATTGCGTACCCAGGTAGGCCGCTGTAGACACAATTTGTCAAAGTGGGGGATTATAGACTCATCCGACACCCAGTGCGAGTGCGGTTCGTCTGATCAGACCATGACCCACCTGCTGGAGTGTCCCAAGTGCCCGTTCACCTGCACCTCAGATGATCTCAAAAATGCCACTGATGCCGCAATAAACGTGGCCACCTACTGGGCTAAAACGATATAAAGTGTACAAGTACCATCGACACGAAAGAAGAAGAAGAAGACTTTGAAGCATAAGTAAGATGACCCTCTTTGAATAGAAGACAATACACTTTGTTAAGTTTTTTTTTTAGATTACGGATATAAAAGCAAGTCAATCAGTACCTCAATTCGCTCAGCTCCTGATCACCTTAATTACTCACTTCTGAATTATGCATGGATAAATTTTTCGCTTATAGACCTCTAAACTTCCACTTCGAAAACTCAAAGAAGAAATTTTAGTATGATACTTGGCAGGTGGATTTGTGATACAATCCGTATCGCAATTTGATTCATCTTGCCAATCCCTTGATCTCTTTTAGTTGTATGTAATCTTCATCATTTCAGCTGAGAGACAATTACTGGACATAGGCATCCCCCAATTTGGGGGGTATGCCATAATTTCCGCGCTTGGCAAGTGGGTTGGCGATCGCAGTATGGTGGTAAAATGCATAGAGAACGCTGCTGCCCATTCTCAAGTAAGTCCCGTAGTCGCCTCTTAAGACACCCACTGGAAGAAATCGGATGGTGCTATTCTTTACTTCCGGTACCACACGGAACATAACCACACGGAATGTTTTATATGGCACTAGAGTATCTAATTCTGGAAGCCACTGAGCGACCACTAGCTAAACCACAAGAGCAAAGACAGGACCGAATCCGACGCAGTAATTAAACGAGTCAGTGCCACACAAAGCAGCATTGTGTACCCACTACGGTTACAAAGTCTTTGATCTTAATTCAGAGTTCAAAGACTTTGGAACGTTTGCAAGTCTTTAATTGATTTTCGACGGTGCTGCTCACTGCTCAGTTACGACTAGGAAAACTTGCAGACAGTCAACTACAGCTTGTTAGTTGGTAATTAAAGATCTTACTTTCAATGAGCTTTTCGATTGTTCGAATGAAATTTATAATTTCAAACGATGATATTGTTTATTTATTTATAGTTAATTAAAACGGTGCAACATCAATTACATTAATTAACATAGAAACTATTATGACGTTGACCATAATCAGGATACATTATTAAATTTAAAACTAACGTAGAACAGGGGACTCCCTTGCATATATATATATATCTTAGGACAACCAACACAACGTTATCTGATCCCAAACTAGGCAGAGCCTGTACTATGGCAACCAGACAACTGATAAACATACTTATATATTTCTAAATACATACATACTATAGATAAATTACACCCAGACACAGAACAAATGATTGTGCTCATCACACAAAGATTTGTCCTGAGTGAGAATCGAACCCACGACCTCAGTCTTAGCAGTCAGGGTCACTAACCACTATACTAACAGGCCAGTCACAGGTCTCACAGAACACCTGACATATATGCATAATTTTGATCCATTCATCCGCAAATACATCACATTCAGGGTTGTGAAAAGGCGCACGCAGGCACTTTACTTTCTTCACCACTATTCTCAAAACGGTGAAGGAAAACATCGTGAGGAAACGGACATATCCTAGAACCAAAAAATCGAAGACCTGTGACATCTACCAACCCACACGTGCGTAGCCGGATAAGCAATGATAATGATCAATGACGTACACTCGCTTAAAAGTAACCTAATCACTCAAGTTCTATTCACTAGTGTACGATTAGGAGTCAGTGTTATCTACACCGGGAATGCTTAGGAAGATAGGACGCCACCAGGAGTGAAGTCGTGTGGAAGTAATCTGGTGCACATGCGTTGAGCCGCGAAGTACTGCCGTTATATCGTGTACTAAAAGTTTTATTCCAAATTTAAAACGGCACTATTCAAGTATGTTCTTACCCAGCCGTGACATTGCACTGAAAAAGTTTAGTTTTCGAAGTTGAAATGCACTGGGAAGGGAAAACTTCTTTATAAATAAATCTTTTTATTTCGATCAACAAAGGATCATAAACACAACAATTACAAAATTAAAAAGAAAAGAAAATAATAAAACCAAAAACACATACAATAAAAAAATTAAAAAAAAGAACACATAAGACGTTCTACTGCATTCGGTTGCTCAGTATGTGAATCATGCAGCAATGGTTCAGGTACTGAAAATCGAACCTCTGCGCGAATGCCCTCAGGATGCCCCTGGAGCTAGCCCGAACCCTGCGCACCAGGGACGCGCATCGTTTCCGCATAGTAGAGACTCGGCGAACATCTTTGCGTAGCGTAATCTTACGCTCTTTCTTAACAATGAGGGAAATTGAACCGTCTCGTTCCAGGCGCTGAATTGGATATATTCGGCTCCAGTCGGCAGGTGACACTGGATCGCGTGAACTCGGCTTCCGGCTTCAGTTGTAAAATTTCACTCTGTTGAGTTTAAATAAGCGAACAGCCTCTTTTTATTTATATTTTTCACGTGTACCTACTATTTATGTACTTAGATTTGAAATTGCCAGATTATTCTAAAAACGTCAAAATTCAAAGGAGATGTTTCATTTTCGGCCATCAGATGT
This sequence comes from Aporophyla nigra, assembly GCA_947507805.1. Taxonomy (NCBI): domain Eukaryota; kingdom Metazoa; phylum Arthropoda; class Insecta; order Lepidoptera; family Noctuidae; genus Aporophyla; species Aporophyla nigra. The sequence continues at coordinate 22,677,725 of OX382301.1, forward strand.
ACATTTATCAAAAAAGAGGAAAAAATACCACAAATTAGGGAAAAATATTCTCTGGTTAATTTGCGCCTGATTTGTTGTGTACAAAAAATAATAGTTTTTCAATTATTACCATGTTTTATTCAACATGGCGTCTCGTTTGCTTGCAGACTTCATTCGTTCTGAAATCATGTCTCATCAAATCAATGTTAAGAAGAAAATAATTAAAAAATCTGTGTATTCTTGTAGTGTTAAAAATAAATTACTATTATTCTCTTGTAAATATTTTTGAGTTAATATAATTAAGTGTGACTATTTCATCGTTACAAAAATCTTTAGTCTCCATGCTTGAAGTGTGTTTCTAAACGAATTCAAAATAACCACTTGCTAACTCTTAGGACAAACGTCAAACATTTTTTATTTTTATTTTGTATATAAAAACCATTTGATATTATGAAAAAAATGTTACTTTATTCTATTCATGAGTAATTTACCCAGCTTCGCTAAACGGTACACGTTATGGCCGGAGGCCCATATAAAAATGAAACATCTCCTTTAACGTGATCAGTAGGTACATACATCGTAACCGCTTTTAAGAGCTGGCAGCGTCATCTTGTTGTTGAATATTGACATAATTTGTCAAATTAATTATAATATGTTGTTGTTTAATTTGTTGTTTGTTACTTTGTAAATTGCGTGGGGCCAACCTCATTCATTTTCACTAGTGAAATCCGCCCTCAGTAAGTCAAATCATAAACATGACGTGTAACAAAAGATTTTTTTTTTCACCAACATAAAAATAGGATTAGGCTCTATGTTTACTTGTATGTTTAAAAAAAAATGTATTTTCATCTATTTCTTTGTGATTACTAGGCCGATCTACGACATTTCTTTGAAATAATTTTGTAAACGAAGCTCACGTAGTCACGCGGTTGACCTATGTATAATCATTTGCTTTGGTAGCTTTTGAGAAGGCTAAAATAAATACCGTATAATCTCACTAATCCGGCATTATTAAAAATCACAGGGTGCTGCATTATTGGATTATGTAGAAAAATTCGTAATAAATAAAATAAAGAATATTATAAAGAGAATATTTAATATTAGTATTAATTTTCAAAACGTCTTTCTTATAACTGTAACATATCTCACAACTAAATAATTAGATAGTCTTAAAACTATTTTTGTGCAACTTGTCCTTGTTTGAAAACTGCGTTGCGCGGGCGGAGGGTGCCGGATCATTGGACGTATGGGTTTATTGAAGTGCTGGATTAGTGAGATACTACTGTAATGTGTATTTTATTCCACTTTGTGTATGTTGATGTTTTAAAAAAACTTCCTGTCAATGTTATTTACATAGCAAGTAAGTTTACTGACAGCAAAAAAAGAAAATAAAAAATAAAACAGCTGACTTTCAAAAAAATACATTATAAAGTGAAAAATAATTTTAATTTCAGATGTCACATCGAATTAAAATTACAATTCACTTTATGATGTCGGCTGTTTATGACTGCATAAAATGTTTTTTCAAGTAAAAAAGCGAAGTAAACTAAAATGCTTGGAAATCTAACATCATCGTAAGGAGGTTTGAAACCCTTAAAACTTTATAATTTTCTAACATCGACACCAAAAAGTATCAATTAACAGTTTGGAAAAAATCAGTAATAGCGGAAAAGTTTTTTTTCATCAATCGCGTTGTTTTTACGTCACCAAAATTTAGCCAGCACTGTTGTTTGAAAACTTTTCAACTCAACATTTTCGTCGGTCTGATCCTCAAGCGAAAAGAATCATGCCCACTTTCCATACATTGAATGACCTGTCACTTGATTCGATTTACAGGTCGCGTCTACCTACAAATAGTGTTCTATAAAATCAGTTATTGTTTATTATAACACAATAAGTTATCATCTTCTCATTTAGAGGCCAGGGAAAAGTGCTATTACGTAAATAAGTTTTTGAGGTTATAACAGATTTACACCTTTCAGATCAGGTTTGACAACTGTTGTAACCTCAAAAACTAGATGATGATTATTAAAATGAAATTATTTGTTAATCGCTGAGAGAGTTGCACTCACTCAGAAATAAATCCGTCTTCAAATTAATATCATCATCAAATCGGCGCGCAGTGGTAAACAGCAGTTATATTCTCGTAATAGCCCGACCATGCTGAGTTTTAAACACTTCACGTGTGATGTTAAGCCATCCTTGTTTTCTACACTACATACAGCAAGTTAGAACAATTTAGGTATAGTTCATGGAAATATCGGTCAAAATCTGTCGTCGAAGTGGACCAGACTCCAGGAGGACGATGCTTTTAGCCATCGAACTCTAAGAGGCTGATTCACCTTGTCTGTCCGGATTAAGTAAATAATAATACCAGCCCTTATACTGTGCCACTACTGGGCAAAGGTCTTTTCTCATTCAAAGAAGGCACGAGCAGTAATCACCACGTTTGGTCAAGATGAGGTGGCGATTTCTGACTTTCATTGATTAATTTATTATACAAGTCCAGGTTTTCTCGTGATGTTTTCCTTCACTGTAGTTCCTACGTAGGTATTGAAAAAAACACATTGGCCCGGTATTGAACTCACGCCTCGTGCATGAGGTGAGGTGTTAACCTCTGGGCCATCACGACATAAATATATAACTAAGTGCTGCATGTTTTTGGAGAGGTAGGGAAAATTAAATAAAAAACAGGATTTGATTTATTATTATTTATTCAATGTCTTCTCGTACAACCATTTCATCTAAAAATGCCGCTGGAGCCACAATGTTCGTTTCATGCCTAGCCCAACCTAAGTACCACACCGAAGTCATAACATGCGCACAACAACCTACAGTGCAAGTTTTCTTTGAGAATGTGGTCACTTTGACGATTGAGCAATGATCGACGACAAACGAGGCATAGGTACTTAAGTATGACCACGGCGAGATGAACCATAATTGGGTCACACTCATTGTTTCTATAAATCTGAGCATTAACAGTCTGCATGGATACATCAAAACACTCTTTACAAATGTAATCTTCTTCCATTATCTGAATAACAAATCAATTATGAGATTTAAAAACCTGCAATGGAAATAAGTATATTTAATTTGTATTTTAACATGTTTCGCTTTAAACAGCTGCCTAAAAGAACACTTTAGCTAAACATGGGGAAAAGCTACATGCAACTAACACATTCGGTCAGCGGTTCGTCTTAGGGGCGTCACCGATTTCTAGTAGTACTAGTTCTATATTTCATAAAACTTGAAAAATATACATTAGCACTGCTAAATATCAATCCTTTTTTATAAAACAATCATTCCACTAGCATCTGTTGACTGAATACTAAATAGTTAGGTACTTGATTGTTATTATACTTACTATTACTGGAGATATCCAACTGCTAATTTTATTAGCGAGATGACTCTGCTATGAAGCTGAAGGGCCCGATAACGCCGAAGCGTATTAACACTTATGTTACAGGTTATACAAAGCCATCTCATAGAAGGCTCATGTCCATAGCTCTTTCCAACAAAAACGACAACGTCTAGATCCCAACAAAAAGGACTAAATCGGTATCCGTGTTACACAGGCCAAAGTAATTGTATGTGGTAGATATCGGAGTCCGTGGAAAATGGAAAACTTGTTAGGGTATCAGAAAATTCAAAATCGCTCAGTACAATACGTAGTGACAGCAAACGAACGACTGCAAAACGTCAAACAAGTGACAGCCTGTCATTCACGTAAAGAAGTTCGTTTTACGCGCCCTTTCCACTGTACGTTTATTTTTCTTTCCACACCCTAATATAAAACTATAAAAAATCATAGCTAGTCATAAATTAAAAAGTGAAGTAAAAAAAAATACCACTTCGTTATTTTGAACATTTATTTACCACATAAACGAACAAGTTTTTTCGTATTATGTGAAACGAAACGTGTGTAAAACACGTTACGTTTCCAAAAGTCTTTTAAGAATGATAAACATTTTTTAGAATTTCTTTTTTTCCTGGCTTTATTTGAAAATTCAATTATGTGATACGAAATAAGCAAAAAATTAGCAATTTTTTAAGATATTTTACATCACTAGACGCGTTAAAAAAAAATCAGGTCAAGATTGAACATGATTCTTTCCGCATGGCACTTTTAATTAAAATTGTATGATAAAAAGTGGAAGATTCTCCGAAACAATTAATTGCTCGATAAAATTAAGTTAAAACGAAGTTCATTGAGATAATGTCTTTTGTTGGAAAGGTTAGATTTTTTAATACTTATAATTTACAAGTTGTGACGAAAATAACGAACTCCCATAGAAACTTTCATCTCCTATTCAACCCATTTAGGGAACAAAATTACAGTGCCTCTGAAAATACGGTGGTCCGGCTGTAATTTATAAATCTTTGATAGGCAGAAAGGATATCGTATTTTCCCGTAACTGGGTTTTGGAGGTCAGATAGACAGTCGCTTCATGTAAAATACCGGGATTTAGCTGCATTATGTAAGACTGGAAGCCGATCCCACCATAAGTAGGCAGATGGTCATGAATTTTCAGAAATCCCTTCTTAGTGCCTCCGTTGTATGAGAATTCTTGTACAAAATTGCATGGTACAGTCAACAGCAAAATTAGATGATCAAAATCAGAAATTCAATACTATTAGAAAGAAGTTCGCGAATATATGGCAGCTGTACTAGTAGTAAATGTTTGGTATAATTTACAATCACATACTTTTGAATCACTTCGACGCCACACAGTTCTGACGCGAACTCCGTTCATTAGTATTGAATTTCTGATTTTGATCATCTACTTTTGCTGTTGACTGTACACAGCGGTTTAAAATGTGTGAGTTGTTTGTTGTTTCTTTTCTTTCTTTCTTCTTCCTCTTTTGTCGTCATTTCAGCCGACGCCCACTGCTGGACATAGGCTTCTCTCAATTTGGGGGCTTTGCCATAATCGCCACACTTGACAGGCGGGTTGGCGATCGCAGTATGGTGCTTAGATGCATAGAGAACGCTGCTGCCCATTCTCCAGTAAGTCTATTAGTCGCATTCTACGACACCCACGGGAAGAAATGCGATGGTGCTATTACGTACGGCACCACATGGGACTGTCTATGAATGAATAAATTTAAGATGGTTAAGATAAAATTGAAGATGAATCCTTAGTATAGCAAGATTTCTATACACAGTACCTACTTGAGTAGTTTGTGACTACTCCACTGGTATCGTGATCGGAGATGTGAGTGGAGACGACGTAAGTGTATGCTCTGGGAGAACATATAGTGACCTAATTGGTCTCCTGTCAGGGTCGCGCGATTGTTCGAAAGAGACACCGTGACCCTGGCACATGGGCAACTGAAGAAACACGGGTGGGTTTTAGTCAGTAAAAGTCTGACACGCCCTCTCGCTCCACCTGAAAGCGGGAAACGTCATTTGATGATTTGCCATCCAAAAAAATGATGATGTTCTTGAGAAAGGTTAGGTGAGTAGTGGCGTCCGTATAGGAACAAACGGAGTAAAAAAAGTATGTAAGGATCGTCGTAGGTGGCTTTGTGTAGTTTCTGCCTACACCCCATGGGAAAAACGTGTGAGTTTATGAAGTGGACTGTATTGGGGTTATATTTATTTTATTTATTTATTTAACCATTTATGTACACACATATATAAACAGACAAGAAGAAAAGAACAGAAAAATTAGTACAAAGGTGATGCTTATTTCTAAAGAAATCTCTTCCAGCACACCTGCGATAGGAGAGAAGATACAGAGATGTAGACAGCGTGTGTAAGAGTATGAGAAAATAAAATATATATAATCAAAAACTATTAACTTAATAAAACTAAACTAATAATATAAAAATATACTTACATACATACAAACAAACATACATACATAGATACATACATACAGACTACTAAAATAATAACATTAAATTGTAATTAAAACAATAAATACAAACACAACTAAGTCGATACGGAAAGATAGTGTTCTTTCACTCTTCTTTTAAAATTTGCAACTGTTTGGCAGTCCCTAATGTCAGGCGGAAGTGTATTCCATAACCGCACTGCGTGCACAGTGAAGGAGTAGGAGTAGAAGTCAGTGGAGTGGGGAGGGGTCTTCAGGAGGTTTCTTAGATGCGACCTACAAAGCGCATCTGGAGAACGGGCGTAGGAAAAACGGTCCCGCAGGTAAGATGGTGTTTTAGGATTGTGGAGAAGGTTGAATAGCAGACATAATATCCGAGAGTTCCTGCGAAGTCGAATAGGGAGCCACTTGAGTGTCTTGCGAAATTGGGAAACATGATCATACTTTCTGAGATTAAAAACAAAACGAATACAGATATTTTGTAAACGCTCAAGTTTATTTAAAAGCTCCTCGGTGGCATCCAAATAACAGGCGTCAGCGTAATCAATGATGGGCTGAATGAGTGTTTGAGCAAGAGAGATTTTGGTGTTCAAGGGCAAGAATCTCTGGAGACATTTCAAAGAATGGAATGTTTAGTGTACTTTCTGACTGACTAGAGCAACATGGGCAGACCACGATAAATAAGAGTCCATAATCACCCCTAGGTTTTTAACAGAATGTGCGTATTCAATCTGAACTCCATTCAGACAGAGTGGAGACAGAGACGCAACATCAAGCCTATTCCGCATATATCTGCCGCCAATCACAATGGCCTGGGATTTCCTAGGGTTGATTTGCAGTCCAAAAGACCGCGACCACTCACTAATCAAATCCAGGTCACTGTTCATAGCAGACACGGCGGCTTCTGCATCATCCCTCAAGAAGTGACTGAAAAGCTGCAGATCGTCGGCATAGAGATGGAAGTAGGAAGAGATGATTCTGGTGACAGAGTTAATGAAAGTTGAAAAGAGAAGGGGAGAGAGAACGCCACCCTGAGGCACACCAGCGGTAAGAGAACACCAATCAGAAGACGACTCGTCTAGACGAACCCGCTGCGAGCGGCCCCGAAGATACGAGTCAAACCACCCAATGGCGGAAGATGAGAAATTTAAAGATTTAAGAATCCCTAGAAGGATATCGAAATCAACTGAGTTAAACGCACTACTAAAGTCGAGAAGTACAAGTAAAGTAAGAGATTTGTGATCCATAGCCCAGCGGATGTCATCAGTAACCTTTAGAAGTGCCGTTACTGTGCTATGACCAGGTCGAAAACCAGATTGAAGAGGAGAGAGTAGATCATTTGAAGATAGAAAGGCAGAAAGTTGTTGATGAACAATATGCTCCAGAACTTTAGAGAGATACGGTAGGATAGAAATAGGACGAAAGTCGGTGAGTGAGACTGGCTTCGCAATTTTGGGTAAGGGGATGATATGAGCTTGTTTCCAGGCTTCAGGAAAAGTACACGAGAACAAGGAGAAATTAAAAATGTGGGTCAGGACAGGAAGAAGCGAGGGGAGGATAGGAGAAATCATTCTTGAGCAAAGTTCATCGTTACCAACAGCAGTAGAGGAGATAGCAATGTTGAAATTAAAAACTTCATTCTTCTAAGTGATGTTTAGTCTTCTGGAGCTGGAGACTGACAGCCTCGAGACTATATTTGCCTTTATTATATACAATTTTCACATACTTGCAAAGCCGTAGCTAGCGAAATCTACAAACACGTCTTATTGCATAACTAAATGTCGAGCGAGCGTCGACCAATCACAGCGAGGCTACTAGAATATTAAATTTTTCTATCTAATGACGACCCTTTACCGTAACGGGGACCATTTGACTATTTCGTATTATTTCTCTTTAAAAACACGGAACTCGTTACGTAAAGTTTACATAATGCTGGCTTATATACTAATAAGAATCTTATGAGAGTGATTACCCACTAGATAATCACCCTCTTCGTACAATAAGACTAACTACACACTTATAGGTCTGAACTAGCGTCTTAACATTGCACTTATAGCTTAGCAGATGGCGAAGCTATTTTAAGTCTCTATTTATTCTACTATTATACACGTAATCACTAATAACACAGTTCCTTATTTACTCTAAGTACTTAAGTGACAGTTTCCACAGTTTAATCACTTATATACACACACACGGCTCGGCGTCAGTAACAGTTTATGTATGTGTGTTAGAGAAATATATTTGTTTGAAACCTTGAAATACAAAACGAACTTCAAATTACCAAGCCCAAAAAATATCTATCCCTTAAAATTCATAATCTCTTTAACCCCTAATGAATTGACCTTAATCCAGCCGCTCATTTGGCTGAAACATTACCGCCGACAATGCCTATATAGCGCCATTGTCTGGTGTAGGGGCACATTGTAGCGCCCGCCGTATGCTGCGTCGGCTTTGTTTGGTAAACAGGGTCTGGATTGTCCTGGATTTACAATTTTTAGGCTGTAAAGGCAAAAGCGGAGATTTTTAACATACCTTGCTTTCAGTATCGGCTTATCTTTTGGCAGAATAAGTCTCTAGCTCAGGAGAAGCTTACCTGTGATAAATCTTTTCTAACAAAATGAAACAAATAAATTTAGAGACTGTTTTCTTTTGTGGCAAATTTTAGAAATATAAGTAAATTGTATCATGTACGGTCAGAAACAAATATCAATTAGCACTTTAGTTTTATTTAAAAAATGTTTTTAGCAAGCAAAACCTGAATGAATCTAGATGTTTGAAAGTAAACAAATCAAATGGAATATGTAAGCATCGTAGTACCAGCACATGAGAAATCGTGAGTTTATTGGTATATGAAACGCCATTACATGAAATGCTGAAAATTACCATTTCAAATAATGCTGGGTGTATTCACATGTAAAAGCAACACTATTAATCTATTTATACTGTAACACTCTGAAAGACCGTTCTTTTTTTACACGCTTTATATTAGCTTCACTTGTATGTTTGTATGTTTGTTTGTAACCGACTCCTTATAGCGCGATTTTGACCCACTTTAAACGACCAGATTTCATTCAAACTTTGCACACCTGTCAAGGACCGATGACAATGCAATAATTTCATAAAGTGCCATTATCCTTGCCAGGGTTACCAGGACAGCAAAAAAACAGTCACAAACTACGCTGACATACGTCTCAAAATTCGAAACACCCTAAAAAATAGAAAATAAAGAATAGTTTAAAAAAACTAAAAAACACGCTTCCATTGAAAACCAAATTAAAAAGTACAAAATAATGGAAAAAAAGCGTGGGGTGCCTGATACCAATAAAAAATAACTTAAAAAGCACCCCACGCTTTTTTTCCATTATTTTGTACTTTTTAGTTTGGTTTTCAATGGAAGCGTGTTTTTTTAGTTTTTTTAAACTATTATTTTTTTAATGAGGCAGAATGTGTGTGTCATTACTGCTGTATAAATGTGCGTTTTGGAAAAGTGTATGAAATCTGTTTTAATGCGCTATTTTTTATTTTTATTTAGGGCAATTCATTCGCTAATTTAATTAAATATAGTGTAATGCCAAAGTACAATTTTTTTTTTAATATCAACCGAAAAATGATAGTAGCCTCTTACTTGTTGCTGAACACCAACTGAACACTGACTCAAAAAAAATTGATAATAAAAAATAATAAAGTGACAATCGCGCGCCCGCGGATAGCATTCTTTTATTTTATTTATCTTTTTTTTTGTGGATGGGAAATCATCAAATGACGTCTGCCGCTCTGGGTTATTTTATTTTACTGAATTTTCAATTTGTTTTAACGATCTACTCGAAATGCCATCTAGTAATGATAGTGAAGATTTTAAATTGGCTTTTATTTTCCTCGCAGCACTAAAGCACCATTTATCGCTCGGAAGGAAGTGCGATATGTGAGTGTATTAAGTGTGTAATAAGACCCTTGGTTCAGCCAAGGGTCTTATGACTTCTTGGACCTCAAACTACACCCTTATTAGTAAGCAGTTACTTTCTCCCCGCGGTGATCAATGTACTAACTTATTAATGACCTATGTACACAAAGTTAACAAAAAAGTTTTCTATCTATCTCTACATATAAAAGCAAAAAGGCACTCATTCATATAATACATTCATTCACTCACTGATTAATCACAAAATCTCAAAAACTACTTGACCGACAAAGCTGAAAATTCGTACAGAGGTATTAAAGATTTCAGCTAAGAAAGGAATTTAGGAAACTCGCACTGTAAAGGGATGAAATAAGAGGTGGAAGTTTGTATGAAAGTTCGTCAGGGTCGAAGTTAAGTTCTTAAAATTTTGTGTTAAGACTAACAATAAAAAATAATACATACGTACCTACTGCAGTGTTATTAATAATTATATCTTCGAAGACCTGAAAAAAGGGATGAGGTTGTGTGGAAAGTCCTTCATAAAGTAAACATCATGAAATTTATTATTTAGGCATACAAATGGAAATTATCGGAACAAAATTTCTAACATCCGGGCGAGTGAAGCCGCGGGCAAAAGCTAGTGTTAATATACATATAACAGCCTCCCAGAGGTCGAGTAATACCATATTTAAAAGCAAGAAAATAAATAAGTGATTCTGAAAAGCGTTTAATTCAACTTGATCACTGAATGACCACACCGTTTCTTGTCGAAAATCTAATATGGAACGAGAAAAAGCTAAAAATAAACCTTCAAAGCAATTTCCATCGCGTTACCTTCACAGTAAGGGTGTTAATTGAACAGCCAGGACCCCGCAGTAAGTGCATTTGGACCCAAAGGTGGGAGGAGAAAGGTCAACAGGTTAGTTAGGGAGAACCGTCGGAGAGGGGCTTTATATTTTAAATTGAAATATTATATAGTAGGCAGTAATGGTGGGCTGAGGTTTTAGTTGAAACGATGTTTTATGGGCTTGTACGGTTTCTGGTACAGGGAAGGCCTTTTTTTGTGGGTGTGAAATCATTAAATGATATCTCTCGCTTTGGGCGGAACGGGAAACTTTTACTAGCTAAAACCCACCCGTGTTACTTCAGTTGCCTATATGCAGGGCCGCTTTAACTCTTTCTAACAAATCTCGTGACCCTGGCCGGGCAAAGGGAAGACTACCGTTTTTATCTATATACCCACAATACCCATGTTAGTAATTTAGGTTTGTAAACGGTGCGTCTACAAACTTTGCAACAAATTGATCGGCAATGCTACAATGATAATACGTATCGTTTACGGGGACGTATCGACTGCCCAGAGCTCCATAGCCTTTTCTGTCGGTTATTTGTGCCCGATAAATACATTGGACATCGTCAGAGCCGCCGGCATAACCTTTTTGCGCAACTGCCATCTAAGACTGTAGCCAGAACCGAATCCCCAGTCTGTCGCACCTTAAAAATGCTAAATGCCCTCCTGACTGACAACCCTGAATGTGATGTGTTTGTTGATCAATGGAATAAAATGATGCGTATATATCTGGTGTTCTGTGAGAGAAAGTATGCAAGGGAGTCCGATGTTCCATATTAGTTGTTAATATAGGTAAAAGTTTAACTTTTTGTAATTATTGTCAACCTTTTATATGTTTCTATATTAATTAATTTAATTGGTGTTGTACCGTTTTAATTAACTATAAATAAATAAATATTTTTTTTAACGATTTACAGTCATACATTACATAATCAGCATTTAACGTTTCTTTACTGCTGGAACCCAGGCCTCCTCTCGGTGAGAGAGAGTGGGCCTTAATCCACACGCGAGTAGTGCGGGTTGGTATATATCACATGTCTTCGAATATGTTGGTTCTAAGACATGCCGGTTTTCTCACGAAGTTTTCCTTCACCGTTATGAGAGCAGTGATATTTCACCAAAAGAAACAATAAATTACACAAAATTAAATATAATAAGAAGCCAAAACAAGTTCAAACTCTGCCCTCGCCTCCCATTAACAACAAATTAAATCATAATCCGTCAATTACATTTCCAGGCACAACGGAAAGAAAGAAATCCAATCAAAACGCCACAAAAACTTGATTGAAGTCCTTCCGAGCACTTAGCGCGGGAAATCTGAGCCGCCATTTTGGAAACTTTTAAAGAAATTAACTTTTTAAGCGATCTTACAATGTCTGAGTGGATGAAACGCATTTTATTAGATTTATAAGAAAGGCCCGAGGATTTACGCGACTCCAATAAAATTGCAATTTAGAATTTATCGCTGAATTTTTAGGACGAAGCATAGGCGCTAACGTAATTCCGGATAGCTTAATATTTCCGGATGCTAATTTTGTCTTGGTATTAATTGGAATAGCTTCCAGTTTGGAGATTTATTGCGTTGTAAAAATGCTTTCATACTTAAATTAACGCTTGGTTTTCCTTGTGGTTTCGCTCGCGTGGCTTTCCCAACGTTCACTAAGCTGCGGATTAATTAATTACTAGTTTTAGTGTAGATTTTTTGGGTGATTGGAACATCTAATATAAAAATATCAAAGTAAAATATGAACGGACACTGATTCCGTTGAAGGAAAATTATATAATTAAAATCCTTCCCTACCTCGAATAGGGTAAGTTGGGTAAAAAAGTACCCATTCTAAAGCCGTAAGGAAACCCAATTTTAGTGAGATTACTTTCGACAGAAACGTCAAAAACTTAAGCTATTATACTGAATAAAGAATTTTCCAAGACTTGAGGAAAATGAAAATTCGAGAACTAAAAAAATTAAACGTGGATTTGAAGCGAAAGAAAATTACAAGTAGGTCGGTACTTCCTAATTATCCCTTGCGAGTCGTTCTAAATTCAATTTTGAGGGTAAATAAAAGTTTTACGGAGCTGTTTACGAAGTTAACCTTTTCTGAGTAAAATTTTCTTTACTGTTCCATGAAACGCTGATTTTGTATTAAATAATGGCGCAACAATAATTATAAATTCCACTTAAATACAAACTAAGCGTAAATACAGACTTTGCTGTGTGTAAACTAAACCAGTCCAAGATGTTGTTACAAGGTAATTATAACTATTAACTAATAACTAAACTTTAACTAATTGAAGTTGTCGAACTAGTCTCGTGTATTCAGCGGCCTGGGGTGAAATGGTTTCCGTACGGGTTGTTTTGTTAGGTTCAGTTTCCGGATGATGCCTGTTAGCTGAAATTGTGTACGTAATTGTTTACGTTTGCACACACATAAAAATATAGCGGCCGGATTTTTTTGCGCTTTAAATCTTTAACGTACTGCTAAGCACCGAGAGTTCATAATCGAACAGAGTGTTTTTTGACACACTGGGACGCACAACACAACAGGTGAAATGTGGGTGTACTACATAGGTACACCTCTGCCTAACCCTTCGGGGAAACAAGGCGTGATGTTATGTGTTATGTGTGTGTGGGACGCACTCTTTTGGATTTTCAATATTCGATTAAACACCGAGAGTCGAAAATTCAGTGCGCGATAAAATTCCGCCGCGATTTTTTTACGTCTGTTCGGACGTGGCTTTATAGTGCATAGTCATAAGTAACTATAAATCTGAGCATTTGTAAAGCCAGGAAAAATATGTTTAAGCAAATAAAACTACTAACTTAAACTGTCCGTATATTCAAATGACAGCCCTTTTTTTGTGTGTGGTAAAATCATCAAATCACGTCTCCCGCTCTGGGTGGAGCAGAAGGGCGTGGCAAACTTTTACTGACTAAAGCCTACCCGTGTTCCTTCAATTGCCCATATGCCAGGACCACGGTAACTCTTTCGAACAGATCTCGCGACGATGGCAGGCATCGGTCCTAACAGACCCCTTCAGTTTGCTGAAATCTCTTTGAGGCACGCATGAAAAACTACGCGCCGTCGACATGGGCCTGGTCCTTACCAGGCGGCGAGCTACCCATTGCTCGCCACCCGCAAGCTCGTGCCTACGGTGGCCGGGAGTACGCAATCGACTCCCGACGCCTGGGGCGGCAGCCCTCATTCTTTGGCAGTCGTATGTAATGGCTATAACGGTAAATTGACGGGTGTGTCACTTGATTCATTTTCTTATTACACTGCATTAGTGGATTTTCTAATATAATATACATACTTACATAGCTGATTATTCTCAATAAGAACCTATGTACTACACTTTGGAATGGACTTCACCTTTCTGACTGACCGAGACTTAACCAAATAAAAAGTGCCTATAATTAATTAAATTGAAATAAATTCTTTGACTCAAAACGTATAATATTTGAAAAAATGCTTGACAATGATACAAAAGATGTGAATGCCATTACCTACCCGTAAAAATCATTCAATTGAAAGAATTGACGACAATGTCTGTATAAATATTTAAATCTATCTCTTTCACGACGGGTATTTTAAGATGGTGCTCAATATAATAATAGGGGTCTAAATCCGGTAAGGAATATACTCGTAAAAGTACATATCCAATAAAGGGGTTGTGTGCAATGATCTTTTAATATCCATCGCCATAAATCCGCATTTGGTCCTAATGTCCGGACGGGATTTGTATGCGATTTTTACTGGCTCATTTCTTTTTGATGGATGACTGGTCCTTAAGTACCTAGATATAATTGAGGGTTAATACATTTTTAATGGGGATAATTTTTCAACTTGACTGGCTTGCTGTTGTTATCGCAAGCAATACTGCTGACCAAGAATGAGGGTTTGAATCTCGGGTCGGACAAAGTGTAATTGGGTCTTTCTATATGAAATTTCTCAGTAGCGGCCTGGATGTGTGCCTGGTTGATGGCAATAGCTGATCATAATTTTCCCTCTGCTGGGACAAAAGCCTCCTCTAATAATCACTACTATCTAATAAACACACACAATACCATGTGATTAGTGTTGCCCAAATGCAAGAACAAGACGAGACTTAGCCAGTCTTGGTCTTGGTCTTGCGCCAATACACCTGGTCTTGGTCTTGGTCTTGGTCTTGCGCTCCCAGTCTTGGTCTTGGTCTTGGTCTTGCAGCAAGAGTCTTGCAAGTCTTGCAATTACCTATTAGTCTATTACTATTTATTAAAGTTTACTTTAAATCTTAGAAAAACGTATTAGAATTGGAACATTGTGAGCTTGAATTAACATAGCCATAGTAAAGATCAAGCAGATTAATAAATAACTGAAGATTTGATAAGAAATTCGAAAAATCAACTGACCTATATGTCGTTTTCCATGGAAGTAACTGTTTCTTAATAAACATTTATGATTTATAAGCTTACATTTGCTAAAACATGTAAAAAAACAAATTAATTACAATAACTTGACTGTATTTTAAAGAACAATACTTATCTGTCTAGAAAGAGATTGAACCCTCAACTTATAAGAAATTTAATAAAAGAGTTTTACGATTTATCATTTATTTGAATAAAAAATAAAATACAACACAAATCAACAGCTTTATCATTAGGTTATGATACTTTATATCAATTTTTTTGACCAAGAATTAATACAAAGTAACCATCTGGCTGACTCATCACTTAACCTATTTCTATGTTTTCTAATTACTAATGATGCTTTAGAAAATAACCTCTCAGCAGGTACTGAAGTTGCAGGTATTGAGAGAAAATCACGGGCCATTTTCGATAAAATCGGATACTCTGTCTCATGCGTCCTCCACCAATCTAAAATGTCTTCCGAGCTGGCAGTTCTTGGTTTTCTCAGGTACTCCTCCAACTCGTCTATCACTAAGCCTTGAAGACAAGATCCAGATGACGTCGAGGGACATTCATAGAGTTTATCAAAGTCTATTACGTCTTCATCTTCATCACATACTTTATTTTCTTTTTCTGGTAATTCCAGAGATTTGTTCAGTGAGTGTAGACTTTTATATTCTTCATAAAGTTCATTGAACTTGCGCAGACTTTCTGTTTTAAGTTGCTTCCCCCACATTGTCAGGTCAAAAGTCTGAGCCTTATGCCTTGGGTCTAAAATTAAAGAAGTACAATAAATCCAGTTGCTCTTCTTGTAATGTTTAAGCATTTTGTCTCGAGCTGCTTGGAAAGCTAGAATGAGCCTTTCATCCACTTCAGATCGATTAGGTTTCTCATCTAACTGTTTTACCATGGATTCAATTTTATCTAGCAAGAGATTGAATGATACAATGACTAGCGGTAATGTAACATATTTGTCTCCACCAAGTTTTGTACTTAAAAGTTTAAAGTTTATTAGAAATTTATGTAATTTTTCGAGTACCTGCCATTCATTAGCTGTGATTTGAAAATCATTTAATTCGGTGACAGAACTGCACAATATGTCAATGCCCGCTCTCACTTTTAAACCAAATCCAATCATATCATGCGTGGAATTCCATCTCGTTGGACAGTCAAGAATGGCATTTAGATTTGATGGCACGCCAGCTGCTTCACAAGCAGACTGAAACTTCTTCTTCACTATCTCACTTCTTTTTATTTTACTGGAAATACTGCGTAACTTTGTTACAGATGTACGCGAGTCAGCAATATTTGGTGCAGATTCTTCATCTTCCTCATCCTCAGTTTTGTCTGCATAGTCTTCGTACTGCTGATCTTGCGCGTTAGTGTCAGACTCACAGTGTAATGCTAAGGTCTTTAATAAATCTTGTACACCAAGGTTTAAAATGTGAGCAAAGCACCGGAAATGTTGATTGTCTGAATCAAAGTGTGGCGGCAGCTGTTTGCCCAGTTCATACATAAATTTGGTATTTGCAGTTGCGTTGTCGACCGTGATACCTTGTATTTTATCAATTATGCCATATTCCAATAAACATTCATGGAAAATCGTTGCAATATCTTCCCCAGTATGTCGACCGCGTGATGGTATAAAATCAAGAACTACAGATTGATACTTCCATTCGTTGTCTATATAATGAATAGTAACCCCGTAGTAACTCCTACCAGCAATTGACGTCCACCCATCAATGGTAAAAGACATTTTAGATGATAATTGTTGAAGTCGTTCCTTGAGATTCAATTGGAGCTCTTCAAATCGCTCTTTGACTTTCCTTCTAAGTGTAGACCTTTTAGGAAACACCATATTAGGGCAAATACGTCGAAAATATACTTGTGTAGCTTCGTCATCGAAAAATGAGAAGGGAAGATATTTTTTCACCACCCAATCAACTGTAGCTGTCGTGATGTTGTCACTGCTGTTTTCCGACTGAAACAAAACAATAAATCTTGTGTTATTATTTAAAACATACTAGGTTTGAGCGTAAAAGAGGAGGAGGTTTGTTGTTGTTAAATCGAGAAAATCGTTAAATTGATATTTGTTATATTAAGGTTGCACTGTACTGTAATTTACCAAAATAAAGTACTTACTTGTTACTGGCCGATTAAATGAAAATATGGGTGTTTATAAAAAATATTTAAGACGATAATTACATACTTAATATGTCGCACCCCTAGATGAAAACACCACTAACTCAAAAATACTTACGTAAGTTAATGGCGTTTTTGAAAGTATCGCATGAATAGCTACGCGGAGTTAAAATTCTTTTAACTGTTAAAAAAATATTCTTACCTGTCCACTTCTTCCAGCGGTTACTAAAAAGCTTGTGATATCTCCACTTAATTTTGGTTTAACAGGAAGAAATATTTCTGATTCCTTTTTGTGGAAAGATATTAGATGTTTATGATGTATTAGTAGGTAAGTACCTACGCTTTTTATATTATTTTATTAGTTTTGTAGAATTTTTTTACACGTTTCAAGTATGTTTAAAAGTGGCTACAATATTTATTAAACGGGTGATATTTGAACACTTTTTTGCTATTTTTTCTTGTAAAAACTTAAGAAATATAATGACTAAATGTACAATAATAGTACCTAAGTAATTAGTTTAAAACCATATAAGTAATCAATATTATAATATATACTTACTAGAATGAATTAATATGACATCTACTACCTATCCTTACCATTTTATCCTAATCATAATACTACTTGCGTGATCAGTATAATGTATTCATTTTCATTCTAAGCACTCTGAAACTTATTTATTCTTTGGAACACCTGTAGGTACTCTTAAAAAAATTCGAAATTATTTTGCATGAGTATACCTACGCCCTATGGCGGCAATCAAATAGTGTCACAAATGTTATGATTTCGGCGTGGCGGCAACGATTGTTTTAGATTTCAAAAGAAGCCGCCGGCGCGTGTATCATAACCATGTACTTCCGAAAAGCGGCAAATTTCTTTGAGAAGTAAGTACAAAACCTTTGATGCCGCATTATCAAAGTGCCGATGGTTAAAACATAACTATGCATGCACTCAGTTTGATTTTAATAGATATTTTTTTATTCGTTATGTTTATGGTATTAGTCGTAATGCGCATAGGTCCAGTTTTTCATATTCTTTGATACAGTTTTTTGCGTCTCATAGAATTCCTAAGCGTACCTACCTATACACCGAACTGTTACACCTAACTACTCAGTGAAATAGCGCTAAGTCCTAGCTGCAAGACGCAAGAGTCTTGCAGGCTATGTCTTGTTCTTGCTCAAGTCTTGCACGGTCAGTCTTGGTCTTGGTCTTGCCAAAAATACGCGGTCTTGTTCTTGGTCTTGGTCTTGCAAAAACGCAAGAACAAGACCAAGACTGCAAGACCAAGACTGAATTTGGGCAACACTACATGTGATGCCAGTGTGGGTTGGTATGGTAATAAGCTCGCAGTCGCAATAATATTATATTCGACTTAACTTCGGGAATACAGGATTGCCGTTTTGTAATTATTTTCAAACTATCTATGAAGGTATACAAAACTTGAGAACTTCATAAAGTATAATCGTTTAAGGACTTTTTAAAGCCAGGTTTTCAACATCATTCATTTCAGCCGAAAGACATCCACTGCAGGATATAGGCCTCCTTGACTGAGATTATGGAATTATTAGGGTGAATGCTATAATCACCAAGATTGGCAGGCGGGTTGGCGATCGAAGTATGGTGATAAAATACATAGAGAGCGCTGCTGCTCGTTCTCTAATACGTCCCTTAGTCGCTTCCTACGACACCCGCGGAAAAAAATGGGAACGATGCTATTCTTTATACTTTAAGTTTTAGTGGCTCGTTGGTTGTATTATTTTAAAGTGATTTTTGCATCACTTTGTTAGGTCCTTTGAAACAAGAAAACGTAAGCAATGCGACACCTCCAGTTCAAAGTCTTAAATCTTTGTCCCAAATCTCGCACCTGCTGAGTTGCCTTGACTTACCTGGAAATATTTGAATAGACTCCGTATTCAGAGGTATGCCGAAGCAAAGAAAACCTACTCAGATGGAGATTCATATATGACTCCGCCCTGGGGTATAAATGAAGTGCTGTCCTACAAACAATAGAGCACTTAATATCAAGTCCTGGTGCTTACATGCTACAGGAGGTGATGGACGCTGCTGGAAGTACCAAGCTCATAGTGAAATTCTGTGACTGTATATAAATTGCTATCAACACGCTTAGTAGAAGGACACAGTTAATTTATTCGGTGAATAAATCTTAAATATGTGTCGGCGTCATATTGTGAGTGGCACATGCATTGGGCTACGCGATAGCGCCGTAGCGTCGTAGCACGCTACGCCATTCTCCCACCTCATTGCTGGTGGGCGGAGTTACGCGCGCTACGTCGTAGCGTGCTACGTCGTTGCCCCACCTCCAATACTTCCGTATAAAAGACGCCGCACGGCGGCGAATTGGCATTCTAAGTTCAGGCGTGGCCCAGTGCACAGGTCGTATTGCTCTCAATTATTATAACTCTGCCTCACTGTACATTGATACTCTTTTATATGAACTGTAATACTGTGACTGTATTACTGGGTGTCATGGCAATTTTAATAAGGTGTTAAATTAATAATTATGGAAACTGATTAAGTGCAGTTTCGTATAAGGTCTATTGAATAAATAGTTCCTTAATATTGAAAGAACCTCTTTTATTTTACAATATAACCCTCTGCCCTTCATCAGAAGTGGGATGAAACCCACTCCCACCTTTATCTGGGACTGCTGGCAATCTAATACGGGAACAAATGTAATTTTTTTGGGTAGTATGGAATCAATAAAAAATAAGTGCAGATACTTTAACACCTCGCCACATGACACCCAGTATGCAATCGATGTTGGTTCCTTTCGATCCTGATGTAACTGAAACCAACATTATCAACTGGTGTGCATTAAGTGAGATTGTAATCGACAGTAAGAAGCCAGAAGGTGTAGACCTTATTTTAGCCCTCGCTCACTCTCTAAAAACCCGCGCCGCCATGTGTTTTACAAGAATTAATCCAGATAATAGTTCATGAGATACTATTAAGAAAATGCTGGTCTCTAAATTTTCCAAACCCATGACAATGCAAGATAATTTGAATTTAATCACAATCATAAATTGATAACAAAGAAACCCCAGGCGAGTTAGGAAAACTTGTTGAAAAGTTATGCAATTCCTTTCATATTTGACTCTGGATCTGGGTGTATCTTCATGAAGGTAACTGTGGTCTTCTTACTGGTGAAAAGTTTCATGAACCTTTAAAGGGGATTGATTGTAATAATGTTAATTGGTCCAATGTTCTCGAGAGAAGTCAGTTCTCGTCAAGCTGATCTAAGTTGATGGTCATTTAGATGTACCGTCAGGCTGGTATCTCCCGATAGTCACTCAGACGAGACTCTCCTGATGATGATGTTAATTGCTCAATCCAAATACAATGCCCAACCGTGGTACAAAACTTTCTTCTTGACGTTACATATCAAGTATTGTCTGAAGAATGTTTCAATGAAAACGTTAACTTATTAATAGGTCACGACATTTTAGACAAGCAATATCCGTTGTGGATAATAAAGCTGCCTTAACTTAAAAAAAAGCAAATCTTAGCTCTATATTAGAAATGTCTCTTGACATTAATTCTATTGACACAGATCTTACCGGTAAAGAAAATGAAGTTTTGATTGAAATACTCACTAAATACTCCTCATATCTCGAGTTACGAATCGTTAATGACAAAGTACAAGAATTACTAGATGCTAACATAATTCGTGAAAGTTCTTCGCCTTTCGCGAGTCCTACATTATTAATAAATAAAAAAGGTCGGTACCGATCGTATGTGCGTTGATTACCGGGAACTCAATAGCAATACTCGACCAGACAGCTATCCTTTACTACTAGTTAGTGATCGAATCGATCACCAAATTTGCGTCCATAACGGGTCAGTCTGAATACCTCACTATGCCATTTGGTTTATGAAATGCTTCGCAGGTTTTTCAAAGAGCTATAAATACTGGACTTAAACCTCTAAATGACGATAAAATACTGATCTACATGGATGACGTACTTTCTGCATTAGAGACCGTTCAAAAAAGTTGTCTCGTTTAAATAGATTTCTAGATATAACTTAAAAAAAATGTTCATGTATAAAGCCGAAAATTGAATATCTGGGTTTCGGAATATCCCCTGGAAAAATTAGACCAAATCCCCATAAGATTGAAGCTCTAAAAAATATCCCTCCTCCAGGCACTGCTGCTCAGTACCAACAATTTATATGGCCTAGCCACATATTTTCGATATAACCCATATGGGCGTAAATTTACGGTTTTTATTGACTGTAACGCCTTAAAGGCCTCTCAGTACAAATAGGACCTAACCCCTGAGTACATAGGTGGACAATTTTGCAGTCATATGACTTTGATATCATCTATAAAGAGTGAAAAAATATGGCACATCTAGACTTCCTTTCACGTAATCATGCTGACACATATTTTATTCATAAGGCAGCTCAAATTGTAAATTTGTCTGAACTGGAGAGGATTTCGTTATCTGTAGATAACGTGATTCCGAAATATGAGACATTATATCCAAATTTCGCTCAAATGACTTGCTGTCTGAAATATCACGCACATTATCGATATTAGACAGGGCATCGTAAAATCGAATGTTATAAAACCACTAAATGGTCACCAATATTGCCACACCCTTTAAACATGGTAAATAATTAATCGAGTACACAGCGAAATAACACACCTAGGTTATAAAAAAAATCTTCGATAAATTATACAATCTTTATTGGTTTCAAAATATGTCAATACTTGTTAAAACCTATGGAGGTTCGTGCGTCGCTTGTAAGGCTTCCAAAGGTCCCCCGTATGCCCGCCCAGCAGGTCGGTCAACATCCAATCCCTAAATTTGCCGTTCCATGGCATATAATTCATTTAGATTTAACTGGTAAACTCACAGGAAAAAGCGTGTTAAAAAGCGAGCGCAAGGAGTATTTTTCCGTGATTATTGATGGCTTTACAAAATCCGTCTTGTTAGTTATTAAATCACAAAAAAAAAAAATGCAGTGAACTCGTTTGGCGCTCCTAAAAGAATAGTTGCAGATCGCGGTAGGTCATATGACAATACTGAATTTAAGAATTTTTGTAAAGATAATCGTATCGATTTACAATTTATATCCACTGGTTCGCCTGGCCAATGGCCAGGTCGAGCGTGTCATGAGGACCTAAAAAGTATGCTCGCTATAGATTCGGGTAGCTTATGGTAAGATCATGTAGACAATATCCAATTAGTAGTTAGAGTCTCAATAGTACTCGTTGTAGAGCAACAGGGCTCACGCCCTTGGAATTAATATTTGGTATTTTGGGTTCATTAGAGATAACAAGAGTTTTTCAAATCAAAAGTCATTAATTCAAACTAGGCTGAGAGTCAGCACTTTTTGAACGTCAAAGTTACATGAGACAGTCCCCCCAAAACGCCCGCCCTTCGACACTTCCTTTCACTTTCTACTAATCATCCTGATGAAGATAGTTTAAACCTCGAAACCATTATCCGATTCTTCTGTTGGTATAAAAAAAAGCTGGTCCAATACGACACAGGTCGATTTACTGACAAATGCGTGCACTGATTGGACAGGTCCACTAAATCTGGGTGGTACTTTCTTTAAAATACAACTTCAGACACCAATCCACATGGTCTTCACATGATGTGACCAAGATTATGTCTGGACTTTAAAAGAGACTGTGACCTCTGAGTTTGTTTCGGCCTTTCTTCTCAGAGTAGTCAGATAGCAAACGCCGACCACATCTAGTTAAAAAAAACCAACCAACCAACCCAACCCAAACCAAACCAACCAAACCAAACCAAACCTACTTGCAAAAATAAAGTCATTTATCATTTAACAAGGATAAAGCTATGGTAAAATGCTTTTCAGTACGTGATTTTGCCTTTGTTAAATTAAAAAAAAGACACCAAATGAAACAGGACCGTAAATACAAAGGCCCCTTTAAAATCACCGCTATTTTGGAAGAAAACGATTGGTACGAATTGTAACACATTAATGGAAAGAATAGTCTACAAATACTCTCACAAAAAACTTACAAGTACCCCGTGGCCAGTCATTCTTTCTGGAATTCGCAGAATGTTATGATAAGGATGACGTGTCGGCGAAGAATAACATAGATGTTCTTGTCCACGAGACTAGGGAACAGATTAACAATGATGATATTCAGTCTCCTAATAGTGGTACTATCTCTGCCAATAATGATACCATGTCTGCCAAAAGTGACACTATATCTACCAGTGCAGGTTGTAAAAACCGTGGTTAACGTGCTGTTTCAGTAGAATCTATTGGCCCTGAATCAGTTAATATTGTAACAGAAGCACTTGTAAATCAACCAAAGTATTGAGCTATTTGTTAATTAAGCTAAAGAACCGATACTTGTTCGGCCTAGCTAGATCCGGTCCAGTTTAACTGAAGGGATACACCTGAAGGGCAAAACAATTGCCGGACCAGGAGGCTGATATTGTAGGGTCAGAAGTTGACCGGACCAAGAGATAACCCTTGAAGAGTCATTCATAATAGACTGGACCAAGTGGTTAAATATCTGAAGGGTCTAAGTAGACCGGACCAGAAACAATCAGGATGACCAAACGGTACTTAATCAGTTTTTCAAGTTCTAGATGAGACATTGTCAGCTGAGCGTACGAGGACGTCCGCACGTCAGTATGGCCGTGTCGGCGTCATATTGTGAGTGGCACATGCATTGGGCTACGCGATAGCGCCGTAGCGTCGTAGCACGCTACGCCATTCTCCCACCTCATTGCTGGTGGGCGGAGTTACGCGCGCTACGTCGTAGCGTGCTACGTCGTTGCCCCACCTCCAATACTTCCGTATAAAAGACGCCGCACGGCGGCGAATTGGCATTCTAAGTTCAGGCGTGGCCCAGTGCACAGGTCGTATTGCTCTCAATTATTATAACTCTGCCTCACTGTACATTGATACTCTTTTATATGAACTGTAATACTGTGACTGTATTACTGGGTGTCATGGCAATTTTAATAAGGTGTTAAATTAATAATTATGGAAACTGATTAAGTGCAGTTTCGTATAAGGTCTATTGAATAAATAGTTCCTTAATATTGAAAGAACCTCTTTTATTTTACAATATAACCCTCTGCCCTTCATATGCTTAACCTTATCCCTTAAACCTGTTGTAAACAAAAACACTGCTTTTATAATCCCTCGCTTTATGCGTCGCGTAATTGAACACTACAGCTTAATTGCATTGCAGGATTTTAAGTAGCTTGGTCACATGTGACCTTTTAGAGCGCTCGTGTATCTGGTAAATGTCATAGGGTCATGAAAGTGACCCGGACGACCTTTCATCTGCTTTACGTTCTCTTTTATTTGAAACATTTTCATTACTGTATTTGTAACTAGCTTATATAATTAGCATCCTCCTGTCATTAACCTAATTTACTTGTACGTACCTATAGCACATTTTGCTTTCTGTAAGTCGCACTATCAGACGAAATCTGAATGTAATATCCCTTTCTTGCCAAATCATGGATCGTTTTTTTTTTTCTGTATATCTTTTCTCTTGGAGTTTCTTGTAAGCTCTTCTCCATGGGAACCGATCAAATTGGAGCCGTGCACCTAGCTACTGACGTTTCATAAGTGTACTTATGTCAAATTTATTTAATTGTTATTCTAAAAACAACCTATTTAATCTGCGTCGAGGCTACTTTTTACTCATTTGTGGTAGTACTAGATGAAATCGAAATTTTGCGACCGTCCTCATAATTTAGTTAACGGGCCCTAAAAAAAAAAATTACGTTCCATTTCATGTCATGGACACAAAATCATTTTATTCATAAATCAGCTATGTATTCTATATTCAAAAATATTCCAGCCAGGACAGACTAGACATCCGAACATAGCCCATTGTGAATTTTATAACAAGATTACAGATACAAGGGTCAAATGTGGATCTTACGACGAGTTTTTTGATGGATGCCCTCCTCCATGTATATGTAATACTTTATCGCTGAATACTCCAGCACTATGCTTATATAATGTTGTGAACGATTAGAAGGCCTTTGTGATTCTCGCATGATTAGTTCGCTAGATGGATGACAGGATCAGTATAGCCCAAGCGATTAGGCCCCTATTATTGTTCAAGGAAATCCGGGTGGTGTTAGCTTCATTAACTTGTCGCAGTGTCTTTAGCGTGCAAGAAACTCGAAACCTTTCTTAAGTCTCAGATGTTGTTTGAGTGCCTGTGCATTAGACGTATTTAAATGTTAGTTTGTTATTCTTTGTTTAATTACGTACTCATCTGGATACA
Source organism: Aporophyla nigra (assembly GCA_947507805.1). NCBI lineage: Eukaryota > Metazoa > Arthropoda > Insecta > Lepidoptera > Noctuidae > Aporophyla > Aporophyla nigra. The sequence goes on from OX382301.1 coordinate 22,703,091, forward strand.
GCAGAACGCAGAGTTTTGATGTCGTGGCCTTTATAATCGCAGATTATCATAATAAAAAGAGGTAGGTCAGGGCACCGCTAATCTTCTTGGCATCCTAATCTCGTTCTGTTAGTAAAACAGAGTCGTCCATTTCTCTAAATATTCACAACAATTACAAAATAATAAATTATTCATCTTTTCCGTCAATTCCAACAACAGTAAAGTTTAAATCTCGAACGTCAGTAGTACGCTTCGAGGCACGAGCAAAAGGCCACAGATAACAAAATTACAAAATCCAAAAGAGGTTTTACATTTTACATTCTGACGTGAGCAAACTTATTGGTTGTTGTACAAAGTTCGTTACTGTTCATTCAACAGGGAACGTGCTTGTTTTACTGAATAGTGTGTGGCTTTTGTTTACTTATCAATAAACTATTGGATTAAAAAGGAAAATGTTTCGTTTTATTTTTGTTTGCTGTAATTGATCAATTGGCAAAGTAGGATCGATACCTAATCATTCTATTTAAGGCAGGTAACACATAAAACAACATCATGCTTGTATTCTTCGGGAAATATACTACAGTAGATAAAACGAATAAAAAATATGAAGCAATGGCATGTAAATGGCAGATGAATGTGCACATCGCACCCTCAGAATTATAGAGACCTAGTAAGATTTTTTTAAACACAGCCCTATCACTGTGGCATAGGTCTCTGTTTTAATTACAGTTTCATCATTTTATGAGTCAAAGTTGAAATCTTAAAATGTCTAATTAGGTATCGACAATTCTGAAGGTGCGATAACTACCCCAATACATACATACCGGTCACAATCATAATCTCCTTTTTGTACCACCGTACTTTGGTAAAAATAAAAATGATTTAGCAGTCTAGCTCGGTCAGTTGTCAAAAAGACCAACAGAAAACTCAACAGTATCGCTCTCTTAACGCACCAGCTCACTCCTGTCTCTACCAACTCAACGGCCTGACGATATGACTCACTCACAAAGGCAAGCGAGGGATTGTAACAGTTAATGCACCACAGACACCGTCGGATTTGTCGACAACGTTAGATTCGGCCCGCATTCTATACACTTCGTTTGACAGATTACCTACGGACCAACATTCCCACTATTTTTGGAACAAAAAGATAGAGATAAAACGGAGTACTACAGGGTTTTATTTAAAGATCCAGATTAATTTCTATGTTGATTTTTATGAGGTTTTTTAAATCGTTCTGCTTATATGATTAAAGGAATCGCTAATCACAAACTGAAGATTTTTGAAGAAAATCGTCAAATCCATAGCTTGATAGTTTCGAAATATTCGTTTGGTCAACAACGTAAATTACGCAATGAATATGCTTCAACTGTTAAAATGAAAGGTATTGTAATCGATTGCCATGTTAGGTGTTCCCCAATTACCCTCGCAGAACCTAATCTCTTAAACGGTGTACTAATGATAAGCATAACATATATTGTCACAATTTACATTCCAAATTATGGCAAAAAATAAGACCAAACAATAGTTATGCTAACTTTTGATTATGTCAAAGTATTATTATACCACAGCATTATTATGCGAATAAAAGTTATGCGAAAACGTTATGCCAAACAATATTATGCCTTAAAATGTTATGCCAAGATGGGGATTCATCTCTTAAACCACATAATACGTAGATATTATACTTTCTAAGAAAACAAAGATTTTGATTTGATTTAAATTGATCGATAAATAGAGTTTTGACTAAGAAAATCACTGGTTCAAGACAAAATTAGCTCATTTTGTTGGTTTAGTTATTGATGTACAAAAAATCAGTTAGTGTTAGTCAACATACTTGAACTAAGAAAAAATATAATCTATATTTGACTGTTGTGTAGTTTGTATATTTTATATTAAAGTGTTTACCTTTAACACCTAGCTCATGGAACTGGCTTTAGCTAGTTTTATGTTGAATAACTTCTCATTTCGTTCGCGTGAAAGTCATAAGATACACAATATACTCAAATAAAAGCCACATTTTTATACAACTCCTTCGGCCTCCAACTAACTGCGTCGCATCGCATTGCCAGCTCACGCTATTACTTTGTTTTCGGTAAGCGTTCTTTCTGTTTTTTTTTTCTTTTCACTTTGTTCCTAATACTCGAAGAGTGATGTTAAAACTTCCCAAGAATTGGGCTAATAAATGCAAAAATTCAAAATTACCTAGTTAAAAAAATAAATACCTTAGGACAACCAACACACCGTTATCTGTTCCCAAACTAGGCAGAGCCTGTACTATGGTGACCAGACAACTGATAAACATACTTATATATTTCTAAATACATACATATTATAGATAAATTACACCAGACACAGAACAAATGATTGTGCTCATCACACAAACATTTGTCCTGGGTGGGAATCGAACCCACAACCTCAGTCTTTGCAGTCAGGGTCACTAACCACTAGACTAACAGGCCAGGCCAAGCCAGGTTTGAAAGATTAGGACAATTACATAAACTAACAAACGAACTGTTCAGCTTTATTCTTATTTATTTTAATTCACCACCTGCCTAGCCTTTTTCCAACTAAGTTGAGGTCGGTATCTAGTCAAACCGGATGCAGCTGAATAACAGAATTTTACATGAAGTGACTGCCTATCTGACCTTCCACAACCAAGTTACTGGGCAATACGATACAACTAGGTAAGACTCATTATATATTGGGCACGCCACAATTGCGGCGGTAAGTCTTCTCTTTGAGGAGTGGATTGAGAGGTGCCACGGCGTCCTCACCTTCCGCCTGACCCAGGTTCTCACCGGGCATGGGTGCTTCGGTGGGTTCCTGTTCAGGATACAGCGGGAGGAAACGCCCGGGTGTTACCACTGTGAGGATCGTCTGGAGGACACGGTGGAGCATACGGTGGAGGTGTGCCCTGCCTGGGCGGAGCACCGCCGTGTCCTCGTGGAGGCGATCGGCGGCGGCGACCTCTCGCGTCCAGCCCTGGTGCGAGCCATGGTACGGAGCGAGAGGGCATGGGAAGCCGTCACCTCCTTCTGCGAAGCAGTAATGCTCGCGAAGGAGGAGGCGGGGCGCGTGAGGGAGTGGCAGTCTCTGCGCCCCCACGTCCCTAGCCGCCGCAGGAGGAGACGCCCCGGGCGTCGGGAGTCGATAGCGGACTCCCGGCCGCCGTAGGCGTGAGCTTGCGGGTGGCGAGCAATGGGTAGCTCGCCGCCCGGTAAAGACCAGGCTCGGGTCGACGGCGCGTAGTGTTCCACGCGCGCCTCAAAGAGATGTCAGCAGCACTGTAGGGGTCTGCTAGGACCGATGCCTGCCAAGGTCGCGAAATTGTTCGAAAGAGATACCGTGACTCTGGCACATGGGCAACTGAAGGAAGACGGGTGGGTTTTAGTCAGTAAAAGTCTGACACGTCCTCCCGCTCCACCCAGAGCGTGAGAAGTCATTTGATGATTTCCCATCCAAAAAAAAAAAAAAAGACTCATTATATATTCTCATATATAGATCGCAGGCAGCGTAGATTCACCTGATTGCTCGATTCGTACAGCTGTTTTTACTTGGCCGAACACAAGCCCCTCTATCAAGTATTTATTACTATATATCTTTGTTCATTTTTTATCTTTATTATTATAAAATTACAAAGTAGCTAAAACAAAGAACGCTGTAGGAACGTGTAACCTAATTGGGCGATAAGTCTGCGCTGGAAGACAAAGTTACCGTAAACTATCGCTTCTCACCGGCACGTGCCAAACACTCAATCACACAACTATTTCACTTTACAGTGTGAATATAAAGAGCTACAAAGCTTGTAGAATGTAGGCTATCAAGGACTTTTAATGAAGAAATAAATAAAATCTATATTGCAGCACACATCACGCATAGTAAAAAACATTATTTAAAAAATAATAGTTTAAAAAAAAACTAAAAAACATGCTTCCATTGAAAACCAAATTAAAAAGTACAAAATAATGGAAAAAAAGCGTGGGGTGCCTGATATCAATAATACCTAAAAAAGCAAGCGTGAAGCGTGTGAAGCGTGTTTTTTAGTTTTTTTAAAACTATTATTTATTTTCTATTTTTTAGGGTGTTTCGAATTTTGAGACGTATGTCAGCGTAGTTTGTGACGTATGTCAGCGTAGTTTTCGAAGACAGTTGTTTTTGCTGTCCTGGTAACCTTGGCAAGGTTAATGGCACAAATTAGTTTGTGACGTATGTCAGCGTAGTTTTCGAAGACAGTTTTTTTGCTGTCCTGGTAACCCTGGCAAGGATAATGGCACAAATTTATGAAATTATTGCATTGTCATCGGTCCTAAACAGGTGTGCAAAGTTTTAATGAAATCGGGTCGTTTAAAGTGGGTTAAAATCGCGCTATAAGGAGTCGGTTACAAACAAACATACAAACATACAAATATGCAAACATACAAACATACAAGTGAAGCTAATATAAAGCGTGTAATAAAAATAATTATAAGGTATCCTCACAAAAGGTATTTATTTACAAGGCAGATGTGAGTGGAAACATCGGGAGGGGACGCCCTAGGAGGACATATAGTGACCTTATAGGTGATGTTCTTCAGAAAGGTCAGGTGTGTAGTACTCGCAACAGGCCTACGTGTATGACCAGAGGTATGAACGTAAACGAGGCAAAAGGAGTATGTAAGGATCGTAGCAGGTAGCGTTCCGTAGTTTCTGCCTACCTTCATAGGAAAAAGGCGTGATTGTATGTATGTGTGGCTATGTCATATGGTATTTCACTGGGTTGTCCATGTAAAATACCGTAAAAATCTGAATTCAGATGAATACCAGTATTCAGCTGCGTCCGGTTTGACTGAAAGCGGAACTCAACATAGATGGGAAAAGGCTAGGCAGATGATGATGAAGGTATTTCACAGATTTTTTATTACCTAGATTTGTCAAAACCTAGAGAAATATTAAGACACAGTAATTACATACACACAAAAACTCACGCCTTTCTCCCATGAAGTTAGGCAGAAACTACAGAACGCCACCTGCTACGATCCTTACATACTCCTTTTGCCTCGTTTAAGTTCATACCTCTGGTCATACACGTGGGCCAGTTCCGAGTACTACACACCTGTCCTTTCTGAACAACATCACCAATAGGTGGCCCTAAACTCGCAATCCGTGTAATGCCGCCAGCCAAGCGTGGCGATTATGGCAAAACCTCTCAAAAAATGCACAGAAACGGCCGAAGTGGCGGTGTTTAGTGAGACCAGTGTCTAGCAGTAGACGACTTTCGGCTGAAATGACGATGAATGATGGATGACCGTAGACCTACGTACCTATTTGATATTAATTTCTACTTGATACATTCACGTGTTCCTGAGAAAAAAGGTCTTGACTGATATACTGACGGACAGATATACGGACAATGAAGTGATCCTATACGGTTCCCATTTTTTTTTTGTACAGAACCCTTAAAGCGTAAAGGCTCCCACAAACAGACGCGACGCGACAGCGCGACGCAACTCTCGTAGAACAATTCAATATAAACTTCATGGAAATTGTTCTACAAGAATCGCGTCGCGCTAGTCTGAAGAAGCCCTACAACAATGACCACTAGACCGCTCTATGCCTTAATTATTGTTAATTATGGCATAGAACGGTCTAGTTGCCGTTGTTCGAAAGAATTACTCTGTGGGACGAATAAGTATTCATACCACAGAGTAGCTAATTCAATGAAAACGCCCGTAATTACAATTCCCCCTTGTGACGGCACGTTCAATTCGTACAATAACATAGTAACGGGTTGAATTAAAACAAAACACCCCGCAGTATTGAATCTCGGTGACGCTGGAGGCTGAGTACCTACCTATAGTTACCACAGGGTATACGCAAACAGAAGAACTAACAGCTTATTTCAAACAATCTTTAAAACGAGGTACTAATTTAACATTTATTATTGTGATTGTGAGTCGCAAGTGTATGTTTGGTTTTTAAGTTTATCTATACATACAAATAAATCAAATTAAAGTCTGTTTACAATGTCAAAATATTAGATTTTTACTAAATGCATATGTAAGTGTATACAGTGCTTCAAATAAAACAATTTTTAAATGCTTTGTTTGACTAGTTATTCCAGCTTATCTCCGAAACGGTTGAACCATTTGGACAGGACTTCCAGCTGACGTTGTAACGAGTAACATAGGCTACTTTTTGTCCCGGTAACACGTTCTCATATGATAATTTTTAACATTCACGCCAGCGAAGTCGTGGACACAGCTAGTTTCATGAAGTCTGTTAGAAAATAAGAAAATAAAATTCTCGTCCTAAAATCGAAGGTAAATTATTAAGGCAGAGTTTGGTTCTAAGCAGCAATAGCATTTTCTGAGCTTTTACCCGAGTGTGGTGAAGCCTAAAAAGGGGGTGATGTTTTCATAAATTTTTTATTTCCATAATGGGTTCCTCGTATTTTGTAAAGTAGGTTTCCAACTCAAGACCTCTTTCGGCGAACAAATTTCGTGCGGAATGTCCTTCCTGAACGATTACATATACTGTGTTAGCTCGCTTTACCCCAGTCTGCCCTAATGTTGTTTTTGAATAACTGTTATATTGGGGGACTTTGATTGTTCTGCTTAATAATGTTCGTATTATTGTAGGCTGTGACAATTATGTGAGTAGGCTGAGTTATTGTTCATATAATTTTATTGATCTAATTAATGTTAGGGAATAGGTACTATAAAGGTAATAAAATAAGGCTTATTTCATTAAATAGGTACAGAGGGTTATCCACATCATGCACTAACCCAGTTAATATGTGATGGAATGACATGCGAAATTTCAAAAAATTTTGCTCTTTTGCGACGCAACTAGAAAAACCAGCCAGGTACGATTTCGACTCGCACACGAAAGGTTCCGTACCACCGTACAATATTTAACACAACATATTTTTTTAAACATGTTTCTTATAAAAGATTTTTTCTTTTTTTTTTCTTTATTGTAGGTATTATGTTAGTTTTTATTTTAGCGGTAATAGAACAACACACTCTATGAAAAATTAAGCTGTGTACCTATTAAAGTCTATAAGTTACAGCGTGCTGACAGACGGAGGTAGGGTCACACAGCAGAAGCTAAGTAATAGGGTTCCGTTGGCGCCCTTTGGGTACGGAAACCTAAAAATAACTATGAATAAATAATACAAATAAACGTGCAAGTCAGATAGTCATTCGCTCCAAGTAAAATACGGGTATTCAGGTCCATCCGGTTATGCCGGATGCCGACCTGAATCCAATTGGTCGTTTCCTGTAGAAAAGAGCTGGTACGGGACTCCACGGTACTATTCTCCATTGCCCTTAAATTAGTGGAAATATGTTTTATACAAGGTGCACGAATTTTTTTTTTATGAAAGGTTTAGGTGTACGAAAAGTTACGTCAAATTATTTTATATGAAAAATCTTTTTTTCAGAAAAAAATAACCGACTTCCTACAAAGTGAAAAATAACTTAAATTTCGGAAGTCAGTGTCTTAGGATCTGTATTTAAGGTTTTTTTGCCACCGACTTCCGAACTCAAAGTTATTTTTCGCTTTGTAGTGTTTTTAAGAAAGTCGGTTGTTTTTTTTTTTGTAAAAAAAAAATATTTTTAAATTTTTAGTTATCCAATCAAATCAAATTTATTTCGGATTAAAAGATCCATAGGTGTTAATAACAATAAACTTAGCCTAATATTAGTAATGGTATCCACCCCGCACTAATTCCAAACAAACAATGCATATTTATGCGATAGCAGAAATCGCGATTGATTTGCAGTCATTTTTTAAACAGTTCCGGTGTCTGTCTCCGGAACTGATCATCAGATCTTTATGAAATTTATATGGGACCATTTCGGAATAAACCCCTTTCGAATAAAGCAAATAAATAAAGAATTTTGCAAATCCGTCTCTATATGACGGAGTTATGGCCGAACATACATAAAAAAAAAATATATATATAAGCATCCGAATTAAGAACCTCCTCCTTCTTGAAGTCGGTTAATAAAAAATTAAAACGAAATATTAATCATATGCCAGTTGGTTCTTTGTCATGGTCTCATTAATAACCTATAGTTATGGAATATCAATAGAAACACGTTGTATATGTGAGCTGGCCCCCAAATAAATAATCATAATATTTCCTGTATCCTACCAACACGCAATTGATCACACAAAATGGTAGCCCTTACATAAAATAATATAAGATACGATTCACGTTATCCCTTCATCTTTTACCCAAAATATGATGTACCCTGGCGTCAGATGTTTGTCTTTTATTTAGCTTAGAGAACCCTTTTCGGTTCATTTTTAGGGTTGCGTACTGGAAGGGTCTCAAGGGGATTATTGAGTGTGTGATGTATTAACTTTTGGCTCTATATTATTAATGATCAGCGAGAGAGATACTTAATTAAAACATTAGTATATTGTATATTTCAGGGGTATTAATATTGGTTGACTTTTAATATAAACATGTTGTGTACTGGCAATTGTTTATCCCAGAAATATTTAAAACTACGTTAATTATGGTCAAACTCACGTTCCCACGGACGTAATAAGATCGCGGCTGGCTATTTTCGCGCACTGTATTTTAAACTGTCGGTGTTGAACCGAGCATTGAGAATACAACAGAGTGCAGCGCGGGTCAGTCTCAGCGCGTCGAAGCACAGTTGAATTTTCACCTCTTGGCGCTGAGTAGTAACTTGAAAATCCAGTGCAGTGCATAACCAGCTGCGATTTTATTACGTCCGTGGGAAGTCATAAAATAATTAACGTAGTCATAACATAATTAACGTATACCTAGATAGGTAGGTAAATACCAACTTATACGAAATATACTTAGGTACTTACTACTATTAAACTCGGACCACGAAAAAAAAATCTTTATTTTATTGGGCTGAGTTTAAAAATATGTAAGTAAACAATTAAGTAGTCAAGCAATATTAGGCAGGTAACTTATAATATATCATTGGGTAATAGAATAGGTTCTCACTTACTGTGACAACATCTCAACTGTACTGACTGTACATCCCAACGTTCGGAGTCCATGTTGGCAACCAAACCGAATCGTAAACAATAAATCCAGGTCCGTAAACAAAGTTCCTGCCAGGGTCGCGAGATTCGTTCGAAAGAGTTACCATGGCCCTGGCATATGGGCACCTGATGGAACTAACTAACGAGTAGGTTTTAGTCAGTAAAAGTCTGACACGCCCTCCTGCTCCGCCCAGAGCGGGAGAAGTCATTTGATGATTTCCCATCCAAAAAAAAAGCAACGTTCATCATCATTGCATTCTCATCAGTCATTCAGTCTCTGTACTCGATACCAGATCAGAAGAAAAATCAAAAACCAAGTTCTATAGCATAGGTCAATAATAGTGTCAGAAATATCACAATACAATTGAATACACAAATAAAAGTACGGCCAAAATGCATGTTACGCTAGTGTGAATGCATGTCCGAGCGGTACATAACACACCTACCGCGAGTCGTACGACCGTGCACACATTGACATTTTTGTGAGACGCGATAGCACTACCAGCTATTGAAAATTATGATAAATTTGGATGTGTTCCGTAATACCAAAAATGATGAATGAAAACTTAATGATTTTTCAATTGTTTTTTGTTATTTAGTATCTTGATAATATAATCTGTGTTATGGATAAAACATTATTACAGATATTGTTGTTTTTAATGCAGAAAAAACAAAAAGAAAACATGTCATTTATTATGTAAAAATGTGCGAAATGCAATTCGCTCAAACTTTGTTTTAGCTTAGTTTTTTTTAAAAAAAAAACGTCACCATAACCTAGATAAATACTGTCTAAAGCCAAATATCATCTTAAAATGGTGGAAATATGCTCAAATTGCAAATGATTTTGGTATTACGTTTGTATGGACAGACTGTCCGTCGCCGAGCCCTTAACTGCCATCGCTAAAATCAGAAAAAGTCTAAAAATGTACTTAGTGTTATTTCACTTTAAATAAATAATTTATTCCATAAATAAATTATTTATTCCAAAAACATGGCCGCCAGGCAGCAACGACATGTACAGATTTTGTATGTGTTATCGGTCATATAGTCCGACAAGGCCTGAATGGAACAAAAAGTGTCGCACACATAGTCCGCAATGGCAGTTAACATGTTAAAGAGAGTGGGAAGGTCCTCGACACACAACTTGTTAATGGGGATTCAGTACATGATTCATATGCACACATATTTTTTGCTCATATTTTTTACCGATTTCAAAAATGAGGAGGTTTTTAAATTCTTCTGGTTTTTTTTTGTTTGTTTGCTTTGCGATCGACAATTGTTGATGTACTTCGTAAAATATTTTTATAGTGGAAAGGTTGTGCCTAGGTGACTTTCTACTGTTACTTACATAACAAGAAGTGGTATACGGATCGGTAGCAAAAAAATGAAAACTAAAAACTTTTTCCAAAAAAGAAAGCAAACCACTTCCGAAAAAACACCACGAAGTGGAATATAACTTTAATTTCTGAAGTCGGTGACGAAATCTAAAAATATATATGGTGGTATCCACCACAATATATAGGACTTACCTGAATTGTGTATCATTGTCGAATCTGACCAATGTAAATTAAGTTATGTATATTGTGATGAGAAAATACATAAAGTTGATTGAGTTGATTCATATATATCCAAAGACACCGACTTCCGAAAATAAAGTTAGGTATAGTCAACCTTTTTTTAAAAAGAAAAATAGTTTTGTTGTATGAAACAACTAAAGGTCCTGGATTTGTGGATTAGTACAGGATTTTGCATAAACACACGGTGGTAGCCGCGACTTACGAGTAGTAGGTCGAGTAGAACCCAAGCAGGCGCTTTGTGTAAATCATATCATCACCACTGCTCTCAAAACGGTGAAGGAAAACATCGTGAGAAAACCGGCAAGTTTTAGAACAATAAAAAAATCGAAGACATATGACATCTACCAACCCGTATTCGGCCCGCGTGGTAGATTATGGCCCACTCCCTCTCACCGAGAGGAGGCCTGTGTCCCAGCATTGGGAACATTTATAGGCTGCTAGTGATGACTACTGGCACAGCTGCTAGATTTTAAGTAAAATAATATATCTTATAATAACATCTTCTATACTTTACTAGCTTTTGCCATCGACTTCGCTCGCGTGGAGGTCAGACATTATCCCGCGGGAACGTACTACCGAGATAAAAAGTACCCTATGTGTTAATCCAGGTTATAAACTGTGTGCCAAATTGTTTCATCCAAATCCGTTCAGTCGTTTATGCGTGAAAGACTAACAAACATCCATACTCACAAACTTTCACATTTATCATAATATGTAGATTGCCCAGGCTTTATTCACAAGATAATAAGAGTAGAGCAGCTAATCAATGTTCTAACGTACTATTTACGAAAATAAAACACAGGTTAGCTGATCTATTTCCAAAATACAATAACATTTGAAACAACATGAAATGGATAAATTCAATCATAGAAATATTGAATTATGCTTGGCACGTTTTATTTGGTATTGATATTGTATTTTCGTTGCAAAAATATTCAATTTTTCCGCTACCAGTTACTGCAGGCGTAGCATAACGTTTTCTATTTCTACGTAGAATAGACACAGCTATTTCTCTACAATGTGACATTTCGTATCTGCTTTTTTGACATCACACCGTACAAATCCTCCTACAATCTGTCATTTTTTTCTTCGGTTTCTATCGATCTTTATCTAGATTCTTTTTTTATGTAGACTATTTCAGAAGAAAGTTTTTTATCCCAAAATGTGAAAATCCCACTGACAACTGACTGTTGTCTATGGTAGTGAAGACAATGTGATTTTGTAATCGCCCTGCTAAAGACAGTCGAAAACTTTCTACAGTCGATCGCCACAAAGTATACACGGTTATTTACAAAATCATAATTTTACAAGAAAGAGTTTTGAATGCAAATCTATGATAATTAATACTCGTAGAGGAACAAAGCTGTCTTCTCCTGTTTTACATCATTTAGTTGATACGGTATATTATCAATGAAATGGTTAAAGCCAATATTACTGTAATATTATTTTTATTTTGTGCCAAAATACGGTACTTTGACTCTCTGAGAAAAAATGTTGTAGTTGTCCATATACATTCCCGCCATTCTTCAATAGGGAACATGCAATATTTTTATTTTTGTTTTCACTTTAAAGAATTCCATGTAGAATAGACCACAAATATATTAAAAAATTAAAACATTGTAATTTATCGGAGAAAATGCGGTTTCAAATTGACAGTTTAAATTTTCCCGCGAAAACGGACCTATAGTTCCGATGACGTCATTCCTATCTGTCACTGGCCGTATTTGTTCGTCGGCTTTCATACTTTTGCATATTTTTTCGACTTTCAAGATATATTTTGTAAAAATTTAAAATGGACAATCCATCAACATCAGGTGATCATAACAATACCACTAATATTCCGAAAAAAGCCGTGTTGACTCAGTTTCGAAATAAATTGTTTTTGACTAGACGTTCTGACCCAAAATTGAGAAAAAAGTGATATTAAGCTGCAAAAAGAAATGACAATTATTCTCCAAAGACCACTATTCGATGCTGTGAAGAACACTTTGACGTAAGTCATAAGGCAAACATACTTGTATGTCGTGTGTGTTATACGTCATACGGCGAATATACTTGTTATACGAGTATGCTTAGTTAATCTGCTTGTACGTAAAAACACATTAGTTACCTACCTAATACTTACAAAACTTGTCTATAGTAGATTTTTAATTTTACAGTTTGAGATCGACGTCGATAATAAAATTGGTAAAAGTTTAAAATGTGTGGAGGAAACCTTTTTCTGAAAAAAGATCTCATGTCAACACTAACTCTTGGTAAATAAATTCATCACTGTAATATAATTCTATATTATATGTAATTTTAAAATAATGAATAATACACATACAACTTCCGGAACAAAGGGCTTAGAACCGATCTGGCATATCAACCAACCTCCATTTTGATTTTATTTGAAATCTAGGTACACGATGAAAGTGGTATGTATGTGTAGAAGACACATAGACAAACAAAAAGTGTTATGCAACATAGTACCCGACACCGATGGAAGCACAGATGGAAGGTACCGTGTGGTGCCGGACGTAAAGAATAACACCACCCCATTCCCGTGGGTGTCATAAAAGGCGACTAAGGGACTTACTAGAGAATGGGCAGGAGCGTTCTCTATGCATTTTACCACCATACTGCGATCGCCAACCCGTCTGCCAGCGTGGCGATTATGGCAAAGCCCCCCAAACTGGGGGAGGCCTAAGTCCAGCAGTGGATGTGTTACGGCTGAAATGATGATGATGATAAACATAGTACCCCAAAGTGTCACGTTACCGAGATATTTGAAGGTAAACATGGACATATGAGTACAACGATATCATTAAAAATAGACTCTTTACGTGTCTATAGGCGTCAGATTGTATCCAAATAACCGTCCCCAGGTTGATATTATTATTCTTTTATTTATTTTCTTACATATTGAGTATATTTTTAAATATTTTTACAAAAATCTTACAAAAACATTTAAAAATATAAAAAATAGTGACCCATCGGCATCGGGAGCAGGGTCCAAGCTGCCGGTGGTCAGGGCTCTAGAGAGAGGAACCTCCTGACAATGCGTGCCGTGTCCAGGAGTACTGCCTTCTGAATCAAGCCCTTGACCCAGCCGCGCAGTGAGAGCCTCCTGAGGTGTTGGTCGAGGCTCTTCGCTATTAGCCCATTTACTGTAACAATTATCGGTACAATGATTGCAGAATCCACGTCCCACATGTCGACAACCTCGTGTGCTAAGTCAAGATACTTGATTTTTTTATCTTGTTCAACTTTCACGAGATTCTCGTCATGAGGGACAGCGATATCAACAATCATTGCACGACGCTCTCGTCGATCTATCACCACAATATCAGGCTTATTGGCTACAATAGTCCTGTCTGTGATGATAGATCGATCCCAGTACAATGTGGCGTGACCATTCTCGAGAACTGGGTCGGGCACATACCTGTAGTATGGTACTTCAGATTCCACAAGGTTGTACTGCAAAGCAAGTTGCTGGTGGATGATCCTAGCTACTAGATTGTGTCTGTGCAAGTACTCGCCGTTAGCGAGACGAGAACAACCGGAAACAATATGTCGGATTGATTCACCGGGACGGTGGCATGCCCGACAGATGTCAACCGTACCATCCTTGACAATGTATTTCCGATAGTTATTCGTCATGATAACTTCATCCATAATCGCACAGACAAAACCTTCGGTTTCCCCAAAGAGGTCGCCGAAACGCAGCCAGGATACGGACGCCAAAAAGTCTACATCAGGCCCATGGAGGGCCCGGAAAAAGCGACCGTGAAGCTCTTTGCTTTGCCATACTTCCTTACGATCCTTAGTATCCAGTACTGTAGGTTTGCGCCAGTTCTCGTTCGCCAAGGAGAGCGGGGTGAGTCCCTTGTCCACTGCGATCACATCTCGGTGCATCCCCACGTCAGTTTGAAGAAAATATTCCCTGAGACTGCAGATCTCGCGGTTGTGGAGGGTTTTAGCGTTTAAGAAACCTCGACCCCCACACTTCCGCGGGATGTACAGTCTCATCACTGATGACCGTGGGTGATGCATCCGATCTGCCGTCAGCAATGTACGGACCTTCCTATCCAGAGCGTCAAGTTCCGTCTGAGTCCATTTGAGTATGCCGAAAGAATACATCAAAACCGGCATGACCCAACCGTTGAAGGCACGCACCTTGTTGCCGCCTGATAAAAGACTATTAAATACCTTTTTCAGGCGGCCAAAGAAACGTTCCTTCAGCGATTGTTTCATGTCGGTAGCATTGATGCCTAGTGCTTCCGACATACCCAAATATTTGTAGGTTTCGGTTGAGGAGAGGGATCTAAGGTGTATAGAATCCGTAAGTTCGGTTCCCACGGATTCTACAATCTCCCCTCGCTTTACATGCATGACTGCACATTTGTCCACACCAAATTCCATCCTGATGGCGCTACTGAACGTTTCTGTTACCTTCAGTAGCTCCATCAGTCGCAAATTGTTGGGGGCAAAGAGTTTCAGATCATCCATGTAAAGGAGGTGTGATATCAACTGACCTCCTCTTCTCAATCGATAGCCTAGACCTGAATCCTCCAGCAGTGTGCTTAGAGGATTCAAGGCTAAGCAAAACCAAAGCGGACTCAAACTGTCGCCCTGAAATATTCCTCGCTCAATCCTGATCGGTTCATTGATCTGCTGGAATTGTGGACATCCTGGATAGAGAAGGACCGTTCTCCACTGCCTCATACACGACATCAAGAAGGTGCGTAGAGTTGCATCTATTTTGTACAATTCCAGCACCCTCATGAGCCATGTATGTGGCACCGAGTCATAGGCCTTCTTATAATCTATCCAACATGTCGACAAATCCTTCCGAGATCTACGAACCTGTTGGCTAATGGTCATGTCTATAAGGAGCAGCTCCTTAGTACCACGGGACCCATTCTTACATCCATTCTGAGACACCGACATAATTCCGTTATTTTGAATATGTTGTGAAATTTTTTCTCTAAGAATGGATGTAAGAACTTTATAGACCGTCGGTAAACAAGTTATGGGTCTATAATTTTTAGGTTCCGCAGTACTACCCGATTTATGAAGAAGGTGGGTAACTCCTGTCGTAAAGAACAGTGGTAGCGACCCAGTCTCTACAGATGACTGGAATTGTGAGGCTAAGCAGGCATGTGACCTTTGTAGCCATTTGATCCAAAAATTGTGCAGTCCGTCCGGTCCTGGAGATTTCCAGTTAGGTAACGGACGGACTGCACGGGCCACATCCAGAGGGCTTATGATAATTGCCTCCATGTTTGGTATTGACTCACATGCCTGCTCAACAACACGCATCCAGTGTCCTTCAGTGTGACTGACAGGCACCGACCAAATGCTTCGCCAAAATTCACTCATGTCGTTATTATTTGGTAGACACGCGTCAGTCACACCTTGAGTTGGGTTGGGTCGCTCCCAGGCTCTGTACACCCACCTTTCATCGGTCTGGAACATGCGGTTCTGAGTGAACCGGTCCACTCTTCGCTTATACCGACGGATACGGTTTGCCCATGCATAAACTTTCTGCTTCAGGAAGTCGATGCGCTCTGTGACACGGGATACATATTCCCGGGGACTAATACTAGTTCCCGAGAACGCCCGCTTCACAAAGCGCATCACCCTTGGGCGTGTATTGCCCTCCCTGAAGCAGATGAGCTTCGCGATGAGCACCCTGGTCTCATTAATACGACGCTCAATCCTGCATTGCCAGGCTGGTGCGACAGGTTTTGGTCGTACAGCTCGATCAGTGTTTGGGAATTTGACTCGAGCTATACGACAAGCCGCAACAGCCGTGCAATACAAGATTGAGTGTGTATCGCAAAGGTCTGTACTGCTGTCAATAAAATTTGGCAGCAGCGCATCCAGGGCGCACACCAGTGCTCTGTTTCTTTTATTCATGGGCAAACGTGGTAGCCGTGGTCTAAGGTCTGGTGATATGAACCGGTACTCACGGATCGCATCCTCCAGACTGCTCCTTATATCCACATTGCACAGGTTATCTGCAGATGTAGCCCTGGCTTCCTCCTCCTCATCATGCTGGTTTGCCTGCAGCAGAACATCGGCAGGCGCATGCATGACATTCTGGGATGGGGGAGGGTTACTAACAGGGCTATTCTGCATTTCCGAGCGCAGCCGATCAAGTGTAGCGTCATCCAATCTACGATTGTGTTGAATGACGCGCACCTGATCCGACAATCGTTGGGCCGAGACGTTGACGGCTGGTTCAAGCACCTGAAACAGAGAAAGCATCCGAACTCGGTACGCTGTCAGGTTAGTTCCTCCCTCTGTAGCCCCATAATATGCGCGCATCACATTTTCATTTATGGACTGGGTCCATCGCATGCGCGACACATTTCCACCGGCAGCGGGGACCCTGCTCGAGGCCTGATGGCTTCGAGGTCCCAAGCTCGCTGGTGGCCGTCCTCTTCCTCGCCGCCGTTGTGGTGTTGGTGACGACGGTGGGGAGAAAAACTCGTCGCTCGAGCTCGACGCAACTGCAGCGACCGGTGACACGACGCTCACGGTTGAGGCGCGTCCCGGCGGCAAGTCCGGAGATGGTGGGTGTGCCTGTTGTCGTGTCCTGGCTCTGGTTTGCATGATTTACTCACATTTTCACATTCTATAAGTTCATTAGTAATTTATTGTTTTGTATGGGTTTGCGGTACTTTCTTTTGGAGATTTTCATTTTAACTTTTGAATTGATATTTTTGTAGGGTTTTTATTTATGGATACTATTATTCCAGACTGTAATTTTATATTTATTCAATGTAAAAAATGTAGAGCTTAAATTTTTCGTTGTGACATTGACAGATGCCAGAGACAATTATTATTATTATTATTATTACTATTTATAGGAAGAGAGTTGGATTACGTACTGCTAGGACCACGAGAAAACAGCTACTATAATTAATTATTTGCCTACTAATTCGCATCGCATCGCTATGAAACGCTATATTATGGAAATAAAACCCACCGCATTATGAAATTAACAATAAGGGTCAAGTCGGCATTACATATCTAACTAGCTACAATAGTGCGGGATCCAGAGTCACACCTCAATACTGTAAAACTTTTATGAACCAATAAACTAAACTAAACTTATCTACCATGTCACATGATTAGCGATCAACGCGACGCGACAGCGACATGTCGACTGCGTTTCATTGCGATGCGTTTTATTAGATAAATAATTAGTTGTAGTATTTCTTGCTCCTAGTAGTACCTATGTAATGTACCAACTCTCTTTTAATAAACAGTAATAATGATAATCAAACTGGGAACGATTATTTGGATACAATCAGACCCCTGTAGACACGTAATAAGTATATTTTTAATTATTGTCGTTGTACTCATATGTCGATGTTTCCCTTCAAACATCTTGGTAACGTGATACTTTGGGGTACCATGTTGCACGCTTTTTGTTTGTCTATGTGTCCTCTACCCATATATACTATGATACTTTCATAGTGTGCCGCAATTTCAAAATGGCGGAGGGTTCGATATGCCAGCTCCTATACAAAAAAGTTCGAACCCCTTTCTACATTTTAATGTTGTTTTTCTAAATCGCATCAAATTCCGTTGCGTAGTTTATAAGAACAACGCAGTCACTCAGACAGACATAAACAGCGATTATAATTTAAAATATGTATATTGAATATGTTTGCATTATATGAATATATGTAGGTATGTCTCCGAAAGAACCCAAACAATAAATTATTTATGGTTTTTTGTTATTGAAACATCGACGTTAACGGACTTTATTTCACTTTAAAAAATAATAACTGCACGAAAGTGTAGATGGTTTAATAACCCACCTCAATTATTCGTAGCTTTTATCATGCTAAAACGTGACTTTTTTTAATGAGATTCATAAACCTCAGTTAATAGCAATTGCTAATTTAACTGATGATTTGTTATAACATAGACGAAGAAATAAAATAAATAAAGTTTTTTTAAATCCTACTTCCTACTAAAGTTTGTGTGGATGAATGGATGGATTGATGTTTGATGGTGGGTGTTTGTTTCGTTATTTTATCACACAAAAACGACTAAACGGAGTTGGATGAAATTTAGCTCACAGGTAGTTTATGACTTCGATTAACAAATACTTTTTATTCCGGTATTTTGTGTCCACGGGATAATTTCCGACCTCCACGCTGGCAAAAGCTAGCCATAGCCCATGCCACGCGGCTTGCAATAAATCGCTGAATTACACAATTTCTTTACAGATCTTCCGAACAACAAGTCAAACCGCATCATCTCAATCCTGGGGTTGTTCGAGCTGTCAGTGGGAGACTCTCCAAGAGCGGACGGCGTATCAGAGCTGGCTGCTGCAAGGTTGGCAGTAGACCATGTCAACAAACGAGGCCTGCTGCCAGGGTACAAGCTGCATCTCATCACTAATGATACGAAGGTACTAGGACTTATATTAACTTAGTCCAATTCAATTTTTTATAATTCACTAGCTTCTGGCTTCGCCCGCGTGGATGTCGAAAAATATCCCACAGGAACGTACTACCGGGATTAATATTTTGTTTCCAGGTAAACAATGTCCTGTCGCACTGCTTGCTTTGTCTTATTCTACCCAGATAATAAAAAGTTTCACAGAAAATTCAACCCGCCATTTCACCCTCTTAGGGATGGAATTTCAAAATGCCTACTCTTCACAAAGAACACACCCTCCAAATTTCATGTCTCTAGGACCAGCGGTTTAGGCTGTGCGTCGATATATCAGTCAGTCACTCAGGACTTCGAATTTTATATATGTACTAGCTGACCGTACAAACGTTGTCCTGTTTCCTAGAACTCGATAGCAGCGCCACCTACCGGGTCTAATAGTGAATCTAAACCATCCAGGGTGCCACCCAAACGCATACAAAAATATTCATTCATATCGGTCCAGCCGTTTAGGAGAAGTTCAGTGACATACACACGTACAGTAGAATTACGTATATATATATAAAGAAGATATAGATAAGAAATTCTCATAAAACATGCACTTTCAGTATTACCGAATTTTCCAAGTTTCCCAGCAACTTTTTAAATTTATCTTCCCGCAAAAGGCAGATTTCTTTTAGCCGTTCTAAAATAATACGCTTACCAACGAACAGCATTTAATTTTTATTAAATGGATAAGTCCTGGAGTCCTACCATGACCTAATTAAAAACGATTCAAAAGCAAGACATTTCAATTTAGGTTCCTAAACTGCAACGCTTCAAATTCGTACCATGACGTCAAATACGCTCAGCGGCATTTGGATCGTCAAAAGTGAATGAAAGATCGCAATTTGTAGCTGAACCGCGTTTGAAACCTTTTGGTGAGAAAGAGACAACGCTATTAGTATCGTCTATGTTTGTTTCGCGCACATTGGAGTGTTAGATACGTTCAGAAGCAAGTAACATTTGATTTGTTCTCAACTTAGTATCATTACTTGAAAGTAAAAAAGACACTCAACTGTTGTTTTCAAGATTTCATGTTAATACGGTAACTATTGTTAAAATGTCTAAGTTTATATTTGCTTACCTTTTGCTATTTATTATACTTTTTTTATTTATTTCGACGTAATAAAACGGCACGTTTATTATGTTTCTGTTTCGAACGTACCAGAGTAAAAAACTACCTAATGTGTGAGTTGTAACTGTCAGTGTCAGTTTGAGTAATTGACTCAGTGCTGCCAACTTAGGGTAATTTACCCTAGAATTAGAGTAAAACTAATACAGCATGGTAATTTTTGGGGTATTCATTGTTTTAGTGTAATGTCTGTTTCGAATACAAGGCTACAATAATATTATTTCGGAATGTACCTAGTGTATATCCAATCCGAAAATACAGGCATGACGTACAGAATGACCAAAGAACTTTTGGATTTATGAAGGAAACGTTTATTGTGATTTGCAAATAATATACTAGCTGTTGTTTTATTTATAAAGGAAGAAAAACTGATGGAATTAATTTAGGGTATTTTTTCTGTATCTCGAGTAAACTGAGACTAAACCTGGGGAAAAGTGAAAACCAGACCTGGCAACACTGTTGACTAGGTAGTCTGCGGAAGTGCGGAGTTGTGATTACAGTGGGAAAAAGTGAAGTGTAGTTAGGTAGTTTTGAAAAAGTTTGATAGTACACAATTATTTCAAGGAATGCCGTATGTATTTAAACATTGTATAATTTGTATAGGTACTGAAATTAAACAATTCCTTCGAGAAGTCTATAGGTAAATCTATTATTGAAAGGGAGTAAACGTATCATGCGTTGAGAAGCCACTTAAGTTTTTGTGACAAGCATCTCAAGCGCTTTTTTTTCAAATGCGATTTAAAAAGGCATGTAAAATAGGTATTTTAGACTTTATAGGAAAGATACACTTACACTGGTTTTTGTAAAATTCCACAAAAATAGCACTAAATAACTTTGTTTTCGTCAATAATTCACCAAACGATTCAGTTTATGTTAGAGAAATATTAACTTTTAATGAATCGCTTATTTTGACAGTTGAGCGTTTCAGTTAAGCTGCCTATAGACGTCATGGTACCAAACAAGTACAAAATTGAATGAATGAACCCAAAACTTGCGACTCAGTTTGGAACAAACGCTGTCAGATGGCATGATCTAAATTGGATCGTTAAACTGAGGTCATGGTACGAATTAGAAGAACAGTTCAGTTTAGGTCCTAAACTGGATCGCGTTAAGAGCTCGTGGTAGGCTCCCTGGTTTGTTCACCATGGTTTCCCATCATCTAACTCAATAATATTCAAGATATGCTCAGATTATAAGTATTAATTGAAGCGCAACCCCTTAACTAAGTGAAAACAAAACAATCTTCACAAGAAACACCCTTTTAAAGGATTCAATAAATAAATTACTCTTGTTAACAGCGTTTCTAGAAGATAGATAAATGAATAAACTAGAAACTGTACAGGACATATTACCATTTATATTATACCAGTTGTTTCTGCAGCTTTGCGAGTTGCATTCTGTTAGTGTTCTAGGTGTAACTTTAGTTCTGTGACCAACGGTCCTATACTGTGCAATTCTGTTACGTTCTGAATATTGTTTTGAAATCGAAGTTGTACACGTTGTTCGAAATACAGAGTATAAAAAGCCACCTCACAAAACCGTCATTACTTAGCATTCTGTACATTGTGAAAATTCGCTGTTAACGGCAGTGCGCAAAGTAGAGCAAGCAAAACAACAACAATACCAGGAACACCAGGATTAAATGATTTATTTATGTTTTAACTCAGTTATTATTAAAAGTTATTCTTATTATTAAAATCCATTTGAATGAAATCATGTAACACCCCATGGAGTATCTAAACTTTTTATTTGGCTTTCGTTCAAACACCCGTTTTACTTTCCATAAAAAAATATGGGTCCTCTAATATCACAAACTAGGTTTTGCCAGTGGCCTCCCTCGCGTATTAACCTTCCTCTTAAACCACTATGTCTATTGATGAAAACCGCATTTAAATCCGTTGCGTAGTTAAAAACATTCAAGCGTCCAGACACGGGAAGCAACTTTGTTTTTATACTATGTTAAGATGTGCCAGTTGTTATGAGCTTTTAATAATTCCGATTTTGAAACCCTTAACCTTAACCCCTATACTAAATAGCAAATTAACTGCGAACAACTCGGTTTGCGCGTGCTGATTCACAGCCCATTCTTTTTTTATAACGGGTAGAGAATCCTCATGGATGTGAGGACGAAGGGTTTTGTCAGACGTCCATTGACTAAAACCATCCCGTGTTTCCCTCGCACACTTGCACCAGGGGCTACAGCGCAGCCCCTGAGTGAGTCACAATTCTAACCTAACCTAACCCTTCAGTTCTGGGCACGACAGCTTAGTTACCACTACCTTTGAGAATAGACCAGAAGGTCAAATAAAGGCTCCTTTGTTTAGAGGCACACTTATTAGTATATTTACATTTTTAGAAGGTCAATAAACTTTTAGAGGATCAATTAAATACTACCCCTTTAATTTACTTGCAGTGTGACCCAGGGGTCGGTGTGGACCGTTTCTTCCACGCGCTCTACACGGAGCGTGACTCCCGCATGGTGATGTTACTCGGCACGGCCTGCTCCGAGGTCACCGAGAGCATCGCCAAGATCGTGCCCTACTGGAATATTGTACAGGTAAGGACGTTTGTGTAAAATTTATGGGTATCAGAAACTGTGCTTGAAATTGTGCGTATAAATAACGTGGCTGCCAAATTGGTTCTCAACTTTGTGGTCCGTAAAGAGGATTGATCAAATACTGAAAAAAATCATTACAAAGTGAAAATAAAGTATTTATGTTTTCCGGCCACCAACTTGTTATTTTTCACCTCTGAAACTGTTTTTGGATTTCGGTTGTAATCTATTCTCTTTTTTTTTTCACTTTTTAATAGTTGTAGTTACCCCATATAAATACATATATCTTCCCTTCCAAAGTAATGATCAGTGATAGAAAGCTATCAGTCGTATAACATCATCACCATAAGACATATCTGATTCATAATATTGCAGGCCAAATAAAAACAGATACGCCAAGATCACTTTAATTTAGTATATAACGTTCTAAAACATCTGTTCAATGAATACCTAAGTACGGACTCAGTGCAGTCTATCCACGGCCGCATGTGTCCGACAATTTCCAATTTCTCTCTGGATCTGGATAAAATCAGTTTCCTTTCAAAGAGTGGAGCGGACACACCAATTTTCACTGCTCATACACGCGCCGTCAAAAACATGGCGTTTTGCAGCTCCCGCGTTTTCGAGCAAATCAGATTACGTTCGTACGATTCAAGATCGAAACGAACGTTCGTATTTTTTGGCGCGGAAATTTGTAAACATGAAAGACAACATTGAATTTTACGTTGCGTTAATTGGAGAGGTTGTAAAAAAAAACCTCAATTAATCAACCATGTATATATGTGTTTTGAGACATCACTACATAGTACAAAACAAAGTCGCTTCCATCTGTCTGTCCCTATGTATGCTTAGATCTTTAAAACTGCGCAACGGATTTTGATGCGGTTTTTTTAATAGATAGAGTGACTCAAGTGGAAGGTTTACACGTATAATAAATACGTGGGCGAAGCTGCTGGCAAAAGCTATTTTATGATCAGTGATCGGATATTCGGATGCATATTTACCTAATGTTAGTATTTAGCTGTGAAAGCACGGAAGCGGCTTCGTATTTTTTATTAAAGCCGGGTTTCTTGGATCATATTTATTTAAAACTAGCTGACCCAGCGAACTTCGTATCGCCTCAGGTTCAATAAATGTTGTAATAAACCTACCAAGTTTGACAACCTGGTACGCGGTGGTGGTCTGCTAAGCGTTTTCTAGCTGACACTCATATGTTTGGTAAGCTCCTACCAAGTTATGATAACCTGGTACGTCGTCGGCATAAAGCGTTTTTTACCTGACACATACCCAGAGGGTACGCAATACACTATCAGTAGGAATCCCTTTCATTTTGGCAGTTTTACTTCCTTTTTGTGGGAAATAATAAATTAATTATTTTACATGTATTTTCTATCAATAAAATAACTTCGATCGACGCATTTGTTTTGAACATTCTCGTTGATGATATTTTAGCACGCATTCTGTCAATTATATGTCAAATGTCATAATGTTACATTAAAAAAGTTTACATTAAGTATTCTTAAATAAGTGTTCTTAAATTTTCTAATTTTCCGCGCCATTTTTTTATTTTTTTCTTTCATAAGAACCTTCTCCTGACAATTACAAACACAACAACAAAAAAAAAGTGAAATCGGTCCAGCCGTTCACGCGTGATGTCGTGACCAAGGGAAATAGGGATTCATTTTTATATATATGTATAGATAGATTAATGTTTAACCCCAGATGCAAATACATGTGTGTTTGGTGGTGTGTGTTAGTTAAAACAACACACAAAACACGGTAAAAACGCGCATTCCATATTAGCCAAAATTTCAACTTTAGGTGAATACGCATCTGAATATCCGATCTCTATGTATGATATACAATATAATATGATATAAATTATTTTTTTCTTCGTCAAACCGAAACTCTTACGCAGTATTGAAATTGCCGTAGTATAATCAGCCTATAATGTTCCCACTGCTGGGACATAAGCCTCCCTCTGTTACAGCTTGTGGGTCCCGTACAGGTTGGTAGATGTCTAATGTCTTCGAATTCTGGTTCTAGGACATTAGGTTCGCTCACGTTTTCTTTCGCCATTTTGAGAGCAAAGATGATCAAATAATTCTCACAAAGTTTAGCGCCTGCCTCAGTTTGAATCGATGACCACAACTCATAAGTCGAGGTCGGATACCACTGAGCCACCATTGCACAAATTGTACTGTAGGACGAAACCCTTCGTCAGCGAGTACGACACTCACTTGGCCGGTTTTTTTTTTTTTTTGATGATTACGTGTATTTCATAACCACTTACAGCGTCAATAAACTGAAATCCATTCTAAAAACCAATCTTTCAGACACAATACCATTTGTTCAACGAACAAAAACACAGCTCAAGGTCACGAAAACCTTATTACTTTCGTCAAAGTAATTCATAGTAGATTGTCCAATCTTACAATAGAATGAATCCCTGAATCTCATTCAGCTAATCCTTGAGACATCTTCGGACGCCCTCCTAAAGAATATCCTAAAAAAGGGATATTCCTCTTGTATTTTCTTTTGGTCAGTTTATGTCGCGGCAAATTGGCAATATCAGCCGCGGTACCAACATATAGCGTCTTCATTCGAGACGGCAGTATTCGGACTTTAATTTGGCAGATCCCGAAAAGTTTACTCTTTGCCAAGAGTTTCTGAAAATAGTTTTTGTAAAGGGTTAGGGAACTTTTTAATTAGTTTGTAAGGAAAAACACAACAAAGTAGGCCTCTCGTGATGTGTAGAATGTTGCCCTATTCAACACTATTATAGTTATTTTCGTAAATCGGAACTTACGCAGCCATTTTGTTTTTTTTTTACCTGGCTACGCGAGATAGCTAGTATGTAATTAAGATTTCTCATCGGGTAGGTTTAGGAGATATTCATGGTCGAAAATGGGAACTTTCAGACTACTATATTACAATTATATTCGCTTCTCAAAGTTATTTGTCTCCTGCGTGGTAATTACGTCTTCCACTGCCAAGATTTTTTTTTAAATAAATCTTCATATTTCAGTTGCCGTATACCGTAGGCTAACGTTGGAAGGGATAATACACTGGGAATGGCTTTCATTTTGTCAGTTCAAAACATTCGTAGCGAATCAAACATGTTTCATTAGCAATGGTTTATAAATAGTATGTTACGCAAAAAGGATGCCGTTTCTTTTTTGCTGATAACAAAGTTTTAATGCCTTAACATGTAAGTCAAGAAAATACCCACATCAATTACTAGTCAAAACCAGTCATCAAAATCAACAACTACCCTCAAATTAGTCACGAACTCAGTGTAGCCACTTTAAACCAGTTTGAACCAGTTCTATCCGCTTCAATCCGGTACTTACCTGCTACCGGCATCGACGTCAACTCTAACAAACGAACCTAGCCTAGATAGACAACTCGATTTTCCGTCTATAGGGAGCATCTGAGACCTTTGCTTGCTACAACCAATTTTCAACTCAAGTATAGTGAAAATAGAGTTCGATTTTCAGCTGTTGGTGAAGAAGAATTGGTGTGTTGATCACAAAAGCCAATATTTGAATTTTGGGTAGGTTTGTTTTGCTAGTAATCGTATCACCAAGAGGGAAGAAGTGATGCCATTCAATCAAACGTTACAATGAATGGGAAATTCGCACCGAATTAATGGTCTGTGCTCAATATAACGTCACCTTTCATACTTTCTACCCGCTTTTGGCAAAATTTTACTGCTTTCCTAAGAGAGATTTCTCGATCTAATTTAAATCAAAATTAAAATGGTAATTCATACTTTTGACTAACATTTTATTAGAATTTACTTTAGTATGGAGAAATTATACTTTTGACACAACTGAGCTGGTTGAAGATAGAAATACTTATGAGGTAGATCCTGTGGAGGAGTTTCCTAAGACGGCCTCATTCAAAAGAAGGTTGTAGTATTATTATCAAAGATTGACCTTGAATATTTAGCCACCCGTTTTATAATTTTGTCGGCTGAATAAATTCTCTAACTATAGTTCATTTTGTGTTTCTGTTTACGTTTTCGTTCCTGGTTGAGTATAGTTTTCAATGTTTTCGAGGATATATGGGCGCATGGCTGACATATGGCAAACACATTAATTTAATATTTTGAGTTTTGTAATGTTAATTACTTTGCTTATATAGAATACTATCAAATTCTTTTGATGGGGGAATTTGTTGCGTCACTTCATCCCAGCTAAAGCTGTAGGAATTGGTGAAGGGCGGTCGTTTTAGGGGTCTGTTTTATTTAATTTTTACGTTCAAAAAGTTCTGATTCTAGTTGACGAAATGACTTTTGATTTCATACGTAAATTGGTCTATGCATCTATGTCCTACATAGTAAGAATAATTATAATTATTTTGTAACTTTCGCATTTAAAATGATTAAAGTCGGTCGCCACAATACTTGGAAAGCAACATTATTTTTCCTAATCACATTCTGGGTTACCAAGTCATCAAAAATAATAACGAAATAATTTAGGGTCCTCTGGCCACATAAATTAATCAATCTCCAGTCATTACCAGTTGTGGTCAAGCGTGACCTTAATACTATGTATCAATCTAGCTTTAACAATACTGTGATATAGGGCTGTCACGCCAAAGAAATCTATAATATTACTTTAAGTATTTGGAAGTAAAATATTTTTACTTATTATCTTTAATATTTGCAATCGTAACGGGTCGCGTAGACAGGCACCACGCGACAACGCGCCGCCTCTAGTAGAATAATTTATAAAATAATTCAATTGAAATTATTCTATCAGAATCCCATTGCAACGTGCCTGTCTGCGAGGAAAGCATAATTTGGAAATGGTTCAGGTTATTCCTATTATATTTATATTATTATTCCCAGCATTTCCCCAGTTATTGTTTTAAATTATTTATTTCACAAATTGGTCAAACTAAGAATTATTATGGTTACAGAAATTTTCCCCCATCACTTCCTTACTTTTCGTTTTTCCTTTTGTTTGGACTCCCTGAAAATGCACTTTCTAGTAGTCAATTACAATTTCACAGCACACTGCACAGAGGAGAATTAATTCCGTAATTGATTCTCTCTTGTGCAGTGTTTTATTTTTTGTTCTTAAAAGCGTAAAACTAATACTTAACTTACTTACTAATATACAACTACGTATTGCAATAAAGTTAGCTGCAAATAACATTATGTAGATATCGGTAATATTGAGATACTTAAACGCGATTAATATTCCATGTTTCTGTCTCTTTTTGACCATAATAGGGGGACGTGAGTCAACCCTAACCAAAGGATTATCAATCATTGTAATTAATTTCACACACGAGTTACTGTTAATTGTAGTTTTCATAACATAGTGATTATTAATGATAGCAGCTTAATTAGTTAAATAACTCCGTAGGTACATACCTAAATACATTGTTACAAATTACCCCTGATGGCGTGGGTACCGAAGTAATAATTAGGGACCCTAATAGATAACACGAGGCAAAATTTGGGTTAAAACTTAATTTATTATAATTTTATCTTGTACTAGCTTTTGCCAGCGGCTTCGCCCGCGTGGATGTCGGAAATTAATTCAAGAGGACGTACTACCGCGATAAGACGTGTTAATTCAGGTTATATTATAGGCAATAGCTGTTACCCGCGACTTCGTCCGCGTGGTATTTAACAAAAAGTTTTTCATAAAAACTTCTTTGAAAACTACGCTGACATACGTCTCAAAATTCAGCGTGTTTTAGTTTTTTTAAACTATTATTTATTTTTTCTAAAATAAAAGTAGCCTAAGTTACTCAGCTATCTGCCAGTGTAAGTTTCGTCAAAATCGGTCCAGCCATTTCAGAGATTAGCCGGAACGAACAGACAGACAAAAATTGTAAAAA
This sequence comes from Aporophyla nigra, assembly GCA_947507805.1. Classification (NCBI taxonomy): domain Eukaryota; kingdom Metazoa; phylum Arthropoda; class Insecta; order Lepidoptera; family Noctuidae; genus Aporophyla; species Aporophyla nigra. Next base: position 22,731,661 of record OX382301.1, read on the forward strand.
ATGTTGTTTTGGTATACGTACCGTGTATACATCCATATACACTTAGTAAAAAGTAGTTATTTTAATATTAAAAACAGACACTCCAATTTTATTTATTTGTATAGATACACGACGGTTATGGCAAGAGATATAATAATTACGGTCTCTTTGCTTCCGTAGGTAAACTTGCCAATCAAGTTAAAGGCGTTTTGCACATCGATACCTTAATCCGCAAACCAGCCAACTCCACTTTTTGAGCAAAATACTTTTTTGATGCAGTCTTCGGCCAATATGACTGACGGATGATTTGAAAAAAACAAAAACTCCATTTTTATCCCTATTTTTTGAATAAATCGCTATTCGATAACCAGCTAACTCCACGCGTAATGGAACGCCCCGATTTTGACAGCCAACTCCCGGAGATTGGCCATTTTGTATGGCGTCGCAGAGAAACACGCATGCTGCTCCGGTTTTTCCATATTAAAAAAAAAAACTAACGTCGAGAAGATATCAAATGCTATTTCATTAGTTCTCTATTTATTCAAGGTATGTTTATTTTGCATTTGTTAAGCATTACATATAGCTTTTCTAAGGTTTTATGGTGTTTTCATTCTAAGCATGAAGTTAGCCGTTTTTCTTTTACTTTTTTGTGAACGTGTTGGGAGTTAACCTAATTTCATGTCATCGTCATAGTTTGCTTGCAGAGTGCTAAAAACTATTTTTTAATTATAATTTTGCATTGTTTTAACTTAATTAAAGTTTTATTTATTATGTATGATTTTGTACTTATTCGCTGTTTTTCTTTCATGTGTTGTTGTTAGATGTCTATAAAACATTCACGAGCCGGAAAAATTCTGCTTAGCCTTCAAGATGAAAATCCTATCAGAAACGATCTAACTAATCCTGACACTGCTTTATTTCTTAATAACCAGTTTCCTAAACCCTATGATGATGTGATAGAACACTATGATGTGACTGATAATAACTCAGATGAATATACCGTTATTGAAACAGTTAACCATGATTCAACCAGCAATTTTATTTCCAGTTCTATGCTTTTAAACATAGATAGCTTTCATATTATGGAAAATATCACCATTGAAGAGACTGTATTGGGAAAAGAGGGCGTACCTGAAACGCAAAACTGTTGCCCTAGTTTGCTTAACAACCCAATCTCGATTTTTAACAGTAGCAGTGTAAACACAGATTTAAACGACAATACCACGCAAAACGACATTGCAAGCAACGATAATATTTCGGGTAATTCTCGACAAGAAAATATCGCACTGCTTTGGACTTCAATTGCATTAACTGATGACAACAACATTGAAGAAAACCTACCGCTTGAAATGAATCCTTCCAGTAGTACTCAAGAAAGTGCATCAGTTAATCATACTTCGGAAGTAGGCATGGATGTGGAATTAAAAAAACTAGTCAATTACAGTGATTCAGATTCTGGACCCGATGAGCCTGTTATAAAAAGAAAAAAAAAAGATGTCAAGTAAAAAGAGAAGATTGGGCTGGTGAAATCAACAAAAAAAAAAAAAATAGAGAAAAGGGAAAAAAATACTTAGGAAAAAAAAGTAGACGGTGAATGGAAAAAAAATGGAACCAGAAAGAGTATTAAAACCAAGATGTACTTGTAAAGAAAAAGCCAAGAGTGTTATTCAATATCACCTGATTACTGAAGAGGATAGAAGAAAGCTGTTCGATAAATTCTGGAATATGACTTGGGATGAAAAACGCGTATACATTGAAAATTTAGTAAAATTCATTCATACTAACCGGCAGAGAGACAGAAAAAACCCTGAGGAGTCAAAACGAGTGAAAACTTTTATATACTATTTAAAGAAAGGTGAAGATACTATAAGGGTCCGCAAAATTTTATTTCTGAATACTTTTTCTATAGGAAAGTCATCTGTTTGGGAATGGAAGACACAATCCAAAAAAGACACAGATGAGCAAGCAAGTACGAGTAAAAATACACTGCCTGTAAAGAAGCCTTTTGACAAAGAGCTCGTCGAATTGCAGAACTTTTTAAACAAGTTGCCGAAAATGCTTTCGCATTACTGCAGACAAAGAACAACACAGTCTTACCTTTATTTGATTGATTGATTCTCTGACCAATATACATTGTTCAACCAACGCCGAAACAACAATGTGGATCAAACTCCATTTGAAAATTTACCGCATATTTACGACCAACGCAGAAAAATAAAAAAAGAAGAAGTATTTAGATCTACAAGAGTTAAAAAATACCATGCCTGATAACTACTAAAATTATTATGAAAATCACGAAGAATAAATAACCCAATTCTACTATAATTAATATGTGTTTCTTTTACCCTCATACTAAGTAAAACCAGCCAACTCCATATTCCAATTTTTATTTCGTAAGAAAAGCAGATAACTCGAAAAAGGGTCTATATTTTAGTAACGATAATATTTTAAATAAAACAGACAATGAAATTTAGTAGCTACTAACATAATACACCAACAGGATTTTAATTTTTTTAAAGTTCTAATTAGTAATGAAATTATAAAGTTTTAATTGTCTCCTGTAAAATTTTGACATATGGAGTTGGCTGATTTGCGGATTAAGGTATCAACATGGAACAACTATTGCAGCAACTGGCAACAGGCAACTAGCTGTTTACACATATTTCAATTGGACTGCGCACACATAGCAACTCGAGTTTCGAGTTCCGGTGATTGTTGAGTCTTTCCCTACTTGTATTCGCTGACTCCTTATAGGTGGTTGGAATATGAAATGCGAGTTATGTGAACCGGATTTATTTGCGCGGAATATAGAACTCGGTATACAAGGTGTTTCTTACACGGTAGGGAAATGACTGGTGAGAGCGGGCAGCGTCGCCTCGTCGTGGCCTATGTAATGCAACCACGCATATTATTGCGTCATGCTTTGCACGTGTCCCAACAGTCATCCCCCTCTTACAAAAAAAAATAAAAATTAAATCATTTCCCTTGTTTAAAAATGTTATAACATAATTCACAACCTAACGTTACTTATAATAGTGCAGAAGGCACACAGGAATGCGCTGCGTTGGTAAAAATCGTCACCATGCTACATTGAATGACGCAGTGCATGCAGTCCGTTCAAGTTACATATAAACAAGTTGATTATTACAAAACCTATGTGTTCATTGGTTATGTTATACAAAATTGAATTGAATAGTTATTTATGTAATTAGCTAGCAATTTCACAATCAATATTGAGTTCAAACATTTGTTACATCTGTAATTTTCAAATACAAGTAAATGTACAGGTTTCACCTATGTATATTTATATTACGTTAAAACTTATGTATCTTGTCTTGTTCATTAATAAATGATTACATCTTAAATTATATTGTTTATCTTATTTAACTCATCCTAATGCTAATTGCGGTAGCTATTCTAGTAGCACCGTCTTTAAGGTTGCAATTGGCAACGAGGATTCAATATATTAAGGGTAGTTACCATAGTGGCCTACTCTGCTATATAAAATTAACACCCCTTGGGGCCCTCAGTATCCCCTATGGTAACGCCACAAATAAACATACATAAATAGATAATTACAAGTTAAATCTTACTCGTGGTTTAACTATGCGTCCACTTCTAGTTGTTATTTTACATTCAGAGTTCTTATTGCTAGTTTCTATCATAGGTGCTGTGGCTGACTTTATATTATCATTCATATCGGAATTGTTATGGTTATTGTTATCTGTCTGTTGGCTGTCGTATTCACTCAAAATAAACGCTGGCTTTAACCTATCAATGGATATATTTACGGTTCTATTGGGTAACTGAATTGTATACACCTTATCTGTTCTATTCAGCACGAGGTAAGGACCTTCGTATGTTGGAGTTAAGGACTTTTTTACCATTTCGTTCCGTATGAATACATGTGTACAGACCTTTAAATCTTTGCTTATAAATATTTTTCTTCGATTACTTACTGACCTCATCTGAGGTTTCATTTCACTAATTGTTTTACGTAACTGTTCTATGTAATCGTGGTGATTCTCGTGTTGCTGATTTTGTTGGAAAAAGTCTGATGGTAATTTCAAAGGCTGTCCATAAATCAATTCTGCGGCACTAAACCCAGTGTCAGTTCTCAATGCAGCTCTTAACCCTAACATGACAGTTGGTAACTCCTCTGCCCAATCAATCCTATCAGCTAATCTTGCAGCTAACGCACTTTTCATCGAGCGATGCCATCTTTCTATAAGACCATTACTCTGCGGGTGATACGCTGTAGTATGTATTTTATGCACGCCTAACATTTTCATTAGTGCGCTGAAAAGGTCGCTTTCGAATTGTCTTCCCTGATCGGTGGTTATTCTACTAGGGCACCCAAATCTACATATCCACTCTTTATAAATCACTCTGGAAACCGTATCAGCTGATATGTCTGAAACTGGTATAGCTTCAGGCCAGCGCGTGAAACGGTCCATAATTGTTATGCAATAACGATATCCCTGGCGTGACGTCGGTAACGGACCGACTATGTCAGTATGTATGTGTTCAAATCTAGTGCATTGTGGGAATTTAGCTAAACCGGAAAGTGTGTGTCTACTTATCTTTGATTTTTGACATGGTATGCATGCTTTTGCCCATGTGTTTATCTCTTTATTCATTCCTGGCCAAAAAAATCTTTTAGTTACTAGTTTCCTAGTTGTACGAATACCTGGGTGACTAAGGTTATGAATACTATCAAAGGCTAACTTTCTGAATTCCTTAGGTAAGTACGGTCTGGCTGTATTAGTTGAGACCTCGCAATATATTTGCTTATCACAGTTAGGTACAACTATGTATTTGAATTCGTGTTTATCGCTTGCTGAGACTGTAACTTGACGCTCTGCGTCCTGTGCTCGGGCTAATTCGCCGTAATCTATGGTCGTTGGACACAATATAGACTCAACACGCGATAACGCATCCGCTACTGTGTTTTCTGAGCCGTTAATATGCTGTATATCGCTAGTAAATTCGCTTATATACATGAGTTGTCTGGCTCTCCTTGGAATTTCTTTATCGCTATTTATTTTGGTAAAGGCGTATGTTAATGGTTTATGATCCGTAAAGATTGTCACTGGCCTTCCTTCTATCATATTTCTAAAATGTAACATTGCCATGTAAATAGCAGTTAGCTCTTTATCATAAGTGCTATATTTCTGCTGTGTGACTGATAGTTTCTTTGAAAAATATCCTAATGGTAACCATTTACCCCTAATCTTTTGCTGGAGTACAGCACCGACGCATGTATCCGACGCATCCGTCATTAAAGCTAAAGGTACATTTATACTAGGGTGAGACAATGTAACGGCGCTTTTAAGGCTAACCTTACATTGCTCGAATGCCTCAATACTTTTTTCGTCCCAATTAATTTTGGTTTTGTCCTTCTTTTTTGTGTTATGTAAAAAATTGCTAAGTACTCCTTGATGTGACGCGGCATGGGGTAGATGCGACCTATAAAAATTAATTATTCCTAGAAATCTACGTAACTGTTCTACCGTTTCCGGTCGCGTATAATCTGTAATCGCTTTTACCTTTTCCGGCAATGGACTGATGCCGTCCTCCGACACTAAATACCCTAAAAATTCTACTTTAGACTGACCAAAAACGCATTTGTTAACATTAATCGTAATACCTAATTCCTTAAGTCTATTGAATAGAATTCTAACGTGCTCTTTGTTTTGTTTCTCTGTGTCAGATGCTACCAATATATCGTCTATATAACAGAATAGTGCTGACTCGCCACTTTCATCTGATATGCGTTCTATACCCTTTAATACTTGTTGATCCATAAACCTTTGGAAAGTTTGAGCAGCGTTCCGCAAACCGAAACTCATCCTGGGAAATTCGTATAGGCCGAAAGGTGTACAAATGCTAGTTTTCTCTATATCTTCTGCGGCAACTGACAAATTATGATAGGCCCTATTTAAATCCAACCTAGTATAACATTTCTTATCAGGCAACATGTACGTAAAATCCTGAAGTCGTGGGATTGGATATCGATCTGGTTTAGTGATAGCGTTAAGCCTTCTATAATCCCCGCAGGGGCGTAACTGACCGTCTTTCTTTAAAACTACGTGTAATGGACTAGCCCATTCTCCTTCACTCGGTCGACAAATGCCTAATTCCTGCATTTTCTGAAACTCTTCTTTCACTTTCATATACCGATCCGGAGGTAATGGCCTTGGACGCTCAAATACCGGTGGACCGGAAGTTATGATGTGGTGATAAACGGAATGAGATGGTTCTTTATACACGATAGGTTTAGTGATACTCGCAAATTCCTCTAATATTTCTCGATATGGGTTGTCGTTTTGTATGCTTTTAATCGAAGGCTGAACATGTTTTATAACGCACCCTATCGTACATAAATTAGTTATACTGTCTGTGATTCTTTTATTGTATATGTCTACGATTAACTTATAATGTTCTAAAAAATCAGCACCTATGATAGCTTGCTTAACATCACAAATTATAAATGTCCATTTCAAGGCTCTTCGCAATCCTAAATTTAATTCTAGTGTTTTAATACCGTATGTTTTGATTTCGGTATTATTTGCGGCAAAGAGCTTGTATTCACTAACTAATTGTTCACATTTAAATTGACTCACCGGTAAAACGGAGACGTTGGCTCCTGTATCAACCAGGAAACGGATTCCGGTCGTCCTGTCCCTTATACACAAGCGGTGGCTACCTTCCAGCTCCATGCAGTCTGCCACCGAATTAGACTGCACTGCATCTAGTTTTCCGTCTTCTCACCATTGCTGCCTTGGGTCTTCTGATGTCTTGGTTCTATCCAGCTGCAGGGCTTCTCACATGTTCTCGCGCGACTTCTGAACCGGAAGTGATATTTGCAAAGCCAGTTTGGGCTTCCTTCAGTCCTCGGTCGTCCTCTGGATAATGAACGGGATCGTGATCTACTTCTGTTCCACGGGTTACTCTTTCCGAAATTCCTGCGACTTCCTCTTATTTCGTTGATTTCCACACGTAATGTCTGTAGTTCCTTGGTCATTTGTGCTAGTTGGTCGGTTAGATTGGGCGTCACTGATGGTACAGACGTCGATGGTGCCAGCTGCGTCGATACCGCGGCGACTTCATTGGGGCGCAAATTCTCCATGATTTTGTCGGCTAGCGCTGATAACTCGTCCAAATTTGTACTCTGTGCCACCGATAAAACTGCTTTCACTGAGCCTGGGAGTCTAGATATCCATAGGCGTCTTAATGCTTCTGTGGATACCTGTGTGTTTGTTGCGAGTTCTGACATCCTTCTTAATAGTTGTGACGGGCGTTGCGTTCCTAAGTCCATTTCAGAGACGAGCTTGTTGAATTGTCGTTCGGCACTCTCTTCATAAACGGCTATTAATCGATCCCTGATGGTTTCGTACCTTCTAGCTTCGGGTGGCGTGATAATTAAATCGTAAACTTGTTGTAAAGCTTCTCTGTCAAGCTTCGCTACCACCAAGTTGTATTTCGCACTGTCTCCTTGTTTTTGTGGCTCCATAACTGATTCGAATTGAGCGAACCATAGTTTCGGCATGTCTTTCCAGAACTCTGGTATTTTTGCAGTAACGGATATGGCCGCTAAGTCCGTGACAGTGGCTGTGGCGTCGCTTAGACTCGCTCCGGTAACTGTAGGCTTGTTCATCTTGACGTAATTGGTACACTGGTTTTTGCAAAAGTTCTAGTAAGTTCTATTTAATTTTTCGCACAGATCACGTCGGGGAATTTTTACAATCACGTCGGGGAGTATTTTAAAATCACGTCGGGGTCACCAATGTTGAGTCTTTCCCTACTTGTATTCGCTGACTCCTTATAGGTGGTTGGAATATGAAATGCGAGTTATGTGAACCGGATTTATTTGCGCGGAATATAGAACTCGGTATACAAGGTGTTTCTTACACGGTAGGGAAATGACTGGTGAGAGCGGGCAGCGTCGCCTCGTCGTGGCCTATGTAATGCAACCACGCATATTATTGCGTCATGCTTTGCACGTGTCCCAACAGTTTTCAGTTACTGTATTCGATGACTAAGTTAGTTCCTAATTGCCGCAACTAGCAACTGTTAAATATTATACCGGTTTTTAAAGTTGCCGGTTTCCTCAACCGTCAATCGCAACGCATCGGGCGATTTCACACCCTCCTTCCCTCTCCCTATGCAATGCAAGTGGTAGTGTATGGCAATGCCAGTGTCTCGTGCTTTTTCGATATCCATCGTCACACTGAACGCTGATCGCTGCGTAAATTGAGCAACTCGGCTTTGAAAGTTGCTCATTGATTGCCTCAATTTAAGTTTCTCCATGTGCAAAGCCCCAAATAGGCAGTCATAGAGACTGCCGGCAGAAGTGAAAACTTAAAACTTTCAATCAATCAATCAATTCAATCAATCAATTTATTTATTTTCTCACCACAATATTAAAAAGTTTACAGGTCCATATTATTAAGTCTTAAGCTATTAATACACATTACAATATTGTGGGAGACTGGTGCCTAAGCTAGGCCAAAACCTGTGTTTCAGGACACCAGGTCTCCACCCCGAGTAACGATGTCTGGGCGTACTATACTTTGGAAAAACAACATGTCACATTTGCATGTCGATGACTACGTCACATTTGCGTGTCGATGTCTACGTCACATTTGCATGTTGGTGACGTGGTCATATCGGTATTTAAGTGTCACGGTCGCATTAGCATAACGGTGACGCGATCAGATCAGGATCTCAACGCGGTTACAGAAGTTTTCACTTCAAATGGATCAGCAAAAAAGTTAGTACCGGAGCTAGTCCATTCTTAGACAAAAAAAGCATAATCCTCATAAAAGGGGCCTGTTAGATCCCATACATGAGAACTATACCTTATTTAGAGTTTACTTCAGCTGTTTTAAAACTAATTTTATTAACAGGTATCTTTTGGCTCCACATCGCCGGCCCTGAGTGACAGGACAGAGTTCCCTCTGTTTTGTCGCACCGTCGCCCCTGACTCTTCACACAATCCTGCCAGAATTGCGTTCATCAGGTAAATCAACATTTTGTATTCATATTTTTCTCTTAATTGCCGTTAAGTAAGATTCAATGCCTGTTTGCACAAGTATATTATTATATTTAGATGAAATATCCCTACACAAATATCAAAACCGTTTCGCCATTGGTCCATAATACACTTCGCACAAGTTTGCCCAGTCTCCATTGTAACCAACGAAAAATTGGTGTGGGTTATATGTGCAAGTACCGTGTGTGTACCGTGTGGTGCCGGACTTAAAGAATAACACCACCCCATTTCTTCCTGTGGGTGTCGTAAAAGGCGACTAAGGGACTTATTAGAGAATGGGCAGCAGCGTTCTCTATGCATTTTACCACCATACTGCGATCGCCAAGCCGCCTGCCAAGCGTGGCGATTATGGCAAAGCCCCCCAAATTGGGGGAGGCCTAAGTCCAGCAGTGGACGTCTTACGGCTGAAATGATGAATGATGATATGTGCAAGAATTAAAATACGCTACGCGCTGCTTAATAGGCTACGCCTTTGCTACGACGTAGCGGTGGCATGCTTCTTCTGCTACGCTTTCGTAGCACATTGCTACAATCTCGTAGACATTACGAATATTATTTTACCTCACCAGAATCGAAGTCCCAAAGTTTATTGTTGGAACAAATAGTGCAGACACTGAGCCAATAACTTGTTATTCTAGTTGCAAACGGGTTTGATTGAAACTGGCGCCTGAACTAAGCCGAAGCCAGTCCAATATTGTCAAACTCAATTTGAAAACAAGTAATTTACTAAAGCTTGTATTATCCAAATTGACACTCTAGTCCGGATTGTACTATCTACCAGATTAATTTCAAAAAGAGTGAAAGTACCTAGCACAAGTAAACAGAAAGTGATGTCATATACCGTAAAAATTTAATCATAAAAATTATTTTAAATTTCGAAGGATGCATTTCTGATTTAAGCTAGACGTACTGTAGATACCAGCACTAAGCACAACTACAATACAACAACAAACAATACTATACAGCACAACATTACAAACCCACTACTACTACAATTATAATAAACCACAAAATCGTAATAATTTTCCTCAAAGGATACCCGTAACCACATCACCTCAACATTACTTACTAAGTTCGTACCACTCAGTATTTCACGACTCCAAACTTTGTATAACTTATCTCAAAAAATTGTTGAGCGATCTCTGTTATGTTCTTAAAGATGTAAAGGGCACATAGCCTTAAAACTTACCCACTTAAAAAGTAAGACGGAACAGTTTTAGAAACACTTTTAAAGGTCGACTGCTCTTATGATATTTTCAATTAATTTCCGCGACTGCTCTACACGTACAGACGGCTACATATCAAGCTATACATTTCCAGTTTTATCAGACCTCTCATTGGCTTTCCGTACAATAAAAAGTCAGCGTATACTGGAAATGATTAGCTTAATATGTAGCCGTGCGTGCATGTACACACAGCTACGCATCAATCTATACATTTCCAGTTATAGCTGAGCTTGCATTGTATACATTTTTCGTACAGTGAAAAGTCAGCTTATACTGGAAAGGTGAAGCTCGATTTGTGCCGTGAGTACATGTTACATTACACGTGTATTCAAAGTAAGAAGGAATAGATTTTCAAAAACTTTTCGGAAGTATTTTTGACATGAATATAACTTGGTTCAGAAATGCACGAGAAATTAATTTGACGTCGAAAACCTCGGAAAGTTGGAAGCAGATTATCTCGGAACTTAGCCGTCTGCAATTTCAGAATAAACACTTTTAATTATAATTATAATACACTAGCTTCTGCCCGCGACTTCGTCCGCGTTAAATTTCGTGTTCCCTCGACCCTTCCCGTCGCGTCGCGTCGAATCGCCTACTCGTGCGCTTTTCCCCGTTTTTGCAACATTTTTCATTACTGCACCGCTCCTCTTAGTTGTAGCGTGATGTTATATAGCTTATGTTACACGCAGATAATGTAGCTTTCTAATGGTGAAAGAATTTGAAATTCGGTCTAGTAGTTTTTTAGTTTATCCATTACAAACAAACAAACAAAAATACAAACAAACAAAAATACAATTTTTTCCTCTTTATAATAATAATAATAATATTCCACAACTATCACACAACGCCATCTAGTCCCAAGCTAAGCAGAGCTTGTGTTATGGGTACTAGACAACTGATAAACATACTTATATATTTCTAAATACATACATATTATAGATAAATTACACCCAGACACAGAACAAATAATCGTGCTCATCACACAAACATTTGTCTTGTGTGGGAATCGAACCCACGACCTCCGGCATAGCAGTCAGGGCCACTAACCACTAGACCAACAGGCCTGTGTATAATATTATATTATATATTATTATAGTGTAGATACGTCTATACATAATCCCACGTCTTATTTCTATGGGGTTGAGAAAAACTATAGAACGAAACTTGTAATGATCCTGACATACTCCTTTTACTTCGTTTACGTTCAAACACTGTCGACATTTTTTAAACATAGCAAGATTGTACAACTTAAGTCTGCAATTTCCAGTTACAATCTGTTTAGATTCTATCAACACCTATAGGCTCGCACTTTTGAACTACGAAACATTTAATTAAAATAAAAACAAAATGACAACACAAACTTAAAAATAACACAACTTTAAGAAGGAATTTCATTTATTTAATTAAATAAATAAATGAAATGAAGCGCCAACGAAGGCCGCGAAATTTCATTTTTTTTTTACGATTTTTTGTAATTTGCAGATCAGGTTGTATGTTGATTGATTGTTAGGGAAAGACCAAAGAAACGATGGATAGACTGTGTGAATGATAAAATATTATATTAAAAGGGGGTGACTACCCAGATGACGAGTAATAGAGAAGTGTGGAAAAGAAAGATATGTTGCGCCAACCCCAAATATATTGGAACTAGCTTTTGCCCGCGGCTTCGCCCGCGTGGATGTCGGAAATTAACGCAGGAGGACGTACTACTGCGGTAAGAATGTATTAATCCAGGTTATATAGGTAATATATACTCTGTGTGCCATTTTCGATCCAGATCCATGCAGCCATTTTTGCGTGATTGAGAAACAAACACCCAATCTTAAACATTTTCACATAATTTATAGTTATAGTATGAGTAGTAAGTAGGATTATAATTCATATTACTTCGGATTCATAGTTTATGAGAATATCATGTGTGTAAATAAAACTAATAGTTTTCAGAGTAAGAAGACTGCGGCATAGGGCTTGGTTTAGTTGAATATAAGTCTTCCTGGTTTTTCTTAACGCTCGTATTCTACCTATACAGACACTCAATCATTTACCAGACACCGAATCGATCATAGAAATTATAGAAACAGTACTTTTGCCAGTCGCTTCGCCCATATAGCTGTCCGAAAATATCACCTGAGAACCTACTACCAGGATAAAGTATCCTATATGGTAAATATCCAGGATAACCAAAAATCCAAATCCATCCCAAAATCTAAACATCAAAGCCATTTTTCGCGGTCTCTTACTTGGAATAATACTATTAGGTTTATTTTGAGTATAACGAACACACATGATATTCGCATTTACTATGAAGCCTAAGTAATATGAATTACAATCCTACTAATCCTGCACTACCCGACCGCTACCAACCGGGACGGACGTACCTACGGCCCGCCAGCCGCTCCGCCCCCGCTTTTAAAATCTCTGATATGTTCTAAGACATCCATTTAAATTACATACTGTCAAGGGCCATATTGATCTATATTAAATGCACAATATATTTATGGTACTTAATTGGATAAGGATTAATGCTATATTGCTTAAAATCGCTTCGTAAATAAGCCATTATTTCTCGTAAAAAGTAAAGGATAAAAAATGGTTATTGTGGGTTATCCCTAAGAAATAGACATATACCATTGCGGATTTTTTGTAGACCTTTTTAAGGTGTACAATACTGTAGTACATTATTTTGATCTATTTTGTAGGGTTCAGCCAGCGTTCGCAATGTAAGCGCAAAAAAATTGAGGTTATTTATGACATCACATTAGAAACCTCTAAAATTATCAGCGTTTCTTTACTATATTATGCATGTTATACACACATAAACGTTCCTCTTGAATCACTCTATCTATTAAAAAAACTCGCATCAAAATCTGTTGCGTAATTTTAAAGATATATCCATACATAGGGACAGACTGACAGCAAAGTGACTTTATTATTTTATATGTAACATACTTTCATCCCCTATTCCCTACTGTTATTTTACTCCCTTACGGGTAAGAATTTAACAATCTTTAAATATAATTCATAAATATATATTTTTATATATTATGTAATAAAAGCCAAATAAAAAGTTTCATCATTCTAGCTTTAAAAATGACAATACTTCCTAACAACCTTTCTTTTTAAAGGGGTTTTAAGGGGTTGAAAGGGGGGATCCCTTTCAACCCCTTAAAACCCCTTTTCAGCAATAAAAAGTAGCCTATGTCCTTTCTCAGGCTCTAAACTATCTGTGTACCAAATTTCATTTAAATCGGTTCAGTAGTTTTAGCAGGAAAGCGAGACAGACAGACAGAGCTACTTTTGCATTTATAATATTAGTGTGGATAAGGGACGAGAATGTTGTTGTATTTTCATTTAAATAGTAATATGATCAAGTATATCAACATACAACCTTTTAAGGTCATATAATCCCATTGAATATCTATTTCATGAAATATACAACATCATTTCAGCCGCAAGATGTCCACTGTTGGACATAGGCCTCCCCTAATTAGGGAGGCTTTGCCATAATCGCCACGCTTGGCAGGCGTGTTGGCGATCGCAGTATGGTGGTAAAATGCATAGAGAACGCTGCTGCCTATTCTCTAGTAAGTCCCTTAGCCACCTCTTACGACAAACACGGGGAGAAATGGCAAAAATACATCTATAAATGGTTTTTTTTATCTGGGGTAACTTAACACCACAACAGTAACGTCTAATTGGCTTCATAGTTCAAAATAAACACAAATAAAAAATCAAACTTACATAAAGTTAAAAACCTAATTTGTTCCTCAAACTTTAGACTGAGAGTTTAATAAAAAGTTCACTGAGTACAGACTGCGCAACGGTTTCTTATTTAGATTTGCACAAGAACTGGTATTTTGTTGAGGGTAGTTTTAATGAAATCACGTTGCTGTTACCTGTTACTGCAACTCAACTGTAACAGTGCAACTTGCTTCATTTGATTTGTGCTGAGGCAGTGATGTAGACTGGGAAGTTATTCAAGTTAGTGACGTAACTTATGAATGGTACCCTGAACATATTGTCGTATACGTAATTCAAAATGAATTTTAGGACCGCCACACAAGCCGAAAATTACATGACAGAAATTCAGCGTGCTTTTGTTTTCCATGTCGTTTCGGCAGGAAAGTTTTTGTAATTTTAAAAGTCATTGCAGGTTTTACTTTCTCGTTGGTCTAGTGACTGGAAGCGCTACTGCTGAGCATGGGGTTCTGGATTTGATTCCCTGGTGGGGTAAAGAGTTTTAGGGTTTGCCCATTTGAAATTTCTCAGTAGCAGCCCGGAGTTTGGGGTTCTGTCCAGTTGATGTCAATAGGCTCGCCCCCTATTAAATGGGATTTAAAACATAAAAGCAGCGAAATGTAGGTGAACTATTGGTATACCTCTGCCCACCCTTCGGAGAAACAAGGCGTGATGTTATAAGTTGTATGTTAATTAATGTTATATTACAACACACGAATTAATAAACAAATATGGCGGCGCGGTGCACATGACATTAAACCAAACAGCGCGTGAGGTGCGTTTCGTTGCACGCCATTTCACAATTTGACGATTTTGTAATCTAACGTAAAATAATACGTTAAATTGTGAGCAGTATGTTACGGTTCACAATATTTCGACAGATTACAATCTCGCTAGTTGGATTGTAATCTAACGGTTTTTGCAACCTCACGGTGACACACACATGACACATACAAACACACGATACGAATAACTTTTATATGTATAAAAGATGTACAAACTCAACTCTTTGCGAGCCTCAAAAGTAGAAAGGCAGTCCCTTAAAAGTACCTCAGAAAAAAAATCTAAGTATTTTCCTATTGGCTCCAATATTGTCAACCCAAACTTATACATTTAGAGACTAATTTCACTAATGTAGACTATGAAAATACTACTACTCACCTTCTCTTTTTTCGCACCCGTTACTGACAAAAATGAAAGTCTTTCAACCAATATTTCAAAGCAACAAATAATTTCCTGTATATTGTCAAGATGTCGAGAGCAGAACAATAAACAGGCGTTTGAGAACAAAGTCTTCTAACGTATGTACCTGGGTACAGTCAGCTACAAAAAACAAAAAGGTACCTCTTTTTTGCGGGCTGGACAGTGTTATTGGGCATTTCATCTGGAATTTCTCAGTAGCATTGGAGTCCGAATATGTTCCCAGTGAATCAAAATATTTTCATTTCACAAGCTAGGTGCACGGTTCCAATTTTTTGATTCCTATGGAGAAGAGCTGACAAGAAACTCCATGGTTACTCTTTAAAAAATAATTGTTTTTACAGTGGTTTCAAATTACAGTGTTAATAGGAACGGGAGGACAAATGGCAATTGGTTCGCATCTTAATACATGAGACTTAAAAAAACTGACGAAATAGTATCAGTATTTAAATGATTAGTAGACATACAAATGTTGGGTCTTAATAGTCGAATAGTTATCAAAAAAACCGGCCAAGTGCGAGTCGGACTCGCGCACCGAGGGTTCCGTACAAACCTTCAGGTATTCACGGTTTATGCATAAGGTTTATGTTTATGAAATTAAATGTTTTTTTTTTTATTTTTTTTTTTTGAGTTGACTGAATGAAAGGTAAATTGTGGTTTACGATTTATGACGTATTAAAAAAAACTACTTACTAGATCTCGTTCAAACCAATTTTCGGTGGAAGTTTACATAGTAATGTACAACATATATTTTTTTTAGTTTTATCATTCTCTTATTTTAGAAGTTACGGGGGGGACACACATTTTACCACTTTGAAAGTGTCTCTCGCGCAAACTATTCAGTTTAGAAAAAAATGATTTTAGAAACCTCAATATCAATTTTGAAGACCTATCCATAAATACCCCACACGTATGGGTTTGATGTTTTTTTTTTTTTTTTTGTGTTTCAGTTCTATGTATGGGGAACCCCAAATATTATTGTTTTTTTTTCTATTTTTGTGTGAAAATCTTAATGCGGTTCACAGAATACATCTACTTACCAAGTTTCAACAGCATAGCTCTTATAGTTTCGGAAAAAAGTGGCTGTGACATACTCGGACAGACAGACAGATAAACAGTCAGACATGACGATTCTATAAGGGTTCCGTTTTTTGCCATTTGGCAAAGGAACCCTAAAAATCGGCCAAGTGCGAGTCGGACTCGCGCACCGAGGGTTCCGTACAAACCTTCAGGTATTCACGGTTTATGCATAAGGTTTATGTTTATGAAATTAAATGGTTTTTTTTTTTAATTTTTATATTTGAGTTGACTGAATGAAAGGTAACTTGTGGTTTACGATTTATGACGTATTAAAAAAAAAAACTACTTACTAGATCTCGTTCAAACCAATTTTCGGTGGAAGTTTACATGGTAATGTACATCATATTTTTTTTTTAGTTTTATCATTCCCTTATTTTAGAAGTTACGGGGGGGGGACACATTTTACCACTTTGGAAGTGTCTCTCGCGCAAACTATTCAGTTTAGAAAAAAATGATATTAGAAACCTCAATATCATTTTTGAAGACCTATCCATAGATACCCCGATAATGCGGTTTACAGAATACATCTACTTACCAAGTTTCAATAGCATAGCTCTTATAGTTTCGGAAAAAAGTGGCTGTGACATACACGGACAGACAGACAGACAGACATGACGAATCTATAAGGGTTCCATTTTTTGCCATTTGGCAACGGAACCCTAAAAAGACATGGTTAGTTCGTTGTTGTATAGATCTGTGTGAAGTTAGGAGACATCCCCTCCATGAATCACAATGGGGGTGATGTCTGGCCATTTAGCAATGGCAGAGGGAACACTTCTTTGGCGACTGGTGAACCGCAAGGTTCTCTTGTGACAACACATGTACGGAATTAAAGAAGATACTGGAGCGATAATAGTAGTCTCATTTTAATAAGTACAACTCTGTCTAGCCCTTCGATGAACATTTTATAGTAACAGTTATAGTATTGTTTAAATGTTGATCTTAATACAATTATGCCAATTATTGTTTTAAAAAAATCCCAAATAATTATCATCGTCAAAGTTTTAATATACCCACACTTTTTTTTTTTTTTAATACGTTTCTTACAAAAGTCCTCTTTCATAAATCTCTTTTGAAGTATTCGATTTACTCTCAACCTACTTATGTTACTGACGGTACACAAGTACATCCTGCGTGACTTTGAATTGAACCTTCAAGGAGTTCTACCATAAAGGGTGCGAAGTATGAATGATACTTCAGAACACTTCACGTATTCCGCTCCGGCACCCTTTCTAGAATTATAAACATTTTATTTTCGGGATATCCTTTGTTGTTAAAGGGGTTTTCGTTGAGGATAGAGGTCCACTTGGGATTTGCCGCTTCAGAGTATTACGTTTGTTTTGTATGTTAATTTACGGATTCTATTTGATGATAAACTTATTTTGTCTTTACTTTTGTCATCGCTACGCTAAGTAGATACTTATTTAAGATTATTAGGATACTTTAATAATTTATTTTCCAGATCATAAAGTACAATTTGTTATTTATTACATACTCAACTGTGTTATTCATTTCAAGTCCTTGGCAGATTTACTTAATCCTACTACTATTATTAATGTAAAAGAAACTGAAATATATCGGGTGACATTTTTTAACGTCTTGAAATAAATGGGAGTAATAGGTGAACGGAGTAGAAGCCTTTGGCATAGAAATTTTATTATTTTTGAATAACATGTAATGCTACCCATTTAAAGTAATATTTTCATACTACAACTACAAAAACAGAAATTTGGGAAAAAAAAACAATTAAAATCTATGGAAACTCAAATCATATGCACCTTAGTCAATGCGCGGCATGTATCAATGATTTCGTAGCGCGGTCCTACCCTTTGAAGCCGGCCGATAGGCGGCCTCATTGATCTTTCGCAGGCGCACGAGCCACACACGCAGCCCCGTCCGCCCGCGTCCCGCGCTCCTTTAGTCACCTGCGATGAATCCGAAGGCCTTCCTGCCTTCTATTCTAGTTACACAACACACCATATCAAGGTCGAGACGGTAAAAAATGTCATCCGGTATAGTTAAAGAAATTTATTTATCAATAAGATATAACAAAGATTTCACTTAAAAAAAAAAACAAACTTAAAATATTGTATTATAATAACTTTGACACACAAACTAAGCAGCTACTGTTTTTCTTTAATACAGTTAAGAGTTAAGGTGTTCGTTTCGTGCCGGACTTAAAGAATAGAATCACCCTATCTCTTCCTGTGGGTGTCGTAAAAGGCAACCGAGAGACTTACTAGAGAATGGGCAGCAGCGTTCTCTATGCATATTACCACCATACTGCGATCGCCAACCCGCCTGCCAAGCGTGGCGATTATGGCAAAGTTCTAACATCGCACTTTACACTTTTTATTGATTTTCTTTTTATTTTTGTTTTCTGTAAAATGTATTTTTGGCTGTATTATTTTGTGTGCCTTTGAGTCTGTGCTAAATAAATGTATTTTCTCCTTTCTTTCTTCTTCAATTCCCGCCAAATTGATCGAGGCACATGTCCGTGGATTTTTTACGGCTGAAACGATGATACAATTAAGATTATATTAAATTAGTTTTTTTTTTTTTAATCTTGTGGGTAACTGACTGCTATCATCACTGTTGTGAAATTTTGACACAGACAGTTCCGAAATACGGTTATGTTAAGCCCGAGTTACTATGGGCGAATTATACGAATGTAACTGACACATTCGTGAAATTTGCCCTTAACAACAAAATTGAAAATGATATTTTTAATGTTCAACCAGTCGACTACAATAACATTTATCCTCCACCAGACAATTCGGCTGGGACACAGTGACAGCCTTCTCCCAGAATGAAGAGATATACTCTTTGGCAGTCAATGAGCTGGTGACGCAGCTGGAAGCCGCCAACATCACCTGCGCGGCTTCCATCACCTTCGCGGAGTCGGACTTCAAGGAACAGCTCCAACAATTGAAGGTTTGTGGTGAAAACGTAAATAGATAGCGGCTGGGTTTGGATCCCAGGTCGGGCAAAGTATTTAAGGATTTTTACAATAAGGAATTACTTAATAACAGCCTGGAGTTTGGAAGTTGGCGGTGTGCTACCCCCGTGTTTCGGAAAGCACGTGGCGCCGTTGTTTCTGCGCCTGATCTCTCTCCGGTCTTATCGGAATAAGTGCTGTCCCATTGGACTATGATAATGAGAGAAGAGAGATGGATCACTGTATGTATTTCGACCGCCGACCTCACAGAGAACGCGATAATTCGAACCGTACGTGACGTCCCGATGACGGTAATCGTGTGTCCACCGCGACCGGACACGGCATTTTTTTTTTTTGGATGGGAAATCATCAAATGGCATCTCCCGCTCGTGGGAGGAGCGGGAGGGCGTGTCAGACTTTTACTGACTAAAACCCACCCGTGTTCCTTCAGTTGCCCCTCTTTCGAACAATCTCGCGACCCTGGCAGGCATCGGTCCTAGCAGACCCCTTCAGTTCTGCTGACATCTCTTTGAGGCGCGCGCGGAACACTACGCGCCGTCGATCCGAGCCTGGTCCTTACCGGGCGGCGAGCTTACTCATTGCTCGCCGCCCGCAAGCTCGCGGAACTCGGCATGACGCATGACCTCACAAAAATAAAGGCGAACGGTGCGTTGCGACGGCAGAGTGGGGACAAAATCAAACTCCATTCCTATTGCTTGCATACCGGCCCGTCACAATCTCGGGCCGAGTTCCAGCGGTCGCACTGAACTACTCGGAATTATATTAATATTTATTTTTTATTTTTTTATTTTATTATTTATGTACACACAGTAAAAAAACAGAGTGATAAGGCATATTAAAACAATTGAGTACAAAGGTACTGCTTATTTCTTAAGAAATTTCTTCCAGCAGACCTGCGAAAGGAGAAATGAAAAAAACTTTTTTACAAAAAAAAAACAACCGACTTCCTTAAAAACACTACAAAGTGAAAAATAACTTTAATTTCGGTAGTCGGTGTCTTAGGATCTGTATTTATGGTTTTTTTGCCACCGACTTCCGAAATTAAAGTTATTTTTCACTTTGTAGTGTTTTTAAGGAAGTCGGTTGTTTTTTTTTTGTAAAAAAGTTTTTATTTTTAAATTTTTAGTTGTGGTATTCACCCTGCACTAATTCCAAACAAACAATGCATATTTATGCGATAGCAGAAATCGTGGTTGATTTCCTGTCATTTTTTTTTTAAGAGTTCCGGTGTCTGTCTCCCGAACTCATCATCAGTAGTCCATCTCTAGTGTCTGCTGAGGAATCAATTCTCGATGTCAACGAGTATGTCTATCTAGGACAAGATATCTTCTAACTCCTGATCGATAAGGAGTTGTACCTTCCATCATCAGCTCAACGGAATATAAGAATACAAGTAACGGTCTAAACGTGCCTATAATATTCAAAGAATTATCCCCTAACCTTCTAACCTTTCACTGTAAGTTCCTATATGTACTGTTCACCGATGAGGAGTTCCATGCGGTATCTTCGAAGACTATAATTAGTTCACCACGGATGGATAGATAGAACCAGCAATTATTTTTGATCTTTAGTACAATATCCAAATCACATTACGTGTACTGTTTGTTTTTGAGGAGTTCCTTCGTTTATCTCCCAAAGTATACATCAAATCTTCACAAAATTAATATGGGACCACCTCAGGAGTATACCCTTACGAATAAAAAAAGAATTTTCAAAATCGGTTGACAATTGGCGGAGAAATCGGTGAACATACATAAAAAAAAAAAAAAAAAATACATACAGTCGAACATATAACCTCCTCCTTTTTTTGAAGTCGGTTAAAAAGAAATGTAGACAATAGTGTGTGAAAACAAGAAGAGAGATATGAATATGTGAAGTCTTAACCTAAAATATACTTATACATATATAATCCAAGAAATTAACATATACTTAAATAAATACATAAAGCTAAAATATAAAAATAAACGTAAATATATACATAAATACACACAATTATGAGGAAAGGTAATATTTATTATTTATATTTAATTCGTTACGTCGCGCGTCGGCGTCGTCATCTCTTTCTCGGTTACGTCACAATGACGGCGTGGACAAACGCCCTTATAGTGCTTACTCCAAAGTATTTTTTTATCGCGGATAAAAAACCCAAACACTTTCTACATATTTTAGAAACAAATTCACAAAAGCAATACAATTTCAAGTTGTCGTTAAGTCTCATAATGTTTTCGCCACTGTTGTGGCTGACATTAAAGTGTATATTATGAATAGCAATAGAAAAAACATCTAACTAGGTACATCTTAAAGTTGAGTGTCCTTTGAGAGTTACTTAAATAAGTACGCCAAGTAAACGATCTTACCTATCTTATTCAGACCACCTGCTCCTTACTTTGGAGTACTATCAGTTATGTTGCGTTGACATTGATTTTAATTAAAGGCATTTGAAATTGTCATTGAAATGTGTAGAATGGTGCTGTTAATTTAAATAATAATTATATATTATTTTTTTTGATAAACCTGTTGCTACTTTGCATTATAATTTAATAGTAGTAGGTAATGGATAAAAGTTTGCATGCCTGACTATCCGTTGGCAGAATATGGAAAAAAACCGGCCAAGTGCGAGTCGGACTCGCGCACCGAGGGTTCCGTACAAACCTTTAGGTATAAAGTTTAAAATTTTAAAAAATATTTTTATTATATGATGTTACTAAAAATTTACTGTTTTCGCAATTTTTCCTTTATCTGTGCTATAAGACGTTGCTTCGTACCAAATTTCAACATTCTAGACCCACCGGAAGTACCCTTTAGGTTTTGATTCCCTTGCGAGTTTCGAAAATTTGCGGAAATTTGCGGCATAAACGACTATATCGTTTGATTCCGTTAGCTTAGAAGTTTGATTTTTTCACAGCTCCAAGGGACAGTAGACTTGAGTATTTGATATAATTTTCAGCTTGATACCTCCACACGTTCCTGAGAAAAAGGGTCTTGACAGACGGACGGATGGACGGACAACAAAGTGGTCCTATAAGGGTTCCGCTTTTTTATTTTGAGATGCGGAACCCTAAAAATAACGAATATGTTAAACAAACAACATCTCATCTGTTTCAGTAAGTAGCTACTTTACCCCGGTTTGCAAAGGAATAAATGATTTAATTTGCCATTAGTCACATTCCTTTAAAATTTATTTTTCAGTCCGAAACTCTGATAACCAGTAAATAATAAATAAATAAATATCTTAGGACAACCAACATATCGTTATCTGATCCCAAACTAGGCAGAGCCTGTACTATGGCAACCAGACAACTGATAAACATACTTATATATGACTAAATACATACATATTATAGATAAATTACACCCAGACACAGAACAAATGATCGTGCTCATCACACAAAGATTGTCCTGGGTGGGAATCGAACCGAGTCACGACCTCAGTCTTAGCAGTCAGGGTCACTAACTACTAGACTAACAGGCCAGTCCAGACCAGTAATACCAAGGGGTATTGAATTACCCAAGAACTGGGTTGTGAAGGTCAGATAGGCTGTCACTCCATGTAAAATACTAGTATTCAGTTGCATCCGGTTAGACTGGAAGCCGACCCAAACTTACTTGGTAAAAGGTTAGGCAGATGATGTATTTTCTGCAGTACAAAATTTAAATAATAAATAATAAGATTAACTGTATAAACTTAACCAGAATATCTCTGTTACCAAACAATTCACCCAATGTGACGTACATCTAAACAAGACGAACCTAAATGAAACCATCAAACCCCACTTCACCAAAACGCAGCCCCCAAACAAACAGTGCCTATGTGAAGTTGTCACAACTCGAGCGCTGCTGAATCAATCAGCTCTGATTGATAGTGACAACACGGCCAGTCGAGGGTGAATCGGTTCAGGCCGAACTGGAACAAACTTGGACTAATTGATTGCGGCAAATAACGGCCTTAGGTGTCTATTACAGACTCCACATTGGCCTCTACGCTTTAATGATGGCTGATTTTCGCTCAAGTTTTGCTTATTAGGTTGAATTTCAGCATGCGAGGTCAGTTTGAGTTTTTTAGAGTTCTATATCCAATGGAATCTTATTGCTAAGGCTTCACTGTTTGCCTGTCTGTCACGGGGCTATATCTATCTATCTATATATGTAAAATTCAAAGTCCTGAGTGATTGACTGACTGATATATCAACGCACAGCGTACACCACTGCACTGGTCCAAGAGACATGAAATTTGGAGGGTGTGTTCTTTGTGAAGAGTAGTTATCCACTAAGAAAGGGTTTTTTGAAATTTCATCCCTAGAGGGTGAAATGGGGTTTGAATTTTCTGTGAAACTTTTTATTCTCTGGGTCGGATAAGACAAAGCAAGCAGTGCGATAAGACATTATTTACCTGGATTAACACATAGGGTACTTTTAATCCCGGTAGTATGCACCTGTGGGATATTTTTCGACATCCACGCGGGCGAAGCCACGGGCAGAAGCTAGTCTATCTATACATGCACGTAATAATATCGCAGCGGGATTGTTTTGCGCACTGGATCTTCATCGTACTGCTTGGCACTGAGAGTTGAAAATCGAACAGTGTGTTTTTCGGATGTGCTGAGATGAGACTCTGTTGGATTCTCAATGCTCGGTTCAACGTAAACAGTTGAAAATCTAGTGCATGATAAAATCCCGCTGTGATGTTTTGACGTCCGCGTAAACATCGACTTTTGGTTCATAAGATATCAAAATCAAAAGTCATTTATTCAAACTAGGCTGAGAGTCAGCACTTTTTGAACGTCAAAGTTACATAAGACAGTCCCCCCAAAACGCCCGCCCTTCGTAACTTCCTAGTGCTTTAGCTGGGAAGAAGAAGTGGCGGAACAAACTCCCCAGCAGCACAGCTGTCTGTTAAGTTAGAAGAACTTGATTCTATACAGTATTGTGTAATTTATTAATATTATAAAACAAAACATACATTATTCGCTATATGTCAGCTAGCTAGCACACGTCAATATAGTCAGGGATATTTTTGTGTGCCGCGTATTTTTGTTTGTATTTTTACGTGTTTAATGTGTACCTGCCAGGGTCGCGAGAATTGGTCGAATGAGACAACGTGGCCCTGGCACATGGGCAACTGAAGGAACACGGGTGGGGTTTAGTCAGTAAAAGTCTGACATGCCCTTCTGCTCCACCCAAGAGCGGGAGACGTCATTTGATGAATTCCCAACCACAAAAAAAAAATGTGTACTACTTAGCCCGCTGAAACAACAGATTAATAGTTCATTACGATACGTGTGACTTAGTAGCTCATTATACGACGTGAAAATACCGCCAGAGTGTAGCGAGGGTGTTAAGCGCCGTGCAATAATGGACTTCTACTTAGGTCATACACGACGTATCGTGTACTATTTATTAAGTCGTGTCATATAAACCAGCATTTAAGTCACGGTTTTCTGTTAGAAAATGAAATTTTACTGAATATTTCATGTAACTTCCAATTGTTTTTGTGCAACCGGGTTCCCTGGCGGGATGTTAATGAGCAGAGTGCGTCGTAGTAGGTGCAATGAGTAAAACAATACTTCTTCAGGACACTCTTAGTTACACGAAATATCCGTAAAAATGTTTGTTTTCGATAATACAGATATACTAAAATAAATAACTAATTATACAAAAACAATGGACACTTAGGCGTCCGCATCATTGTCATCTGAAAATGTGCCGCATTGCCACGTTAAATTGCAATGCTAATTCTTTGGCCAAAGAATGACCCAGCCCTCTGGTCACGTGAACTGTCGAGCAGTCGATGAGTCGATCGCCAAGCCGCCTGCAAGCATGGCGATTATGACAAACTCCCCCCCCCCCCCCCCCCGTCTGTGAAGTTTTCCAAGGTAATTTAAAAGCACCCTACAAATCAAAACCGGCATCGATAATATCACTAAGTAAATACACACGGTAAAAGCTATTCAAGTCATAATAGAACTCCATTAAAACCCTCAAGTGATTGATTCCCACCACAGCTTTCCGACCGCGTAACGAACTAAGTTCGACAAATTATATTGACTTCAAGACGATATTACTGAAACATTGGAAGTAAAGTTTAAAATTGCTTATTTCTAAAGTTCTGAAGTCGCGTAGTTGATGTAAGTGTAATGCTGAAAGTTTCGACTAACATTGAATAATAAGCAGCCGATACAATATGTTTCTTGTGAGAGGAAAAACTTATGCTAAAAGCGGATATTGAAAAGGCGATTTTTAATGTAAAATGATTTTTGATGCAAAAATTTACTGATCCAATTTCAAGTCCGAAAAAATATCCTTATATATACAATATATATAATTTAATACCTTTAATACCTTATATAATACCTTTTCCACGACAAAGGTTTATTGAAACACTACAATGAAAGGAACTAGTAAAATCGTTGAATTGTCTTCGTCACCTGTTAATTGTCAGTTTTATTGAATAGGCCCCAAACTAGGATCACCAATCGGTTTGGGTTTAAAAAAAAATTATTTAGTATTATGTTTTGCTGATAACAGTAGATTAAAAATTCAGCATTTATTCATGGTAATCAGACCACTTAACATTATTTCGTAATTTTATAAAAAAACTAAACATAATAAAAAATTGTAACCGGATACAAAAAGAAATTCCAAAAGCGATGCAAAGTAAAACAAAATCCTCAATTTTCTATATTTAGATTTTGTAAATCTTTGAAAGTCCTTGGAAAGACAAAGAGTTGTTACAAAATAGAGAACGAAAGTGTTTCTTTCTCTATTTTGTAACTGTTTCTTTCTGTATTTTGTTTCTCACTTGGACTTAATAATTGTTATGCAAATCTACTTACAATGAATAAAACGGAAACTCCAACATTTTTTTCTTTTTCAAGCGTTCAAAGGGAATGTTCTTTTGTTTAGTCTGGACTGTGTTGCCATTTTTAGCGTTTCGTACCCGAAGGGCGTAACCAACTGGACCCGAATTATTAAGCCTCCGGTGTCCGTCCGTCCGTCTATCTGTCAACAGGCTGTGCTTATGATACGTAATAGGTAAACAGTTAAAATTTTCCGAGGATGTAGGTATATTTCTGCTGCCGCTATAATAAAAAATAAAAATAGTGCTTTTTAAGGTATTTTTCTATTGATATCAGACACCCCACGGTTTTTTTTCCATTATTTTGTACTTTATAGTTTGGTTTTCAATGGAAGCGTGTTTTTTAGTTTTTTAAACTATTATTTATTTTCTATTTTTTAGGGTGTTTCGAATTTTGAGACGTATGTCAGCGTAGTTTGTGACGTATGTCAGCGTAGTTTTCGAAAACAGTTTTTTTTCTGTCCTGAAAACCCTGGCAAGGATAATAGCACAAATTAGTTTGTGACGTATGTCAGCGTAGTTTTCGAAGACAGTTATTTTGCTGTCCTGGTAACCCTGGCAAGGATAATGGCACAAATTTATGAAATTATTGCATTGTCATCGGTCCTTGACAGGTGTGCAAAGTTTGAATGAAATCTGGTCGTTTCAAGTGGGTCAAAATCGCGCTATAAGGAGTCGGTTATAAACAAACATACAAGTGAAGCTAATATAAAGCGTGTAATAAAAATAAAATATAAGTAAATAATTGAGACTCTCTCGAGTCTCCATACAAGAAACGTGTTTATTCAACCTTTTTTGGCATGTGGTACGGAACCCTTCGTGTGCGAGTCCGACTCGCAATTTGCCGGTTTTTACTAATTAAATTGAATCAGAATGTTACTTTACGGTACAAAGATAGGATCTGCGTAGTAAACGCTCCCGCAGACAGGTGCGAACCAACATCGTAACGCGACTCTACTAGAAACAATTCTATGAAAACTTCGTGGAAATTGATCCACAATAGTCGCATCGCGCCGGTCTTTGAGAGCCTTATATCATACCTACACCCTGTACCTAATCTTTTAGCGGCTATTAACTATTATGGCGATGGTTAAACTTCAAAGCGGTAGGTACTACATAATTCCTTTAAAAAACATATTTTAATCGTTTTTGTAAACATAGTGCACCTGAGCACGGTCGGGGCTACAATTAGTTTGGTATATAGACAAATACCGTGTGGTGCCGGAGTACAGTGTGGTGCCGCACGTAAAGAATAACACCACCCCATTTCTTCCCGTGGGTGTCGTAAAAGGCGACTAAAGGACTTACTAGAGAATGGGCAGCAGCGTTCTCTATGCATTTTACCACCATACTGCGATCGCCAACCCGTCTGCCAAGCGTGGCGAGCAAAGCCCCCCAAATTGGGGGAGGCCTAAGTCCAGCAGTGGACGTCTTACGACTGAAATGATGATGATGATGATGATACAGACAAATATAATACCCCCATATGAATTTACCAATTAATATGACAAACTGGTGGGACGTTTTATTTCGAAGTACGTAATTGCCTGAAATATGTCTCTTTATTCCAATATTTACATACAACTGCTCCGTTGGTTTCGTGGTCGTAAGCGCGACGGCTGAGCGTGAGATCATGGGTTCAATCCCCAGGTCGAGCAAAGTGTTATTGAGTTTTTCCATTAAGAATTTCTAATTAACAGCCAGGAGTTTAGAAGTTGGCAATGTGTTACCCCTGGGCCTCGGAAAGCACGTTAAGCCGTTGGTCCTATGCCTGATCTTTCTCCGATCGTGTCAGATTGCCGTCCCATGACAGTGACACTGACTATGACAGTGAGGGAATAACTAACATCTCCTCCGCCGATGGCTCGATCCGTTGAGATTAGCCGCCATGGGCTAAATACGATCTGTAGGACTATACTATAGAACTGTGAAGATTTTTTTTTAATAAGATTCAGCGGCCTTATGAATTTCATAAGCTTTACTAATAACCAATCAATTTGCCTAGCCTTATGTAAACTTTATTGGGGTCGAGATTCAGTCTTACCGGAAGCAGCTGAATATCAGTACTATACAAGAAGTAACTACGTATCTGACCTCCACATCCCAATCACTTAGTGTCACGATACCCCTTGACAAGACTGACTGTCAGACTTTTGGGCTGCAGACTACCCATATTATGACTGCTAAAGATTTACGAATAACAGCCGGGTTAAACATGTTTGCCGAGACACGGACCAATCATTGTCACATATCCACGGGTCGATCAGCACCTTAATTGCGAAACGCGCAATTTATCAGAATCTGAATGGGATTGAAGATTATTTCTAAACCATTGCGTCATTTGTTCGAATAAATTGTCAGCTTAGCAACGTAAATAACGCAATGAATGTTGTTTAACTATGAATGTTAAACCAATTCCTACCAATAAAAAGTTCCGCAATTACCCCTCTGGTTAAACGTAAGAAGGCAAGTGTAGCTTGGCTTGATCGATCGATCCGTGCGGCTGTTATTATTTAGCCACAACCCTCGAATTTTCCAATAACCACTACAATTAAATAACATCATAGGAAAGCTCACAAAACTAACATCTAAAAAGGAGATAATACAAAATGTATCTCACTAAAGTCGTTTGAAAACCAAAATTGTTTAAACCTCAAAGCAAAAGTTGTAACAACTTTGCTCGGCTATTGTGTACAGCAACCGCAACACAATACCTACTTTAAAATTACTCCTAAAAGCATTCCCAGGAATTAATAAATCAAAATTAATTAATTAAATGCTGCGGGTTTATAATTTAAGTTTACTCTCGGGATTATACGAGAACTAATTTATTCTAAAGAATTTATTATTTATGTACAGTTTGGTTTAGCCAAGGAGGTACCGCTCTCTATTTTCGAGTGACTCTGGGTAGTCCCCTAGTTTTGCTTATATCATTCTGACATTTATAAAAAATGAAAATTCTTTGAGAACCACAGTCTACCAAAAGTTTGATGAGCCGGTATGGTATACGCATTATTCAGCATGTTCCAAAATTAACACATACCACCAAACACCTCAATTAGAATATAAGTTATATTCATAAAATATTATAAACAAAATTTTTAATAATATGCGTTGCTTATTTATTAAGTAAGTTATACTGATAGTGGGAGGAAATTGTGGTCACATTGTTATCTTCGCACGTACAGAGTCGCACACGGATGAGTCTAGCGTGGTAGCTACTTCGTGCATTTTGGTTTAAGATTGTAATTTACGTATTATTAATAATTTTTGGGGTAAAAATTATATTAATAAAAACCGCAGAAATCGATTCAGTTAACGGTTCTTAACACACACAATACACATTTTATATGTGCGAGGCATTTGGTGAAAAACAGTTATTTATTTAAATAGCTTTAGCAATTCAGATGAGCCAAGGCATGCCATATGCCACTCTAGGATAACTTTTCTTTTTCGGTGGGAAATCATCAAATTACGTCTCCCGCTCTGGGTGAAGCGAAAAGACGTGTCAGATTTGTACTGTTTAAAACTCACCCTTGTTCCTTCAGTTGCCTATGCCAGGGCCACGGTCTCTCTTTCGAACTATTCCGCGACCCTGGCAGGACTCTAGGATCATCATTTCAGCCGTAAGACGTCCACTGCTGGACTTAGGTCTCCCCCAATTTGGGAAGCTTTGCCATAATCGCCACGCTTGGCAGGCGGGTTGGCGATCGCAGTATGGTGGTAAAATGCATAGAGAACGCTGCTGCCCATTCTCTAGTTAGTCCCTTAGTCGCCTTTTACGACACCCACGGGAAGAAATGGGGTGGTGTTATTCTTTACGTCCGGCACCAAACGGTACCACGGAATCTAGGATACCTAGGTATGAATATGCCCTCTATTTGTCAAGACACACAAATCCAATTGTTATGCATGTATTGTTAGCTCTGTTTACAGTAAACATAAACGTGATTGTAATGCCTGAACGCGGCTTTGTGTCGCACAATGTGTACACAGACATGCGGACATGACTATTTACTCTTCGCACTCCGTTAGATATGCAAACGGGATGGAGTAGAAAAACAAATTATTGATTTGTGAGATTTTCGCTACAGAAGAATACACGGTTCGGCACGAATTCACCATGTGATTCTAAACGTTAGGTGTAACGTAGACATTTTCAATGGTTATTAAAAAAAGAATCTGTTATTTCATAGAAAAGTGCAAAACTTACGCGGTCAAAAAGTATAGAACAGGTTATTACTTTTATGTAATGTAAAAAGTCTGATTGATGAATTTCTTAAAGAACTAGATTACTATGAAGTTGAAAATATATTGAGATGATATAATGTCTCACACACACAGGCACGCACCATAATGAAAACACACACACACATACATACACACACACGCGCGAGCGCGCACACACACATCCATACATACATACACACACACACACACCACACATTTTATACAAGATAACACAAATATGGCTAAAAAAAAACTTTTATTTAATGTTTACTTATTTTTTGTTTCACTTATTTTTTTCAATCAGTTGTTTTTTTTTTATTGATTTATATAAAGTAGCGAAGATAACACAAATATTCTGTAAACAAAATAAACTAAACATCTAAAAGTTTTACATATACAGGGTGTCCAAGAACCTGGCGTCCAACTGGATTCCCACGATGCCCCAAGTTCTAACAGTACTCAGAAAAATATTTTAAAAAATCCACCCCATGTACTTACAGAATTATACTGATTTCAAAAAAAAAGGGGAAATGAGCACCCTGTGACATACTTTTGAATGCTGTGACTGCTAATGCTGATAATTTCGATATTTCTTGGAGGTTTTGTAATCTAGGGTATTGCTGTGTCTAAATAGAATGTAAAAATAATGTACTTATTGTACCATTTTAAAATAAAATATTATTTTAACTAAAGGTGATATGGAAAACTATTGAATTTCGCAACTTTGACCGACTGTAGTGTAAAAAAAATGTACCAAAATTGTATGGCAAGTGACGTCAAATTTTGACGCGTTTATTCCTCTTTTTAAAAAGGTATAATACTTACACATTAATTTGAAAAAAAAAATTTTTGATAATATTTTTACTCAACAACCCAATTTTTACGATGTCTTACAGAATTCTTAGAAAGAAAAATTTACGACGAATTGAATCTAACCTCTAAAGAATTACTATTGTATGCTCATAAAAATAACAACAGGCCTCTCAAAAAACAGGTTAGACCGTAAGGGACGGTATGTGCATGCATCTCACCATAGTGATTCGTTATTACAACAGGAGGGAGCAAGACAGAAACTATCTTTGCGATTTGCTGGTTCTTCTTTATGGTACCCCATTATTCAGGTAAGAGTGAGGGAGAAAAAGGTTAGAGGTGCGAGTGAGATAGATAGTGACGCTATCTGGGATCGTGCTATTTAGGATAACAGTACGGTCAGTACGCGTCACTGCCTCCTGCCGTTACTACGCACCTCTCTCTTATTGTTACCATTGATCACGTACTACGATTTAAAGCTTTGTTTATTGGACTCGATTACTCTTTGTGCTCTGGACTTTGAAACGAACTCTTTACGACGACCTTTGCCTGTGTTTGGACAGTTTGTGTTTTGTGTGTGCTACCATGGCGACCTACACTCCGCAAGAATACGCAAATATGCACTACATTTATGGAGAATGTAGAGGTAATGGACGAGCTGCAGCGAGACTTTACAGAGAAAGGTATCCGAGGGCTACGCGATATCCCGACCATCGAGTTTTCATTAATGTGCACAGATCACTATGTGACGGGCGGTTCCCCAATCAAGTAGCTGGTGAAGGACGACCCGTAAATGACTTCATACGCGATGAAGTTTTAGAGGCGGTGTCGGCAAATCCAAGCATCTCTGTGCGAGGAATAGAAGCTGATACGGGGATACCGAAGAGCACAGCACACAGTATTCTCCAAAAAGAAGAATATCATCCGTACCACGTACAGCGAGTGCAAAGTCTTTTACCTCGAGACTATCCGAGCCGAGTCGCGTTTTGTGAAACAATCCTGCAAAAACATCGAGAAGACGAAAACTTTATCGACAAAATTTTGTGGTCAGATGAATCAACATTTAAGAAGGATGGCTACATGAACCTACACAACTTGCACGAGTGGCATGTGGAAAATCCGCACTTGATGCGAGAAGATAGATCCCAGTACCGGTTCAAAGTGAACATGTGGACCGGTATTCTCTGTGGGAATATTATTGGTCCATTTGAGATGCCCGAGAATTTGACTGGCGAATCATATTTAAATTTTCTTCAAAATGATTTGCCAAACTTACTAGAAGAGACCCCACCAGACATGTGGTTCCAACACGACGGCTGTCCAGCACATTTTCGCGTATCCGTTAGAGAGTTTTTGGACGAGCAATACCCGAACAGGTGGATTGGGCGATCAGGAACAATCCCGTGGCCAGCCCGCTCACCTGACTTAAATCCGCTGGATTTTTTTTTCTGGGGAACTATGAAGGAGCTCGTTTATGCGAAGCCCATTAATGACATCGCTGACCTTCGTGAGAAGATAACACAAGCAGTGCAGGTGATACGTCAAAAAAGTTACTCGCGAAACATAAAGCGGTCCTTTTTAAGGAGAGTGAGAGCTTGTATTGCCGCGGGTGGTCAACATTTTGAACATTTATTGTAATAAAATATCTTTAAACTAACATTCTTTGCTTTTATTCTACTGGGAACCCATCTACCTGTGTGTATTTCCTTCTTGCTCACTCTTGGAACCGAAGTAAATAATAGTAGTAACATAACAGTTTCTAAGATAAGAAAGGGTCCGACAGTTACCGTTAGTAGGTAGGCACTTCGTAAAAATTGGGTTGTTGAGTAAAAATATTATCAAAATTTTTTTTTTCAAATTAATGTGTAAGTATTATACCTTTTTAAAAAGAGGAATAAACGCGTCAAAATTTGACGTCACTTGCCATCCTATTTTGGTACATTTTTTTTACACTACAGTCGGTCAAAGTTGCGAAATTCAATAGTTTTCCATATCACCTTTAGTTAAAATAATATTTTATTTTAAAATGGTACAATAAGTACTTTATTTTTACATTCTATTTAGACACAGCAATACCCTAGATTACAAAACCTCCAAGAAATATCGAAATTATCAGCATTAGCAGTCACAGCATTCAAAAGTATGTCACAGGGTGCTCATTTCCCCTTTTTTTTTTAAATCAGTATAATTCTGTAAGTACATGGGGTGGATTTTTTAAAATATTTTTCTGAGTACTGTTAGAACTTGGGGCATCGTGGGAATCCAGTTGGACGCCAGGTTCTTGGACACCCTGTATACTATGTGAACTTACGCTACTACCTGCAATGTAAAAAAACAATTTTATTATGTGACACATTTTACCCACAGTTTTGCTGTCATTTTAGAAGCGAGAATATCTAATTATTGTATCTCAAATCGGCTTGATAAAATATTGTTAACTGAGAACGACGAATACTGTCCTACCGTAATATAGTTTATAACTAGTACGGGGGTCAGAGTGAATCGGTTTCGTAATAACCTGAACTTATTATTGTGCCCTGAGTTACTGATTGGTTATCTAATCTTTTGGATTCATAGAATGTAAGTACTTGTGTAATTCTTTTTGTAAGGTTGTTATTCTTTTGGCAAAATAAAGATTTATTTATTATTTATTTATTTTATGATATGATAACGGACGAAAATTTTCAACGCAAGGGGTTTCAGAATAATGTGTTAAATCCCTGCTACCCTGTATATACATAAACTCACGTTTTCACGCATAGTAAATAGGAACTACAGAACAACACCAGCTTAGATCCTTACATACTTCGTTTAAAGGATTCTAAATCTCATATTCTAAGACGGAATTGCGACAAGAAAATTAAACCAGGTGCAAGAAAAACTCAAGCCTTGACCTTTGTAACTCCTTCAAAAAATATAGATTCTTATCTAAAATGAAACCTATCAGACGTCTGCCTTCTGATTTGTTTCAGTTGACCAAGGTGAATGTTTTATAAGCTTCTTTGATAACCACAGTTATATTACCCATTAACTGGGTGGCGAAGGTCAGATAAGCAGTCGCTCTATGTGAAATACCAGTATTCAGCTGCATTCGGTTAGACTGGAAGCTGAACCCAACATGGTTGAAGAAAGGCTTGGCAGACAATGATGATAATAAAATAAACTTACTTTCATGTCTATCTATATGAACTACTTCTTCTATTAAATTACTCGTTGCATAGTTTAGAAGAATAACTGAAGGATTTTGATGCGGTTTTTACAACAATTTAGAAAATTCATTAAATCCCAGAATGTATTTTTTTTTTTTTTTGTTGGCAAATCATCAAATGACGTCTCCCGCTCTAAAGTGGAGTGGAAGGGCGTGTCAGAATTTTACTGACTAAAACCCACCCGTGTTCCTTCAGTTGCCTATGTGCCAGGGTCACGGTATCTCTTTCGAACAAATCTCGCGACCCTGGCAGGGTATATAATGTCTACCAGAAAGGTTATATATTATACACGTACCTACTTATCTGTATAACATTTAACTTAGAAAAAGCACAGAAATCCAAATATTTTGTTTCAAGGGGCGAACCTCTAGAACATTTTTTTTAATTATGGGCCTATAACTTTATCTTACCGACTTATTTATTATTTATTTAAACTTCTCGCACACAAAAAGGTACAAAGGCGGACTTAATGCCTTAGGCATTCTCTACCAGTCAACCAAGGGTGATGAAGAGATTAGATGGCAGGTGCGTTGGTTGAGAGGAAAAGTTATTTAAGAACCATCACCACTTTAAGAACCATCTATTCCAGTCTTACCATAGAACCATACAAACAAATGTACCAATATGTCTAAATAACGCATACAGAAAAGTTATAGTTACAGGAGTTTGCACTTTACACAGTTTTCAGTCCGTCGCCAATGCGTGGTTTCAGTCATAACAAATTGAAAATAATGATACTCTCCACCGTGGTATGAAATGTGTTGACAGTGAAGGATGTTCTGTACGATCTTGGCTAGTTTAAGATAAGGAACGGGTTAATAACCGCTACATTATAAAACATCACCCCTGTCTCCCCTAAGGGGTAGCCAGTGTTACTCACTTTTCATCTGGTCCGGAAATACCCTATAGCAATTAACTCAAACGGGGAATCGGATCCGGGTCTCTCTCTCTCTCTCTCTATGCTATGCAGAGCCGCTTGCGATCTCTAAACTTATTACAATGATATAGTTTTCATTGCAGTTAGTGTTATATGTAAACACGTCTTATGTGGATAACCACATAAGGCGTGTATACATCTATTTTTAACGGAAATTACGCGGATGGAGGAGTATGAAATTTGGCACAGTTATAATTTATATGGAGAAGGAGTACAGAAAGCTGCTATTCATAAAACAAATTTAATTTAAAAACGTGGTAGAAAAAAAAGGGGCCGCTTTACTTATCAAATGCGGGTCATGGTTTATAACAAATGCAACGCAGGTAGTTGTGACAAAAGAATACGTAGTGTTTGTTCAATCCACAATTGAAACAACCAGGCCAACCTATTTTTCAATCCTCCCTCTTCCCACAAATTTTGCATTTTAAAATTAAACCTTGTCATAATAAAGATAGTATTAGATTTTAAAGGTTTAATACTTTAGATTTATGCGTGTAGCCACATGCATAAAACTGCAGTGACACATCACCCCCTTGTCATATGAAGCCACACTTTGTAAACTCCCTCAACTTATAGATACAATATACATGGGGGTCCCCATGTCCTACAGGATTGTAGACCCATATAAAAAAGAATGTTTCCTTTTCAGGAGCTGGACACTCGCATCATTATCGGAAGTTTCTCACAGGAGATGATACCCAAGATATTCTGTGAGGTGAGTCGGTTTCAAGTTATCCACTATAGGTATATTCGAAAGTGTATTATTCTATATTCTGGATTTTTGCCAATAACAATTACTTCATCCATGATAAATCCATCACATGATACCTACTCTTGAAAGGACTTTGCCAAGAACCTTAATTCTACTTTGTGTTTGGGTATGCTACCTCAAATCTCTCAAAGAAACTGCAGGGTAATTACCATAGCTGGGCATTAACTCGTTAATCCGTTAATCGTTAATTAACGAAGTTAACATTTTGATTAGCGGATTAACTTTTAAGTTAACTTTAAAAAATGTTAACGGACACGTTAACTTCCGTTAATATGCAGAAGTCCGTTAATCGTTAATCCAATGCCTACTATTTACCGCACAGCATCGCGGCGCGGCGCGAAAAACTGGCTTAGACAAGTATGAAACGACAAAGATATTTTAACACCAAAACGAGTCTCGCTTTCAGGCGAGAACTTCAACATGTTAATGTTCATGAAGGGGATTATGCACCTTATGCCCGACGATTAAATCACACATTTGAATTATACAAGTATTTTGTTTTGTTCCTAACCTGTTAACTTCCAGACCCTAAACCGACAGGTTTTATTAGTTCACTAACGCAACGATATAAAATGCAATTTTACACATATTAACGGATTAACGATTAACGTTAACTTGCGTTAATTCTTCCAAAATGTAACGCTTTAACGTTTAACGAAGCTAACTTTTTTTGTAGCGGATTAACGATTAACGAAGTTAACTATTTGATTAACGGTGCCCAGCTATGGTAATTACATACTTACTACGGCAATGCCTTTGAATTTGACATTTCAACAACATTCATTTTTAAAAACATGAAGATTGGATTAGGATTTGTCTTCAAAATCCGTCGGATTGGGATTGAAAAGGCAATGAGGTAGTTTGCAATCCTATTTACTTAGAGAGTAACCTAACCTGTCGTATCTGAAAAAAAAACAGCGTCAGTGGTCAAGGTCTAACTGACAACTAACATTATTCCAGTTACCTTACTAACCGGTGCGCATGAGATAGTGTTTACATGTCTATCACTATAGATAACAGCCATTTGCCATGCTTTAGTAGTAAGTGTGTGGTGTTTGTGAGATCGCAGGCGTTCAGACTGGGCATGTTCGGCGCGGAGTACGCGTGGCTGGTGTCGGGCATGCCCCCGCGCATCCGAGGCGCTCCGCCCTGCGCGCGGCCGCAGCTAGCGCGCGCGCTCGAGGGGCTGGTCACCGTGACCGCGCATAGGGGCATCGTGGGAGATGCCGTGAGTTTCTCTGGATTGGTGAGTATTGGAATTAATTTTATTTATTTGATTAACCAACAATTGTATACACTAGTATGAGCTAATGAAACAGAAGCAACCAATCAGAATAAAGTGTAACTTTCACTTATAAGTAAACTCTACATGCACACAAAGTGTTGTTGTAACTAAAATACTATATTATAAAGTTGCACCGAATAGAATTTAATTAACCTAGATTAAAACAAACAAATTAAAACGAAGTTTACATTACATTACAATTAAATCAAAACAAAATAGAACATACCAAAGTAAACAAAACTTAGGTAATACCTAAAACAAATAATATGTAACCTGAATACACCCCAACCAGTGAAATTATGCGTAAGCTCATGCACCTTATAGTTTTCTGAGTAGTTACCATGATATATGTGAGCTCAATATTTTTGATAAACTAAAGTGTCGTTAGAAGTGTGAAGTGATTTGGATCTTATTTAGGGCAACTATTACTGTAAGCCTAAATTTTAACTACTCTGCAAATGATCATGGCGGGCCCAGGCAGCAATTTTTTCTTTAAAATAATTTTTAGTCGGTCAATTTTAAGTACTTAAATTTACCTCTTACCATTATACCTCTTCTTCTAAGAAGAGGATAAAAACCTGTGTACCCAATACCTATTTAGTTACATTATTGGAATTTCTTGTGAAAAATTTCACCCCCTAAGCTTTTAAGCATATCAAAATTTAGAAACCGGATGATTCTGATTCTGTTGCTTACAAAAATTAGCTCTTAACTCCTACAATTTTCATTTCAATTTTCATCATCGCAGTCAACATATATCTTACAATTACCTATTTTGAATTATTTTCGAAGTTATTGCTTAACAAACTACCAGTGTTTAAATACGATGAAATTATTGCTGCGGCTGTCAATATAAATTCTACATAGTGTGAAAATGATTTTATCAGACGGAAATTCCTCTGTGTATTTTGGTGAACCATGAGCAAAAAAGTGTGAATATTTTGTACAGCACTTGTTGATTTTTATGAATAAAAATTTTAAGTCCGTGAGCAAAAGCGAATTTAATTGGTGGACTGTTTATTATGCATTCGTTTGGAAAGTAGACACAGAATCGAATAATGAATGTGAAATTCGGAATCGCTCGGGGCTAGTGACCGAATTTCATACACCTTGAACATTGTGTAATGGCAATTTGTGAGCTCGTTGTGTATCTATTATGAGACTCGTGATACTGTTTCCTAGTGAATCATGCTTAAATGCTAACATTGGCTTGCTAAATACTTTTGTAAAGAATTTTCGTGGCAATTTTCTGTGCCGGTTGCTAAAATTTAGCAATAATATTTTCCGTGCAAAAGTTTTACAAATGCGCCACTTCTTAAAGCATTTCTGTACCATTTTCATAGAAGGCTGTTTCAATTGTTTTATCGCCGATTACAGTTTGATAACATCAACCCTTATTTTCAAGAAGGGTTGGGCAGAGGTGTACCTATAGTACACCTACATTTCGCCTGTTATGTTTAAGTCCCATGTAATAGGGGGCGAGCCTGTTGCCATCAACCGGGCACAAACGCAGACTCCGGGCTGCTACTGAGAAATTCCAGATGGAAAAACCCAATAACACTTTGCCCGACCTGGGAATATAATCCAGGACCTCATGCTCAGCAGTAGCGCTTGCTACCACTAGACTAACGAGGCAGTCAAATAATCAATGTATCGTAGAGCTTTATTGTAGTTATCCAATTAAGAGTTCCCAGCCAAGCCAGTCGAGGCCAGAACCGTAGTGCGGCAGTAGCAGTAGTAAGTCTATGAAAAGCCATATTTTTTTAGGTCGCTAATCATATTTTAATCAACATAAAACCTGACACTATCCTAAAAATTGTTTAAAAATAATGCGGGCTACCCAAGAGCTTCAAGCTTAAATAAGTCTAAATAAAGCCAGAAATGAAAAAACTCGCTCCGAGCTTTAGACGAAGACGAAGATCGATTTGTGACAATACGGTTAAACATAATTTAAAATTCTAACAAAAAATCAACTTTGCAGACTGAAATACAACGAAAACCGATTCCAACCACTGTTGTATGGATAGGTTTCCTAAAATAGGCTAACTCTGTAAGCTTCCATCTTTTATTAATAGCCCCGTACATCGCGGAGATATCTCGGAACTGTGACATTGAGTTGGAGCGCCTCACGGATGGCTGATGCCTTATTCATGGCTACGGATCTGATCGCTACCAATAAAAATGTACTGAAATATCCATTATCCATGTGACAAAGAATTTAGTTCAACTCACTGTCCACATTTTAATGCGACGTGTTGAACTTGAGCAAAATAATCTTATAGAAGTGAAACCATGATCTTATCGAAGTGAGAATCTTCTCACGAAAGCGTTTAAAGGATCCAGCAAACAGGCGCGACGCGACAACGCGATGTTACTTTAGTAGAACAATTTCTATCCCTCATGCAAAACTGTTCAAACAAAATCGCTTCCCACCGTCGTATCGCACCTGTTTGTGGGAGCCTTTAGGAACGTTATATTGCATTTTTTATT
Organism: Aporophyla nigra; assembly: GCA_947507805.1. Classification (NCBI taxonomy): domain Eukaryota; kingdom Metazoa; phylum Arthropoda; class Insecta; order Lepidoptera; family Noctuidae; genus Aporophyla; species Aporophyla nigra. The sequence goes on from OX382301.1 coordinate 22,771,490, forward strand.
TTTTACGTGATTGATACACAATGATCGACTACCTAATGCAAATAAACCAATTGACAATAAAAAACAAAAGATTGATAATTGCAATTAAAAATGCAATTCATCGTTTCTGGGAACTTTTTAAATTGCACAAATCAGTTTCAGGGAGTGTGATATAGCTAGTTTTGCCATGTTACCCATTCTACTTCAATTCCACGCAGTCTTAGAGACGTACACATATTAATTATTTTATACCTATTCTGTAGTTTATACTGTACGTGGTCCGTTAGTCGCGTAACTGTGAATATGTGAAGAGATTCCATGAATTAATTAGGACTAACCTCAACCTTTATGTTACGCTCTAATCCGGTTGATAAACCGCAAACACTAATTGTAGTGGTTTAGAATATGATCAGGTTGTCAGATAATAATGACGTTCACAACCTAATGTTGATAATGTAGATATAATTAGTTAGATATTTATTATCTAATGTATAATATAAAATAGGTATGTCTCGCACATTTTTATAAAATCAACAGTCGTACTTTAGTGCCGTAAAAATTACATAAGGCAGTCTCCCGAAAGCCCGCAGATGAGGGCCGTGGGGTGACCTTCGCGTCTAGTCGTTTTAGTTTTAAGCCCTGGCTGGAGGTATAAATGTACTAAGGTTGCCACAAGCAAGTCCGGTTAAGCAGCCGACAACCTCGCAGGTTGATCTGCACAGGTCACACCCAAAATAACAAGTGTTGTCATTCATTCTTAATTCCCTCCGCGAACTAATCTAATGCCCGTAGGTGATATGGGGTCACCATCACCACTTATAACAGTATTAAGTTAATCTTACGTCTCGAATGCGTCGTTGTTCTAGTGGTCACAAGCGTCACTGCTGATCATGAGGTATTGAGTTCGATTCCTAGGTCTGACTAAGAGATATTGGGTTTTTTTCTGGAATTTCTCAGTATCAACCAGGAGTTTTGATTTGTTCGGTTAATGGCAAAAGACTCGCCCCCTATTACAATGGAACCTAAATAAAAGTGGTGAAATATGAGATTTCTATAGATACACATCTGACACTAAAAAAAAATATATAAAAAAGAACATCACGGTTGTTTCTTCGAGGGTTCGGGCCATCGAGGATACAAGCGTCATGTTTTTTTTTTTTTTATTTAAACTTACTCAGTCTGGCAATGAAAATAGCGAGTTGATACAGGACGTCAAGCTCCATCAGGTTAACGTCCTGTTTCAGTTCGCTTTTATTTTGGAATGGACGCTTCACGTCCAGTAGCGTCCATTCGATCCTATACATATACATGATAAAAGTTTCTCAATGTCATCATTAACCACATAATTCTTTCAGACAAACGAAATGTTCAACCGCGAAATGGAAGCAGCCGGTGTGGCCGTCTCCCCATTCACTCCTCAAACGTACGACGCAGTCTGGGCTATAGCCCTTGCCCTGAGCAAGGCGGAACAGTTGTGGAGGTCTCTAGAAAACGGACAAAGTAATGGCACGAACAGCACCAAACTTGGACTCAGCCATTTTGATTATGATAGACAAGATATGGCGAAGGAATTCCTGGATCAGCTTGCGAATCTCAGTTTTGTTGGAGTTTCGGTAAGTGTTTGTTTAAGTATTATCTTCATTTCAGCTGAAAGACGTCCACTGCTGGACAAAGCCGGGAGGCCGGTGGCGTTGCCATAATCACCACGCTTGGCAGGCGGGTTGGCGACCGCAGTATGGTGGCAACATGCATAGAGAACACTGCTGCCCATTTTCCAGTAAGTACCTTAGTCGGCTTTTACGACACCCACAAAAAGAAATGGGATGGTGCTATCTTTACGTTCGGCACCACACGGAATAAGACATCTATTAAAACAAAAACAATTTTAGCCATATCTGCGTAGGCCCTGAGATTCCTGGCGAGAATCCTGGCTAAGTAAAAATAGCCGCACTGCCGATCGACCAGGTTAAGCTACGGTCGCCGCGGTCGATCAGTGGATGGGTGACCATCTTTAAATACCAAAACCCTCCGTGCTTTGGGAAGCACGTTAAGCCGTTCAGTCTGGCTGGATCTTAGACAGTCATTCAGAGTCGTCAGAACCCTGAAACTATGACAACTAGTCTTACCAAGAAACTAATCTTACCAAGAAGGATCGTTTTGCCAAGTGAATGGGTTGTGGAGATCAGATAGGCAGTCGTTCTATGTTCTGACTGGCCTGTTAGTCTAGCGGTTAGTGACCCTGACTGCTAAGACTGACGTCGTGGGTTCGATTCCCACCCAGGACAAATCTTTGTGTAATGAGCACAATCAGTATACACATAGTACAGGCTATGCCTAGTTTGGGATCAGATAACGATGTGTTTGTTGTCCTAAGATATTATTATTATATATTATGTAAAATACTTCTACTCAGCTGCATCCGGTTAGACTGAAGCCAAACCCAACTTAGTTGGGAGGAAAATGATGATAATGATCAGCTTAAACTAGAATAGATTTATATCTTGGGCCTATGCCCAAGATAGGAGGATGGGACGGTACTGTCTATACAATACCGTCCCATCCTCCTGCGTACTAAACCAGCATACATATTTCAATGTAGTAACCTAACTATTAATTCTAAGCCCATTTATTGCTCAACAGTGGTCATAGAGCTGATTTAAATATTAAGTGGAACACTGTGAGCTATCGATATTAAATTATAAAACAATTTGTATCATTTCTACCCTCTAAATTCAACATGGCCGTGGGCTGTTACCGCGTCAAACAAATTATTAACGTGTGTGGGTAGATTTAAATTAACATAGATTTGAATATTCCACCACAGTCGCTCAAAACAGTTTGATAATTAAGTTTGGTTACGATTAATTATGTGTATATTATCAGATTTTACCTGAATAATTCGATTTTCAGCCATTTCAATACGCCCACGATCGCCATATCATATTCGAAGGCCAGTTTTGATTATCACACACAACACACCCGTGTACCTTACTTTGCTATATATATACCTATGTTTTTTGCTGTCTTAAATTGTTCTTAATTTTGTTTTCCAACCCAACAATATTATCATATACTACTGTAAATTCCGTGTGGTGCACGTCGTAAATTATTATTAATTATTAATTTTTATTATTGTGCTATTGCACCGTCCCATTTCTTCCATTGGTATCGTATAAGACGACTTACTAGAGAATGGACAGCAGTGTTCTCTATGCATTTTATCACCATACTGCAATCGCCAACCCACCTGCCAAGCGTGGCGATTGTGGAAAACCCCCCATAGGGGAGGCCAAAGTCCAGCAGTAGACGTGTTTCGTTCGAAATAATGATGATGATGACTGTACTACGGTGACTTGTCCAGATAGTTCAGAGGCCTAGAGGCCTTTAACGCAGATATTCTTAGTACAGGCTCCAGTCTCCACAACATTAATATGTTTCATTGTGAACACTATTATGTATTGTACTGATTTTTTATTATGTGGCGGAGAAAACAAGATTTATTAATATTATATTACCTTCCATTTGAATACGATTTCAGGGACAATATTTTTATTACATGAAGCAACGCGCACTTTAGTTGTGGTAACCAAGTGTCCAAACACGCTGTGAATGCGTGCATGAAGACGAGTAGCGTCAACACAAACACACACACTTCGACTTCACTATTGTCTCGGACGTTACCGAGAGCTCCAGGGTTTAAACACTCATTCACTGTGTGAGACTTAGTTGGGAAAAGGTTCGGCAGGTGATGATCCGCGTAGTCCCTGCTGGGCGCCATTATTAGGTACTACGTAACACAAATCACACTCAAATAAAATTATCTGAAGTCACAATCAAACAGTCTGTTTAAACTACTACTAATCACAAGTAAAGCGCGTATCTGTACTATCTGTAACTATAACTATGTTTAACTAAATAAATTATTGATTGGTTGATTGATATCTCTTCATAAGACAAAAAATACTGAGCTCAGTATGAAAGTTTGCTCCCCACAAACATACTTTTTACAACTTAATATCTTCTGTAACCTTTTTGTATCACTGTTCTATATAACACGTTCAATTTCTTATCTTTGTAAAATGTAATTTCAGGGCCCTGTTTCGTTCAATGGAGCAGACAGAATAGGCACGTCAGCTTTCTATCAAATTCAAGGTAAGTGTTCGACTAAAATGTGGCGTAGACTGTCTGGTCTTAACTCTGTGCATGTTACCTTTCATTTCTATCCTAAAATAATACCTAGTTTTTCTCTGTATTCTTTTAGCACCCTAATTTCCACTACACACAATTATTTTGAAAATTGTTATTAATCCAATGCGTAATAAGTTCCAAAGATTTTCCTGTTCAACAATTTAAATAATGCAATGAATGTTGTTGAACTATCAAAATGAACCCTTCCTACTGTTAGTATGTCACGCCATTACCTCACAGTTCTTCGAAACTTCTTCATCGATTCTGATGCGGTTTTTATTATCATTTACAGAATCGATTAAGGATGTTTTATTATGTTTTATCATAATAATAATTGTCCTTTTACAGTCAAGGCGAGTCGCTAGTCTACACTTATTTTATAAAGAGGAAAGATTCGATTATTTGTAACGTATAAACTAAAAAAACTCCTTAACTGATTTTAAAAATTCGTCCACCTAAGAAAAGCTACATTACTGTGGCAAGCTACATATGCTAAAAATCTCACGCTGATGAAGTCGCGGGCCAAGTGCTAGTCTAATAAAATATTGTAAGAAGCACAATAATTCGATGGCCCCACCGAATAAACGTGCAAGAGTTCTTACACGAATTTTTTTTTTCAGTTTGCGTTTCTTTTGCTTATCCTGCACCTACTTAATTTTTTTATGAATTTTGGAATGGAGCACTCCTATTATAATAGTGAATTTCTTTATTCTGGGGAAATAATTAATTTTAAAATTATAGGAATAATAGCTTATGCTATTATTACATGCTTTTTGAGTCGCCAAGTATACAATAATAAACATGTTAAAACCTATTACATAAATGAAAACTGATCTTATTAACTCTAATATAAAAGTATACGATCTTTCCAATCATATAATAGCAGAACAATGTACTGTAAATAAGCGTGTAAATAGTTATAGCTGGGTTAAAAAATAAACTTGATTTATGGAGAATAATAGTGTAATATTACATTACGTTTTATTCGTTGTGTATTATTACACGAATAAACATGTAATGATATATTAATGTGTCCTAGTCAAACAAATTACACAAGAGCAAAAACATTAAATAGCTTTTCATGAATTTCCTGAAACTTGTTGATGTTTTAAAAAAAGTAAATATACAAGTCTATAGTTTATTTTTTTACCTATAATTCGATTACACATTGTTTATACCTATTTATAATGAAATGAGCGTTATTAAAGTTTGAACGTTTTTATTTTTTGCTGAAAAGTTGTTAATTTTCTCTTACACGATTATTCGGTGGGGCCATCGAATTGTTAGTTTATGTTTGTGATAAGTAATCGTGGAAATACTGAAATAGATTACAATTAATGTTCTTTTACTGAGTGTCTTATGAAATATTTTATACAGAGTGGCAGAGACATCGACGCAGAACGTGTAACCATGATTTCAATTCATGATTCTAACCCCCAAGAGTAAGAATTAATCACGGTTACTAAAAAAAATGTTTCATAAAAAAATCAAAACGCTTGCGACCGAAGCGCAGAAGCTAGTATTCTATATCGAATTAAACCTACCTTCTAGGTGGCAGACCAAAGACAGTGGCCCTGTACACGCACGGCCGAGAGATGAGCTGCACGGAGTGCGCGCGCCCCCAGTGGGCCGGCGGCGTGCCCGCGGCGCGCCGGGTGCTGGTGCTGCGCGTCGACTCCGTGTGGGCGCCCGCGAGGATGGCTGTGGCGGCGCTGGCGGCACTAGGGGTCGCCTTGGCGCTCGCCTTCTTGGTGTTCAACTTGCATTACAGTAAACGAAGGTAAACTCTGTGGTCATTTTTAACCGACTAAACAAAAGGAATTTGTTTGTTTTTTTTTTTAAGTCCACGCATAACTTTTTACTGAAAAGTCTGATTATGAAAAACTTTTTTTATTGGAAAGGGTTGGAAAGTTGGTCCCGTTTAAATTGAAAAACAAAATACACACCTAAGTGTACAAAAAATCCCAAAAATTAACTATTAAACTGACGAAAACAGAAACTGAGAAGCAAAAATAAACATTTTCATCTTACTGAGCTTCTAAATTAATGTAAACTACCAATTTCGAGGCGACGCCAGACAAACAAGGCTCCAAGTAAAATAATTTTCCGGTTTAATTTTAGGATTCGAAATAATATTCGTTATTTTATACCATCTACAAGGTCTGTGGGCGAACTGCACAAAACAAAAGACCAGTGGTCAACATTAGCCCTGGATCGAAGTGAAAACCGTGTAATGGTGAGAGGCCCTTGTTCAGTGCTAGGATGATACAAGCTAGCAGTAACAGTACCTATGTCTGCGTAACATAAGTAGCCTATAATATTCCCACTACTGGAACATAGGTCTGTTCTCTGTGTAAACTACTGACCCGAAATGTGACATCTACTGACCCGAACTCACCCCGAGTTCGGGTCAATAGATGTCACATATCTTCAAATGTTTGTTACTAGATCATGCTGGTTTTCTCACGATGTTTCCCTTCGCCAGTATGAGAGCAGTGGTGATGAAATAATTTACACAAAGCAAAGCTGTCTTAGTTTGAAAATATGTTCTAACTCGTAAGTCACGGCATTACCACCGGGTCAACACTGCTGCGTGTTTATTGGATTTGAAATACACCTGTGGTAATGTCAGTTTTTCTATTATGTTAAGAGAAGTGACATTACCGCAGGTGTATAAATATGTGTTAAAAGCCATCACGAAAACGGCGACAATTCTTTGCTGTCGTTAATTCGCAATGCTTCCTGAAAAACCATTTGCACGAGAGACATTGAGCTCAATATTTACTTACACACCTACCTACTTATTTTCATCTAAGCTTTAAGACAGAAGTAAAAAATGTATTACTACTAATTTCCAGATCAATAAAGCTGTCATCTCCCCGCCTGAACAACATGACGCTGATTGGCTGCGTGCTGGTTTATACAGCAGTCGCACTGTTGGGCGTGGACAACGCTACGCTACCGTCCTATGTGCCCTTCTCTGCTATGTGTACCGTAAGTAAATACATATTACCTACATTATATCCAATTCGTTGTTTCCAATTGATGTTACTTTCACTTAAACCAATATCAACGTTTACACACAATATAGTTTATAACTTAGATTAATACTTTTTTTGAAGTAGCACTTGTAGTAAACACATATTTGTTTATTTATTTATTGCAATATTATTTACATGTTTCGAAACTTATTCGCGAACGCAGTATGCCATAAAATATAAGGCACCTATTTACCTACCTTTGAAATATGTGCTTCATAAGGGTTGTTCAAAATGTCTCAACTTGTGGCAGTATTTAACTGTACGTCCGGTACTCCCAATGCAGTCACTGTCAGTCCCGATCTACTATTACTGTAATTGGGGTTTTATGTACTAAGACCTATTTAAACTGAAGTATATTTTTTATATAATAATTGACCTGTAGGGTTATTGCGTAACGTACTAATAGTTGTCAGTTAGTAGTTTGCCCTTTTGTATTTGCATCTTTCGGCAAGTTCCTAGACTATGGTAACTCTTAGGTAATTAGACAAAAATGAAAGTTATACGATATATTGGTGTCGCAACTACAAAAAAGTCTTCTTGCTCTGCTTTCAGGGTAGAGTATACATCTTGTCAGCTGGATTCTCATTGGCTTTCGGCTCAATGTTTGCGAAGACATATCGAGTGCACAGGATATTCATAAGGTAAGTTTACCAAAATCCTTGAAAAAAAAAGTTCTACTTACGCCATTATGTTTCTACAGCGAAGCATCTACTCGATTACAAAACAACGCTACTCGATTACTAAACGACGCCATCTCAAAAGAGACCTTCTTTTGAGATGGCGCCGTTTTTGGCTACGCGAAGCCAAATACGGCGCCATCTTTTTTTGTCAATGTACTTTATATTACATAATTTGTTGTCATTCATTGTGATACATTAATTTCACGAATGTGAAAAACCTGTCAATGTCGTTCAGGCGTCCAAAGATCCTTGCAGTTAGAATCTAGTATTAAGTAATGTTTGAGTGTTGAGTGACGTAGTCAGGTATCACACAGCGAAACCATCGCAACAAAACCGCAGTAGTTCCACCATGACTAGTCCATTGTACGACAAGCGAAACTACCTTCTAACGTACAGATTTGATTCTGATTCTATCTTTTTCCCGCATAATTTCGCTGATCTGCTCGGAAGTCGGTTACACTTCCGGGCTCAGCCTACCATTCAATTGCGAGGCCGCTTATAAAGTAACACAAGTTTATAAAGCGAAACTTCCACTTTGTTTTTTAAATGGATGTTGATTTTACGGAAAACGAATTCAAGACGCCAGGAGTAGACCTATACTATATTTACTTTGTCGAAAGCGAAATTTTGCTTCTTTTGATTCTATTCAACTGTTGTTCGACGATATTCCTCTACTCAAAACGCGACATAATGTAGTACCTAATCACATGTTTCACAGCGTAATTTGTTTTTTGCGTCGGAGTTGGGCTATAGCCCTTTTTAGCCCATGTTTTTTTAAATAATTTAATTTAAGTTAGAAGAGTCATATACAAAAAAAAGGATATATATGTTACGGGCAATTTGATAAGTCCGGGCACTATTAATAATGGCCGGTCTGTATTCATAATGCCCGACTCAATTGGGCTATGTGATTAAAACAGCATAATTAATCACTTTTCCCGGCAATTATGAATAATGCCCACCCTATCTTGGGCAAAGTAATAAAATAGGCGACTGTAGTGTTTTTGTTTATTCAATGAAATTAAACTTACGTAATTTCTATTGTTCATTACTTAACTATTGAACATAGTAGTTAAAAAATAAACAGTTAAAAATATAATGGCATCAGTAGTTACCTACTTTTATTTTGATAAAATATTACTTAAGAACAATAGTTTAAAAATGATTAAACTAAGAAAAATCAACTGAAATATCTAATAATTAAGGACTGTGCAAGAAAGTTATTAAGTTTAGAATTATTTATTCGACTTGGCATCGTGAGTTAAATTCACTACTTTTTATAGGCTTAACCACTAGCCCTTTTTATGGAACACTTAATTTTTTTTTAACATGGTTCACACAAAGCCAATTACAACGTCACAAACTTTTTAGTAATATTTCTGTACTTCGGTTTGAGTTCTTTCATCATCCTATTTCTACGTCCATGCCCGATAGAAATGTGAGTTTCCTGAATAATATCAAACGTTTCTTCCAAATAATAGTAATATTAAATTGGTTCTCTGTCATTTTTCACTGGTACGATTAATTTTTGAACTGTTCCGATCTTCACTATGTCATACCTCGACAATCGCTGAAATTCCTCCGGAGTTTTGCTTGCGATCTTGTCTTTTGTCACTTGCACTTTGGTTAAAAATGAATAATACTCATCACGAGAAAATAACTAAGTGTTTTTCGCCTTCGTTAATTTGAATTTATGAATTTCTTGAGTGTACTACGTGAGCTCGACAAAAGTATGTGCGAATAACACTTGTGCGACAAAACTGTACTGCAACTCACCATATTCCGAATGCACGCTTTTGCGACACACTGAATCTAGTCGTTTCTAGCACTCGCCGGCCGCTCCCGCGGCACCGCTCGCTTCGCTCGCTCGGCTCGTGCGTAGGAGGTCACAGTTTTAACCTAACCTAACCTAGTCTACTATGTGAGCTCGAGTGTGTCGCACAAGCGTGCATTCGAACTATTGAGAGTCGCAGTACAGTTTTGTTGCACAAGTGTTATTCGCACATTCATTTGTGGAGCTCACATAGTACACCCGAATTTCTTCGTTAAAACGTCTTTTCATATCCATCATATGGATGCCGCCATTTTGCGAGATAAACGTACTCAATGCACTCAAGTGTTCTCGATCCGAACTGCGAACTAATGCGCCCCTCGCATGTTGCAAGGCACGGCCGCGGTCCAAATTATCACATTGCCCGGTCCAAGTGATAAATTCAAGCTATCTCAAATACTGACTTATTACATGGACCACGGGTCGTCGGGCATTATTAATAATGGCTGGTCAAATTGATAAATTAATCACTTTGCCCGACGCTCTTGGGCATTATTAATAATGGCCGGTCCTTATTAATAATGCCCAGTTAATCAAGTTGCCCGTAACATATACACGATAACAAGCACTGACAAAAACGAACACTCATAAGATATCAATATGTCTGCTGCAACATTGCCGGATATAAGGGCAATCGCCAATCCAGTCCGTTGGGGAACATTGCCAGGACGGTGTATATAATATGGATGTAGAATCATTTTATATATTATTTTTTTACAGCAACCGCAGTGGTGTCTGCAAAACTAAGTTACTTCAAGACACGCCACTAATATCCCTTGTGTGTGCTCTACTGGTCATCGATGGGATGATAGTCACACTATGGACTATGCTGGACCCCATGGAGAGGCATCTCAAGAACTTGACCACGGAGATCAGTACTACTGATAGAAGTGTTATTTATCAGCCTCAGGTAAGAAACTTTTCAAATTAGGCTGACAATCAGGATATTTTTAACGTCCTCACCATTTCCTGTGCATTAAGTTGGACAAAGTGACACAACAACTTCCTCAACGAAAAACACTTAATTAGGCATACTTCAATAAACTGTTTTATTGAAGTTTGCCTAATTAAGTGTTTTGGTGAATGGTGAGGACGTTAAAAAAATCCTGATTGTCAGCCTAATTTGAATGATTCTTTATTGAGAATTTAGATTGATGATGGAATTTAGATGGATGAGGAGATTGAGCTGTAATCCCCAGTGAAGGTTGGTCCTCACTGGGTATCACAGCTCACTTTCTCCCACCAGAAGGAGGTCTGCGTTCCAGCAGTAGAAATAATAGGTTGGGGAAAAAGATTCTTCGCATTTTTTAAGAAAATTCAAAACATTTTTTAATAAAGTTTATTTACATGTAACTAAAGTATGTAGATACCATTTTGTTCGATAACTTTTTGCCATCTTGTAGGTAGGGACATGATCCCATTGCTATAGAAATTTTGGGACTTCTGGTCAAAATACCGCGACAAGTGGTTTTGGCAGTCCTCTCGTGATGTTAACCTGACACTGCCTAAAGAATTCTGAAGAGACCGAAACAGGTGGAAATCTGAAGGTGCAAGGTCAGGACTATACGGCGGATGCATTAACACCTCCCAGCCAAACTCTCTTAATTTTTGTTGGGTGGCTAAAGATGTGTGAGGTCTAGCGTTATCATGATGAAAAACCACACCCCTTCTGTTGATTAATTCCGGCCGCTTTCTCTCAACTTCTTGCTTTAATCTCATCAGTTGTTCGCAGTAGAGTTCAGAATCATTTCATTTCATTTCGTTTATTCTTGAACAATTTACATTGTGTTGAATGTACACGCAATTTACATAAAATTATAAGAACTAAGAATTATTCATTAACATGCCAAAAAAAAACAACATATAATACTAACAGTTTCAAGAATAAAGTTCGGAAATAATATAATTATAATGTCTAGTGCAATGTCAAAAAATAAAAAAATTAAACAATATAATTAAATTCCAAACAGCTTTAAAAATACGATTTCTAAAAAGCTTTAAATATAATGTCAAACAGTTTTAAATATGATGTCAAGAAATTTCAGATTTTAAATGATGTCAAAGTTTTCATAATCATCAAAATTTAATTCCATTCTAAATAATAATATTATGGTTGTCGTTTATCATCTAGGTACTCATCGACGCTGTAATAGCCCTTCCTCAATAAATATGTCTTCAATTTGTTTTTAAATAAGTTAGCGCTATTTATGCTTTTAAATTCTATCATCGATGGTGTCCTGCCTGGTGGTAACAGCTCATAATGAATAATGCCCTTCCAATCCCACCACACACACAGCATCACCTTGTTGTGAGTTAACCCGGGTTTTGCCACAGTCTGTGAAGCCTGACCGGCCTTTGACCACGACCTTTTTCGCACGTTCTTGTCATACGTGATCCTCTTTTCACCACCAGTTATCAGCTTCTTCAAAAATGGTTCGGTTTCATTACGTCGTAATAAAGAATCACAAATGAGTACACGGTTCATTAGATTTCTTTCAGTGAGTTCGTGAGGTACCCAAATGTCGAGCTTTTTTGTGTACCCAGTTTTTTTCAAATGCGCCAAAACTGTTTTGTGGTCAATTTCCAGTTCTTCAGCTACGTCGTAACTACTGGTATGCCGATCTTGCTCCACTTTTTCAAAAATGGCATCCATTTTATCTGTAATAGGGCGACCAGAGCGACGTGTATCTTTGACATCAAAATTTCCGGATTGAAAACGCTTAAACCAAATTTGTGCTACTCTCACAGACACTACTCTAGGTCCATAAACATCGCAAATTTTTTTTCGCGGCTTGCGTTGCATTTTTACCTTTTTTGTAGTAAAATTTTAAAATGTATCGAATTTCTTCATTAGATTCACTCATCTTGACGGTACGAAAAACAAATGAAAATCACACATTTTCCTAATTTTAATTTGGAATTATGTTCTTTAAAATTTAAACTTTCAATGATACCAAAACCAGCCAGATACAAATAGTATAGCCAAAGATATTTTATTACAAGTTCATACATTAGTATGTTCATACATTGAAAGTTTAAATTTTATTCATTATAGTTAATGCGAAAAGACTTTTTCCCCAACCTAATATTATAAGTTGATTCATCATTTCAGCCAAATGACGTCCACTGCTGTACATAGGCCTCCCCCAATTTGGGGGGGTTTGCCATAATCGCCACGCTTGGCAGGTGAGTTGGCGATCGCAGTATGGCGGTAAAGTGCATAGAGAACGTTGCTACCCATTCTCTAGTAAAGTCTCTTAGTCGCCTCTTACGACACTCACGGGAGGAAATATGCTAATTATGCTAAGCTTTTATATAAACAAAGACAGTATACACAACATGTAGTTTTATACTTTAGTGTAAACGCTAGCTAACCAGAAACTTAAAAATCTCCTGTTTCTCTTTCAGATAGAAGTCTGCAAATCCCAAAACACGACGGGCTGGCTTTGTGCGCTCTACGCCTACAAAGGCCTACTTCTCATCGTGGGAGTCTACATGGCTTGGGAGACCAGAAACGTGAAGATATCTGCCTTGAATGACTCCAAATACATCGGTATCAGCGTGTATTCTGTCGTCATCACCAGCGCCAGTGTGGTGGTGATCGGAACTATAATCTCTGAACGAGCTACGTTGGCCTATATATCGATAACGAGCTTAATTTTGATTACTACTACCTCCACTCTGTGTTTGCTGTTTTTGCCGAAGATTGTTGCTATTAGGAGTAATGGTGAGTTGATAATTTGTTTACGAATCTTCAATCTCCTCCCCTTATACCAATTTATTTGGGGCCGGCACAACATATCGTCGCTTAGCGCGCTTTGGAGCGGGCTATGTTTGGAGTCTCTTTGAAGGATAAAATCAGAAACAAAATTATCTGGAAAAGAACTGGAGTTACCGACATAGCTCGCAGAGTAAGCAAGCTGAAATTGCAGTGGGCTGGCCATGTCTGTCGAAGGACCGATGGCCGGTGGAGCAGACGAGTCCTGGAGAGGAGACCGCGTATCGGCAAGCGTAGTGTGGGACGCCCCCCAGCTAGATGGACCGACGACCTTAGGAAAGTGGCTGGGGCAGACTGGATGCGGAAGGCGGAGGACAGGGTGTTGTTGCGCAACACGGGAGAGGCCTATGTCCAGCAGTGGACTGCGATAGGCTGATTTGATTGACAACATGTATTTTTCTTCTTTCTCTATTAGCCGTCATCTCGGTAGTCGCACCTTTTTCATCCATATCATTATTCACATAATCCATTCATCGTTTCTTTGGTCTCACCCTATTCTTATAGTCATCAACATTAATACTTAAAACTTTCCTCACGACATTTTCCTCATCTTCGTATCATGTGCCCATAGCATGACAACCGATTTCCACACAACTTTTTAGATGGTTAATACTAGTATCACTTGCATTTAGGAAATCAATAGGAGTTTTACCCATCTCTCAAAGGAAAGTTCCAATATCTAGAGAACTAAGTTCAAGCTCAAACCAGCAACTATCCTTTTTAAAACTCAAATATTTAGATGATATGGCATCATGGAGCATTGTGCTGGAAAGTTTACACGAGGAACATACATCGTAAAATTAAATCTCGTCCAAATTACCAATAACAACGTAAAAGCCTCAGAAAAAACGTAAAAAAAAAAACAGTCGGAAAGCCAACTAGACTATTACGAATGTTTTTCGCAAATAAATATATTATTATTATTCTTCGATAATGTAATCCCAAAACATTTTTTTCAGCTGAAGAAGACCCCGTTATCCAAAGCATGGGCCTAAGACTAGAATGTAAGACAAGAAGATTCGTGACAGACGAGACACAAGAACTTCACTTCAGGATAGAGATCCAGAACAAAGTGTATAAGAGAGAAGTGGCAGCGTTGGACAAAGAGATAGGGAGACTCGAGAAACTTTTGGCTGAACCTCTGGATTCGGCTAGTGGGTCCAATGCGTCGCTGTCTTTGCATAAAAGAGTAAGTATAATACCTTTCTTTACTTCAACTGCCGGAGAAGATGGAGTTCACCGTCCACTGCTACATAGGATGTGCACGGAGATGTTTGCCTCGATTTATTTGCTGGTCATCATTTGTTTTGTAAGTAGTGTGTGTCGCGACCCCACTCACATTTTTGTACAAAGCGAAGAGTAAACATGTAACTTAGCTATGGGCTGCTGTGGAGTAGAAATGGAAAAAGCCTACACATTGTATATTGAGAGTAATAAAAAGGCATCACAATACTTAAAATGGGATAAGCTGATACCAGAATTGAGCTACTATTTGTAAACTGACATTGAATAAAGCAAACACTCACTGTCCCTTAACTGTTTTGGTTAGGAACACTCGGACGACTGTTCATTTGCGTGCCTAATTAAACATCCATAATTTTCAGATTGAACTCAATACAGTAGAAGAAGAGGGTATGGCCTTCGCTGAAAGTGACAGACGCACCCCGAGCGTCAGCGGAGGCCTGCCCATGCTGCTTCTCTCCGTCCTCCCCCCAGTCATACCACGCGCTAGCTGGCCATCCACCGACGTCTTCCGAGGACGAAACTCTGTCAGCTTCAGCTCACAACCGAAACTCAACTACAGGAAATCTCAACCAGCGATAGATCTATACAACCTCTGCCTAAACAAGAGAGAGGAAAACACCGGTCTACTCAGTAGAATAAAGAGCTTTTTCGGAAGCAGTAGACCGACAAGCAGAAAAGCCTCAACCATGTCGATAGGAGACCCTACAGGGGGCAGCATAGCAGCAGCACTAAAAATGCATGTCGGCATGATAGCAGGACTTGTTCCTGGCAATAGAAAACACTCCATGGCCTTATCTTGCAACACCCTGCAAGTACCTCATCCAGAACTGAAGTTGAGAAGAGAATCTTACGCGAAAAGTGGTCCTATAATACGCGTGACTGATGACGAGCCTTCGTGTTCCTATGACCCTGATACTCCGAGACGTCTACCGCAGAAGTATATCGCGGAACCTGAGACCAAGGTCAACTTTGTTCTGCCAGCTACGCATCAAAGACCAGCGTCCCATCAGAATTCGTGTGAGAAGATCAAAGGATCTCCAAGGTTTCCTCACAGGATAGTTCCGTCAGCTACTAATAGTCTCACAACTCTTGATACGAGGAGGAAAACCAGTGCCGACAGTGTTTTCAACATAACTGCCAGGGTTTTTGAGGAGCAGCGACGGTACAGCCATCAGAATGTGAACCAGGATGCCAAAGGAAAAGCTGGTTTAGAGAGTAGATGGAAGTCTACCGAGGATGCAAGGCCTGGTCCTTCGTCCAGGGATTAGGATAAGATAATTGTGCCATTGCATGTGCCAAAAAAAATTCCTAAATAAATGATATTTGTAGGTTTTTGCTGTGTGTGAATTTTGGCAAACTACATATTTTATTATATATTGGCAGACTAAATATTATGCACAACATCTTAATGCCAAAAATAAAAATTTAGTTTTATAAAGTATGATAGTTTGTGTGCTCAAATATTTAGAAGTTTAGTTGACATTTTAAGTAAATATTACTGATTAACATTTTAATTTTTATTTGCAGTAATCTTTAACTACCTACTATCTCACAGTGGTTAAAAACAGTAATGTGGGGTATCGTCTCGGCTGTCATCGTGCCGATTTTCGTATCGGCCAATGGCCTGATGACCGAAAGCCTGGATACAATAAACTCATGGCCAAAGAAACTTCCGTATAAATAAATCATAAATGCAAATTCTGTGATGGGAAATTAATTCATTAAAACAAAAGTGTCCGACGCGTCCTTGGGCAGTTAATTACGACTGTACCTACTATTTATTGATTATCACTGACTTCATTTCTACTATCATCTCTCAAGGCTTTCGCTAGGCGGGTGGCTTGATTCAAAACGCAGTACTTTGATTACTCCCTTGATACAGCTCACAATCGGATTCATTTTAAAAGATATTGCTGATACACTGCCTCATAGGTTCAAAAAAATTGTCTCCTCAACGTATATATAACGCAATGAATGTTGTTGAACTGTAAAATTGAAAGCCTCCTACCTCCGATTTTGTCAGTATTGTCTAAGATAGACTATACAAAATACATGTTAATTGAAAAACTACCATTTGTATTTGCTCAGATTTAAACTACTGGGTCATCACGACATTCTTAACCACTGGGCCATCACATTTCTTAAGTTTTCATATAAATAATAGACGTAATTTTAAAATTGTAAATGTGTAGATATCAGATCATGATAAATCATGAGGAAAAAAGGAATATTGACACCAAACAATAGATTAGAATGTAAATACACTCAAGGCGGTAATATCGTCTCAAATATTAGGCTTGTATGGCTGAATATCGCGTGCCAAAGTAGGTGGTTTTATGGTCTTTTTAAAAATTGGAAAGATAACCCAAATTAAACATATTCACTATTTATAACTTATCAGTTTCATAACTTTTATGATTGCATCAACAAACTAATTTAACGATTATTTATTAAATAATCATTTATACTTTTAGTAAGTACAGCAACAGTTTCTTAACACTCTCACCGCCACCCATATATAGAATTTTTCAGTGCAGCAGGCCATGCGGTCTGCCGGCGGCCGCAACTTTGCCTACCCGTGCAGGCCGCGGTGAAAAATCTGTAACGAGTGAAGCGGGCCGTACGGGCCGCCGGCGGGCTCACTGTTTGTTTTTACTAGCAAGCCGTGCGGTCCGCCACGACCTCGCAATTTCATATTCAATTTGTAGTGCGTGGCCTGCTGCTACAGAAAAATGAAACTGCCAGATGCAAAGTTTATTTCTTTACCTACAATTAAAAAAAAAAATTGCTGTATCTTAAAATTTACAGGATTACTAGGGGGTTAATTACAGAAATTAAAAAGTAATTTTAATTAAGTAATAACGGAAATTTTGTTGGATTTTGGCGCGCAAGATACGGTGCGCCGGCGGCCCGTACGGCCTGCCGATCTCGCTCAGTGCAACATGTAGGTGGAGTAACTTACTCGAAAAGATACGCCCCGCCGGCGGACCGTATGGCGGTGAGAGTGTTAAGGGTGTTTGCTGAAAGGCTGGATGGCCCTACCATGGGTAGATTTATCAAGCTTCATGTATTACATGGAGCTTGATGAAACTATGTGTGGTCGATATATTTTCATCTTGTTTTGTTTTTCTAAGTATATATATACTAACATAGTTTATAAGATAATTTAGTCACAACGTGGGCCTATGTAGTCAGTAAATAATTTTCATTCTTTTTTTTTTTTTGTAGCCAGTATTGAAAAGACCACTATACCACGAAATTTTATCTGTATTGTAAATATTCAATTTTCATATGTGTGGAAAATCTGTGTTATTAATCATAGTCTATTTTGTAGAACTTATTAGAGAAAACCTATTTACTATAGCAATTGGAATTGCCAAATATAAGTAAAGAAACAGTATTATTAAGTAATTTAAAAGTCATAAATACAAATCACAAAAGATATTTAAGATTTTACATACACCTTAAAATTATAGAATATAATAAAATATGAACTATGAAGAATCTTCTTGCTACAAACCTGCTGATAAAATACACTAATTCTTACCAACAACTAATAATATTGCTGTCCTTTACTAACAGGTAGAGTAAGCTAGAGATAGACCAATGTTTAGAACAAGCTGTCATCCAGCATTTCTAACTTCAGAGAGTGTTTGATGTTGACACTTCATTTAAATGTAATTGTCCAAATATTAGAGATATTTGGACACTGCAAAATACACCATTAATATATTGATAGCGTGTTCATTTTGCATAAGCAAAACACCACGATTATTTATACAAACACGCCAAAGTGATTTGCCAGCATTTTATATTCAGTAAATTAATATAATAAGACTTTCATAATTTCATTTATTCCATCTCTTTTTAGTTTTATCTTCACGGACAGCAATAGTTTTAGTTAAGTCAGTATGAAACTAAATCAGCACCAATATCAAAAATAACTTAGTATTACTTATTTGTAAGAGTATAATTATACAGGGTCAAATTAAATTTGTTGATGAAACTTCGTAAACGTCAGGTCTGTTTTTTGTTTAATTATTATTATTATATGATAATATCATATGACTTCACTTCAATTAAATCACAAGACGAACGGAAAACGCCACAAAAAAAAGTACCAGTCCATGTAGAAACTACAAACCTTAGTAGGTTTGTAGTTTCTACATGGACTGGTACTTTTCTAAAACGCAGGTTCATGGACATGTAATACACACATTGTGTATTCTTCCCTTCTTAACCGATGATGTGGCACAAGTTTTCCCCCAACTTTTTCTTTTTGTGTATGTTTGGTCTTCGTTTGCGTCATGTTTGCCGAAAATAAACGTATCTCCTTTCTTTTTTCTTTCGATCCGTACTCGTCAAGCTGTGAAGTTTTGTTTTCATTTAATTTGACCTGGTATACGAGGGGCATCGCCCTAACTAAAAAAAACTACGTAGTCTTCTTAATAAGCAATATTTTAGACATTTGTCAGTAAAGACTTTCGTTTTAAGTCAGACATTTTATTTTTAGAGAAGCGTGTATTCTAGTATTTGCCCTTGTATTTAAGGACGGTCCCAAAGTGTTCAATTGTGTATAAAGGGATCTTTTGTGTGTATAAGTAGATTTAGATTGAATATTGTGTGAATATTATGAATACAATTTTATTGGGTTTTAAACTAAAATGTGTTTTATAACTTACTTGGTTACCCGACCGACGTTCCTGTGTCCAAATTTCCATAGTCCGACGGTTTTTCCATAATTTGAAAATTTTCTAGTAAACTTTTACGTTTTTTCATTCCAACCTGATTCCTATTAGGAACAAAAACAATTTAAAACAAAAAAAAAGCGCTTACCAACGAACAGCGTTCAATTTTTACATTTAAACTGTAACCATGATGCAGCCCACCATTCTAGAACGCCTAATGTAGAAAATATTAGTCAGTTTTCAAAAAAAAATCTGCTGTTTCATAGAAAAGCGCATTAGCTCCGCGCTCAACATGTATAGAACAGCGACTTATCCTACTTCCTACTAATATTATAAACGCGAAAGTTTGTATGTATGGATGTTTGTTCCTCTTTCACGCAAAAACTACTGACCCGATTTATATGAAATTTGGCACACAGATAGTTTATAACCTGAAGTAACACATAGGGTACTTTTTATCCTGGTAGTATCTTCCCGCGGGATAATTTCCGACCTCCACGCGGGCGAAGCCGCTGGCAAAAGCTAGTTTTTAATAACCGCAAATTGTTTTACAAAATGTTAACGCAGAGAGGGGCTCCGAATAATGCTCCGAATCTATGGCAGCAGGTTACGCGTAATTTCCCTGACACCTTGTATAGATCATTTAGAAAACTAAAAATACCTCTAACCTCATGGAAAAGACTTCAATAAAATATTCAAATGCCAAATATTTAACAATTTATTGTTTTACTTATACCTACGAACTAAAAACAAATGTATAATATTTTATACAACAGCTACATACCACAATTAGGTACTAAAAAGGCCAATTTATACTTAATATTAAGATTTGGCTTAAGGCTATTTAAATATTGGTAGCAGTTCAATCTTTTGATACAAAGTCACACTTTTGCAAGAACGTAAAATAACGTGGCGGGATTTAATCGCACAAGCGATTTTGAACCCACTATTAGCGCCGTAGGGTTGAAAATCGAACAGTATTTTTTGATGCACTACACTCCGTTGGATTCTCAATGTTCGGTGCAACACCGAGAGTTGAAACTTCAATGCGTGATAAAATCTCGCCGCGATATTTTTACATTGTTTAAAACTGTAATCTTAGGGCTAAAATTGAACAGAATTTTCATATAAAAATTTGCCATAATAAAATTATTCGGAAATTATGAAAAAGCCCTTGTATCTTTATGCCGATGATATGTAATATGGCTCTAACTTGGTTTAAACCGGAGGTTCCCAAACTTATTTTTTCGTAGACCACTTTCAATATTTTACCCGTTTCGGTTAACCCCTGCTGATACATTTCTATCATATTACCAAAACTGGTCCAAAAATGTGAAGAATAGATCCCACGTGGACCTTTGTTGAGGCTCCCGTGGACGCCTGAGGGTCCTCCTGGACCAGTTTGGGAATCACTGGTTTAAACCGACCAACAAAGTCATCATAGCTCATATACATAATATAATCTTTCTAGGCAACATCTAAACAGCTCCTGACATCTTTACGACCCTATCCTCGATGATCCTCCTAATATTAGCGTTAACACTGGGCAGCTCACTGTGCTTCCGAACTGATAGCTCGATCTTCTGTACCTGAAATAGTATTAGCAAATTCTAGAATTAATTTATGCAGGAGCCATCCCGTTTGTGAAATATTGCTAGATGATTTCATTTGACCTTATATTTTTTTTAAATACTGTTAAAATGCTGTATCCCAACAGTGTTGCAATTGGGAAAATCCAGGCAGATTGAACATGATGCGACTGTTTATGTAAAAGGTTACATAAGCATACGTCATCATTATCAGCTTATAGCAGTCCACTGCTGAACATAGGCCTCTCCAATTGGACGCCATTCAGCTCGATTCTCGGCAACTCTCATCCATCTGCTACCAGCCACCCTGCGAAGATCGTCGCTCCACCTAGCCTGAGAGCACCCTACCTTACGTTTGCCGATTCGCGGTCTCCACTGAAGAACAAGTTTACCCCAAAAGTCATCGGTTCTACGGCTAATTTGGGCCGCCCATTGCCACTTCAGCGTGCTAAATGAGCTATGTGGACAACGTTGGTTTACTGCCGGATCATCTCATACCGGATTCTACCCCTCAGATATGCTTGGAACTGCTTGGTACCATACCTCGTTCCATAGCTCGCTAAGCGACTTTGAATTTATTGATCAGCTGTACCATGAGTGTCCAAGTTTCGGCTCCGTAGGTAATGTAACCTTCACGACCCAGCAACAACACAACCCTATTGAGTCACCCGGGTAGAGAGTAGTAAAGATAGCCAAAGATTTATAAATCACTGGTCATTTTATGTCCACCTGTGTGTGATCTTCTTCCCGTGGGTGTCGTAAAAGGCAAATAAGGGACTTACTAGAGAATGGGCAGCAGCGTTCTCTATTCTCTATAAATCGGGTGGCGATCGCAGTATGGTGGTCAAATCCTCCATACTGCGATCGCCAACCCGACTTATCTTCGCTCACAATGTATTTCTTGCAAATAAACATTTGATTAGATTCGATTGCCAAGCGTGGCGGTTATGTCAACCCCCCAAATTGGGGGGGTCTACATCCAACAGTATCCTGCAGTAGTCTTTCGGCAAAAATAATGATGATGATGATCTAGTTATATTACCTGCTGTATTTCCCTGGGCCAGGCGACGAAGTTCGTGATGGTACAGTGATGCGGGGAGCCGATGCGGCCGGTGCGGCCACAGCGGTGGATGTAGTCCGCCGTGTACAGCGGGAAGTCGTAGTTTATTATGTGTTGTGTCTAGAATGGATGTAAAAGGAGTTTGAATAAATTCTATTGGACAGCAGAGTTAGTATGTATAAACTGTGCTGTTATTTGGTTTCGAAATTTAGCGGAAGGTTACATAATCATAATCATAATCATAATCATTTATTCATTTGTAAACATAGGTTTAACATAGATGGTATTAAAATAAAAAAATAATAGTAGCTCTATGTTTTGCTTCATTGGCATACAAATGTTTTTTGTTGAGAACTTAATAACTAGATTCACATGCTTAGATAATATTAGTACAATAAATTTAAAATATAATTAGGAACTATTACAGTAAGGTTTTTAGTTTTATAATTATTTCTCGTTTAAAAATTCGTCTACTCTGTAATAACATTTTTCGGTTAAAAATTTCTGTAGAGCTGTTTTAAATTTAACTATTGGCATGTCTTTTATGCCGTTAGGTAATTTATTATAGATCTTAGGAGCTAATCCAAAAAAACTCCTGGACATAAGAGCGGTTTTACATTTTAAATTACATAATTGATTTGCATGTTGAGATCTTATTGGGTTTTTCTTTACTGCTGAGAATTTAGGGAACAGATTCGGATTCATTTTTACAAACAACGCAGTTTCTAAAATATATAATGACGGTAGAGTTAATATTTTCAAGGATTTAAAATAAGGAACACAGCTATCTGTTACTTGAAGACCGCACATTGACCTTATGCAACGCTTTTGCATTCTAAATACCGTCTCACTGTTAGTCGATTGACCCCAGAAAATAACCCCGTAGCGAAGGACTGAGCCAACTACTCCGTGATATGCTGTGACTAGTGTTTCAATGTTTACTTTTTTTGAAAGCTGAAATAGTGCATAGGCAGATTTACTTATGCGCTTACATAACATTTCTACATGAACTTTCCAAGTTAGCTTGTTGTCAATAGTTATGCCCAAGAACTTACTATTCATAACCTCTTCTATTATTTTATCGCCGTAGGCTACAGAAATGGTAGGATTAACGCGTCGTTGGTGAAAATGCATTACGTGAGTCTTGTTTAAATTTATTTTTAAGTTGTTGTTTTCAAGCCATTTAACGATCTCGCTTAGAGTAACATTGATATTATTTTCGTAGTCGTTAGGGTCTGTACACTCAATAACTACTGTGCAGTCATCAGCAAAGAGGACCATTTTTTGTTTTACTGCTCTTGGAAGGTCATTTATATATATTAAAAATAGTAACGGTCCCAGTACGCTGCCTTGTGGCACGCCGTATTTAACCTTTTTGAATGCGGATGTATAGGAAGTCTCTAATTTAGTTTTAGGGGATATTCTACAGATTTCAGTACATTGATACCTGTCGCTTAAGTAAGATTCTAGAAGGTTCAGGATGTTGCCTCTTACTCCATATCCATATAGTTTTTTTAGTAGCAGGTTGTGATCTACATAATCAAATGCTTTTGACATGTCAGTGTATATGGCGCATACTGGGTTCTTTTTGTCTACAGACGTCATTATGCTTGATAATAGGTCATAAAGTGCCATATTTATTGTAGAGTTTTTCCGGAATCCTTTTTGTTCGTGGCATAATAGCTTGTTTTTTTCAAAGAAGTTGCAAAGAGCATTATATATTACTTTTTCTATGATTTTTGAGAATACTGGAATTTTTGCGACTGGCCTGTAGTTTTTAATATCGGATTTGTCATTTTTTTTGAAAATTGGCTTAATAATAGCCTTTTTGAGGTGTGTAGGAAATATGCCATCGGTTATGCAATTGTTAATAATATGAGCTAGAGGCTGTGCTATTGAATCTTTAACATATTTTATTACTTTTGTAGATACGCCATCGTAGCCAACAGTATTTGTATTTTTTAATTCATTAATTATTTTAATTATATCTAACGGTGTCACTGGAAGCATGAATAAAGATTGAGATGTCAAATTATTAAAATTGTTATTAGTTGTATTATCACAATCGTCTTTTATATTATCATTTTCAATTAATTCTATAAAATAGTTATTAAATGTTGTTGCAATTTCATTTGGATGAGTAATAGTTCGGTTTTCTGTTTTTAATAATAATACTGAGTCATGAGGAAAATTGTATCTAGTTTTGTTGATTACTTTCCAAGCAGCTTTGGATTTGTTTTTGGAGGATTTAATAAAATGATTATTTTGGGCTCTTTGAGTTAATCTTATTATTTTCCGGTATATTGCAGAGTATTTTTTAAAAGCAAGTTTATTTTTTGGATTCCGTTGCATTCTATATTCCCAAAGTAATCGTCTTTGTTTTTTGCTGCATATTTTTATACCATTGGAAATCCACTTGGTAGATTTGCTAGTTTTTATAGTAACGTATTTATTTGGGAAGCATAATTTATATAATAGTAAAAAGTTATTTATGAAACTCTGAAACGATTCATTTGCATCCTTGGCATCATAGACATTCATGAAAGATAGACTTTTTAGATGTGATTTGAATTTAATTAGGTTTTCTTCGCATATATCTTGTTTTATTGTTCTCCAGAATTTAAGTTTGCAAGTTTTTTTGACAGGTACCTTAAGTATCTGAGAGGTGTGATCTGAGAGAATTAGGTCGATTACTTCTGTTTTACATGCCGCGCGATAGTTGTGTGCAAAATTATCAATGCATGTATTGCTGCCAGATCTAGTAGGTTCATAAAGGGCTAGTCTTAAGTTGTATTGCTGGAGGAAACATTCGAATTCCATTGTTATTTTGTTTCTCTTGAGTACGTCTATATTGAAATCTCCACACATAACAATATTTTTATTTGATTGTAAACTAATTCGTTTCAGTATGCACTCTAACTTTTCGTAGAATGTTGAATAATTACTTTTAGGTATTCTATACACGCATAATATGACGTACACAGTATACTTTTGATCAGTAAAACAACTTAGCACTTGACTGCCGTTTTGTGTTCTTTATCGACATAAAGTCCAGAAAAGCGGTCACCAAAACAGATAAGTGACCAGGATCGTCAGATATAATTGAAGTTTAGAAACCAATGGATGTTTGGTAATAAAATTTAAATTAATTAATAGGAAAAAAGGGAGCAAATATTAAATAGAGTCAAGTAATGCATGGATTATTTTTGGGTCGATTTAGATAAAGTTTAAAAGAGTTAACCTACTATTGTTGCTGACTGTACCGCCGTGTACAATCAGCAAACGAGAAATGTAACCAGGGTCGCCGGATAATTGAGGTTTAGTAAGAAACCATCGATGTTTTTGAAGATAACTTAATTTGATAAATGAATTGTTTTTTTCAAATTATTTTACTAAATTTTTTTCAAAAACATCCATCGGTTTCTTACTACACTGCAACAATACTCAACGACCCTGGTTACTTACCTCTTTTGGACTGTAAATGAAAAAATTAAATTAAAACGGAATACTCACCCTCACAGTATCCAATCCCCTCGATGCAATATCAGTACAAGACAGGGCATTCACCTTCCCGCTTTTGTACATCTCAAACTTGCCCATCTTCAGAGCGACCGCCATCTTGCCGTTTATATTGATACATTCGATATTGTTCTCGTTCAGGAACATCGAGACAAAGTCGCAAGTTGCCGTCTGGTTGGAGAATATCATCACTGGACGGCTCTGATTCATGTCAGCTTGGACTAGTTTGAGGAGCTCTAAAGGTTTCTGGGCTTTTCCGAGGCGCATGAATCTGGTGAAGAGATATTACGTAAATATCAGATTGCATCATCGTCATTACAGCCGAAAGATATACTCAATATCTTTATTGTTTTACCATATCAAATCTCAAATCTTTATTGCATTCTATAATGTATGCAGGTGGTGGGTATTAATATATTAGGTTGGGGAAAAAGTCTTTTCGCATTATAGTATGTATGAACTTGTAATAAAATCTCTTTGGCTATACTATTTGTATCTGGCTGGTTTTGGTATCATTGAAAGTTTAAATTTTAAAGAACATAATTCCAAATTAAAATTAGGAAAATGTGTGATTTTCATTTGTTTTTCGTACCGTCAAGATGAGTGAATCTAATGAAGAAATTCGATACATTTTAAAATTTTACTACAAAAAAGGTAAAAATGCAACGCAAGCCGCGAAAAAAATTTGCGATGTTTATGGACCTAGTGTAGTGTCTGTGAGAGTAGCACAAATTTGGTTTAAGCGTTTTCAATCCGGAAATTTTGATGTCAAAGATGCACGTCGCTCTGGTCGCCCTATTACGGATAAAATGGATGCCATTTTTGAAAAAGTGGAGCAAGATCGGCATACCAGTAGTTACGACGTAGCTGAAGAACTGGAAATTGACCACAAAACAGTTTTGGCGCATTTGAAAAAAACTGGGTACACAAAAAAGCTCGACATTTGGGTACCTCACGAGCTCACTGAAAGAAACCTAATGAACCGTGTACTCATTTGTGATTCTTTATTACGAAGTAATGAAACCGAACCATTTTTGAAGAAGCTGATAACTGGTGATGAAAAGTGGATCACATATGACAAGAACGTGCGAAAAAGGTCGTGGTCAAAGGCCGGTCAGGCTTCACAGACTGTGGCGAAACCCGGGTTAACTCGCAACAAGGTGATGCTGTGTGTGTGGTGGGATTGGAAGGGCATTATTCATTATGAGCTGTTACCACCAGAAAGGACCATCGATTCTGAACTCTACTGCGAACAACTGATGAGATTAAAGCAAGAAGTTGAGAGTAAGCGGCCGGAATTAATCAACAGAAGGGGTGTGGTTTTTCATCATGATAACGCTAGACCTCAAACATCTTTAGCCACCCAACAAAAATTAAGAGAGTTTGGCTGGGAGGTGTTAATGCATCCGCCGTATAGTCCTGACCTTGCACCTTCAGATTTCCATCTGTTTCGGTCTCTTCAGAATTCTTTAGGCAGTGTCAGGTTAACATCACGAGAGGACTGCCAAAACCACTTGTCGCGGTATTTTGACCAGAAGTCCCAAAATTTCTATAGCAATGGGATCATGTCCCTACCTACAAGATGGCAAACAGTTATCGAACAAAATGGTACCTACATACTTTAGTTAAATGTAAGTAAACTTTATTAAAAAATGTTTTGAATTTTCTTTAAAAAATGCGAAGAAACTTTTTTCTCAACCTATTATGTAGAAACAATTATGGACCCTGTAGGGCACAGCAACATTTTAAATCCTAATTAGAATAGAGGAAGAGCGCTTTAATTATTTTCCTATAAATTCTTAATATTGGTCTGTATTTTTAACAATAATATATTAAACTAGCTTCTACCCACGGCTTCGCCCGCGTGGATGTCGAAAAATTCACCATTTCAACCCCCCATTTCACCCTCTTAGGAATGGAATTTCTAAAAACCCTTTCTTAGTGGATACCTACTCCTCACAAAGAACACACCCTCCAAATTTCGCGTCTCTAGGACCAGCGGTTTAGGCTGTGCGTTGATATATCAGTCAGTCAGTCAGTCACTCAGGACTTTGAATTTTATATATATAGATTGTATATTATTATTGTTTATTACATAATGTGTACTTAGGTGGTAACTATTCCTGCCAACCTCGCGAGATTCGTTCGAAAGAGTTACCGTGGCCCTGGCATATAGGCAACTGAAGGAACACGGGTGGGTTTTAGTCAGTAAAAGTCTGACACGCCCTTCCGCTCCACCTAGAGTGGGAGACGTCATTTGATGATTTCCCACCCATAAAAAATAACTATTAGATGTTATTAGATGGCCACTGTCGTATATAGGAAACCCCAAGAACCGCTGGTTCTGTGCTGCCCACATATAGCGGATTCCTACGCCCTTCGCAAGGTCATCGGTCCATCCTGCGGGCGACACCCTAATGCCCGGTTTCTGAAGTTCCAAGATAAACTCTCAACAACTATTCATTCAATAAAGTTATGAATAAGATAAACGTCGGCTAACTGTCACTGCGTTTCTGAATACAAAACAAACCATTCAATAACTATGAAACTGTCAACTAGTTTTTTATATGCCGCTAGATAGGTCTGTTTATGAGATTGCATCTAAAATTGATTTTTATTATTTAAATGGTCTTTAAAACTCGTTTAATAAACAAAATAATTTTTTTCAAGGGTAAATAACTGGCCTAATATTATTTTAGTTAAAAATATGTAAAGTCGTTATTTTATATTTATGGGTAAAACCTTCTTTTCTATTGTCAGTACTCAGTTCATTGTTTATGATTCCTGATATTAATTTTACTTCGCTGTCGGTTACAATACATGTCTTTCGAATCGTTTGCGCTTCCACTCTTTTATATAATAACATAATGGAATCTGGAAAACGTAGTAAACATACTGAAAGAGAGAAGATGCTTCTTATCGAAGTGCATATTTAACTTGAAATAGCCAAGTTCATATGTTTTTTTTTTATTTGTGTCCCCATTATACCTACATAATTGTACAATATGACAATTTTCCAGTTTGAAATATTTATAAAAGAGAAAGTTAGCAACCTGAAATATTGCTCCAACAATAGCCGACGGAAATGGTTTCCTTCAGAGGAAAAGGGTTGATCAACAGAGTCTATTACGATTCCTTGTTCAGAAGCAGAATCAATTATCAGTGAATCATTTTGCTTTAGAGCTATATTAATTATGTAACACAACTGTTGCAACAATTACAGCTAATGTGTGCTCTTATTTTAACCGTAATTTTAGAGAGGCATTGAAATCTTCTTTTCCACTCACCAAATGTTCTTTCAACTGTGTTTCTGGTCTTTATTTGTACTTCATTGTAACGTTTTACCGCATTTGTAGCTGGATTTAAGAATTGTGTTATCATGAACTTTCTACAAGGATAAGCACTGTCTCCCATGAGGTGACCATCTATCTCATTATTATCGAGTCGCACTCGTAGGAATGAGTTATAATAGACGGTACTGTCATGCAACGAGCATCTATCTCACGAATGTATAACTGCATCACATACAACTTGTACATTAATAGAAAAGAAACTGTTGAGGGTTTTTACCCAAAATTATTTTGAATAAAAAGCTTCCGATGATTTAATAGTTGTATTCCGTGCAAAGACAAGATGAAGAAGAAAAATAACATAAAGTTTACAACGTGTACTTAGAAAATAAATTCTTAAAAACTAAATGTTTATGCAATGAGCCGTATTTGTGCATTATTGCTCAACAAACTTGATTAGGCGTTTGATTAAAAGCGCTAGTAATCTAAACAGAAACCTTTTCTATTTCTAGATAATTCTGCTCGGTCACCACCAGGAGATTTAACATACCAATATGTGTGATCCATCTACACAACCAATTACATTTGGAAATCCAGCTAAATTAAAAATTTGTGCCTTGACTTCTCTCAGGTCTTCGAAATTTGGCATACCTATATAACTTGTAGCCAGCTTGGCTATTTCATTGCTTAATTTATAAAGAACTCTAGTGGTTTTGTGAATCAATGAATACTTGGAATGTACCTGTAGCGTAAAATCGTAATGCGATCAATATTTTTATCAATACAGACAATGGGCTTTTGCGATGCGTAACGGGAGCTAGAGCAGGGCTGATAATATATAACTGGCCGCTTAGGTGTAATGGTAAAGTGTTCTTATCAAAACGATATCTCAATTTAAATTCTTCATCCGTAATACAATAACATTTCGAATGGATTTCTCCTACGTCTTAAGTTCCTTGATACTGATATATGTATTAGAAATAAGCTCCAGTACTTCCAAATCTGAATGATATTAATATTTAACTTTCACTGGCAACTTAATTCCCAGGACACGAACTTAGTACAAATATATGTTTAAATAAGTATAACCTAAAAGTTAATATAGTTTGAAATGAAACGTTAAATAAAGTTATGGAACCGATAAACGCCACACATTGGTCAGATAAAATAACCTAAGTTTAAACGGAGTTTATCTTACATTGCGGTGTTCGGAAACGCAAACTGTCAAGTTATCGAACCAATAGCGCTAATGAACAGATAAACTACCGATAAGAGTACCTCAGAAACCGGGCATAAGTGGTAACCAAGTGGTGCCGGAAGACGTAGCGTTTAAAGCCTCCCGGGTTACATGGCAGTAAATAGGAGCCGAGCAAATGGAAAAAAAGGGAGAAAGAAAACGAAGTTTTAGCGCGAGCAGGCGATATGATGCGACCACCCGGTCGGATCGGGGAAACAGAAATTTCACGCAGACGAAAAAGCAGGCAGAAGCTAGCTTTATTAATACATCCAGAACCTATGACTATATAATGATAAGAATCATAA
Organism: Aporophyla nigra; assembly: GCA_947507805.1. Lineage (NCBI taxonomy): Eukaryota > Metazoa > Arthropoda > Insecta > Lepidoptera > Noctuidae > Aporophyla > Aporophyla nigra. Next base: position 22,801,920 of record OX382301.1, read on the forward strand.
TAATGACGAACGTAATTACATTTTGTGGTCGGTTTTGTATCATATTTTACGACTTTTAACAACTATAATCGCGACAATCTAAGAAGTCGAATTTGACAGCTATCGAAATACTTTGCATAGTGAATGTGTGAAAACTTTGCGGTGCTTTAAAATTCGATTCTTGAGTTTTACCGATTTTAAATAGTTAGAGTTTTTTAATCGACGATTGTATTTAGATTTCTCAAAACTGATTTTTGAGGAATATCGTTTTATTACACGTAGTACACAGGAATACGTTGGATGCAAGAAGCACAGAACAGGTCGAAGAGGCGGTGCTTGGGGGAGGCCTATGTCCAGCAGTGGACGTGTTTTGGCTGAAATGATGATGATGATGACACGTATGAGTTTATAATATTTATCAGTTATTACATAAATTCCAATGAAGTTTAAATTAGGACGAGTTTCAGAACCAAAACCTGGCATACTTATTTCTATCGGAAGGTTTTACTAATTGTAATAGTTCCGCTTTCAGTAAAATAATGCTGGCGAGACTGAAAGCTAAACTAAGGCACAAACTAAAACCCAACACAGTATGTCGGTTTTCTATTTCTTTCCGGAAGGTTTATGTGTAATAATAATACATTGCATATTATGCGCCAGTGGCGTACCTGACGCAAGATTAGGGCAAGCCACTGATATGTACACGTGCAAAGCCTGGGTGGGTTGCTAGTCAAGAATAACATTAATTATAAATAAGCCTGGGGGTCAGGTAAATAAATGAATTCACGATTTTTTTTACAATTTTATTCACTTTCATCACTTGATCCAGAAAAAATATTATCACTTGAACTGTCTTCGTCGATAAATTCATTTTCAATTACACTATCAAAATGTAAAATCTTCCGTCATAATTTTCTTGGTTTTTTCTACTACATTAATCCAATCATCTTTTGTGACATGTACACATGCTTCTTTAAGCAGCCCAAGCATTTTTTTTTTTGTGGTGAATGTATGTTTCGACGTTCAGCATAGTTTGGATAGAAAACTTTCTTCTAAAATAGTCTACATTTAAAGGGACGTAGACAATGATCGTGAGAAACGAACGACAAGATAACAGATTGCAGAAAGATTTCTACGGTGCGATATCAAAATTAGAGAAACGAACTGTGTCTATCCTTCGTAGAAATGAAAGCACCATGCTAAGCCTGCATAAAATGTTCCTCTAAGATTATATTCAGAAGAATCGATTTGTGCACTAGAAACATCAATTCTATACTCCCGTGGATCGCACGCACGGGTCACACACAGGAAATAGCAGAGCGGGTCAAGCAAAAATTCAAAGAAAACGGGAAAACAATCGTAAGGATAACAACACAGGTCAGAGCGCAAGCATCTGGTCCAGTCGTCTTTGGTCTGGTCAAGAGTTGTAAACTGTCAAACCTGCTATAAACACCCAGTGCTCTTGTTGTTCCAATGAAATGACTGAGAATATTAAATATCTTGAAGTCACTACTGACCAATATCTGTCCTTTAAACAATACATAGAAACCCTCGTGATCAGGTTACGAGAAGTACTGCTCAGCGAGCCGCAACATGTTGCGAGCCCCCATAAACTTTGAATCGGACTGAAATTTTATTCTAAGTGTGCCACGCAATTATCCCGCTGTACCACCTACTTGAGATGGAGTAGGAACTTATCAATTATAAAATTATAAGTACATTTAGGTATACGGAAGAGTAAATTGCATATTGATTATATATTCTTTCAATATTCAATATCTTTATTGCTTTACCATAATGAGTAACTTAGGTGGTAACTTTATTTATTGTTCAAAATAAATTTAATTATTACTTACTTCGTAGTAGCACTTAGATACATACCTGCACTTTATGACATTCCAAAAGTTAATAAATACCCTTATTTACTTAAATATCTATTTGTCGTCTGAGAACAAAATTATAATACCGACGTATCTAGTGACAGTTGTGCATATAACAAACTTGTTCACTAAGAAAGTAAACAATACGAGTACCTACCTATGTACCAACCGGAAGACAAATTGCAAAAAATACTTATTTTAGGTAGTTACTTTACAGATTTAATCTAAGGTGTGAATTGTGTTAAGCCAGTTTATAGGTGGTGCATGAGACAACCATATAGGTTGCCAACTATACGATACGTGTAATTTAAAAAAAAATGTTCCTCAATGTATACTGAAATGTAATGAAGTTTTGCTGACGCGGCTGGGAAGCCGCCACGGTTTCCGGAAACTATTAGGCGTACCCAGACAATTGTAGTTCATCATACGATTTCGATACAATTCTTTAGAATTCACAAAAGAAACTGTCAAATTGTTTATTATATTTGCTCTAACCGACAGCGCACTTCGCTCTTGCGCAATATCGTCATCGTCCTTCATGCTCACGGTTAAGACGGGATCCCTTCTTTTCGCAGAATGTTCTTTTCCCTAATGTACTTTGGCATACCTATTTTGGCATAATTTGTTTTGCCATAATAATACTTTGCTATATATTCTTTTGGCATACATTTTATGTTGGCATAATGATCTTGAAGGCTAATTTGTTTTGGCATAATTTTTAAATCGAACGAATTGCCCTTTTTTGTAAAACAAAAATTGTCTGAATATCGACGGCATTTCCCCACAGCAGAATACCGTACGACATCCCGCTATGAAATTAACTAAAGCAAACGGGCTGTCTCTAAATCAGTTAAATCACGATTTTTCCTAACAGCGTATGCTGCAGAGCTAAGCTTTTTTGACAATTTATCTATATGGGGGCCCCATTGAAGCTTGGTAACCAGAGTTATGCCTAAGAATACTGTTGTATCTTCGGGTTTCAACTCTTCATCCTTTATGAGGACACTAGTTTTTTACTTGTTTAACATGAGGTATCGTAAACTTAATACATTTGGTTTTTTTTTTGTAAGAAGTAGGTTATTAACATTAAACCAGTTAACTACATTAGCATTTACATTCATTACATTTTTCTATTTACATTGTCAGTAACTAGATGCTGACGTTTGAGTTTTAAAAAAAGTGAAGTGTCGTCTGCAAACAACACTATATCATGTTTATCCTTTATGAGATAAGGCAAGTCATTTATATAAAATATAAATAAGAAATAAAAACCGGCCAAGTGCGAGTCGGACTCGCGCACCGAGGGTTCCGTAAAAACCTTCAGTTATTCACGGTTTATGCATAAGGTTTATGTTTATAAAATGAAATGTTTTATTTTTATATTTGAGTTGACTGAATGAAAGGTAAATTGTGGTTTACGATTTATGACGTATTAAAAAAAAAACTACTTACTAGATCTCGTTCAAACCAATTTTCGGTGGAAGTTTACATGGTAATGTACATCATATATTTTTTTTAATTTCATCATTCCCTTATTTTAGAAATTACGGGAGGGGGGGGGACACACATTTTACGACTTTGGAAGTGTCTCTCGCGCAAACTACTCAGTTTAGAAAAAAATGATGTTAGAAACCTCAATATCATTTTTGAAGACCTATCCATAGATACCCCACACGCGTGGGTTTGATGAAAAAAAAAATTTTGAGTTTCAGTTCTATGTATGGGGAACCCCAAATATTATTGTTTTTTTTTTCTATTTTTGTGTAAAAATCTTAATGCGGTTCACAGAATACATCTACTTACTAAATTTCAATAGCATAGCTCTTATAGTTTCGGAAAAAAGTGGCTGTGACATACTCGGACAGACAGACAGACAGACATGACGAATCTATAAGGGTTCCGTTTTTTGCCATTTGGCAACGGAACCCTAAAAATGGGCTTAAAATTAAGCCCTGGGGGACCCCCATTCTAACTATAGATCCAGGTGATCTTTTTCCGTTGACGTCAACTCTCTGAATCCTATCACTTAGGTATGAAGTAAGAAGATCCAGAGAGGCGTTCCGGATTCCGTAGTGGTGAAGTTTCCTGATAAATGTTTCATGAAGAACACAATCGAATGCCTTGGACAGATCACAAAAAATACTCAAAGCATCGCATTTGTCCTCCCATGCATTATACATAACCTAAAAGTTCAACTCCGGCATCGGTAGTCGAACGACCGTTTGTAAAACCAAACTGTTTGTTGTGTAATAAATTAATAGGTTGGGGAAAAAGTCTTTTCGCATTATAGTATGTATGAACTTGTAATAAAATCTCTTTGGCTATACTATTTGTATCTGGCTGGTTTTGGTATCATTGAAAGTTTAAATTTTAAAGAACATAATTCCAAATTCAAATTAGGAAAATGTGTGATTTTCATTTGTTTTTCGTACCGTCAAGATGAGTGAATCTAATGAAGAAATTCGATACATTTTAAAATTTTACTACAAAAAAGGTAAAAATGCAACGCAAGCCGCGAAAAAAATTTGCAATGTTTATGGACCTAGTGTAGTGTCTGTGAGAGTAGCACAAATTTGGTTTAAGCGTTTTCAATCCGGAAATTTTGATGTCAAAGATGCACGTCGCTCTGGTCGCCCTATTACGGATAAAATGGATGCCATTTTTGAAAAAGTGGAGCAAGATCAGCATACCAGTAGTTACGACGTAGCTGAAGAACTGGAAATTGACCACAAAACAGTTTTGGCGCATTTGAAAAAAACTGCGTACACAAAAAAGCTCGACATTTGGGTACCTCACGAGCTCACTGAAAGAAACCTAATGAACCGTGTACTCATTTGTGATTCTTTATTACGACGTAATGAAACCGAACCATTTTTGAAGAAGCTGATAACTGATGATGAAAAGTGGATCACGTATGACAAGAACGTGCGAAAAAGGTCGTGGTCAAAGGCCGGTCAGGCTTCACAGACTGTGGCGAAACCCGGGTTAACTCGCAACAAGGTGATGCTGTGTGTGTGGTGGGATTGGAAGGGCATTATTCATTATGAGCTGTTACCACCAGGCAGGACCATCGATTCTGAACTCTACTGCGAACAACTGATGAGATTAAAGCAAGAAGTTGAGAGTAAGCGGCCGGAATTAATCAACAGAAGGGGTGTGGTTTTTCATCATGATAACGCTAGACCTCACACATCTTTAGCCACCCAACAAAAATTAAGAGAGTTTGGCTGGGAGGTGTTAATGCATCCGCCGTATAGTCCTGACCTTGCACCTTCAGATTTCCACCTGTTTCGGTCTCTTCAGAATTCTTTAGGCAGTGTCAGGTTAACATCACGAGAGGACTGCCAAAACCACTTGTCGCGGTATTTTGACCAGAAGTCCCAAAATTTCTATAGCAATGGGATCATGTCCCTACCTACAAGATGGCAAAAAGTTATCGAACAAAATGGTACCTACATACTTTAGTTAAATGTAAATAAACTTTATTAAAAAATGTTTTGAATTTTCTTAAAAAATGCGAAGAAACTTTTTCCCCAACCTAATATGTTTATTTAAGACACGTCAAACTTATAACACCCCTCTTTTTCCGTCGGGGGTTAAAAATAGTAGTAATGTAGTACTTGACAGCCCACTTTAGACACAGGATGACACTCTCAGGGGACAGCCAAGCTCGGAATCCGACTGATTGCCGTGCAGTTTAATGTGGTTACTAAGCAGGCTATCAAAATCACTATCCGCGATATCGGCTAATTTATTTTTGGTATGAGTCTTCATAGGGTTATTTCTGTAATTTTTTACAGTAATCTTGGCTAGGTCATATGAGGACCCTGCAGATTAATGTCTAACATGGTGTTTTGAGGAATTATACGTCTACGATTATATATATAAGTTTATAGTGCATATTATTATGCATTGCTAACATTCCAGAACCATCCTGAATCTACAGGAACTATTAACATGCGACAAGTGTAAATTAATTACGTTTCATTTTAGTTTTCGATCCCGTGTTTGCGCAGGTGTAAACTAAAAGCTAAACTAATATTGGGATCATATAAAAGACTGCGTTTTGTGACCGAAGTTACAAGTTACTCGTCATTGGGTTACAAAGACGTGTTTTGGTAAATAATTCTATTTGACAATAAATACTCTGCTATTGGTTGTCGCAATCGTAAGTACATTTTCTTTTTCATCAATTTAATTATTTTTTCTTTCGGCTCATTTGAATTAGTACATCTGTTTAGAATGGAGCTAAGGGCGAGATTAATAATCACATTTTGACATTATTTAGCTAAGTAAGCGTCGCAAACGAATATGAGCGCTAAACATGTAAGAATAAATTTTGTATACGTATGAAGCGCTTACTCAGCGGGGTTCTACTCTAGAAGGGGATTAGGATAAATCTGCGAATCTTACCCAAACACCCGGTTGCTAAATCGAGGATTTTGAATTTCGCGGGCTAAGTAAACTAAGGAAATTGTACATGTAATGCTAACGTTTGACAATATCGAGTTCCCAGTGCAGTGCAACCATCAAAAACGTGAAAATGTTTTAAGTCGCGCAATGGAACCATTATTGTTAAAAAATCATGTGAATTGTAAGTCCTTCCGACTGGACTTTGAAATAGTACCGTTTAATAATTTGAAGGTGTTGAGATAATGAACCACCTAGATAACATAGATACTTACCTGTAAGAACACAGGAGTTCTACACCTGTAGCGAGCCCATTCGTTATACTGCGATAAAATTAAATGGCAATGACTACGTAGATCCGCATACTTTACGTGAAACCATTGATATACCAAAAATTTTGTATTACTTATTCGAAACTTGCTATTTTCATTTCTTTTTCCAAAGTTTTTCTGCTGATATGAATGAAACATATCTGCCAACCTGGTGTTTGGTTCACCGGTTCTCATTTTGACCAAATACATATAATCGCCAAAGCGGTTTTAGGTCTTTTACTCCTTCTATGTAGAGAAGGAATTTCGTCGAACAATATATTAAACTGATTGACATTTCGGCCAGTCAGAAAATAAACTTCATGAGGATCCATCCTCTCAATATTTTCAAAATCTATTCTTCCCTCTTCTAGCATAGATTTTAAAACTTTTATCATGTCCATGATCTGAGCTTCGTTAAAATCATGACTGAGATTTGGTGCTGATAACAAAATGTCAAAATCATTCAAAATCAAATGTTCTTCACAAACACGTGCAGCTGAAGGAAAATAGTAATTAAAATCACGCAGCAAGCGGATTTTCATGCTTTTAGGGATTCGATGTCGAGTACCGCTTGTACATCCAAATACAAGACAGGAGTTCGAAGTATTCGGGAGTCGAATAACTTGCGGTCGACGTATTAAGGAATTTCGATCTTGTTCCCCCACTATAAGTCCACCTTGATCATCAATAGGCTGTGCATCAGCGTGTTCGAGCTGATCTATAGGCTGTGTATCAGCGTATTCGAGCTGATCTATAGGTAGTGCATCAGCCTGTTCGGGCTGATCTATAAGCTGTGTATCAGCGTGCTGGGGCTAATCTACGGGTTCTACGGGATTTACCGGTGGTTCCTGTTCTCTCTCACCCAAGGAACGACGCCTTGGGAGGTATCTTGAACACAACAGACACACTTATCCAGCAGATGCACAAAACATCTTTAATCGACTAATCCAGATCACAAGGCTTAAAATCAGGTCCAGGAGTATAATACAAGTGTCAATCGTGAACTTATTGCTTTCTCGCTCAAACAGGTGCTAACAACAAAGGGATAAGAATCGGTGGCCAGCATAAGTCACTCTGGCAAACTCGCGTGCTAACTAACTACCTGCGATAATATAATGGTGGACTAATTATTTGCTTATATCTAGATTTCTGCAGGACAGATTTTTATTTGATTCCATACAAAAAATATATTGTATTTGCGATGATCTTTCAAACTAACCATGTGGCAGGCTTGGGGTCAAACTTTTATTTTTTTTAATTATTTTTCTTAAAAAATCATAGCGCGAAAATGTTCCCGGCGTCAATCATTTTCCGATGAGACGATAATTAGCTCGCAAAAAATGTGGAGGGAAATTTTAAAATTGGAACGTGCCTATTTTTACTTATAAATAATCATTATTTTTATAATAGTTTATAACTGGCCAGTCTCTCATACAAAAAAACTTTTTCGCAATACTTTCCGAGTGGCCTGGTAATATATTTTTTTTTAATGAACAACAGATCAATGAATATTTCATGTGATTCTGTTTCAGTTTATGTTAGTACTATCATAAAATTCTCGTTTATGATGAAAGCATTGTCAACATCTTAAGCAGAGGATACAATGTGAATGTCTGCTGGCACGACATTTACGTCTTCCAATGAAACAAAATTTGAACAAACAACAAATTTGTCACATTTTCAGTTCAAACCCCCCTAGGATTTAGCAGTATTTCGTTACGGAGATTGGCTGGTGGTCAGATAGGAGTTTTTCGTGCGTGCATTTCTTGCGTTTTTTATGATGATATTGTGATATGATGATTTACCATACGGTATATAATATTCTGAACTTTTTGTCTGATATAAAAAGTACATTTTGCTCAAAAATGGCAGGCTAACAAATTAGGCCGACGAAATGTGAAATTTTGTTTATTTGGTTAGGTTGGATGTGTTTAGATGTATGTTATATAATCACGCAAAAATACCGAACAGATTTGGATGAAATTTGGCACGCAAGGTAGACTATGTGCCAAACTTGTCAACATGGATTAGGACTTAGGATACTTTTAGTACGATATCCTCACGGCATCGAGACCTAACCACGACTGGTAATAAATAAATCTAAAAAAACCGGCCAAGTGCGAGTCGGACTCGCGCACCGAGGGTTCCGTACAAACCTGTAGGTATAAAGTTTTTTTTTTTTTTTAATATTTTTATTATATGATGTAACTAAAAACTTACGGTTTTCGCAATTTTTCCTTTATCTGTGCTATAAGACGTTGCTTCGTACCAAATTTCAAAATTCTAGATCGACTGGAAGTACCCTTTAGGTTTTGATTCCCTTGCGAGTTTCGAAAATTTGCGGCATAAACGGCTATATCTTTTGATTGCGTTAGCTTAGAAGTTTGATTTTTTCACAGCTCGAAGGGACAGTAAACTTAAGTATTTGATATAAATTTCAGCTTGATATACCCACGCGTTCCTGAGAAAACGGGTCTTGACAGACGGACGGACGGACGGACGGACGGACGGACAACAAAGTGATCCTATAAGGGTTCCGCTTTTTCTTTTGAGGTGCGGAACCCTAAAAATTAAGTGCTTATTCTAAATATGTCCCTGCATATAGATGGTTTAATGTTGTGTAAAAAATATTTTAACATCGACATAATATAAAAAGCCTTAATAATAAGGGCCATTGACTTCTATTTTGGCATCCCTTGGTAAAATGAGTTGGAATTTGGGTCATCAAGGTCTTTTTTTTCTCGCAAATGGCACCCATTTAATCATCACAGAGATTACAAGTATAATTCACTTTAAAAAATTAAATTAATCATCATCTGCCTAGCGTTCTCCCAACTATGTCGGAGTCGGCTTCCAGTCTAACCTGAGTTAGCTGAATACCAGTATTATACATAGAGCGACTACCTATCTGACCTTCACAACACAACTAATTAAATTAATTAAGGCACAAAAAAATCTCGAGGATTCTTATAAAACACATCTATTTTTATTAGTTTTATGTCCACTTCATCACATTTTAATTACTCTGGTACTAAAAAATCTCGCAAAATCTTAGTTTGTTACTACTCATGCGATGTTAAGCGCCTCTAGACTTATGAGATTGGAGAATTTGTTGCTGCATAAATAGTTTTCTCTCACTAAGATCTCTTTTACAAGTTTATTTGGTGCACGTCAGATATTATATACTGATGGATTGCTATAAGATTTAAAAGCACTCAGGGACATCTTTCGATGCCTTTGGGTTTCACTACAGGTATGTATCTAGATTTTCCTATGCCCTAGATTTAATTTTAAAGTAGTGTCTGTAATTCAGGCTCCTCACTTCGAAATCTCTTCAGCCAAATCTTCTAATTCAGGATAATCAGCCTATATTGTTCCGCAAACAGGCCTCCTCTAAGTGGGAGGGAGTGGGTCGTAATCCACCACGCGGGCCCAGTGCGGGTTGGCATATGTATCGAATTTTTGGTTCTAGAACATGCCGATTTCCTCACTGTGTTTCCCTTCACCGCTTTGAGAGTAGTGATGAAATAATTAACAAAAAAAAAAACTGGCCAAGTGCGAGTCGGACTCGCGCACCGAGGGTTCCGAACAAACCTGTAGGTATTCACGGTTTATGCATAAGGTTTATGTTTATGAAATTAAATGTTTTTTTTTTTAAATTTTTATATTTGAGTTGATTTAATGAAAGGTAAATTGCGGTTTACGATTTATGACGTATTAAAAAAAAAACTACTTACAAGATCTCGTTCAAACCAATTTTCGGTGGAAGTTTACATGGTAATGTACATCATGTATTTTTTTTAGTTTCATCATTCTCTTATTTTAGAAGTTACAGGGGGGGACACACATTTTACCACTTTGGAAGTGTCTCTCGCGCAAACTATTCAATTTAGAAAAAAAAATATATTAGAAACCTCCATATCATTTTTGAAGACCTATCCATAGATACCCCACACGTATGGGTTTGACGAAAAAAAAAAATTTGGAGTTTCAGTACTATGGGGAACCCCAAAATTTATTGTTTTTTTCTATTTTTGTGTGAAAATCTTAATACGGTTCACAGTATACATCTACTTACCAAGTTTCAATAGCATAGCTCTTAAAGTTTCGGAAAAAAGTGGCTGTGACATACGGGAGAACAAACAGACAGACAGACATGACGATTCCATATGGGTTCCGTTTTTGCCATTTGGCTACGGAACCCTAAAAAGTGAAGCGCCTGTCCTGACCGAGGACCTGGTGAACGCCGCAGGAATCCGTTCAATTCTCAATTCTTTATTGCGTACCATAATGTTAAAGCATAGTGGAAGCACAGAACCGGTCGAAATGGCGGTGTTGGCGGAGGCCTATGTCCAGCAGTGGACGTCTTTCGGCTCAAATGATGATGATAATGATCAAGCGTCTGTCTGGATTCGAATCAACGACCTACAACTCGTAAGTCAACGCCATTACCACTGGGCCTCCACTGCTCTCTCCAAACACCAAACAAATCTCTTATTATTCTTATCCTTACATAGTATACAACAAAGTCGCAAAGAGTTTTGTTTGTATGCTTAGATCTTTAAATAAAATATACCATTTTCAATTACTCACTTATGAGGCACATGCGGTAGTAGCCTATGGATGTTGCTGGTGGTGACTGACTTCAATGACGCAGGGTCCACGAAGGCACTGACTGCTGCAGGTAACTCGTGAGGCATGGTTGCACTGACAAACGTTATCTGACAACCAGCTGGAGGAGTCTGAATGTCAACTTTGTATTTTATCTGGAATACAAAGTTAATTTACATAAAATATGGTCTGTAGAACTAGCCCCTATAAATCTTCAGAAGCATTTTCCCATTCTCCATCATAGGATATCAATTTTAAAAAATTCTGATTTGAAACATCCTATGATTATAACAAGTTTTTAGGTTTTGGGATATTCTAAACAAATATTGTACAGATAAAAAAATAGATGTGTTGTATGTTTGTTAGTAACACTTTCACTCTAAAATGGCTGAATGGATTAGAATGAAATTTGGCAAATTGGGAGACCACAACCTGAATTAGCACATAGGATACTATTTATTCCGTTATTCCCACGAGATGGAGACTTATCTTGGCGGAGCTAGGAAGTGCAGCTAGTTTAGTATAAACAAAGTTAATTATTTAAGCTATTTCTCTTCCACATAAAGATAAAGTTTCACTTTCATTTCAGGCACTGAACACACTTCTATAAGAAATGAGTAATTCTAAGATTCCTGAAGTTTGAAGACACTATGCCTCCTGTGAGCTTCAATATTACAGATACTTCATCATTAAGGTAAGAGAAATAGATTTTCACCTTCTATCAAAAACACTGAAATATGCCACATTACATTATTAAGTCTTCTTTACAATCTGTTCACGCATATAGACTAAAACGTCTAAACGTCTTGTGGTGGTGTAATACTGTATTAGTTACTTTTTTTTTTAATAAAAGACAGGATTACAAGCTTAATGATAAAGATTTCGTTATCATCAGCAACAAGACAGGAATTCGTACTTTCAGCTTAGATAAACTTTAAAGGACGGTACATTACGCTTGGACATTGCAATCACTAAACCTTGGCTCAGTGAATAACCATACTCAATTGGTAACCTAGGTACTGCTGCATGAGATTGTCAGCAACACTAAAGCATTGCAAAATAACTGATTCTACCACCCATATGCGAAATATGCCCCTTGCCGTGTAGTTGCAGACATCAGTCCATATTACCAAAGTACATGCAACAAAACACACATGTGATGATCACAGTTTTATGCGTAAAGTTACCGATAGAAAAAGATAGAGATAGAACACAACACAATGTTCTATGTGAAGGTCCATTGAATCTAATTTGGTAGGAATGCAAGTTGTGATCAAGTAATTTGTGGGGAATACAGTTTATTTAAGATGTTTAGTATCATTTTTGGAATTACTTTTAACAACACGAATTAATTAATTCTTTAAAAATACTTTTAAAGAATTACGTAAAGACTGCGTCCAGTTAGACGCAACGGGTTGCATGTTTCCACTTACCGGGAACTTCTTCATCAAATGTGCCAACTTATCAATAAAACTGTCATCCAACAACGTATCCGCTTCATCCAAGACCACGTGATGCACATGATTGATCTTGAAAATACCGGTTGTAACCAATTTACTGTATGCACCTAGTGTAGTCACCAAGACATCACAGTATTCTATGGGTGGGTTCAACATCTTCTGTTTAGTGTGTCCGCCCACTAGCGTGGTCACATTGAGGTTGAGTCGTTGAGCTATGTTTTGAGCTACTTCTCCTACTTGGGTAGCTGTAAAGATACACAAATCTTGATAAGATATTTATTAATAAATATTGGAATTATTATGATGTAATCAAATAGATTATTTAATAATATAGTCTATAGTCTAGTATCTCTAAAACTAAATAACTATCTCAAAATTTAACACGAAATATTTTACTGAATTAAACTTACCTAGTTCTCTTGAAGGCGTTATAACGACAGCCAGAGGACTGTTAAATTCTTCCTTAATACTAGGCTTCCACTCCAAAATATGTTGGAATATTGGCAACAAATACGCCAACGTCTTCCCACAGCCAGTCTCCGCAGTCATAACAGTGTTTTGACCGCCCAGTATAGAAGGAATCCCCTTTGCTTGAATCGCAGTAGGCAAAGACAAACCCTGCTCCGACATAACCTCAATCAGACTCGGACACACGCCGATTTCTTCAAAACTCTTCTTGTAAACCTGCTTTTCTTCTTTCTTATTCGCATTCCCGTATATTACGAAGTAGTCCCCCTTCGATTTATTACTCAACCAGCCTTTAGAAGCCAGTGGTATGCCATCAAACTTACTATAACTCTGACCATCAAAATGATTTAATTCTGGTCGTTTACACGTAATTATCGGCATCTTTTTCTTCGCTTGTTTTACGCTGTAGTATCTGCAATATGATAAATTCAATATGGGCCGTAACTTCGACATTTTTACGACTTTAAAAATAAAATTTCGTAAGTTTTACAGAATTTATAAACACAACACATGAAACATGACTGATGAGGATGACACTGACAGCCAAGGCTGGTTTTAAAATTGACACTGACAGTAATGACAGTACACCTGCAACGACAGACTAAACGTCTGTACGTTTTCTATCAACCCAATAATCACAACTAAACAATTATTGTATATCCAGCTTATTTAAGCTAAAGAAGCTAAGCTTTAAAAATAAAGTTGTAATAATTTGTTGTTAGGATAGCCGCGGTGGCCATGATGGGTGAATGTAAGTGGGCCGTAATCCACCACGCGGGCCCTGTGCGAATGTCACATGTCTTTCTTTTTTAGAGTAGTGGTGGTAAAATAATTTACACAAAGTAAAGTGCTTGTCAGTTTTCGAACCTCGAAGTCTCGAATGTTACCAGTAGGCCACAATTGCTAACATGGCGGCCACGGATAAAGCGACTATTGACACCTTATTTGGCATCACATATACTACAAAGTATGTGGACGTTTGTTTGTTGGACGTTTTTTCCACATTTAGATAGTTTGAACACAAATGGTTAATAATTCCCTATTTATGGCATAAGAGACGCACCGTGTACCTAGATTACATCTTAAATCCGTCCTTAAATTCCAACCTAGTACAAAACTAGTTATTATTCTTTAGGGCCGACGTCCTCTCCGTGAGAAAACTCTTTGTGCTCGAAATGTTGACAAGATACCATAAAATAACCGTACCTACGCTACCTATTACATCAAAACGTGTAGATCGCTGCCCAATACCGCGTGTTAGGACTGCCTTTGCAAGTCGTCATATTGATGTTCTAGCCCCTAAATTATACAACATATTTCTAAAAAATAACAAGGACTGCAAAACCAATAGTGTTCGCAAATTTAAAACCAAACGGACAATCTGGCTCAAACAGTACAATTATGATGAAATAGAAAACCTTATCTCTAATGGGTAATTATATATTTATAACTTCACATTCACACTAAACAAACACCCACCCACACACTACACAAACACACACGCTTCACCAATTGTTTAATATAATCCTAGTTTTAGAAAAATATTGTAATAGTACCATAAATTGACACTGTGACTTGGATAGACGAAGACACTGGTCCCTATAAAACAGTTAACACTAGTTTAGGGACCAGGGGATTTACGTCCACGTACATAAAAGATTAAGCTACTCTAGCAGCTTAATCCACTTCACGAATTTACGAGAAAGGCTGCAATACGATCTGCCAAAGTCACGAGATTTGTTCGAGAGAGATACCGTGACCCTGGCACATGGGCAACTGAAAGAACACGGGTGGGTTTTAGTCAGTAAAAGTCTGACACGCCCTCCCGCTCCGCCCAGAGCGGGAGAAGTCAATTGATGATTTCCCATCCAAAAAAAAAAAAAAAAGGATTCACGTTTGTGTTAACATTGATGTCAATAAACTTATTACTTATTCTTGTTCCTTCTCTGCCCATGCTTTAAGATTGTGGATCTCACTTCCGCCTAGTGAGTATGGATGAATGGATGTTTGTTACTCTTTCACGCAAAAACTGCTGAACAGATTTGGATGAAATTTAGAACACAGTTAGTTTATAACCTGAATTAACACATGAGGTACTTTTTATCCCGGTAGTACATTCCCGCGGAATATTTTCCGACCTCCACGCAGGCGAAGCCGATGGCAAAAGCTAGTTTAATATATTTTAAAACCAGTTTTAATGACTCGTATTTTTTTTATTTAATAACTAGCTACACTTTGGAGTTACAAATTGATTTGTCACTTGCTTCACTCGAAAAAAATAATTACAGAATAGATAAAAACATTTGTTACCCTCCTACTAATTTTGAGTTTAAGCATTTCAGACAGACGGTTTTATTGGTTAAAGAAATGAAAGGATTAATAAATCAACCGTCATGGGTCAAATTCATAAAACACAGTATAATAAAGTACGCAGTAGGGCAGCTTACATTTATTATACTGTATTTATTATACTGTGCTAAGTGTGCATCTCTGTACACAGCACTGCGCACTTATAATACTATGTACTTAAAATAAATGAAGCCGTTTAAAATCAACATCAGCCTTTATCCATTTACCTAGGTTATCTGCCTAGTAATAAAACTTTAAGAAAACTATTTACAGGTAACGGTTTAGGAACTATTAAAGAAATTACAGCATCCTTAATGCGCACTTTCAAACATTCAT
Source organism: Aporophyla nigra (assembly GCA_947507805.1). Classification (NCBI taxonomy): domain Eukaryota; kingdom Metazoa; phylum Arthropoda; class Insecta; order Lepidoptera; family Noctuidae; genus Aporophyla; species Aporophyla nigra. The sequence continues at coordinate 22,817,724 of OX382301.1, forward strand.
ACCCATATGAGTCGATAACTTCGTGTCATCCCGTTTTGTATGTAGACGTAATACTACTTACTTTATTATACTGTGACCGCGTGCGTTGGCCGAGATTTTTAGATTAGTCACAAATTGCACTAGGTAGTGATGTGCCGGATCTTTTAAATGTATATCCGCGGACACGGATCCGAATACGTATATTTGGTGTCAAGATCCGTGGATAGGAATACGGATAAGGATCTTAACCGTCTGGTGTCGATGCGCGTGACATTGAAAAGATAGTTGACGCCACTTGACGCTTTGCTTGACAGAACATATTTCGACTTGCACTGCGCGCATCTTTCTTTTGTTTTCGTTTATAGATTAGTCACTAAATATTCGATTTTAAGAAATAAAAAAGAATTTCAATGGTATTACATAGTTTCTCATTGCTACCTAATCACCTATAGGTATATATAGAATGTCATCATTATCTTCATCATCATTTCATCCGTAAGACGTCCACTGCTGGACATAGGCCTCCCCCAATTTGGAGGGATTTACCATTATCGCCACGCTTGGCAGGCGGTTTGGTTGGCAATCGCATTAGGAAATGTCATCATATTGAAAATTACTATGGTAAAAAAAAATCCGTAAAAGTCCCACCAAAAAAGTAACGGATACGGATACAAATACAAAAAATAAAATACAAAATAGTTTATTTCTTTAACAAATACATGGCACTGAAGTTGTGATTGGAGCCTCCTTTTAAGCTAATAAAGCCTGTAGTAGAAGGCTCCGCTCTTCCATAACAAAAGAAATAATTAAATAATTAATACAAAAACATTTGTCTACAATCTAAGTTTAATCTGTGTGTGTGTGTGTGTATGTTTGTGTGTGTGTGTGTGTGTATGTTTGTGTGTGTGTGTGTGTGTGTGAGGGTGTGTGTGTGTGTGTATTATGTAACATGTTTTAAAAGCGCTTCTGTTTCCTCATAAGTAAGTTGTTTAATTCATTCAATTGACTTTTTGCAATCATAGTATTTCTTGTTATATACATATATTTCTTTATTTATTTTATTATATAGTTGACCCGACTGTGTATTATACTGGATGGATGCAAAAGTGGTTTTTCTACTGGGGATTTGTGCAATCATATATTTTCTTCTCTTAGAGAGTTTAGAGGCATCGTATGGCAGGGCTGAAGGGGTCTGCTAGGACCGATGCCTGCCGGGGTCACGTGATTGTTCTAAAGAGATACCGTGACCCTGGCACATGGGCAACTGAAGGAACACGGGTGGGTTTTAGTCAGTAAAAGTCTGACACGCCCTCCCGCTCCGCCCAGAGCGGGAGAAGTCATTTGATGATTTCCCATCCAAAAAAAAAAAAAAAAAAAAAAAAAAAAAACGTATGGCAGGGACTTATGTTTTTTTAATACTGTCTGTATAATATATAATTTTCTTACAGAGAGTAGGCCACTGATTTGATAAATACTCTCTGTAGAATGTCTCTTTTTTTTTAAATACATAATTTTTATCAGGGCACGTTAAGCACGCTCTAATTCAATGAATTTTGTTTTTGCTGACCCCCCCCCCCCCCCCCAAATAGGGATACAGTATGTTAAGACTGATTGGACCAAGGCAACATATATCTCGTTTAAAAGATTTCTAGTTTTATTACATCGGGTAATCACGAATTTCGGGACAACATGTCTCAATTTACTAAATAGCCAGCTCAGTTTTCTAATCCTATTAGCCACTTGTTCCGGATGGGGATACCAGGTCAATTTGTGGTCTAATATTATACCCAAATATTTGGTACAATACTTTGTTTATTATTGGACAATTACAATATTTATTCTTCACGTCATCACATTTATGTATTTTTATTTTAAAATCTTCTGTAGGCTGAGTTCGTTTACTAATACTAAAACACATGAAGTTTGTTTTAGAGGTGTTCAAGGTAAGTAGATTATTCTGTAGCCATTTGGCTATAATAGCCATGCCTATTTCAGTGCTTTGCTTAACCTCTTGCCAGGAACTACCAGTGAAGACGATCGCAGTATCATCAGCGTAGGAAAAGATTTTGGCATTACTGATGTTTAAATTGCAGAGTTCATTGATATATATTAAAAATAGGGTGGGACCTAGTACGCTTCCCTGAGGTACGCCGAAAGATACATCAGCGTCCTCACTGGTATATTTTCCAATCCTAACTCTCTGCTTCCTATTTGAAAGATAGTTTTTTAAAAGATTAAGCGGAGTCCCTCTTATTCCGATTTTTTCTAGTTTGTTTAGGAGGGTGGGAACAGAGACGGTGTCAAACGCTTTTTTAAGATCTAGAAATACAGTAATACACTTCTTTCCATTATAAAGTTTGTTGGCTACTAGTGAGGTTAGTGCGATTACTGCATCTTCAGTTGATTTAGATTGTCTAAACCCAAATTGTGTAGGTGATAGCAAGTCATATTTATTTAGATATTTAAGTAGTCTACTATTTATTAGTTTCTCCAAAACTTTTGAAATGGCCGGTAGGAGCGATATAGGTCTATAGTTGTTGACATCATCTGTGCTCCCTCCCTTGTGCACGGGTGTAATAATGGATTGTTTCAATGCTTCAGGGAAAATACCAGTACTGAAGCATAGATTAGATAGATGGGTTAAGATTGGGACAGCTTCTATTTTCATATATTTTAGAAATTTTGTGGATATGTTGTCCCAGCCAGGTGCACTATTTAGAACTTTATCTACTTCAGAAGGGTCAGTATCGTATAGTACAAACGAATGGGATACAGGGTGATGATAATTTGTTTGAGATTGATGAGCAGAGTTTAAATCATCTTGGATTTGTTGAGCTAACTGTTTTCCAATATTAACAAAAAACTTATTAACAAAGTTTATTGATTCTGAAGGGGATGTTTTTATGTTCAGTAATTCCGTGTTTTCGTTTTTGCTTTTATTAGAATATGTAATATTTTTTTATATTTTTCCATAATAATTTATTATTTGTGACTGATTTAGCTAATAATTCCTTTTCATATTTTCTTTTCAATTTTTTAATTAGATTATTACAATAATTTCGGTACCTTGTAAAAGTAATTTTAAGGATTTTATTGTGGGGATCCTTTTTGAGAGATTTTTGCATTTTATTACGATTGGTGATACATAGCAAAATACCTTGAGTAATCCATGGCTTGATTATTCGGTTTTTACTCGGTATTGATACAGTAATTGTATTTGTTTGTATAGACTCTGTTAGTTTATGAATGAATATGTTGATTAATTAAAAGCTTTTAAAGATCTTAAAATTAAATCAACAGAAGATCTTTGGGGAATGTCTGTCAAATTTTGTAGTTCTATTATTGAAACCATTGCACCCTATTTAGCTTTCATATTTAACACCAGTGTAGACCAAGGAGTCTTTCCGGATCTGATGAAACACAGCAAAGTAGTTCCTTTGTTTAAATCCGGTGATAGTAAAGAACCAAACAATTATAGGCCCGTGTCAGTTTTGCCAGTTCTCAGTAAGGTGTTTGAAAAGTTAATGCTCAATCAAATGTTACGTCACTTTAATAAAAACTCCATCTTTCATAAACACCAGTTCGGTTTCACCAAAGGGCGTTGTACCACCGACGCTGGTGTTACCCTAATAAAGAACATTTTTAACGCCTGGGAAGAAGCACAAGATGCCATTGGAATCTTTTGTGACCTTTCCAAGGCGTTCGATTGCGTAAACCATGAGACACTTTTGCTGAAACTAGAGCACTATGGAATTAGAAATACAGCTCTTGACTTAATAAGATCATACCTGAAGGATAGAACGGTCAAAGTCCAAGTAAACGGCGTAAACTCATTGGGGTCTGAAATGGCAATGGGCGTTCCTCAAGGCTCGATATTGGGTCCATTCCTCTTTTTAGTATACATTAATGATCTACCCCATCTACTTCCAAACCAACCGAAGATGGTGTTATTTGCAGATGACACATCATTGATATTTAAAATCGACAGACGGTCTCAAAATCTTGACGACGTCAATAACTGCATTCTTCAGGTCCAAGACTGGTTTACGGTAAATAACTTGGTACTTAATAAAAAAAAAACCAAATGCATTAGATTTCAATTGCCTAATGTCAGAGGTAGCGAATGTGACATCTTATTGAATGGGGAAAAACTGGAATTTATTGATCAAACGGTTTTCCTAGGAATCACGCTAGACGAGAAATTACAATGGGGACCTCATATAACATCTCTTGCGGGGCGGTTAAGCTCGGCCGCTTATGCTGTTAGAAAGATAAGACAGTTAACAGATGTAGAAACCGCGCGTTTGGTCTATTTTAGCTACTTCCACAGCATTATGTCGTATGGCATTTTACTGTGGGGTAGGGCTGCTGACATTGAATCCATTTTTGTTTTGCAAAAGCGAGCTGTCAGAGCCATTTATAATCTATGTCGCGGCGAATCCCTCAGGGAACTATTTAAAAGGATTAATATTATGACGGTACCTTGCCAATTCATTTACGAAAATATTATGTATGTAAGAAAAAATCTACATCTTTTTAATAAAATAAGCGATAGACATAATTTTAATACTAGAAATAAAGACAAAATAGATCAACCATTTTTCAGATTAGCAAAAGTACATACATCTTTTATGGGATACTGTGTTAAATGTTACAACAAAATACCTTCTGATATATTGCAATTAAATGAAAGGAGGTTTAAAAGTCATATTAAAAGTACACTTTGTAAACGAGCTTATTACAAATTAGAGGACTACATTCAAGATAAGAACGCTTGGAAACATGCTGGTCTCGCTCCATAGGACAGTCTTAGAGTTTATCAAACTAGTTGCTAACTTAATTGTGTAGATAATATTTATTTTTTCTTCTATGACACTGTTTTACATTCTGTAATTACTGTAACTCACACACTGACAGTTTATATGGGTAGTTCATATAATTGTTTTTTTATTTTTTTTTATTTAACTGCTTTTGTTAATTTATTTTTATTTTCTTTTAATTTCATTTTTTGTGTCTATGTATCCTTTGCATCGTTGTATATGTAAGCGGGCACGCCCTTTATGCCTGGAGGCTTTAGTAAGATTTTAAGTTCTGTTTACGATTTTTGTTTCATTATTCATTTCAGCTTGAGTTTAGTTTTCAATGTTTTGTTGGTATAATGGCGTGTGCTAGCTGACATATGGCGAATAATGTATGTTTTGTTTTATTATATTAATAACTTATACAATATTGTATAGAATCAAGTTCTTCTAACTTAACAGACAGCAGTGCTGCTGGGGAGTTTGTTCCGCCACTTCTTCTTCCCAGCCAAAGCACTAGGAAGTGTCGAAGGGCGGGCGTTTTGGGGGGACTGTCTTATGTGACTTTGACGTTCAAAAAGTGCTGACTCTCAGCCTAGTTTGAATAAATGACTTTTGATTTTGATTTTGATTTTTTGAATTCAATTGGGTCTTTACAAAAAAGAAGGTTTGCTATGTTATTTTCCTGTATGTGTTTTAATGCCTCTTCATAATTGAGAATAGATTTCGTTTTCGGTGCAATTAATTTATTTTTAATTTTGGATAGTGCCAAGAATGTTGTGTAATGGTCAGTTATGGAAGTGTGCACGATACCAACAAAAGCTGAGACTTTATTATTGTTAATTTTAAGCATAAAATGATCTAAACAGTTTATCTCACGTGTGGGAAGTGTATGGCCAGGCAGTATACCATAGGTTGACAGTGTGTTAAGGTAATTAACTCTATTTCTGTGTTCATGTGGTGGTTAGGGATCTTTCGGCCTTAAATTAATATTTATGTCACCGGCTATAATAATATTATTTTGCGAACTAATGGTATTGAGTTCAATATTGAGCGATTCTATGAAATTGTCGCAGTTTGTGATTGATGGTGAACGGTAAATGCAAAAAACAATATTATTTAGAGCCTGTAACTGTAGACAGGATGCTTGAGCTAGTTTTACTTCCTTGACTTTGTGTTTAATTGAATTTTTAATGTAGACAACTACTCCATCATTTTGATTTAGTTGTCTTGTTGTAGTATAAGAGTTGTAGTTTATAAGCTGAGGAATTTGTTTGAAATTACTTAATCTACACTCTGTTAGTATTATGATATCGGTTTCAAAAGAAAACGTGGAGAGCGTTGCTATAAAACTATCAAAATTACAGTATATACTTCTTATGTTTTGTGAAAATATAGTTAGGTCACTTTTATTTATATTTATATATTTAGCGAGATCAGATGAGTCACATTCAATCGTACGTGCGATACTGATATCGTCTATGTCAGTAATTGTTTTTAAGTTATCATCCATTTCAAAATGTAAACGTATAAACAATATAATATAAACGTCAATTCTTAGTAAGTGTGTAGGTATTTTAGTTGTAATTTTAAATGTGCATATAGAATAATAATTATAAAACAATAGATGCCTGCGATTTGAATGGGAATTGTTTAATGGTAAACACGTTGAGGTATTTTTGTAAGTAGGGAATATATATTTCCAGTAAATTATGTTACAGTTTGAGCCTGGATCATGATTGCGAAGTGTGTGGATACAGTGCGTAATGTAAGTTTTAAACGATGTGTGTGTGTTATATTTGCAGTATGTGTGTGCTTGTGTGAGTCTACATTTATTATAGTAATGTGTAAAATAACTAGTTTTTGAAGGAAAATTATGCGATAAAACAAATCTCAAGGGATAAATCATACAAGACAACAGTGAAATACAAGTTCGTGGTACATAGTCCACTTTGTGACGTAAGTAGTATTTGGATGCCATTATTAGTCATTTTTCTTGCAGAAGTTTATGTCTTGATCCTCGGTTTTAATAATTATAGCGGGTGATTGCTCTTCTTTTTTAAGGTAAACTTTACCGTATGCTGTCCAGCAGAACTTATACGCTCCAGACTTGGATAAATCTCGCGCAAGAAAGTAAAGTCGAGATGCTTTTGCGGTCAGATGTTCACTTATAAAGAGAGGAGTATCTTCTTGAGCTTTGAAGCCCAAATGTTTGGCACAGAGCTTAGTGTTGTGCTTTATGTTGAAGGCCTTACCCATTTTAAGAATCGGATACAGATCTTTTTTCTCTCTCGGATATCCTTGGATGCGGATACGGATATTTGGCACATCCCTAGTACTCTGAAGGAACAGCGCATCTTGACTTCCAGAGTATAGGTAACTAGGTAAGTATTCATTCTGGTAATTTCATTACGATCGAGACCTCGAACTAGATTTCGAGACTGAGCGCACGCTATGGTTAGAAGAATCCATTTTCAATATAATCACTAATGGATGTAGGTATAGTGTGTGCGTGATGTGTGTATGCTGATTTGTTACGTTATGTACCTATGCGTAGATAATTATTAACCTATTACTAAAATTAATGTTTAATTAATTAACGTATACTGCGGTATTACTTTTTTTTTGTTTCGATTTTCGATATAATTATATTTTTTGTTTACAAAATATAACACGATTACTAGGGCAGTCGTGTTATATTTTGTAAATAGGTAGTAGGTAGTAGTAGTTTAGTAAGTAGGTGTAGTTTACATTTGAAATACGAAGTTAAGTACCTCAGTAACGAAAAATCTGAAAGCCGAAGTCTGATAGACTTTATTTTAGGAAGAGACAAATACATATACCTACTTAGTCAAATGTATAAGGAGACTCCAACAATATAACACATCCAGATTTGTAACAGTAATATTGTTATGGTATCCATAGCACATTATCACGTCTTGAATTACTACCGCACTACCACTATGGTCCTGAAATGGCCTTTTGACTATAATTTAACACTCTCTGTATTCTAAGAACGCTAACTATATGGACTTACAGAATAGATAATACTTACTTAGTGTCTACTCTATAAATAAGTAGGTAACAATTTATTGTTTAATGTGACGATACAAACAGGACAAACGAATATACTTATTTTGTTATTCATCATTCCGTCTTTGTCAGGCTTTAAACCCGGTACGAAAAACGTCATTAATATTTACCAGTTTTGGTCTTGTCCCCACTTCACTCCCACGGGCCGCGGAAGAACTCGCATCTCGCAACAGACTAAATGAACACAGTCATAAAATATACATTTAAAAAAGTGAGAAAAAAATCAAAATGTATGTTAATTTCCCGCGCATAAAATGGAATGTGAATGGTGTTATTTGTGGAATTGTGATTGTTATTATTGGACATCAATTTAAGTAAGTTATTTATATTAATCTATTTATACCTGAAAAATACGAAGAAAAAGACACATTATTTCAATTAAAAGAATAAAAAAATAATAAATAATAATTCAATTTTATGAAGTCGTAGGTAATGTTTTGTTATGTAGTTGAGTTTTTTAATGGATCCCTGACTAGGTAACCGAAACCACCGAAGTGCCACGAATACGATCTAGAAACCACCGAAGTGCCACGAATACGATCTAAATCAAAATTCTTATTTTAAATAAATGAGCTAACTCCTTGAAAATTAAAAAATTGCCACCTACATTTTTTTTATAAATTTTCATGGCGGTTCGTAATTAAAGGGTTAATAGGCACAAGGCATAGGCATAGGTACAATCAGCGACACAATTTTATAAGTAATTCTGATTTTATTGTCTTAATTTTCGAGCTAAATTTTTATTAAGTGTGAACACGCATCTTTTGGGTTTGCTCGTTCCATCATAGAGCTCATCCATCGCTTTCCAACTCGCAAGATCGAGGTCATAAGGTGGGCCAATTAACATTTTCAGATATAAAATAATTGTGCTCTCTAACTAAAATATTAAATCTTAGCCGATGAGGTATGAGTTAAAATTCTTTTAATTTTTATTCCGTAACAATTGTCTTATCTATATATTTGAAAACGTGAAATGGCCCAGCGTGAAGGGCAAGAGAGTGAGGACTCTTTTGCCCCGTATCCCAATTTATTTAGGGTCGCCGTAACTTGTCTTTTGCTTTCATACTTCTCTTTTAGGCGTCACCTCGGTAGTTACCCCCTTTCTAACCTTATCAACTTTCACACATACTAACTCTAAGCTAAGTATTGTATAAAATACCTTGTGGCTCAGTAATAGCCGCAAGGGTCGATCCACCAGAGGGGTAATTGCGGAACTTTTTATCGGTAGGAATTGGTTTAATATTCATAATTAAACAACATTCATTGCGTTATTTACGTTGCTGTGCCGACAATTTATTCGAACAAATGACGCAATGGTTTAGAAATAATCTTCAATCCCATTCAGATTCTGACAAATTGTGCGTTTCGCAATTAGGGTGCAGGTTAAAGTACGCCTGCCACGGTTGATCCGTAAGTCGGTGACCATCTTTACATGCTGAGACCTCGCTGTGTCTCGGAAAGCACGTGAAGCCCTTGGTCCCAGCTATCATTCGTGGATCTGTTAGTCTAGTGCAGGGTTACTCAAAGTGGGGTTCGCGAACCCCTAGGGGTTCGCCATGCGACGGTAGGGGGTTCGCGACAAAATTTACGTAATGGCGGCTGGGTGACTGACAGGCGCATGCGGAAAGCATGAAGGCGCGCGCGCGACTGTCGCTCGCTCATGGCGTGACACGTTGCGCGTGACCTTTTATTCAATTAATCTTTATTTTTAACCGACGAAAAAAAACGGAGGAGGTTATCAATTCGACGAGTATATTTTTTTAATTTTTTTTTTGTTTTTTTTTTTATGTATGACCACGCATAACTTTTTACATAGTAGTCCGATTGTGATAATTCTTTTTTTATTGGAAAGGATATACTCCGAGGGTGGTACCATATAAATTTGAAAAACAAAATCAAACCCTAAGGGTCAGAAAACAGGGGATGATTGATTGTTCACTCACTGATTGTAATGTTTAACCACGCATAACTTTATACAGAGTAGTCCGATTTTTATAATTCTTTATTCATTGGATAGGGTATATCTTGCCAAGTATTATAAGTATATTAAAGCCACAAAAAATTATAAAATAAAAACTTTTTACCAAAAAATTTAACCGCCGAAAAAACTGTAAAGCAAAAAATAATAAACCTTAAAATTATGAGTCGGCGCTGGAAAATCAATGAACAAAGATCACTCAAAGCGCCGACTCATAATTTTAAGGTTTATTATTTTTTGCTTTTCAGTTTTTTCGGCGGTTAAATTTTTTGGTAAAAAGTTTTTTATTGTATATACAATGTTATTTTTTTCTTGTTGGGGGTTCGCTGTCATATGGAAACTTGAATGGGGGTACGTGGAGCCAGAAGTTTGAGAAACCCTGGTCTAGTGGTTAGTGACCCTGACTGCTAAGACTGAGGTCGTGGGTTCGATTCACACCCAGGACAAATCTTTGTGTGATGAGCACGATCATTTGTTCTGTGTCTGGGTGTAATTTATCTATAATATGTATGTATTTAGAAATACATATATAAGTATGTTTATCAGTTGTCTGGTTACCATAGTACAGGCTCTGCCTAGTTTGGGATCAGATAACGGTGTGTTGGTTGTCCTAAGATTTATTTATTTATTTTTATTTATCTTTTGACTGACGTTACGGGTCGTTAGAGGCCCGAAACACTGACAACCAGTCTAACCATGGGGTATCGTATTACCCAGTAACTATACTGGTACTCAGCTGCATCCAGTTAGTCTGAAAGGGGGCCCCAACTTAGTTGGGAAAAGTCTTGGCTGATTGACTATGAAATGATTATGAACAATGTATCAAATAATTAAGACGGTGTGTAAGTACCTAAAAGTAGCTCAGTCATACTCGAGTTTTTTCGAGAACCTTACCTTACCAATTAATGTTTGCACTTGCACCATCGAATAACTGACTATATTGCACAGAACTCTACTAATTTAAAGTAGAAAATAATGGAAAAAAAGCGTTGGGTGCTTGATGTTTTTTTTTTTTAATACCTCTTAAAGCACCACACGCTTATTTCCATTATTTTCTGGTTTTTAGTTTGGTTTTCTATCGAAGCGTGTTTTTTCGTTTATTTTTTTATTTTTATTATTTATTTGCCGATGGGATCGGAAGGTTCTGGAGTGGCGACCGCGTACTGGAAGACGTAGCGTTGGAAGGCCTCCCACAAGATGGGCCGATGACCAGGTGAAGGCCGCAGGAATCCGTTGGATGCGAGAAGCACAGAACCGGTCGAAGTGGCGGTGCTTGGGGGAGGCCTATGTCCAGCAGTGGACGCCTTTCAGCTGAAATGATATTGATTATTTATTTTCTATTTTTTAGGGTGTTACGAATTTTGTGATGTATGTCAGCGTAGTTTTCAAAGACAGTTTTTTGCTATCCTGGTAACCCCGTCAAGAATAATGGCACTTTATTGTATTGTCATCGATTCTTAATAAGTACGCCAAACGAGTTAATCTGACGTTTTGAAAGGGGTCAAAATCATGTTCAAAGTTTCTGTTACATAGGCACATTGTATACTAACATAGGTTTGAAGCTAATAAAAGCGTATTAAAAACTCACCGCCTTTTTGTAAGAACTTCGGAAAGACACAAATTCTTGAAAAACTGCTCTTCTTACGTACACGTGTCGTCATTACCTAAATACCATAAGTCGACATAATAAAATCGCGATGAGATTTTTTCGCGAACTGAATTCAACTCTCGGTGTTTAACCGAGCATTGAGAATTCAACAAACTGCATCTCAGCGAGTCGAAAATCGAACAGTGTATTTTACTACTTGATTTTCAAGTCTCGGCGCTAAGCAGAAAGTTGAAAATCCAGTGCGCGACAAAATCCCGCCGCCATGCGCCATTTTATTACATCCGAGTGAAAGTCGACCACCGGAGCCCTATTTAATGTGACAATGCAACATTTTTGTCCAAAAATAACATACTTTCTCACTACAAGTGCAGCAAGAAATAATGAAAAAGACCTAAAAAATAGCAGAAAATAATAAAAGCATAAAAAATGGAGTGAATTAAGCAAAAAAGTAGTTTCCTTTATTTCCCAATACACTGATCTATCGCTATGCTAAAAACTTCAGTCATTTTTCATGTTAAGAAGAGTACCTACCAACTAATGCAATTAGGAGCGCGCTATCGCATAGCATCAAAGATACCGCGAAAAAAAAGATAATTGTCAAATTGAGACCTGTCACTTGACTTCTCACTTGTCATCTGTCGGTACAACTATAAATATCAGTACGAACAGACCGTTCAAAATGATTTCAACAACTAAAAAAAATTAAACTTTATCTCAATTGGATATTCATGTCAGATTGACTGGTTGTCTTGTACTGTCTTCATTCTGAAACATTCCTTGTGTCATTGAGATAGTATTTAATTTTCAGAGTTGTTTCGATCATTTGGAACAGTCTGTTCGTCCCGATATTATTAACGCTGAATGTACCAAACTAATAATGACAAGATAGAAGCTGGCTGTTTACAATCGTTACGTTATTAGTTACTACCCTGTACCTAAGTGTAATTATAACTTAAAAAAGCGATATTTTAATAACTTAACTACATCGGTTTAACACTTCTTGTTAAATACGAAAATTATATGATTGCCACCCTTTAAATTGTTTTTACCTTGGTACAGTCAGTAAATATTACTTACATTACGAGGTCTAGGTTGCTTACCTGCTTATTAAGTGCCAGTTCAGCCAACTCATTGAGGTGGAGGACGGCCACTCGGCAATATTTTGGCCCTTTTAACTGCGAGATGCGAGAATTCGAATCTAAGAAATATTGACATCTACTTAATAAAGTTACAAGGAGCGGCCTAAGCTGCTGGGTCTGGAATCATGCACTTTTGTCGGCAGATTTTCTAAAATTCATCCGCTAAAGGGGTAGGAGATAAAGGTTTGTAGGTATGGAATTTCGTAATTTCTACCGATGGGAATGTCATCGGGTACACGGCTTGTAAATATATGATTTCTGTAACTGCACAGCATTGACGAATTCATATAAAAACGTTTAAAGGTAAATTAATAGTGGAAAGTTGGTTAACACTTTACATCTTTCTAGGTAGGTCTAAAAAAAACAATAGGTTGGTGTGAGTGGATTACATGAAATAATGAAAAACCACACCACAATATAAATACAGACAGTACAGAAACTACGAACAAACGTTCATTCAACAGCGCGCATCTACGAGACCCCTGTGGCGGGTGCCGTGTCGAGACGAGAGGGCGCGTTATACGTTAAACTATTGCAACACCGACCGCCCTCGATCTTTTCAAAGATGTCACGAGCGTCTTACGTATTTTATAATTAAATGCTGTCATATACATACAATAAATACAGTAGAATTCGGATATAACGACCCCAAACGGCGACTCTTTATCGTACTAAACAGACAACGCCACGAAACGACCGGATAATTTAAGCTTGTTTTTTTTGTAAATATTACTGTAATTCTTAATATGAAATAATTATAAAGTTTGATTAATTTTCATTTAAAAAATAGTGCGGTTCTTTTTCATGACTATTTCTTTATAAAGCAAGGTAGATCATTGAAATATATGACAAATAAAAATGGGCCAAGAATGACCCCTGGGGAATTCCCATACGGACAATATAATACGTAGATCGCTGCCGTTAACGTCCATTTTTTTAATCCTATTATCCAAACAAGAAACAAGAAGATCCATGGCAGTATTTCTAATACTAGTATTGCAATTTCTTGACCACTGTTTCAAGAGAAACACAATCGAAAGCCTTAGATAAGTCACAAACAATACCCAGGACATCGTGTGACTTCTTGCAGGCCTCAAAAATATGTGCAAGAAGCTACACCAGCATCAGTAATCGAGGGACCCCGAATTGTTTATTGTTTAATAACTTACATTTATTCAAATGTCCTTACAATCGATGTGGCATCAATTATTCAACTAAATCGTCGACTAAAAATGAGTAGGTAATTATGATCGAAGACAAATAGTTCTAGCTTCCATACTGCCCATCAAATTAGTATGTCCACTAACTCTCAATGCTGACCGTACCCATAAACCAAATTCTTGCGCAAATGGTTTACATATTCCATTCAATACAATTACGCAAAATCTATATATAATATATATAAATTACGCGTCACGTTGTTTGTTCGGGATGGACTCCTAAACTACTTAACCGATTTTAATAAAATTTGCACACCGTGTGCAGTTTGATTCAACTTGAAAGATACGATAGCTTACATCTCAATTTATAGTCGCAATAATATTATAAAGAGGATAGATTTCATTGTTTGTTTATATTGAACAGGCTCCGAAACTACTGGTCCAAATTGAAAAAATATTTTTGTGTTGGGTCGCCTATTTATTGAGGATGGCTATAAGTTATATAACATGACGCTACGATCAAAAGGAGCGGAGCAGCAACGAAAAATTGACGAAAACTAACAGGCAATTCGATGCGACGGGAAGGGTTACGGGAGCAAAAATTTGACGCGGACGAAGTCGTGGACAGAAGCTAGTTAGAAATAAAAATCTTATATGGTTAAGTATAATGTACCTAGGTATAAAACAGGATGTAATGTTTGTAAATAGTCCCGATACCAGAATGCAACATTTTCAAATAATATAGAATTAAGGCTCCCGCAGGCCGACATGACTCCAGTAAATCAATATCCATGAAGCTTTGTTAGAAATTGTGCTATTAAAGACGCCCTACGCCTGTCTGTGGAAGCCTTTAGTGTTACTATTACTGATAGCCTAGCGGGACAAGATGGAGAAAACAAACGAACTCTGGTCCACATTACCTGATTTACCTGGTATCGAAAGAGCTGCTGTCATGGATGCAGGCTCTAACAGTAACATTATACAGATTTTTATATTATTTTAATTTAATATTATTACTTAATAAATAATAATATTCTTATTAGCTCTGTTCTAATTTGAGATTTAGTGGAGACTGGGTTATTTTTAAGTAATGCGGCTTAAATCTTATTCAAACAAATAAATTGATATGTAACATGATGTATCTATTGAGTGCTTCTTCAACACAGATGACATTCCGGCCTACAAATTTACATAACAGGTAAGATGCGATTTACATATGAAATACTAACTTCTGACCGCGACAACGCTCGTGTAAATATTTTAGATTTAATATTTTCTTTTATATATTCTATGACACTCGGCAACACTGTAGGTTTCCATAATGCTACGGCTACATTGTAGTGTTAACGCGAGCTACAATACGCGCGCTCTCTGTTAATGACAGAGCATTTTGCTCTGTATAAGACGTCGAGAGGTGTGCGAGTGAGAGCTATTTTTCTTTTTGGAATGACATCTCACAATTCAACCTAGGAGGTTGTGAGCTGCACCCTAATTGCGAAACGCACAATTTATCAGAATCTGAATGGGCTTGAAGATTATTTCTAAACCATTGCGTCATTTGTTCGAATAAATTGTCGGCTCAGCAACGTAAATAACGCAATTAATGTTGTTTAACTATGAATATTAAACCAATTCCTACCGATAAAAAACTCCGCAATTACCCCTCTGGTTAACCGCACTTGCTTGTGGCTGCCTCAATAAAATAAGGCCGTCAGCCAGAGCACAGTCTATTACTGAATAGCAGAATTATCTGTAAACGCCACCTCCATCTATGATCGATTAGCAAAATTATCTGTTCTATGATTATCTCGGGACATCGCCGCTAACTATGATTATGAATATTATGGACGATTAAGCTCGTCATATAAATAGCGAATTATTAGACTCTGAAGACAGTTCGGTTACGAATATGAAACAGTAAGAACAAGTTTAGTGATTCTCATTAAAGTTTCTAATTGCTGTGTTTGTGACAATTTGAATAAATTGTTAGTGTTTTTGGTGTTAACTGGCAAATAATTATTTATCCCGAACCAAAGCTCGTAACAGTATTATCGCGACAATGTAGCCCTGGCATAAGTGTAATCAAATCACTAGTTCCGAAGTTTACCCCTAGATACAAATCAAACTTATTAGTTTATCCTCGTTATAACATGAGGTAGGTGCCTATAGATAACCATTTCTCGTGTTGAAAATTTAAATTAACTAATTCCCACGAAACCTGCTTAGCACGTATCTATGACTATATGATTAGGTAATAAGTTTCAGTGGTTCATTGTAATATAATTTGGAAAATAAAATTCACAACAGAAAGAACATACCTAGTTTACTTTTTTCCATTTGAACATAGATAGCACGGCTACAAATCAAGCTATTCATTACCAGTTTTAGCTGAGCTCCGATTGTATATATTTTTCGTAAAATGAGAAGTCAGCTTATACTTGCAATGTATAGCTTGAGTCGTCGCCATGCGTACCTAACAACCTTAACACTGATTTTTAATTTACTAGACTAAAATGACAGCTGCAATCAACCTTTGTTTGGTCAACATATTAATAGCTGTCATTTTGGCCTAGCAAATGAAAAAATAAATAATAGTTTAAAATAATAATATCTTAGGACAACCAACACAACGTTATCTGATCCCAAACTAGGCAGAGCCTGTACTATGGCAACCAGACAACTGATAAACATACTTATATATTTCTAAATACATACATATTATAGATAAATTACACCCAGACACAGAACAAATGATTGTGCTCATCACATAAAGATTTGTCCTGGGTTGGAATCGAACCCACGACCTCAGTCTTAGCAGTCAGGATTAGTAACCACTAGACTAACAGAACTAAAAAACTAAGAAATGCGCTTTCATAGAAAACCAAACTAAAAAGTACAAATTAAAGGAAAACAGCTGTGGGGCGCTTGATATCAATGAAAAAATACATCAAAAAGCTTTTCAATTTTTTAGGTTGTTTCGAATTTTGAGACGTATGTCAGCGTAGTTTTCCCAGCAAGGATAATGACTAGCCATCGGCGCGGGAGATATTATAGTGCTCAAGTGTGTGCGCAGACACAAGAGCACTCACTCTTCCCTCACTCTCATAGTCCGATGGGACGGCAATCCGACACGACCGGAGAGAGATCAGGCGTAGTACCAACGGCTTAACGTGCTTTCCGAGGCACGGGGGTATCACACCGCCAACTTCCAAACTCCGGGCTGCTACTAAGAAATTCCTAATGGAAAAACCCAGAAACACTATGCCCGACCCGGGAATCGAACCCAGTACCCCACGCTCAGCGGTCGCGCTTGCGACCACGAGACCAACGGGGCAGTTAACCTACATACGTATGAACTTAATTAAAGCGTGTTAAAAATCTGTGCTACAATTTAGCAACAGTTCCGCAGCTTGCGGGATACTTGTAAAATACAGTAACAGTAGGAATGGCTTTTATTTTGACAATTCAACAATATTCATTGCGTTATTTAGGTACGATGGAGACAATTTTTTCATACTAAAGAAGCAATGGTTTAGGTCAAATTGATTCAGAATTTTATTGATTAGTATCAAGTGTGTTACGCAATTAGGGTGATCCTCGTTTGTGAAGCAAACATAAGAAAAATTGAGATTTTCCTAAAAATCAACGACGTGGTTTCTTTACCCCTAATAGGTTCAGATTTTTCTGTTGAATATGAATTCCAAGAAGTATTAGATAGATACGGCATCAGCCCAAAAAACTTTATTAAGATCACCGTCGCGTTAACATGCGTTTCAAAATTGACACCGAATGTTACGACAAACCGCTTTTCAGCAATTACTTACATACGTAATAGCTAAGATTTTATACTAGGGGAAATCAAAAAAATGTAGAAAATGGGCATATGTAACTGCAAGTGTGCCTTTGGTTTGTGGGTTACCATTTACCATCTCCGCGGTGGCTAAATGATCCTATAATAGCTCAACAAACTGAAAATACCGTAAACCGCAATCCAGGATAAATGAAGATCTTAATTACATACGGTGACTATTATGTTATCTCTATTGAATGACATCACAAGCAGAGATGTGCAAAATAGGTTATTAAATGTATTCAAATGCAAAATGCAAATACTTTTGTATTTTCTTATTTCAAATACAAAATACAAAATAGTTTTTCATTTTATATTTAAAATACTAAATGCAAAATACGTATTTACAAAATGCTTTATTAAAATAAAATACTTTTAGTTTTAAAGTATCTTTATTTTGTTAAAAAGTTTATTTATTTCAGTCAGCTAACAGGGTGGTAAATTTACTGTGATAACTTACTTAAATTAAATTTACTTAACATATTTTAATAAAATAATTAGCTCAAATACACTGTCGATCATCTTTCTCCTGTGTGGTCTCATAATCATGCCACCATAAGAAAAAAGTAAAACTAATTATCTAAGTGGCCTGGCAAGAAAGCAGTTCAATTCAGTACCTATTGCCATAGTGAGAAAAACAAGTACCATTTCTCATCACATTAATTATTAATTCTTTGATGTTTACAAAACTTAGCAAAAAGTATTTTGCATTTTGCAAATACAAAATATGTCCTAAAAAGTATTTCAAATGAAATATAAAATGCTTTTCTAAAAAAAGGTATACAAAATGGAAATAGGTATTTTGTATTTTCTATTTTGCATTTTAAATACTGTTATTTTTAAAATGTCACATCTCTGATCACAAGGTAGGTATGTACGCACGGCCACACATCAAGCTATACATTTCCTGACATCTCATTGTACGAAAAGCCTGTACAATGCGAGGTCAGCTAAAACTGGAAATGTATATGTTGACCGGTGTCCGTGTACTATTACTATGCTTCATGAAAAAATCTTTATACTGTAATCTTGTACATGCGATTGTGAAACCACGTGATTTAAAACGTACTGTTATTCGTACAGTTAGTTTCATCACAATTTGTCTGGTAAACTATAACCAGCACCCTGAAAATTTGTTAAACAAAATCTGAATCACTTTGTTTTCTTATAAAGTTTCAAATGAATTGTAGTACCTATCAAAATTTCGTAATTGGAAAATTAAAATGATTGTAAGTCCCTAATAATATCACTTATCTACTAATAAAACCACATTGGAAAAGTCTGACCGCCAACCCTTCATCGTGGCCGTAATATAGACAGCGATGAGGGGGGTTGGCGATCCACGCCCCAGTGTACAGTGATTTGAAGTAGGGGCAATGACTCCTAATTTCTAAGTCGCCACCCGGTGGCAACTGGGAATTTTATTCTCGATTACCACCAGGGTGCTTACTCTTGATTTTAATTCTGATCGATTGACATTGGAATTTTGACGTTTCGCAATCTTGAGTTCGACGCTAGCGCCAAAATGTGTTTAAATTGGGTGTCCATTTTGGAGAACTAAGTGGAATCGAGATCGGGCGTTGTTGTTGTTCCAATGTTGACACTATAGTTTTCAAGAGTACCGAATCACGTGTATGCAAAATTAACATTGGAATCCTATTGGCTTTAGATTGGAATTAAAATTACGTTGAAGAGTAAGCCCCCTGGTGCCAATGAATGTGGGGGCAACTGGAAATACTCGTATTTATCGGCCCTCCGATAAACAACACGCGCAACCGGTTCAACACGTCACACCCATAACTATTCTGGACTATTCTGGCATTTCGATGACGCGCACTCGTAAAATTTTCGTACACCAAAAATAACCTACGCGACTAAAGAAGTTTTTGCTTCAAAAAGCCTGTTACAAAATATAGAACGTGAGCGTAGCAAACTCGGAAATTTGGGAACCCTGCTCGTTATAGCTAGCGAGAGAGAAATTCCCGAAGAGCGAGAGAGAAATTCCCGAGTTTGCCTATCGGTCCAAAGGTTAGAGGCCCAAGGATTAGGCTAACCTAAACTGCTATAAAAACGGGGTTAAGGTTTTCGTCATAATTAGACGAAGTAAGTTCTTTTTCTCTATAATGGTCAAAAGAAAACAGAACCTATAAGGTAGGGTGTTAAAATTTTCAGGTTCGTTTCGTGCACTCTTGCATTTCACATTCTTTTGAGCTTTTCTTCAAAACTCTTCAAAGCAACTAATTCCTAGTTCTATTGGAATAATAAAAAAAAAAACTAAGCAAACTTGTCCGAGAGTGCAAAATTTTGGAGCTCTTGCTCACGTTCTAATAATTAGCTCGGTGTTCAAGCTAGAATAAATACAACATTTTAGTCACTTTCTGTTTTAAAATTATTATAAAACAAAACCTAACCTTACCGAGGCGGGTTGCAAAAAATGTCCATCCTGCACCCTAATTGCGAAACGCACAATTTATCAGAATCTGAATGGGATTGAAGATTATTTCTAAACCATTGCGTCATTTGTTCGAATAAATTGTCGGCTCAGAAACGTAAATAACGCAATGAATGTTGTTCACCTATGAATATTAAACCAATTCCTACCGATAAAAAGTTCCGCAATTACCCCTCAGTCCTGCATAATTCTAACACCTACTTCATCAAAAAGCGCTGGCAAGCGGTTTGCTCGCATCATAAATTATCTCTCAAAACAAAAACCCTTACAAGCTGGGTACCAGAGGGGTAATTGCGAAACTTTTTATCGGTAGGATTTGTTTTAATATTCATAGTTCAACAACATTCATTGCGTTATTTACGTTGCTGAGCCGACATTTTATTCGAACAAATGACGCAATGGTTTAGAAATAATCTTCAATCCCATTCAGATTCTGATAAATTGTGCGTTTCGCAATTAGGGTGCAGGTTAAAGTACGCCTGCCACGGTTGATCCGTAAGTCGGTGACCATCTTTACATGCTGAGACCTCGCTGATAATATCACGCCGTTAATCTCAAAGGTTATATATAGTACACTCACATTTTTCCAGTTATGTTTAAGTCCTTTGTCTTAAGGGCTGCACTGAAAATATTCTTTGGAATCTATGGTGGACAGAATTTTAAGCTGTGGCCGCGCCTGGTAAGTATCATCATCATCATCATCATTTCAGCCGTAAGACGTCCACTGCTGGACTTAGGCCTCCCCCAATTTGAGGGGCTTTGCCATAATCGCCACGCTTGGCAGGCGGGTTGGCGATCGCAGTATGGTGGTAAAATGCATAGAGAACGCTGCTGCCCATTGCTGGTAAGTATCGCTGATGTTATTTAAAAGACGGCCTCTATTCTACAGGTCTATGACTTATACCCAATTCATACTTTATACTTTCTTTCTTTCATACATATCTATTCATTGCAATTGAAGTTTCTTCGCAGCTCCTGCCTTCCTGAAAGCCATAGCGATAGTTATGGTATACCTAGTACCTAGGGTACGTAGCCGTAGGGTAGGGTAGGTCTTTTACGTCCTGCTTCCAACACATAGAGGAGCAGTAGAAAAATTATAGGCTAACCATGTCTGTGTATGCAAGGCTAAAGCAGCTTAAGGTCGATCCAAATTAAAATTATGGTCAGCCATGGAGGTTGACCATTGTCGACAGCAAATTCCTGGCAATCTACAATCAATAGTCAATCTACTCCTAACACGACTAACGTTAATCTTTTCAGAAACATCTTGCATGCCGCTTCTGTAGCAGGAGTGAAGGTGCTGCTACCGTTGATCAAGCTCATACAGATAGCTGTCGTTAGTCTGTATCAATTGGATTCCAGTGCATCGCTGTATCCACCTCATGCAAATGTACAGGGTAAGTGTGATGCTAGGTTGGTCTTTTAAAGGGAACCTTTTGAAAGAACGACTCTGGATTAAGTGGAAGAAATATAAGAACATTAAAGACTACAATGAGTTCTCTGAATACCGAACAACTTTTAAAGAAACCTGTCAGACCTTTTATTCAGTTTATATCAAATCCGTTGAAGATAACATCACCTGTAATATTAAACACTTTTGGAAGTATATTTCAAACCGTAAAAGTAAATCTGGTATCCCTTCCACAATGCAGTACCAAAACGTTAAGTCAAGTGCTCCAGACGTGATCTGCAACATGTTTTCTGATTGTTTCCTTTCTGTCTTTGAACCGAAATCACCCTCACTGCTGGCGTGGACTCCGCCAACAAACTGTGACCCTAATGCTAATTTGGTTGAAAACCTGTATATTGAGGAATCTAAAATACTCAAGGAGTTGAAACTTCTTGATCCGTCCAAGGGAGCGGGCCCTGATGGTTACCCGGCTCTTTTCTTTAGGTTTACCGCTGACAGTATCTGTAAGCCACTATGTATAATTTATAATAAGTGTTTAAGAGAGGGTGTTTTCCCTGGCGTATGGAAACGTGCTAACATCGCCCCCGTACACAAAGACGGCACAAACCATGACATTGAGCAATATCGACCTATCTCAATTCTGTCGGCCTTGTCAAAACTTTTTGAAAGACTCGTACATAATGAAATTTATCCAATCTTGCACAGCTCCATCATCGCTGAACAACATGGATTCGTTCAACAGCGATCAACTGTCTCCAACCTACTAATATTTTCCAACGATCTCTTTGAAAATATTGACAGACGCCTTCAAGTAGATGCTGTCTACACGGATTTCAAAAAGGCATTTGACAAGGTCGATCATGAAATTCTTTTGAACAAAATAGCATTTAATGGGATACGGGGGAATTTGCTTCGCTGGTTCTCATCCTATATTACTAACAGGACACAAAAGGTTGTCGTGAATGGCTACCAATCTGGTGATGTGCCCATAACCTCAGGTGTTCCACAAGGCTCGATCCTGGGACCACTATTATTTATCATATACATAAATGACACAAATAAGTGCTTTACAAATACAAAATTTCTCCTGTACGCTGATGACTTAAAAGCATATAAAACGATACAGTCTATGGATGACTGCCTTAAGTTCCAAGAAGATCTAGATAGACTCGCGGGTTACTGTCTTGAGAATAAACTACATCTAAGCCTTTCGAAATGTTATTTTATTAATTTTACAAAAAACCGGTCAGTCATTAATTTTAAATATAAATTACTTAACTCCATACTTACGAATGTATCAATCGTAAGAGATCTTGGTGTATTATTCGATAATAAGCTGTCATTAAATCAACACATTGAAAAAAATGTTAATAGCTCATTCAAAATGTATGGATTTGTTGTAAGGTCATCCGCTGAGTTCAAGCGAGATTCCACTTACCTGTATTTGTATAAGACGCTTGTACGGTCACAACTAGAATATGCTGTACCAATCTGGAACCCGTTCTATAAGAAATATATAGATGAGATCGAGAAAGTCCAGCGTAAGTTTCTAGGAACCATGCATTACAGGTGTCACAGGATTTACCTGCCTTACTCCGACTTATTAAGTAAATATAAGCTTGTTACCCTAGAATCTAGACGTAGGTTCTTGGAGGCATCTGTGTTGCATGGTATTGTTCATAGTCATTTTGATTCAATTGACCTTACGAGCAGTTTATGTTATGCAGTCCCTCGCACCATTAACAAACGGAGTGTCCGTGCTGGTACCCTATTTGCTCTAAATAGCTGTCGAACCAACTCTGGTTTGCGCTGCCCTATTCGCCGAATGGTAGACTCATACAATAATTTTTTTATCGATATTGACATTTTTTTATGCTCAAAATCAAAATTTAAATTGTTATGAAACTTTTATCTAATAATAATGCAATGAAATGAATGTATAATAATTAATAATAGATCTAATCCTATTTTGTATAATTTTAATTTTGTCTTGTCATTAATTTATTTGTTGTGAATGATGTAATAATTCAGTATTGCCAGTAATGTCAAAAATATTAGAAAAAGTTCTTCACAACCGGTTACAAAATTACTTAAACTCTATTAATTTTATTACCGATCGCCAATATGGATTTAGACCAAAAAGCAATACTACTACTGCTACAATCGATCTCGTTACCAAAATTAAGCGAAATATAGACAATAAAAATATAGTCGTGGGTATCTTTGTCGATCTAAAAAAAGCATTTGACACCGTCTCTCACAAATTACTATTAAAAAAGCTAGAATCCATTAACATCACTGGAAGTGCACTAGAAATGTTCAAATCTTACTTAACCAACCGCTCACAAATAGTTAAACTGGGTAATCATGATCAAAGTAACGCGCTACCAATAACATGCGGCGTTCCACAGGGATCCATTCTGGGTCCTCTGCTCTTTCTCATATATATTAACAACATCACCGAAATAAAGCTACATGGCCACCTTACCCTATATGCTGATGACACATGTTTATTTTACTTTGGTTCTTCCATCCACGACATTATTACACTGGCCCAAGATGATTTAAATTCTCTATACACATGGTTTCAATTTAATCTTTTAACAATAAACATATCCAAAACATGCTATGTAATATTTAAGGCAAAAAATAAAATCATTCCACCATTTGATCCACTTAAAATTAATGACGTACCACTGCAGCTAAAAACAAGCGAAAAATACCTCGGTCTGAGAACAGACAGTACTCTTTCGTGGAATGCCCAGATTGAATATATAAAAAACAAGCTCTCGACACTAGTAGGGACATTGCGCAACATAGTTCGATGTATTCCGCGAATTCTAAGATACACCATCTATAACTCACTAGTAAAGCCGCACCTACTATATCTGATTGAACTCTGGGGCAGTGCTACGAAAACAAAACTGTCAGAACTTCAACGATCGCAAAATAAATTAATAAAAATGCTTTTTAACTATCCCTATTTAACATCAACTTCAAAAATCTATAGTGACACAAAATTAATGAACATCAAGCAACTCTATATCTATAATACATGTATATTCATTAATAAAGTGCTTAACAAAAAAATACACACAAACATTATACTAACTCAATATCGACAAGTCAGCCAACGAAGCTCACGACGAGCGAGCCTAATAGTGCTACCTAAAACTAGAACCAATTATGGCAAAAAAATGGTTACTTTCGAAGGAGTGCAACTATATAATAAATTACCATCAAGTATTAGAAATATGCAGAAGCTCATGAACACAGACTTCATCATCACGTGAATGTCGAGGCGATTCAACTCCTTGACACCACTGAATTAGTGCGAAGACTAAAAAGGGTTAAACCCTTTGAGTTAGTGTAGTGCAGTGTAAGTGAACACAAACTGCAGTGAAAGTGCTAACTTTTATAAAGAACACGTTAATCAAGTGTCTTCCCCTTAACTGTCAGTGAGTAAGAAAGACGTTATTGGACGATTTCTTAGTTTTTTTGTTGCTTAGCAGTTTAAGTTATATTTAAATTACTTATTAGCTAATAGGCTAGATTGTAATGTGAATAAAGTATCACCTAATGTGATACTTTATAAAGTAAAAAAAAAAAAAAAAAAAAAAGTATTAGAAATGTACACTCACTCAATGCATTCAAAATTCAGCTCGGTCAGTATTTAACAGCAAGTAAAACACCCTCACAGAAATGAATGCGTTGGGTGGGTCGTGTTTGTGAAACTGTACATAGAGGTGAAGTCAAACCTTTTTATATTGTTAACATTAATTTATTGTTCTCAAGTAAGTGACATTTGTGTATGTTTTAATTGAGAATAAAGATTCTTTAAACCTAATTTTAATTTACACTATATGTTTAATCATGTCTTTTGGTGGCTCTCATTACCTATATTGTGATTTTAATATGTGGATAATGCAGTGGGCTGCAATATTGTTATATATACCAAATTTTTTGTTATGTTAAAATTATATATTGCAGCTGTTTATTGTCCCTTAATAAATAAAATAAAATAAAATAAAGGAGCTCGACGTAGAGTGGGATGTACAGTCAAATATGCACGTTAAGGTTTCATTTTTGTTATTACTGATATTTGAAATCAGAATGACAGTTTGAAAACGTATCACATGCCAGCTACAGTCCGTTCTCAATTATTTTATAAAACTACTTCAAAAAAGAAGGAGGTTCTCAATTCGTCTGTTTTTTTAATGTTTGTTACCTCAGAACTTTTGACTGGGTGAACCGATTTTGATGATTCTTTTTTTATTTGAAAGGTGCATTCCGTGTGGTCCATTTCAACTTGATCGAAATCTGACAATGGCATCAATGAGAAAACCAAACACTATTCCTATTTTGGCGAATTTGTGCGGAGTAAAACTAAAAATTTAAATAAAAACCTTTTTTCAAAATAATAACAACCGACTTCCTTAAAAACACTACAAAGTGAAAAATAACTTTAATTTCGAAAGTCGGTGGCAAAAAACGTAAATATAGATCCTAAGACACCGATTTCCTGCCGGGGTCGCGTGATTGTTCGAAAGAGATACCGTGACCCAGGCACATGGGCAACTGAAGGAACACGGATGGGTTTTAGTCAGTAAAAGTCTGACACGCCCTCCCGCTCCGCCCAGAGCGGGAGAAGTCATTTGATGAATTCCCATCCAAAAAAAAAAAAAAAAAAAAAAAAAAGACACCGATTTCCGAAATTAAAATTATTTTTCACTTTGTAGTGTTTTTAAGGAAGTCGCTTATTATTTTTCTCTGACAACAGCAATCTAACAGCAACCTTATAAAGAAAATACAGAATACAATGATTTTGACCGACTTAACAATGGCAGCAACCTTATTAGAATGAGAATAAAGATCACTGTGATCTATGACTGTGAGTTAGTCCAGGATGCAAAATCAGAGGTAAACTAACGGAAAGGACTCTGGCGGGTTTTTTTTTTTTTAATTGCTTATCTTTATCACTCTTTCACCGTACGTAGGTATGAGTTTTTTGGGTTCGGAAAGTCTCTTGGTGGCTGACTGACTTTAAACACATGAATGTCCTGTAGAACATGGAGACTCCCCCAGAGTTTACCAGAAGAAATGTTTACTTTATTTCCTTATCTGTTGTTTGTGGCCTTACATACTTAGTTCACTATACGAACCTAAACATAAAAGAACTTAGGGGCACCAAGCAAGAACGACATTGACAAAAAAAAAATCTGTAGAAGATCATGTAAATCCAGTTGGAATTCTACTGGATTTAGTTGAAGGAGGGCACGAAGGTTGATAAAAAATAATAGTTTAAAAAAACTAAAAAAACACGTTTCCATAGAAAACCAAACTAAAAAGTAGAAAATAATGTAAAAAAGCGTGGGGTGCTTTTTAAGGTATTTTTTTATTGATATCAGACACCCCACGCTTTTCTTCCATTGTTTTCTACTTTTTAGTTTGGTTTTCTATGGAAGCGTGTTTTTAGTTTTTTTTAACTATTATTTATTTTCTATTTTGTAGGGTGTTTCGAATTTTGAGACGTATGTCAGCGTAGTTTGTGACGTATGTCAGCGTAGTTTTCGAAGATAGTTGTTTTGCTGCCCTGGTAACCCTGGAAAGGATAATGGCTCAAATTTATGAAATTATAGTATTATCATCGGTCCTCAATAAGTCTACAGAGTTTAAATGAAACCTGGTCGTTTAAAGTGGGTCAAAATCGCGCTATAAGGAGTCGGTTACAAACAAACATACAAGTGAAGCTAATATAAAGCGTGTAAAAATGTTTACAGACAATAATATTGTCTTATACATGCTTATACATCTCATCAACATCTGCCTAGCCGTTTCCCCACTATATAGGAGTCGGCTTCCAGTCTAACCAGATGCAACTGAGTACCAGTATTTTGCATGGAGCGACTGCCTATCTGACCTCCACAACCCAGTAACTGGGTAATACGATAACCCTTGGTAAGACTGCTTGTCAGACTTTCGGGCTTCTGACGACCCGTAATGACTGTCTAAGATCTACGAAAGACAGCCTATACATCTATCTACTGTCAAAATCTTAATCACAGACACAGGCGCGGTCCGAGGGGGGGGGGGGTCCGAGGGGTCATGACCCCCCCCCCCCCCCCAAAGACAGTCATGCTGTCGAAATCCTGAACGATTTGCCTGTCTTACTATCTTAAAATTGTTCTCACTTGAGCCACGGAGACTCCGATGGACATTCGCAAAAACATTATAACCCGGGACATCATGCTGATCAGTAGCGCTTGCGACTACTAGACCAAAGAGGATGTACCTTCCTTAAAATATTCTTCAGTACTCGTGGTGACCCTCTCCCCCCCCAAAATGTTAGGCTGCGACCGCGCCTGCCCGGAGGAATAAGCAGAGGTTTACCTAAAGTATCTTAATTAATTTATGCAATAATAAGTCCCATAGCCTATCGATATAAGATAAACCGTTTACCTTATACAAGTTTTACAAGATACCAGCATTGAACTTTGTAATAATAGGTAACGCCTTATTGTGCTTAAAGGAATCCGCTTAAGGGTCACCTTTGACTTCGGCATTATTATTATAATTTGTTACCGACATCTGAATAGATTAACAGACAAAAAAATATTACACGTGTATATTGAGTAGCGGACGCATAATCAGCCTTTAAAGATTCCGCTGCTGAGACACGAGGCTTGTGTGAGAGGAGATTAGATCGAGTAGGCCTGCTTAACTAGCCAATAACAAAACAACTTATTAAACCAAATTATCATGATGCACTCAGGAATTTAAAAGGTATGCAGCATATCTATACAACATAGCACCACTGATCACGAATCACATTCAGCTCTAGTTTTTGAAACATCGTTTTGTTTCGAGTGTCCATGGAGTTTGAAACTCGTTGTTCTCCATAAGTATGTACCTACCTTGTTGACTGGCCTGTTAGTCTAGTGGTTAGAGACCCTGACTGCTAAGACTGAGATCGTGGGTTCGATTCCCACCCAGGACAAATGGTTGTGTGATGAGCACAATCATTTGTTCTGTGTCTGGGTGTAATTTATCTATAATATGTATGTATTTAGAAATATTTAAGTATGTTTATCAGTTGTCTGGTTGCTATAGTACAGGCTCTGCCTAGTTTGGGATCAGATAACGTTGTGTTGGTTGTCCTAAGATATTATTATATTATTATTACCTACTATTTCAAATGTCCAACTAGCTTCACATTTCTCCCTGACCGACACCTTGAAGTGCTTTCAAAATCGCTTGTAACTGCCTTAATTGAAATAAAATGAGTGCTAACTATACCTATTTGGCAGTGATGGCCCAGTGGTATCGGCTCCGACTTACGAGTTCCAGGTCGTGGGTTCGAAGCCAGGCAGGCGTTTTACTTTGTGTAAATAATTTCATCACCACTACTGTCAAAACGGTGAAGGAAACCATCGTGAGGAAACCCGCATGTCTTAAAACCAAAAATTCGAAGACATGTGACATCTACCAACCCGCACTGGGCCCGCGTGGTAGATTACGGCCCACTCCCTCTCACCGAGAGGAGGCCTTTGCCCCAGCAGTGAGAACAATTTAGGCTGGTTATGATACCTATTTAGTGAATTGTGGTGCAACAAGCGGGCCTATTGCAAACATACGTAGATACGTGGTACGTGTTTTTTTTTTGCAAAGGTGCATTTTGTCGTTAAATCTTATTTTAATCAAATCAAATCATTTATTCGCATAGAATGCAGGTATTTTACAATATAGCTGTTACAGAAATATAATGAGCCGGGTACATTCTGCCTGAGTTTCGACATGCAAAAATTTTACGAATAATTAAACAAATCTTGAACAAAATTATGAAAAAGTTAATCAATTAATAAATTATTATTACAAGTCTAGGTCATGCACAACGGAGTATTAAATAATGTCAATAAAATTAAATAGTGTCAATAAAATTAAATCATGTCCATAGAATTAAGTAATGTCAATAAAATTATACAGTTGATATGTCACACATAGTGTATATTTATTCATTATACTTACAGTCTAAGCAAATAAATAGGTACATACTTACCAATTTTTCGCATTTTCCAGACGGTCAAACCTTTGACTTCATAATAGTGGGTGCGGGCTCTGCAGGGTGCGTCTTAGCCAACCGACTGACAGAAATACCCAACTGGAATGTGCTGCTCATTGAGGCCGGGGACGACCCGACAGGAGCCTCAAACGTGAGAATGAATAAGCTTTTAATTCTTACCGCAGAAGATGGTGGCCTGGACAAAAAAAACAACCAGTACTCCATATTAGCTCTAGAGCTGTGGATGTCATGGCGATAAACCTTGATACATCAACGCACTGCTGGGCAAGTTTATCTCTGATAGTCCAAAGATGTCTGTCTTGTAAGATCTTACGTAGACACACCGCCTAAGCTACCAAACTCACCGGGGTCCTCGCAACAGCAAAGTATTGCATTAAAACTCGTAACACGGCCAAAGTGATCTAGAAGTTACGTTTTAATTGAAATAAGTAGTACACCATTGTAGAATAACAATCTCACATGTCTGCAAATCTAATTATTCAAATACAGACATGTACATCAGCATGTTGAGTTAGACCGCAATTCCTTAATTTAATTAGACAAAAGCATATTACCTTTCAATTTTTGCAACACTTCTGGAGCCAAAATAGCCAACTGCTAAACATTTAGGGGTCTCAGACCCTTTTGAACTTTTGCATGTCAGATTTTTATGATACACATTCCCTCCTCTTCATTCCAGATACCAGGCATATCAGTGTTAGTATCAGCCGCTCTACCTGACTGGAACTATTATACGGTCGACGATGGGGTCTCCAGCCAAGGTCTCAAGACGAAGAGCATCCAAATGCGAAGAGGTAAAATGCTCGGGGGATGCAGCGGGGTCAACTTCATGTTCTATGTTAGAGGCAATAAGGTTGACTATGACAGCTGGACCAAAGAGAACCAAGGTTGGGATTGGGATAATGTGACCACATACTTTAAGAAAAGTGAACGGTTAAACGACAAACGTATAATGAACAGTGAGTCAGCAGATTTACACAGCACCGAAGGATATTTAGCAATCACACAACCAAATTGGGAACATAAAACGAAGGATTACTTTAAGGCTTTCAAAGAAAATGGACATAACATTCTTTTAGAATCCAATGGGCATCAACAGTTAGGATACTCGCCTTCTAGTTTCACTGCCGATAAAAATGTTCGACAAAATACAGCCAACGCTTTTCTAAGCCCGATAAAGGATAGAAAAAATCTGCACGTCCTAAAAAATACACTTGTTAGAAGAATTCTTTTAAATAAGGATAAAAGAGCGATAGCAGTTGAAGTGAAACTTCCCGATGGAGAAATAATAAAACTTAATGCAAAGAATGAAGTAGTGCTATCTGCTGGGGCCATCAACACTCCACAGTTACTTATGCTGTCTGGCATCGGTCCTAAAGACCATTTAAAAGAAATGAACATAGATGTAGTATTAGATTCACCTAATATCGGCCAAAATTTACAAGACCATCCCTTGGTTCCTATAGTTATTTCTGGCAATAGGGGCATGTTTTCAATCTTAGACAATGTAGAGCCTTTAGGTAGTCTGGACCGTTTTCCTATGCCAACGATTTTGGGATTTGTAGCTCTTAACAAATCTCAAAGCTATCCTGATTATCAGATCACTGCTGTACCTACGCCAACGGCTTCAATTCTTCCACCCTTACTATGTTCTGATACTTTTACACTAAAAGATGCATCTTGTATAGCTCTAGCAGATGCCACACAGCAAAAAGGATCCTTCTTCACTTTAATAACGCAACTACACCCAAAATCTAGAGGCAAAATCAGGCTCAAAAGTTCCGACCCCGAAGACAGTCCTCTCATATATTCTGGTTTCTTCACCCAAAAAGAAGATATAGAAAACTTTGCGAAGTACGTAGAAGATTATGTAAGTGTCTTAAACACAACATATTTTAAGGAATTGGAGTCTGAAATCGTAGATATGAAAGTCAGTCAATGTCAAGACTTGGATTTTGGGAGCCATGAATACTGGAAATGTTACGTTTTAAACTTGGCGAGTACTCAGTACCATGCTATGGGTACTTGTGCCATGGGGGTCGAAGGTAAGGGCGTGGTGGATGAGACGTTGAGACTAAGGGGGGTGGCAGGACTCAGGGTTGTGGATGCAAGTGTAATGCCATCCACTACTAGCGGGAATATAAACGCACCAGTTATTATGATAGCGGAGAAAGCTGCTGATATGATCAAAATTGATCACGGAATACATGTATAACTGAATTTAAACTAACTCGACCGTGAACTGAATATAATGCCAAATTGTAATTCGTTTCAGAATGTACAGACGCCAGCACTTAAAGCTCCTACAATCTGTCAAATTTCTTTAATAGATTTTCAACCCTATCGCTAAAGAATTAGTTTCAAGATTGATTGGGAAAAATTGAGAGTTTCGGGTAGCTTGATGTACTGACGTCTGTACTATAAGCAGTCAAGAGTTCGTTTAGAGAAACAAAAATACATTTAAGAAAAAGTACTAAGTAGTAGATTATATTATCAATACAGTGTACTATAAATTGACTCGATTATCCTAATGTATGATATTTGTTATGTAGATGATTAATTAATATTGAATATCAAGTTGATGGTCATGATTAACTGTTGTTTGGAATTTGTGTTAACTCAAGGTATGTATGGCCAAAATAGTAGAATAAAAGATCTTATTTACTCCCTTCATCCTCTTTCACATTTATTTCTTTATTTGAATGCCTTACAACAATTATAGCTTTAACTAACATTTAACGTAAAAATATTTAACATCGTTTATACAGGATATTTACAAAAGTTTTACAAATAAACTTATAGAAAATAATCACGAAGGCTTACAAATAATCACGTTATCTAATTATGAATTAGATTTATGTGAAACTGTGAATTCAGAATCTAAGCTCTCGCTTCGGCCTTACGAAGATTACAATCTAACGCACTTTTTGGAAACTAAAAAGTAAGCACGATGCACAAAAAATCTGTACATACAACGTACGTCTCATCAAAAATTGCTCGCCCCTTCACAAAATTTTCTTTACAAACACCATGTGGCCATTGTAGCCAATGGGCTTACCTATCTACCAAAATGACGAACTTCCATACAATATTTCATCTCCTATTAGGTTAAATACGGATTTTAAAAAAAAACACACCGTAATGAACTGAAATGTTTATACAAGTAAGTAGATGTTGTGATGTTGCCACTTCACACGTCAATATTCTAGGGGTCAATATTTTCAAAACTAATTGGCGCCGGCATTTCCTAGCTGACTGATCCTGAGAAGAAACGCCGAAACAAACTCAAGTCGTATGGTCTTTTTTAAACTCCAAACATTATATTAATAGAATATTATGTGAGTCTAACAATACAAGGCCATGTCTGGAAGGGCTCTTAGCAATTGTCCTAAAGCATTTGTTGTCAACGTGGGCGATGGCGCCCACTTGTGGGAGTTCAAGACTTACTTCTCGGAAAAAGGAGAGGGGCATACGCCTATCTTACGACTATACAAGATGCAGTTTTGAACCTGCAAAACATTTCAGGAGGTTGTTATGAGTCTCGTAAATAATCATATAACAATACGATACCAAGTCAATAATACTTTTTATTTTAGATTTTTCAATTTTATTGTTTTTCAGAATAACTCTGGATGGTTAGCGCGGCTTTGGATCTATGAAAGAAATGTCGGTTGCGTTTGTTTGTGTGTGTGAAAGCGCAGTTTAAGGACTCGTACAGACTGGCCGCGTAAAAGGGAGTTTACACTTACCGATTTCCGTAAATAAGAATAAAATGAAAAAAAAACCTACCCATTTTATTATTGATTCGGGTCGAGAATCACTAACATAATTACCTCCTGAAATGTTTTGCAGATCCAAAACTGCACCTTGTATAATATTACACGTTTCTTTTATTAGCAGGCAGGAGAAGTTGCGGTGGGCAAAATAAAGTTCAGAACCTATGCGGCCTAAAGGAGCCCCTTTTTTTTGTTTGGGTGGGAAATCATCAAATGACTTCTCCCGCTCTGGGCGGAGCGGGAGGGCGTGTCAGACTTTTACTGACTAAAACCCACCCGTGTTCCTTCAGTTGCCCATGTGCCAGAGTCACGGTATCTCTTTCGAACAATCTCGCGACCCCTACATTGCTGCTGATATCTCTTTGAGGCGCGCGTGGAACACTACGCGCCGTCGACCCGAGCCTACCACCCGCAAGCTCGCGCCTACGGTGGCCGGAAGTCCGCTATCGACTCCCGACGCCCGGGGCGTCTCCTCCTGCGGCGACTAGGGACGTGAGGGCGCAGAGACTGCCACTCCCTCACGCGCCCCGCCATAGGAGCCCCTTTAGGAAATGATTTTTTTTTTTAATCTTTCCTTCTCGCTCTCTTTCGAGATAGACTAAGCAAGTCATGTGGAAAATTTCAAGCTCCTGGACCCAACCTGTGCGTTGTACGTCATCAAATGTAATTAAGATTTTTAATAAGTAAAAGATTCTTCTTCTTAATAAAAATCTTAAGTTTATCACAAATTTTCCTTTTCTCAGTATCTTTCAGTAGTATCTTTCTTAGTACCTAATTAATGTACTTCAAAATACAAGTTGTGGAGGAGCCTACAATTTCAAATTAGACGATCTAATACACTTTTACACACTTTTGTGCGTCGTGCTTGGGTCAAACCAACAATTTGTCGCCAACGTTGGCCATTTTTGTGTTGTTGTAATGGCAATGTGTGAAGCATGCCATTCAAGGTGTAACAGACAGGTCAGACCTGCGAGTAATAACATTTATTATAGTAGCAACACCGATTTAGGAGACTTAAACAGCAGTTCAATGCATTTTGTTGGAAGAGCAATCGATGTTGCCATTTAAAGTATTTATACACCTTGAAAATAAATGAAACTTAGACCACGAGTGATATCATTGAAATAATGTTGGTTAAAGTGATCGAATTAACGCCTAAAATTAAAATGATTGATAAACATACGAAAACACGTCATGTTACCTTATAAATAGGTATGAAATGGTTTGAAACTGATTTTTTTCTCAAAATGTATTTCATAGGCTTTAAATTAAGAGATGAAATAACTTTTGCATCATATAAATACAAAATAGAATAGAATATTCAGTCGGTAATTTTATGAACGATTGTATCAAAATGACTTATGGAATAATGACCAAGGATTTCGGTTTTTCAGGCATTCTTTCCGATAACTACGTATTTGTTTTTCTTTCATTTACTCCTGGTTCTTTGCTCACGTCGCGTTTCGCGGCCTTAACGTCGCTTTAACGAAGCGAACACGTTCAATAACCGCCTACGCTAAATGCAAAAAGTTACTTTATTATAATTGATATTTGCATGACCCATAATAATCTAAACCTTCATACTTGCCATCACACTAAATTGATACTCGTGCGTTAATTTAAAAAGTAAAAAACTGAGGATACTCGACTAAAAACTACTAAATTCTAAAGTAACTAAATTAAAAGTAATTTTAAAATCAATAAATTAAGGACTTAAAATTAAAATAAACTAATACTAGTAAGTATCTGATTTAGATGGACGTTACTAAACTAATAAATGAAAAATATATGAGGGTAGTTTTAAATAAGTGCAATTGGTAACTTTCGGCTTTCTTCGAGATTCAAAATGGCGTCTATACAACTTAATAGATATTTGCAAATTAGACAAAATCGTGATTATGTGGAAGGCACATTTTAAAGACAAAATGTCATTTATGTAATTACATGATAAAGTATGACATGACATGTAACAATATTAAAGAAAATTACAAAAATAATACATTTATATAAATATTCGCTTACCTATGTGAATATTCAAAGAAAGTTCATAAAAGAATCCATTGCTCACTAAAATGGAAATGTTAATATTTTATTCTTAAACAAATTTTCTAAAGACTTAACAATAAAAATAAATAAACTTGTTATACTTATTTCTGTTAAGAATCAACTTTGCTGGTCATGTATACTTCCACAACTAGAAAGTTTTCGTAGTTTACTTTCAAAATTGATTTAATTGTTGCAACTTTCACATTACCACAAAATGTTGATATTTCAATTACATGAACGGTAAAGTTAATTTAATTCAGATATTACACAAAGTATGAATAACACAATGCGGCGCGTCTATCGATGAACAGCACTGGGTTTTTAATGAGCGCTTCAAAAACGGCGGGAAAAAGAAGACCACAAATAATGTTATAGACTTATTTTGCAACATAGTTTTTTTCAACCTTGTTGCTTAGAGATTATGTTTTATTTTTTCTATAGGACGTAATTTAAAAATGAGAATAAATTATTTTTATTCTTATTTTAAAAATTCGTTTCATTTTCAATCAAATAATAAATATATTGAAAAAGATAGTAAACTTTTTGTATGTGTGTTAAGGTTTATAATCAAGCTATATTCAATCGCGGCCACTTAGCGATGCGTTTTTGTTCCTAATCCTTTTTGGCCGTTTTGGTCTCCCTACAGTTGCTATCTAGAACTCTGCATAGCGTCCACAACTATTCGATAGGCTTCCGAGTCGAAAATGACACATATTCGATTATATGATTTTGCCTAGTCCCCGAGAGCAAATAAATAATAAATAAATTCTTTATTTCACCACAAGCCATGACATTAAAATATCCATAAAACTAAGAATATTTAAGACTTATTACTAGATAGCTGTCGGAAGAATAGTGGTCGTCTATTTGGTTGGAACTGTCAACATTTATCGAATTTGTGAACAGCGTTAAGAGAACTCCTTCGAAAATATCGTTTGCTATTCGATTACGATCGAAAACGTATCGAATACTTGTGAATAGCTATGCAGGCCTTTTTTCAAAGTGCTCTTTAGGCCTCTTGTTCACACGTTTCTTACGTCGTAACAATCTATGATTAATTGGCCATCATTAACGGATCATCAATAACGTTTGGATCAAGATGGAAGCATATTAACAAAAAAGGGTGGCATGAGATGCGGGGCAGCAGATTTTAAAGGATATTAAGCGTGTGTGAACAAATGGCCGTATGAAGATTAAGTTTTAATACCGGGGTTGACAGCGATTACGCACTAAATGTTTTGTTACGTTCCACAGTTGAGCTACAATTTATCTCGCAAGTACCTGTCGGGCAGATAAAAAGCGCCCTTATATATTTTGCTTTGATCTGAATAAAAGTGCGTACTGCTTTGCTCGACCGACACTTGCGATCTCATGAAAATCGGAGACGCTACACGCGAAGTTTTGGAAAGTATGTGTACCTAGGACACTGTCCAGTGAGGTAGGTCGAACTTCGGAAAAGAGGTCGATCGTCTCCGCTGGCCGGTTCGGGAAGTTTCTCTTCCCACATACGTGTCTGTCAAGACGAAAGCCTTTGACCAGAGAGTGTTAGCAGTCATGACCTATAGCACCTATGGGTCGCTCTGAACGGGCTGTATGGCCCGAAAAATTGCCAAACTTAAGTGGTGGTGTGCAGGGCACATTGCTCGCAGAATAGATGACCAATGTGGCCGAAAGGAATCCGCTGGATGTGGGAAGCACAGAACCGGTCGAAGCCTCGGTGCTTAGCAGGCCTATGTCCAGCAGTGGACTTCTTTCGCCTGATATGATGATGATGACTTGTGATCGAACAAAATCGTGTAAATGAGCATGCAGTCGATCGACAAACGAACAAGTAATGGTCGAATTTAACGATATATTTATCGATCGTTAACAGCCAACAGTAACGATCGATAAAATCGACCAAATCGGTAAGAAACTAACAAATCTTATTGAGCGTCAAAAAACAACATATTGAGAAAATAAAGATTGTCAAAAATTTTAAAAGTCTGTAGGCACTTTAACAACACGCATATTCAGTAAAAAAAAAATCATATACTTCAACTGATTCATGGTAGTGGTATTATACAATTCACTAAAACATAGAAGTCATTAATAATTTATTGACCTATAAACAGGTAAAAAATTTGCTAAAAATATAACTTAACAATTTGTGCTGCAACAAACACTATTGTATATTATATGAATATTGAGTGTATAATTTTTCTTGAAACAATTCATTTGTGGCACTTTGGATGCAGATTACAGAGGACCATTTCCCATATCTAAAAACGTTCAAAATGTAGGCGTTATCACCTCTTGGTGATATTTACTGTCAAAAGCTTGTCGAACATGTGGGCAAATTCGTAAAGTTTGTCCGATTCAGACTGATTAGAATATGAACGTTCTCTAAAATACGAGAAGTGTCCTCTGGTACTTTGCGAACAAAATCAAAATACGACTTTCTTCAACAGGGACGGTTTCAAACTCTAGTACGTACAGACGCCAGCACATCAAGCTACCTTCGGGTAACAAACTGTCAAATTTTCCTGATCAATCTTGACCCTAATACTTTAGCGATAAAGTTGAAGACCTTTTAAAGAAATTTTACCGATTGTAGTAATTTCGTGTGCTGGCGTCTGTACTATTATTTAATATTTTTTCAAATATTCAACTAGAATCAATTTGACACCAAAATACACACATCAACACAATATAGGGATATTTTTGTTACTTCATGTATTGAAAACAAAGTAGTAAGAAATCTTACATACATACATAAACTCACGCCTTCTTCTCATGGGGGTAGGCAGAAACTACAGAACGCCACCTGCTACGATCCTTACATACTCCTTTTGCCTCGTTTAGGTTCATACAATTGGTCATACACACACGCCGGTTGCGAGTACTACGCACCTGACCTTTAATGTAAAGAACATCACCAATAAGGTCACTATATGTTATGTAAGAAAATCTTAATCTCTTTATATCAAATTGCGCAGTATTTTATACGGTAATAGAACTGAATAAATTACATTAAATAAAGTTCTTACCTTTTTAAAAAAATGGCATGGCATTACAAATAACGAAGAGTTAAAAATGTACAAAAAACCTACTTGATTTTGGTGATTAAATAAACAAATTAAATGTAACATTAAATTGATTTCAAAATAAACTTCTCTATATAAAAACACTTTGGATGTTAAAGTATCTTGTGAGATAAGATGCCAGGTTCGACGAAAATACATTAAAGTGTAGTGTACTACTTGTCACCAGATTTTGGGAAAGAAATGTAAAGCCCTTCGTTGGGGCATATCCCTCGCGTTGATGGGTGTAGTTTAAATGATGCCAATACAGGTCATATTTTTATTTTGTTGGCATAGCATTGTTGTAATAATTTTATTTTTATATACAGATAAATTCATAAGCGTGGTTCAACATAGTGTCTTAAAATAAAGTTAATAATTTATAAACCAAGTTTAATTATTTCTATTGCTAAGACAAAATAATTATACAGTCTAGCTACTCATAGAGAGAACCCCAAGCCCACAGTGGACGTTAACATTTCGCGGCGGAATAGGGCACTGGAATTTCAACTTTCTGTGATGAACCGAGCATTGAGAATTCAACAGAGCTCATTACACTGTTGGATTATCAACTTTCGGCGCTGAGCATTGTGTTGAAAATACATTGCACGAAACCAACCCGCAGGAAGAGCACGCCTGAGTGAACCTGGGCTAATAGGTAGGCAAAACTACAGCCACAACTATCCTCGCTGCGTCTCGAAGAGAGAAAGAGATAGAAGACATAATTACTAATATGGAGTCCTCCCGAAAGTCTGACTACCAGTCTTACCAAGTGGTATCGTAATATCGTATTACCCAGTAAATGGGTTGAAAAGGTCAGATAGGCAATCGTTCCATGTAAATTACCGGTTCCGGTGAGACTGGAAACCACATGGTTTGGGAAAAGGCTAGACGATGATGAGCCCGTCTTCTGTCTCTTTCTATCATCGTTGCAATGGCACTGATTCTGCTGTTAATCATCTAAACTTAGATTAAAATATTGCTATGTCTACCTTGAAGACTGAACAAAAAAAAATGCAATAGTATGAAAGAAATCTCAAACTCGATCTTACTAGTACTTCTTTTAAAAGGAGAGGCTACTACACAGTAGTCGGACGCTACAGGCTAGAGAAGGACAGACTAGAATACTTCCAAAAGATTACCCTGGAGTCCATCTCACGAAAAAAGTCTCGCAGATGTGCAACGGAATCATACATCTTTACTTATTTATTTATTTCTAGATACAGGCACTGTTTACTAAAATGTACAATTTTAAATATATAAAAGTCCTCTAAGCATTTTATCACCATACTGCGATCGCCAACCCGCCTGCCAAACTTGGCGATTATGGCAAAGCCCCCCAAATTGGGGGAGGCCTATGTCCAGCAGTGGACGTCTTACGGCTGATATGATGATGTTGATGAATGGTGTCTGAGGTAGGAGCGTTATTCTAGGAATGTTGCTAACTATACAGAGTCAAATTGAATTAGTTCGTGAAATTCAATTAAAAAAGACATTAATTTGATGAGCTTTTTTGGCGTCATCAACCACACGTAGTTTAGGCACATGAAATATCAGTTGTGTAAGCTTCTCAAACGTGATAGGTATATCTGAACACGATAAAATAAAACAAACAAATACTTCAAGTATCAGCACTACTAGTGGTCGCGGATCTAATTATTTTTTAATATCGATACCAATCACGTCTGCAGAGTTTATTTAGCAAATTTAATTTGACCCTGTATATTAATAATTAGTTTTACTTATTGCCGCGGGAGTTCTTTCGTGAGACAGTCTCTAAATGAAGGACGAGTTTGACAGCTCTAAACCATCACTGTCTCTTTCTCACTGTTTAAATTACTAAGAAATAGCAATACTCTAACTTCTGTTTAGTTGATGTTGGTACACACTAAAAATAGAATTACCGACAAATTATCAGGCTTACCTACTCAATTTCTCTATGCAGACTGCATCACATATCTAAACGTCAAACGGAATTGACAGATGACATTTTTGACAACGTCAACTAGTGTACACAGATAATTTATATTTACAAATGTAACTACATAGATACCCGTAACACTGAAAACATTTAATTTTTTAAACAAATCGAAGGAGTAGTTAAAAGAAATGCTCAAACAGAGGCGAATATTTTATCAGAAACTATGTGATAAGTGTAGATGTAAAAAGTTTATTATCAAAATATATACACTGGTTTTCTTTTTAATCTGAGTACTACTCAATAATGATGCTTGTGTAAGAGACAAGTTTCAGCGAAATCTAGTTACGCAACAAATCTTGCAGAAGACTTCTGCAAGCAGTTACTTAGAAAACCTGCACTTGTTTACACGGTAAAGATTATCTGAAGACAACTTCTGCAAGATTTGTTGCAAATCCAAACCCCCATTTAGGACCACTGCAAGGTACCACCGCGGACACTGGCGGTTGACAACTTTTTTAAGGCATAACGGTGAAAAGTGATCCACCTTTTTTGTCCGGGTTTGTACACACGCCAGCACATCAAGCTACCCAAAACTGTCAAATTATCCCAATCAATCTGAACCTAATACTTTAGCGATAAAGTTGAAAACCTATTAATGAAGTTTGACAGATTGTGGTAACTTTGTGTGCTGACATCTGTACCTTGAAAGTATAATATCCTCCAGACATTTACCCTGATCACAACAGTTTCTACCTACACAAATGAACCTCAAAACACAGAAGAATTGCACAACATCTAGATATGTTACTTTTTAATCATCAATATGCGCTTTTATAATTTTCAACGTGACGATACTATCGTGGACGTAAACTGGGAAGTAAAATGTATGGATACTAGCGAACCGCACATGCTTCGCCGAGCTTTGACAATACATCGTGATCTTTGTTATGTAAATCTAATACAGGGTCAAAATCGAAAACGAATAGATTCAAAAAATATCATCATTATGTTGGCGAAGATAAGTGGTCGTACGTAATTGGTCAGCCGTTTTTTTTTTTTACAAATTTCTAAAAACATAACTGTCATTTAGTTGCCTTAATGTACTTGTCAGTGTCATTAAAGTTTTGAACAAAGTCTGATGATGAAAAAAATATATATGTTTTTTGATTAGCTTTGGATATCGGTACCCAACACGTGGGTAAAGTATTACCAGCTAATTAAATTTGACCCTGTATTAACGCCTATCCATAAATCCAACGAGAAAAAATCTAAATGCTGGTAAAACTACGTTAAAATCCGTTGCGTAGTTTAGATGAAACAACGCGGTCTCACACAACGCGGTTTAAATATATGAAGACGCTTTGGAGGGGATTGTGCCTGAGTAATAACAGCCGTGTGGTGCCGGGCGTAAAGAATAACACCACCCCATTTCTTCCTGTGGGTGTCGTAAACGGCGACTAAGGGACTTACTAGAGAATGGGCAGCAGCGTTCTCTGTGCAGTTTGCCACCATACTGCGATCGCCAACCCGCCTGCCAAGCGTGGCGATTATGGCAAAGCCCCCCAAATTGGGGGAGGCCTAAGTCCAGCAGTGGACGTCTTACGGCTGAAATGATGATAATGAATAACAGCCGCATTCATCGATCGATCAGCTTAAGGTACGCTTGCCGCGGTTAGTCCGCGGATGGCTGACCTTTACATACCAAAACTCCTCCGTGCCTCAGAAAACACGTTAAGCCGTTGGTCTCGGCTGTCATTTGTAAATCTTTGACAGTCTTTATGGGTCGTCAGAAGCCCGAAAACCTGACAACCAGTCCTACGAAAACTTGTTGTATCACCTAGTAACTGGTTTGTGGAGGTCAGATAAGCAGTCGTTCCATGTGAAACAGATTTTCAGCCGGACAGACTGGAAGCCGACTTCAACATAATTGCGACGGCCCAAGAAGAGGCGGCAAGATGACCTAGACGTGTATTGCAAGGGGTGGATCGAGGTGGCCCTCAAAAAGGATGCCTGGAGGGATTTGGAGGACGCCTTTGCTCAGCAGTGGGACCACTTTATAAAGAGCACGTATTTCCTTAAATTTTATAGACGTGCACGCCCACGATGATATCGTTCTGTTAAAAATTATAAAAGCGCACAATGTCTTAATAAACGATTTAAATAATTTATTTATTAATTAATGAAAGTTTTCGAAACATCAACAAGGTTCAATATGCAGAAAATACGGGGGAAAAAAAGAAAAAGGAAACATTTTTAGAAATGTTCAAAATATAACGATTAATCAGTCTTGGAAGACACTGAAGTTCCTTTCGTATAAACGAGAAAATATTGAAACCAATATTATGTGGCTACTGACTATGTTTTAAATCATTTCAATATATTATAATGTAAATTTTTTAGCAATAATCAAGTTTTTTTTTTTTAATATACGGGCTGGACTGTTCTTGACTCCGAAAACTCATCAACTAGTCAAACTGTTACCACGAATTCTCCAGCACAAGATTCCCTTATGTAGTTTTGACAGACACGCAGTTTTGACG
Source organism: Aporophyla nigra (assembly GCA_947507805.1). Lineage (NCBI taxonomy): Eukaryota > Metazoa > Arthropoda > Insecta > Lepidoptera > Noctuidae > Aporophyla > Aporophyla nigra. The sequence continues at coordinate 22,860,619 of OX382301.1, forward strand.
GTAATCAAAAAAAACTATGCTGTTACTCTACGCGATCAAAATGGATGAAAGAAATATTTGTTTTTTAAATAACGGACGAAAAATTTCAACACACGGGGTTCAGAATCTTGAAATAAATTCATGGTATCAGGTTATGCGCATGTTGTATCCCTGCCATATTTATGTTGATGACTTTTCAGAATCAAGAACAGTCTGTAAAGCTAGAAGCTTTTAACGGCGTTGTTATATGATAGATAACTTCATGATTAGGCCCTCCAATAAAGGTGGAAGCGCGAAGGTAGCCCGCCAAATTCATAATTTCTTTATTGTTTTTTTGTTTTTGCAATTTAAAGGTCAGTGTCAGGCTGTTTTTTGACCTGCCAGGGTCGCAAGATCAGTTCGAGAGAGGTACCGTGGCACTGGCATAGGCAACTGAAGGAACAGGGTGGGTTTTTTTGTCAGTAAAAGTGTGACACGCCCTTCTGTGCCACACAGAGCGGGCGACGTCATTTGATGATTTCCCAACCACAAAAAAAGGCTGTTTGTTGAACAAAATATGATTCGCGACCTTTACATTTATGAATTGTTTTTTTTTTACGACATTGTTACTGAACTTATGAGCAGTGATCGGATATTCGGATGCATATTTACCTATTGTTAGTATTTAGCTGTGAAAGCACAGAAGCGGCTTCGTATTTTTAATTAAAGCCGGATTTCTGGATCATCATATTTATTTAAAATGTATGTTTAACCCCAGATGCAAATACATGTGTGTAGGGTGGTATGTGTTAGTTAAAACAAAACACGGTAAAAACGCGCATTCCATATTAGCCAACTTTACAAGTTTAGGTGAATATGCATCTGAATATCCGATGTCTACTTATGAGGGTTGTATTGATTATTTTAATGATTGTATAGTCACTGAACTTACGAGGGTTGCATTAATGATTTTAATTATATTATAATAGTGTAACGCCACATTATTTACGATCGCGAGTTATATTTGAATCAACGTACACAACCAAAAACTGAACGGCAAATTACAAAAAAAAAACGGAAGAAATTTCAAAATTTCGCGGTCTACCTAGCCCACCTTAAGTCAGTAAGTAATTGGGTAGTTCAAAAACTTGCGCAGCAGTAGTATCATGAACGTTATCACTATCAGTTTAGATTAAAAGCTTTTTGTTTTGTAACAATTTCATTGATATTGACTAACTCGATTTTCATACCAACAAAAAAAAACTAATAAAAAGGTCAAATGCTCAACTTCCAAAAGCAAATATTATGTGAAATACCAGCTTTATAGGAAAGGACAACATTCATTTCGGGCCCAAAAATTAAAGTGCCGGTCAGACAGGCAGTTTTCTTTTAACAAATTACATTTTGATTTTTTTTTTTTAATATCATAACGAAATTCTACAATTTGACAAAAATATTTAGGACATTTGTTTAAAGACGACAGTTATTGGTCCATACTATGGACCAGATAATATTATTAAAATAAGATTTTTAGTATTTCTACTTACATAAATAGTAGCGGAAGGGCTAATTGTATACTCTTACTGTAACGGTAAAAATGTTGAGGAAGGTTTTATCTGGCCGGTCACTTAAATTTTTAGGTACAACATGTACGAAGCCCGAATGATGTCCTATGATTTATAATGGCAGATATTTTTTTACGTCATATAAAATCTTATCGATTAAGATTGCAATCACATTTAGAGTCACACAGAAAACAATTTATTTAATTCATGAAAGGAACTTCTTCATAAAATCAAAGATAGATATTTTTTTTAAATCTAATTGGTACACTTTTGTACAGTACGGACTAGATAGTACAGTCGTGGTCAAAAGCTAACACATGTTTTTATTGAATATAAATACATTTTAGTCTTAAAAAAACATTGTGTGCCTATATTGAAATACATAGTACCAAATGATTATTAAATAAGAGTTCTAGGTACAAATCGTGGGTTATATTTGATCTACTGTATATACATATTAGACTATTAACATTACTAGGCTTGTGACCGCGACTGTACGTTGTATAATTTTCATTGGCGACCAAGAGTGTTTTTACATACTTCGATTAGTTCCATTAGTTGTGAAAATTTTATATACGCCTCCTGAAGCATGTTTCTGAAAAGAATAATTACCTTATTAAAGATTTATCTGTATGAGCAACGTATTGAATAGTCAGCCTTTAATTTTCCCAATCCTAGGAGACAGACCTCTCTGCAAGAAAGTGGGGTTTACAATAGCAACCCAGTGCAAATTAGAGCATCAAGGCATGTTATTTTTTTTTTTTTTTCATCTAATTGTAAAGTAAAATTACTCAAAACTAAACTAAATATTTATGTTTTAGATAACCGCCGGGTCTGGGGCCAAAATTTGTCGCTCAAGTCGCGGGTAGTATTTAATATGTACTGTTTAATAATTATACATACAGTGGACCCCCGGTAATCCGAAAACCGTTTTGCAGGGCAATGTCGAACTATCGAATTTGTCGGATTATAGAGTACTCCCTAAGAAGACCCCCTATAGTCCGGATTTTTTTACAAAAACCTTGTATTCCGACAAATTACAGATCCATTTCCCGTTCAATCATCCATTATCTACATTAGCGAACACTGTCAAAAAATATTCAATAATAACAGACATTTCGGATTACAGGGGGTGCTGGATTAGTAAGGGCCAGATTACCGGGGATCCACTGTATTTATTTTTTGTGTATAATTTTGCATACACACAATCACGCGTTTTTCCCATGGGGGTAGGCAGAAACCACGGAACGCCATCTCCTACGATCTCTACACACTCCTTTTGCCTCGTTTAGGTTCATACAATTGGTCATACACACACGCCGGTTGCGAGTACTAGGCACCTGACCTTTCTGAAGAACATCACCACTAAGGTCACTATATGTCCTCCTAGGGCGTCCCCTCCCGGTGTTTCCACTCACATCTGCCTTGTAAATACCTTTTGTGAGCCGACCTTCATTCATCCTCTCAACATGACCAAACCATCTAAGCATACTTTTTTCAATTTTTGTCACTACATCTTCTTTACTAATTTTATGTATTTCATTTAGTACATACCTGCACTTAGTACAGAAGACAGCTAGCCTACTCTTGTTGATGTACTCGTTGTCCATACAGATGAGTGATAAACTATCCCGGAACGCTCGCTCCAGGTCTTCTACGCACGCATCCGGAGTATCTGAACTTAACACCCTGTAAGAAATCAGGAATTATTTCATTAAATACTCAATCATTCATTGCATTCCACAATGTGTACTTAGGCGGTAACTTAATAGTTAGTGGGATCATTACTAACTATTGTGGACCCTGTCACTCACAGTAAAATAGAAGGAGAGAAGAAGCTTTAAAACTTATATTTAATCTTCTTAACTAATCATCTTTCAGCCGAAAGACTACCACTGCTGGACATAAGCCTCCCCCAATTTGGGGGGTTGCCATAATCGCCACGCATGACGGGCAGTTTGGCGATCGCAGTATGGTGGTAAAATTTATAGAGAACACTGCTGCCCATTCTCAAGTAAGCCCCTTAGTCGCCTCTTACGACACCCACGGGAAGAAATGTGATAGTGCTATTCTTTACGTCCGGCGCCACACGAATTGTCCTTCTTAACTAATCTAATGGTATTACTATGGTATCTAATGGTATTTCTAAATGTACGAATGATTCCAGAAGAACTCATTGCGATTAGTTATAGGACAGTGTACGCAAAACGAGATCGATATATGGCGCCATCAGAGCAAACAATAAACAAAACGCCAAATGGTTCGTGTCTTTGAAATAAATTACAAAATATTTTTTTAAGTTTTTAATTAAAAATATGGTTAAGTCCTGGCATCGTATAGCAGTTTAAAAATAAGCATAATTAAACATTTTATTAACAAATAATTTATGAGTTTTCTATTTAACAGGAAACAAATGGTACACTTTTGAGAATGAGACATTTGGCATGAACTTTCAATCACGGTAAATACAAAAGCGATATAGAAATAAACTTACCCTTTAATAGCGAGTGTGAAGGCAGTGATCTGATTGGTGAACAGCGTCAGTTTGCTGGTCAACGCTTCTAGAGGCTCGTCGCCCGGCCATTTGTCTTCTATGTTGTGGGGCACGCCGATGCGGGTTGATAGTTTGGCACTAAACGATGGAAAACGTGATTAATAAATGAAAGTTTAGCTAAATATAATTATGTTGTTATAAAGGATTTTGAAGTGATAACTTCTTATGGGAGGGCAAACCGCTTCGTTACGTAACACGTTACGCCGCCAGTCTGTCTGGCTTCTCTTTCTCTCACGTATACGGCAGCGGTACGCAGGCTCCTCCTCTCTCACTCTAACCCACAGCGCTAGCCGTTTTTCGGACGGACTCTTCCCCATCTCTCTACTCAGTGTTTAGTGTGTGATAGACATATACTGTTGACAGTGAGCATATAACCTAAAACTATCACCGTTTAATTATTAAATAGTTCAACTTTGATTAGTTTAAATTATCATTTCTGTCGGGCGACCCGAGACGTACACGTTTTTTTTTTATTTAAGAGTCGTCATGATCATCATTTCAGCCGAAAAACGTCCTGTGCTGGACATGGCTTCTCCCAAGCGGGTTGGCGATCGCAGTATGGTGGTAAAATGCATAGAGAACGCTGCTGCCCATTCTCTAGTAAGTCCCTTAGTCGCCTCTAACGACACCCACAGGAAGAAATGAGATGGTGCTATTTCTTTACGTCCGTCACCATACGATACACGATGTTACTATCCCAAAGACACAAAGAATTAATACTCTTTAGAATTTCAGTTCTGAGAACCAGTCTTACCCAAAAGGGTTTCGTATTAACCAGTAACTGGGTTGTGGAGGTCTGATATGCATATGCTCCATGTAAAATAAAAATAATAAAATAATCGTTTATTCTCTCTTCACAAAGCTGACTTAAAGTTAATGTGTACAAAAGTAAGGTCTCAGCTGTATTTCACCTTTGTGAGAGACTGGTGCCTGATACAGGTTTTTAGAAAAAAACCTGTTTTACAAGTCACCAGGCCCCATCCACGGCTAAAATTAGCTAGTAGGTACAGGGATACAGTGCAAGAGTCGCAGGCAAACAATATGCATACGTAACAAAAATCAAAACTAAGTAAGAATACAAAAAGAAAATAAAAAATATGCTTAACACAACTAAAGTATTAAGTAATAAAATATGTAAATATCAAAAAAAAAAAAAAAGATAAAGAAAAAAGATTACAAAAAAAATACTGCAGAAGTTGAGTTATGTTGTGAGACGATATGTGAATCAGTGTTTGTCTTGTGTGAAGTGTTAGACTAAAATAATGGTTATCAGTTTCATTCGGTTGGACTAGAAGCCGACCCAAACTTATATGAAAAAGGCTAGGCAGATGCCGAGATTACTCACCAAAAACTGGACATCACAGTCCACACATTCTCGAAGGCGTCTATGACCATCAGTTCGCCATGTTTCTCGTCCTCTGCATCAACGGAACGATCGTTTAGAAGACGGTCTACTGTGATCTTAGCTAATTCCATGTATTCTGGTATTATCTGGCACTTCCTCGCTACTTCTAGGCATAGGTCTTTGAAGTTTGAGACCTCGGATTCTGTTAGGGATTTTGAATCTGAAAAAGAAGAAAATAAATCAAGAATATGTGTACTCCTCCCTGCACCCTAATTGATTTAGCTAAACTATTGCTTCATATGTTCCAAAAATGTATGTGCTGAGCAATGTAAATAATGCAATGCATGTTGTTGAACCGTCAAAATGAAACCCATTGCTACTGTTAGTGTATTGCGCAATTACCCCGCTGTTTTAGGACCATCTAGATTCTAGAATGATGGATCTTTTCGGTAAGTTGTAAGATACTGGTAACGCTTTAGCTACGGCTGAAAAAAGGCTTGAATCTTTAGATCACGTTGGGGTGGACGTACAAATATCGCGGCGAGATTTTATCGTTGTTGAACTGAGCATCAAGAATCCAACACAGTGTATCGCAGCGTTCTCAGCGCGTCGAAAAACACACTGCTCTATTTTCAACTCTCGGCGATGAAAAACCAGGGCGCGGAAAAATCCCGCCGCGATCATTTTACGGCCGTGCGAACGTAGGCTTATTTGGATGATCTAAACAATAAAGCTGGAGACTACAATGGTTTACAGAAGAAGGAAGTTTAGTTAATTACATATTTAGTCACTTGAGTGCAGGACAGGCTTAATATTGTTCGAATACTTCTACTACTCTTTTAAAGTGAAAGCTCGTGAACATATCCGTCAGAAGTTGATAGAAACATACCAGCGCTGATTTGCTGGTTTCGTTGTCTCCTCTACCGATCGTTAGTTCTCCTGACACAGTTTATTTTTTGTTTATATATATGTATGTATATATGTATTTATGTATTAATATTTACACTTGTATTTTGTAGTTGTTTCCGATGTATCTATCCCATTTGTTGCACCTGCCATGTTTTATCTCTGCACCACCCTAAGGTTGACTGGTAGAAAATGCCTCAGGCATTAAGTCCGCCTTTGTACAGTATTTGTTTACTTGTGCATAAAGTTTTAATAAATAAATAAATACTTCATAATTTAAGCTGAAAGCCGTCCACTCGGCCTCCCCAGAGGGTTTGGCGATCGCAGTATTGTAGCAAAATGCATAGAGAACGCTGCTGCCCATTCTTAAGTCCCTTAGTGGCCTCTTACGACACCCACGGGAAGAAATGAGATGGTGCTATTCTTTCCGTCCGGCACCACACGGAACAACTTAGTACTTGAATACCTATATTCACAAATGAAACTTAGAATACGAATAGTATTTCGGGTATCACTATTTATTACACGCTTTATATTAGCTTCCCTTGTATGTTTGTATGTTTGTATATTTGTATGTTTGTATATTTGTATGTTTGTTTGTAACCGACTCCTTATAGTGCGATTTTGACCCACTTTAAACGACCAGATTTCATTCAAACTTTGCACACCTGTCAAGGACTGATGACAATGCAATAATTTCATAAATTTGTGCCATTATCCTTGCCAGGGTTACCAGGACAGCAAAAAAACTGTCATAAACTACGCTGACATTCGTCTCAAAATTCAAAATACCCTAAAAAATAGAAAATAAATAATAGTTTAAAAAACTAAAAAACACGCTTCCATGGAAAACTAAACTAAAAAGTACAAAATAATGGAAAAAAGCGTGGGGTGCCTGATATCAATAAAAAAATAACTTAAAAGCACCCCACGCTTTTTTTCCATTATTTTGTACTTTTTAGTTTAGTTTTCCATGGAAGCGTGTTTTTTAGTTTTTTTAAACTATTTTTTTTTTTTTATAGAATAAGGTAAGAATTAAGAGCCAGTACTTTAATCATTTATTTAATACTAGCTTTTGCCCGCGGCTTCGCCCACGTGGATGTCGGAAAATAACGCAGGAGGACGTACTACCGCGGTAAGATGTGCTAATTCAGGTTATATTATAGGTAATAGCTGTTACCCGCGGTTTCGTCCGCGTGGTATTTTACAAAAAGTTTTTCATAAAAACTGTCTTTGAAAACTACGCTGACATACGTCTCAAAATTCAGCGTGCTTTTAGTTTTTTTAAACTATTATTTATTTTTTCTAAAATAAAAGTAGCCTACGTTACATCAGCTATCTTCCAGTGAAAGTTCCGTCAAAATCGGTCCAGCCATTTCAGGGATTAGCCGGAACGAACAGACAGACAGACAAAATTTTAAAAAAATGTTGTTTTGGTATATGTACCGTGTATACATCCATATACACTTAGTAAAAAGTAGTTATTTTAATATTAAAAACAGATACTCCAATTTTATTTATTTGTATAGATTCCTCAATAAAGGACTGTACTGATAACCAGTACAGTGGGCAGTAGTACTGGCCCTGGCTTTCACCATTATTTTACTAATTGAATAACAATAAAGAGTATTCTATCTATCTAAACACTTCTTACCTTTACTATCCACAGACGTCAAAGCACTCTTCAAGTCGGTGATAAGATGCTCTATCCTCGGGAACACCTCGTTGAACACCGCTATCCAATGTTTGAGCAAACATTGTAACACATCCGCCAACGTCCAAGGAGGCGCCTTGAACAGCACATGCTCCCATAAGTTGTTGTATTTCGCACGCATTTCATTCTGGAATGATGACGTGAAAGATGTGTGATTAATATTATATCAAATACATACTAAAACCGCAATATTCAACAATATTTCTTCGGCTACGAAACCGGCAAAAAAATGGATTATAACAAAAACACGCAAATTGTTGAGTTGAGTTTTTTGTTTTTCGTATGGTGAGATTAACGAAGTATTTCTGTGTATTTTTTTTTAAATATAAGTACCACTGGTTGATTTCTCTCTCATAATCAACCTACACCACCTTATCACCTTACATTTTTTTTTGGTCCTTCGAGCCGGATTCCTTCACCGTTTTGAGAGCATTGGTGATTAAATCATTTACATTAAGTAACGCGCCTGTCAGGCTTCGAACCTGCGACCTACAACTCGTAAGTCGGGATCGAAACCACTGGACACTACTGACTGTTTTCCGTTACAAAATAAAATATAAATAAAAGCTACCGATCAAATCTGAAGTCACGAGCCCAACAGCTTCGGGGCGTACGCCCAGTTTTGGCTCCTATATTAATACCGCATATTATTATCCCACTGTAGGACAAAAGCCTCTTGTTAGAAGACGCATTGATGACCGCACTTGCTTGAGGTGGATTAGCAATCTCAGATTTAAATACTGACTTAGACAAAGACTATAACTAAAAATAAATGCAAGAAATAAACCACAAACCTCTAAAATATTTGCCAGCAACTGATAAATGGTAGCCTGGTAATGCTTCAAGTTGTCAAAGGCGTCCGGGTCCGACTCTTGAGGTGGAGACTCTAGTAGACCTTTCAACTCTGACAGCCCTAAGCTCTTGATGTTGTTGATCGATGCTTTGCTGCATAGGTTCTTGTCGTTTGATAGTAGGATCTGAGGAAGATGCGTCCTTAGGTGAAAAGGTTTTTGCTTGGGGGTGAATCAGCCCAGATAAAATATACAGGGAAGAGACATCGACCCGCATTCTGTAACCAAGTATTCAGTACATCGTTCTGAACCCGCAAAAAATACCCACTTTTTTTTCCCGACGACAAATTTCTACGCTAGGGAGTCTCTAGAATTATGTGAAAAAGTGAGTTAAAGAGGTCCCTCTTCGAATCCAAAAAAAAAAACTACTGGTTTACGCGGCGCAAGCCAGTAATGCGACATCTTCAACTATTTTCATTTTAGCCAATTTACTCAATTGTTTTGTGAATGATACTCCTAAACTTTCATGTATCACTCCATCTATGGGTGAAAACTGTATGAAAATCCGTTAGATAATTTTCGAGTTTATCGCGTTCAAACAGACAGACACGGCGGGGTGACTTGTTTTAAAATATATAGTGTTAAGTGCCAGTATCCTTCAATTCGTCCAAAACTATTCACAAAAAAATAGGTCTTATACTAATATAACTAGGCCTACATGGAGTACCTAAATTAATTCATTGATCCATTTTCAAGTCCCAAAGTTCAGTCTTCACTGTCTTCCTAGGCTGGTTTTGAGGTCATCAGAGTATGCTGACATCAGAGTATGATAGGATCATCTTACCACTGACTTCCCCCTCTCGGCCTGCTGTAGCGCGCAGTTCAGGATCTCGTCGTCTGGAGACTCGCAAGGGTATATGTGCGAGTTTGCATCGCGGAGCGGTTGACCTGGACATAACATACGATGATTTTACATTATTAGTATAAAGGAGATCTTCCTTAATACTAGATATTATCGTAAATTTACTTGCACGGTTTAAATATAATAATGACACGAAACGCTCAAAGAAACAGTGAGACAGTCACTGATCATGAACATGACTTGTTTTGCTTGTAGAAATCAAATCTGGACCCTGAAACCGTATAAAATTAAAATCGAAGAAAATTCCTATTTATAAAACACAAAAATTTATAGGTCACCTCGTATCCTGCTATTCTCAGGTAGGGACTTGTATAGATACTCCATGGCAGCTCTGGCTCGCTTCCATATCGCGCCGTTGCAGTTGTTGTTGTCTTTCAGTCGATCCAGCTCGTTGACTACCCGCCAGGGAACCAGCAGGGTTGGCTGTTCTGCGTACCCTGATAAAGAGCAGGCGTTGTTATCGTTCATTCCCCATGACTCCCGCCGAGTTTTATTATTTTTATTTGTGGGTGGCAAATCATCAAATGACGTCTCCCGCTCTGGATGAAGCGGAAGAGCGTGTCAGACTTTTACTGACTAAAACCCACCCATGTTCCTTCAGTTGCCTATATGCCAGGGCCACGGTACCTCTTTCGAACAAATCTCGCGACCCTGGCAGGCATCGGTCCTAGCAGACCCCTTCAGTTCTGCTGAAATCTCTTTGAGGCGGGCGTGGAATACTACGCGCCGTCGACCCGGGCGTGGTCCTTACCAGTTTTATTGCTCAACGGCTATTTTAGCTAAACATAATTTCAAGATGTACATAATCTGAGTTGACCTGATGCGTGTTGCTCTTTCCTCAAAAGACCATTTCAGACACCGATCCACGTTGTCTTTACATTATCTGATCAAGATTGTGTCTGGACTTTAAAAGAGACAGTAATGAGACGCCGATGTCATCTAGTTTTTAAAATACAGTTGATTTATAAAAGTGTTTGTACGAACCTACTTACAGAAATAAATAATTTATCTTTTAGCCTATAAAGCTCACTGGTAGAAATAATTCCCCGAATACAACAGCGGTGGTTTTTCGGGGAATTAACGGTTATTATCATGCATACTGATAAAAAATGGTTTCCGTACCTACATAAATACGTGTTCAGCAGCCTGGTAATCATCTAACAGACCTGTTAGTGGTGCCTACTTTTATTTACCCACCGAAAGGACCAACTTTGCGCTACAGAAGCAAAGAGTCTGCTTGGTTAACTTTTTATGTAATAGCACTCCTGCTATTACGTAAAAAGTTAACCCACTCCTGTCTACGTCCTACTCCTGCTATTGGACACTCACATTTCGCCTATAACGTTTAAGTCCCGTGTAATAGAGGGCGAGCCTATTGCCGACTAACGGACACAAATCCAGTCTCCGAACTGCTACTAAGAAATTCCTGATGGATAAACCTAATTACACTTTAACCGACTCGATCGCAAACGCTACCGTTGTGCATGAGGTCCTAAGTTCAGGAACTATGGACCACTAGACCAAAATATAAAGATAGCAGATGAGATATTTATGAGTACTTTCTTCTCTGTATTATCACCGACAGCGAGACATGTGCCTGATCCATTGTTTTGCAAGATGCTCTGGGTTAACACTCGGTAAAACGATACGAACCTTTACAAATCTATACTAATCGTATAAAAAGGTAAAAACTGTGCGTTTGTATTTAGAGGTAATCTTCGGAACACAGAATCTTCCGAAAAGATTCATAGGATATTTTATGTTAAAACAAAAAAAAACACGCAGACGAAATCAAGGACTGAAGCTAGTGACATATAAATTCGAAATGAGGATTGCGTTTTAGACTTTAAAATAATGTAGGTACAGCTAGAGTGAACATTCTTCACCTGTATTATTTGACCGTGAGTATAAAGTAGGTCGCAATGTATGTAGCATTGTGACCTACAGACACTCACGGTCAAATAATCTGGATCGATGGCGAAAATCCCTGGGACTTGCAAATGAATAATGCATGTACATGCATAAAACGAACTTTATATTACAGAGAATTTTGATATCGTATGAAAAAACCTTAAAAGATCTACAACATTACTAGAAAACGGTTAAAATTTAGAATTAAAATTCAATTTGCGGTTGTTTTACTTTTGCTTGTTTTCTCATTTTGTTTTCAATCTGTTAAAACAAAAGCCAAAAGGCGGTAATTGTCGAATTTCACCAACATTATTGAATTACTATCATGACACTAACACCAGAAAAATGTACACGTATCGATACTATGTTAGAAGAAGTCGAAGAACAAAAAGAACAATAGGTGTGTCTCTTCCTACAGTGCAGCGAGTCGTCCCACGTTTCCGGCAAAATGGGCAGAACCAAGGAAGACCAGGAACCGTTCGAGGATCAATTTATTGGTACACACGGTTACATATCAAGTTATACATTTCCAGTTTTAACAGACCTCGCATTGTATAGGCTTTTCGTACAATTATTTTTTCAACATAAAAATTATTAAAATGTTGTTTTTTGGCCACCGTAGGCGCGGGCATGCGGGCGGCGAGCAATAGGTAGCTCGCCACCCGGTAAGGACCAGGCCCGTGTCGACGGCGCATAGTGTTCCACGCGCGCCTCAAAGAGATGTCAGCAGAACTGAAGGGGTCTGCTAGGACCGATGCCTGCCAGGGTCGCGAGATTTGTTCGAAAGAAATACCGTGACCCTGGCACATGGGCAACTGAAGGAACACGGGTGGGTTTTAGTCAGTAAAAGTCTGACACGCCCTTCCGCTCCACCTAGAGCGGGAGACGTCATTTGAAGAATTCCCACCCATAAAAAAAAACACGTAATTCAACCGACTTCAATGCACACGATAATATAGTCGGTGAGGTCTAGAGCAAGGTAGCTATCATTTATTCAGCACATCGGTCGGTCGAATGTCGATCATTATATTCTATGAAGGCTTTTAGCGTGACTGCAGTTCATGGTCGAAAGAAAGAACAAATAAAATTACTTTTCTACGAAGGCACTTATTCTCTTGGGGCTTTAAAGTTTTTATTTTGTAGCACAATGTGTATTTATGAGTGAAGTAGACAATTGCGTCTTTCAGCTTATTCCTGAGGATTTATCATAAGCAGCGGCAGCGGTTAAGAACAAAAGTTACAAGTTGTTGCGCCACTTCTCCCCAGCTAAAGCACTCGGTCGTGGTGCAGGGCGGGCGTTTTGGGGGACTGACTTTTGTAATTTTGACAAAAGTGCTAAGTGCAATTTGAATAAATGACTTTTGATTTTGATTTGGTGTAAATTATGTCATCACCAAAACAAAAACGGTGAAGGAAAACATGGTGATTCCTCACTCGAATTTCACATCGGCATTCGAAGACATGTGACGGCTACCGACCGGCACTGGGGCCGCGTGGTGGATTACGGTCCACACGCTCTCACCGAGAGGAAGCTTATGTCCCAACAATGTGAAATTTATAGGCTAATTATGCTGGACATTTACCAAACTTGAAAAAAATATCGCAACTAATTTAATATTTTTTGAGGAAATGGTGCCGACTAGCCTACTTGATACGCATACACATTCTTAGGCACCCAAGGAAATTATATAGATATTGATAGATACGTCGAAACGAAATCTTTTTTTTGGGTGGGAAATCATCAAATTACGTCTCCCGCTCTTGGGCGGAGCGGGAGGGCGTGTCAGACTTTTACTGACTAAAACCCACACGTGTTCCTTCAGTTGCCCATGTGGAAGGGCCACGGTAACGCTTTCGAACGAATCTCGCGACAGGCGCGACAGCCTGGCAGGCGTCAGTCCTAGCAGACCCCTACAGTGCTGCTGACATCTCTTTGAGGCGCGCGTGGAACACTACGCACCGTCGACCCGAGCCTGGTCCTTACCGGGCGGCGAGCTACCCATTGCTCGCCGCCCGCAAGCTCGCGCCTTCTGTGGCCGGGAGTCCGCTATCGACTCCCGACGCCCGGGGCGTCTCCTCCTGCGGCAGCTAGGGACGTGAGGGCACAGAGACTGCCACTCCCTCACGCGCCCCGCCTCCTCCTTCGCGAGCATTACTACTTCGCAGAAGGAGGTGACGGCTTCCCATGCCCTCTCGCTCCGTATCATGGCTTGCACCAGGGCCGGACGCGAGAGGTCGCCGCCGCCGATCGCCTCCACAAAGATGAGACATCCTTACATGCAATAATAATTTAATTCATAATTACCTTTAATATTAGAATTGATCACATTCTTTATCATGTCCAATTCGTGTATAAAAATATTCGTATCCACAACTAAAACCAAGTCGCTACTAATGTTATCTTTTGTACAATTCACTAGAGGTGCTACTTGCTTTATCTGAAATAAAAAGAAAAAACATTTAATACACGGTCTTATTTAGAAAACCAACATTACCCTTATTTTTAGCTCTGGCTCCGTTAAGTAAATATTACCATTATTTTGTAGATTCAAGCCTGATAGTATACAAGAAGTAACAGAATTGACGCAAGTTCTAAAAGTAGTCTGTTCATAATTGACTACAGATTTTTTATGTATTTTGTTATACATATCGCCGATTGAGCTAAAGAAACTTCAATCTTATTTCAAGGGCATAAGACTCAATTTTCAATGCATAAAGTAATGCTAGCACGATTTTCTAAATAATAACAGTTAGCTTTAAATTAAGTTTTGGTCATTGTATTATGCTTTTGACTACAACTATAATTGGGATGTAGGAGGTCCTGCGTTAATTATGTTACATGTTGTATAATGCTTTCTTTTGATAAATACATTATAAAAAAATCTCACGTACAGACCCCAAACAACCTGAAAATATATATATATTCCGCACGGGAATCGAACCGAGATACCACGGGGCCTCATTTCAGATAATGCATAGTTATTTCATTGATTGCTGGAGTTGTTATCTCCTTTGCGAATCTATACTAATAATAAAGAGTTGGTTTGTTTGTCTGTTTGGATACACTAATGTCTGGCACTATATGATAGCCCAATTCTTGAAGAAGGTATAGCCTATGGGCTATTTAATCTCATGCTACGACACTGACCTGAAAATTGCAATGATCGTAAGAAAATTTTGAAGGGCTAACTTAGAGCTTTAATACCTTAACTAGATACTTTGCCCAAGTATATGGCCATTTTGTTCACGGATATAGTAGCGTTCTTTGAAATGATACATAATTCTGCAACACGATTTCAAAGGAATATTGTTATTAAGTTCAACAAAGTCCATAAAAGAAAAAAATCTATTCTTGTCTGACCATAGGTACTAGGAGCAGGATATTCACAAAAGCGGCGCGAAATAGCATCAACTATGTAGACAACCAGTCATTTAAAATTCTAACTACCCACAATTGGTCTATATTTAGTATTACGGTTAAAGGTCAGGCCTGTTCACTATTCTTTTGTATCATTAAAGAGAGCTTTGTTAACAATAAGTCAACTGAATAAGATCTTTGAGAATACATAACATCACACCCTGTTTCCTCTAAGTATTGGGCAGAACTGTACCCATAGTACATCCAGATTTTGCCAGTTATGTTTAAGTCCCATGTAATAGGGCATCCCCTATTGCTATCAACCAGGCACAAATCCAGGCTCCAGCTGCTACTTAGAAATTTTAGACAGAATAACCACATAACACATTGCCTGGAATCAATCCTGGGAATCAAACAGGACCTCATGCTTAGCAATAGCGCTTATGACCACTAGAGCAACAAGGCAGTCGTCTTTGAGGGCAAAACTAAAATTAGAAATTAATACAAAGGATTTTCTTTTCCATGATCTACTACATAATGGAATGATTGTGACTAGCAGAACTTATAAGTTACTGGTACACATCCCATTGATAAATACGTTTTTTTTTTTTTGTGGGTGGGAATCAAATGACGTCTCCCACTCTGGGCGAAGTGGGAGGGCGTGTCAGACTTTTACGACTAAAAACCACCCGTGTTCCTTCTGTTGCCTATATGCCAGAGGGGTAATTGCGGAACTTTTTATCGGTAGGAATTGGTTTAATATTCATAGTTAAACAACATTCATTGCGTTATTTACGTTGCTGAGCCGACAATTTATTCGAACAAATGACGCAATGGTTTAGAAATAATCTTCAATCCCATTCAAATTCTGATAAATTGTGCGTTTCGCAATTAGGGTGCAGGGCCACGGTATCTCATTCGAATAAATCTCTCAGTTGATATAGTGGGTGGCAAGGGCATCAATGAGCCAATTGCATCCGTGGTATCAATTGCGCATCGAACCTGATATCACGGACTGATACCATCATTCTGAACGCCCAGGAGCTGCAATTTTTCATCAGTTATTTTTAAGAAAAATCTCTGTTCCAGAATTTTTGACTAAATAGGTACTACCCTTTTCTATGATACAGTAGACTTTTTTACAGGCGGAAAATGTACATGCTAGAGGGTCTAGAATCATGTACTGAGTTCATGGTTACAGTTTGCGCGTCAATGCCTGCCTGCCACCCGCTATATTAACTTACTATTACTGGCAAATGCATGCACTGACTGGACAGGTCCACTCAACTATGTATGGTTCTTTCCTTCAAGACCACCTCTGACATTAATCTGCATGGTCCTCATATGGCCTGACCAAGATTATGTCTAGAATTAAAGAGAGATTGACCTCTGAGTTTGTTTAGGCCTTTTGTCTCAGAATAGCCAGTTAGGAATCACTGAACTCTGAGTTTAAAAACATAATTTAATTTGGAGATGTAAAATTGTTTTTTTAACCAATTAGATTAGAAACAAATATCATTTATCATTCAATCCAGTTCCTGAATAGCTAATCAATCCAAAAAAATATGTAGTTTTTTTTATTGATGATTAGGCCTGCTCTTGACTTAATCAGCTCAAAGCCATTCATGATGAGGATGAGGTCATTCCAGACAATTTCATTTCCAGACAACAAAGAAGCCAACAGATTATATTTAATATGCTCTTAGAACCTTAGGGAGTTAATTTCCTATTAGAATCTAACAGGAATGTAATATTAGTAGTAAAACATTAAAAAAAAACAATAGATGACAAACCTCCTTACAGTCCACATCCATGGCTTCAGTCGCACACTTAATTATTTCTTTGCTTACACTATTGCTTAATACTATGGGTTCACTCTCAGTTTCCATCAAGTCATTCCCCAAACTAGCCCGTAATGCCTCCATCCTGTCACTTGCAGATGCAAAAGTCTTCAAATTCGCTTCCTTAATGGCCACTTTAGTCAATTTAGATTTAATAGCGGACACAAGCTTACTTGCTTCAGAAAACTGAGGCGGTGTAGCCGGATGCTTCATATATGGATATTCAGAAGTCTGATTACATATACCATGCTCAATATCTGCAAATGTGTCTTTTGGTTTAGTTTTATCACAGTATTCTTCAGGCAGTTGAGCCTTCATTGAGGAGATTATTTTGTTTGCCGCAAAGAACTGAGACGGTGAAGGTATGGATTGTAGGCTGTCACTGCTGGGCGACTGGGATGTCCCGCATTTGTTCTCAGTCACCGTTGGACTTCTGTTTTCTGTTCTACTAGTCTTTGTCTCTGTGGCGGCAGGTTTGGGGCTAATTTTCTGTTTCGGTTTGACTGGTGAACTGGTTTTGTCATTACTGTTGCTGCTGTCATCCTGAGCCTCAGCTGATAACCGTGTTCTCAGCTGTGAAAGTCTTTGATTTGCTGCATTTTTAACTGGTGTCTGTTTCTCAGGTGTGTCTTTTGATGGAGGGGTGGGTTTTTGTGGCGATTCGGTTTTAGGTTTCTGCTTAGATGGTGTGGCGGTTTCTGTATAGATATTAAAAGTGTTAATTAAAATAAAATAAAAAATAAATAAAAAGGTTTATTTAAGAAACTTGTATAACTTTTACAGTAAATCTTACATAGGGGCCTCCTTTTAAGTAAAAAATATACCTGTGCTTAATTGATTGTTTAATTGATTTATTATTGCAAATATAAAACTGCCAAATGTATGTTTTAATTAAACAGAGGTCCTTACAAATATGGGAGTCATGTTGTATGTTTATTTATTAAAGAGTGATAGCTTCTATGTTTGGAGATCAGTTAATACAAGCTGATGCTTTATTCCACTTTTTTTCTGAGGACCCACATTGGATGTGGGGGTCCGTAACATAGTTAGCTTGAATATTTAATAATATCACAGGTACACTTCATTTAAAATGCACACAAAATGAGAGGGAAGTAAAATTGCATACCAAATACATGATTAAATTGTATTATGGAAATGAAATATTTTATTTGAACAGCCATATTACATCCAATGGAAATGTGACTGTTTTTACTTTTTACTGAGCCAGAACTATAGATCACTCACACTCCTGCCTTTATCCCACATATTTATACGAAAAACAAAACTGCATTTCCAAATACATGAAGGTTTTAATCAAAGCTTATATTGCAATGTTAAAATATACTCAGTCCAGCAATTTTTGATGATAATACATCTTCTTTTGTACAGGAACCTTCTCTAGAAATACCTTTAATATATTTTCAACATCCTGGAATATCTAAAATACGATTTAGGCGTCTAACTATACAATTATGTACATTACATGACATACCCTTTTTGTGTTTTTTCTTAGCAGAGTCTTGCTCCTCATGGTTGTCGCTTTTCCTCTTTAAATTATTTTTCTGAGTGTCTTCTTTTCTGTTCTTTTCTCTGTTTACTTTCTCTTTCTTGTTTTTGTGTTTCCTATCACACTTTTCTGTAGCCTTGAAATATAAGAATTAAAGTAAAGATTAACATCAAAATATGCTCTAAATTTTAAACGGCGGCATCCTAAAATGACTACTAATCGTTTTAGGAACCAGTTTTGCAGTAATAATGGATGAATGGTAAAAAGAAATACGAAATTCACCTGTGGTTGGGTCCATGACGATTTTCCTGTCCTCTTATTAAAATAATACTTTCTACCAGGATTTGATTTAGATGTGCAAAGCACCCAGCCGTCAGATAATTTGACGACTCCCTTTTTATCAGAACTCATGACGAATTACTGAAGAAATTAAATAAATAGCTTTAACACATCACAAAACGAAAATATAGATATTTATTTGACAAATCAATTTGAGTTTTCTCTATGATTTTACTTGAAAACCAAACCTAAACTGAATCAAGCCATTATACACTGTATTTCGTTTCAACAAAGTTCATTTTTACGGATTGAAGATGTTAACCATCAACTACCAGAGACAACTATTTTTTATTTTTTAAAACAGGGTTTGTTAGTCGTAGTATCTAAATTGCTAAAAAAACTTTAGCACACTTTTAGAGACTCCTCCCATCCGTTTCGCCTGAAAAGCAGAAACAAGTTTTCTGCATAAATTATACAAACATTTAATTTCAAACCATACACAATATCATAAAATATAAGTGTCTGTTTGAAACGTGAAATTATGATTTTAACTAAATGCTCACGAAAGGTATCGATTACAAAAAATAACACTTTTGAATTTTCTGTTTGTTTGGGCTAATCGATGTCACGGCTGGAACGATTTTGATGGAACTTTCACTGGTAGATAGCTGATATAAAAAGTAACCCTTGTTTTTTCCCCGCAGCACGTTCCCGTGGAATATTTTCGACATCCACGCAAGCGAAGCCACGGGCAGTAGCAAGTTTGAAATACTGAACTGCCCTCACTGCACTGTTCAATAACGGATCAGAGGGTCGTTTTAGGTTAACATGGTGTGTTACACTAAATACGTACCAATCACCATTGGTAAGTATTTAGTGTAACACACCATGTCACTGTCATGCGACGCAAGTCGTAAGTGCAGATGCACGGGGGCCACTCTAGCGCGCTAGTCAGACATATCCCTAGCAGCCAACCCTATACAGGATAAGTTTTTATCCAGTGCGCAAACTGTAACCATGAATTCAGCATCATTCTAGACCCCTTTGTGCAGAAATTTTTCGTCGGTTTTACAAAAAAAAATCAGCTCTTTCATAGAAAAATGCAATACCTACAGGGTCAAAATGTATGGAACAGCTGATTTTTTTTTTGTCTAACCGACGATAATTTTCTACACTGGGGGGTCTAGAATGATATGCTGAATTCAAAACTTACCCTGTATAATATTATTATTGTATGTATACAAAATATTCTAAGTCATTCTATAAGAGTACTAGCTTCTGCCTGCGACTTTATCCGCGTTAAATTTCTTGCTCCCCCGACCCTCCCCGTCGCGATAGAATTACCTGCCCGTACGACGTCTTCGTATTCGTGACTTTTTTCTTTTTGCTCGGCTCCGAAGGGTCCTAGCGTGATCGATCTAAAATCGATTTAAACAGCCAGCTCCATAAATCGCTTTTATTTGGTGAGTTTATGTAGAGCTGAAGTCCTACTAGGAGTTAGTTCATTTGTGCCGGTGCACATTATGAAAAAGCAGCCCAAAAAATAATTTACTGAACGCTTCGGTATCCCGAACGCGATGTTCAAATTTCGAATGACAGATGACAGTTTTGACAATTTGAGTCTGACAATTTATATATTTTAATCTGGCATTCGGCAGACGCACAACAGCTGATTACTAACCTCAGTTGGTAAAAATCACTCAATAATGCAAAAAATTGTTAAGTTACACACAGTTATCCGAGCTAATTGGAAAAAGTCAGTTTTGGGAGCCATTGCCTTGTATTACGGCTCTATAAAAGCAAAAGAAAAATATGAGTGAGTACCAATTTTGCAACTTTGAACAATTATTATCCGTACTTTTCAATGACAATCTCAAAAAATAACATTATTTTGAAATACAGTAAATTATTTAATTTTCTAGCATTAATTTATTGATGCGGGCAGCATGCAAGGAGGCGTCAAAATATGGAGATGGCACTATTGATATGTTACAAAACCCTACCCATGTTACTGTCATACTCAACCCGGTTGCGAATAAGAGGAGCGCGAAGCAGGACTTTGAGAAATACTGTGAGCCACTACTGCACCTAGCCGGGCTGCAGGTGGATGTTATACAGACAACCAGCGAGGGGAATGCTAAGGAGTTGGTCGAGACATTGAAGGGAACAGAGGCAATCGTTATTGCAGGAGGGGATGGCACAGTATCTGAAAGTGTTACAGGTTTGTTCATCTTCTAGCCTTTATCTTTGTTTCTTTTCATTGATACTGGTTTTACGAAATCTCACCTTTATCTGAAAGGTGCAAACCTATTTGCTATATACATTTTTATAAAAGTCTAGAGAGAACTAATATAAGTGCATGATAAAAATTCCATAAAAACCTACTTCTTCAAAGTAAATTATTTAATTATCAGCCATTTGTATCCCACTGCAGGGCAAAGGCCTCCATTCCAGGTTCTTCAAATACTGTTATAAATTCATTCACAGAAATATTTACAGTATTTTAAAACCCAATAGCTGCACAAAGATAATTCATGTTTCAGGTTTATTACGCCGAAATGATGATGCCAACCGTTTTCCACTCGGCATTCTACCGCTCGGACGCACAAACACTGTTGGTAACAGTCTATTTCCTAAGGGGGATGGTGTCTTCAGAGTCAAGCAACTTATTGAAGCATCCATGGCTATAATCAAGGGTAGTACTGTCTGGAAAGATGCTATGAAAATAGAACCTTTAGAAGAAGAAGATGAAGTGTTTGGTAAGCCAATATTTGCATTGTGCTCACTAGAATGGGGCGCATTCAGGGATGTCCTCTCAAAACAACATAAGTACTGGATATATGGATCATTGAGGGAATATGCAGCTTTTATCTTCAACGGGTACAGGGAATCTCTGACTTGGAAATGCAAAGGTACTATAAAATACACCCCCCCTTGTGATGGTTGCAGCAATTGCCTCCAAAAACGGCCCCAACTGACAAGAAAGTGGTTTTTCATGCCTACTACATCTTACGCCCAAGTCAGTGATCCTGCGAATATAATCAACACAAACTGCAACACAACTCAAGAACTTTGCTTCCAAACTAGTGACTTCAGGATTGTTACTCCAAACATACAGAATACTCATAGCACCCCTGCGCTGAGTATAGGTATAGGGAAATATAATTATAAATATTCTGAATTTGTGAAAGAAGGTTGGAATCGTGTGAAGAATAATAGTATAAGAGATGCAATCCTCGCTAGAAGTGTGATGCTGAT
This sequence comes from Aporophyla nigra, assembly GCA_947507805.1. Classification (NCBI taxonomy): domain Eukaryota; kingdom Metazoa; phylum Arthropoda; class Insecta; order Lepidoptera; family Noctuidae; genus Aporophyla; species Aporophyla nigra. The sequence continues at coordinate 22,882,528 of OX382301.1, forward strand.
CCCGCAAGAGCACCTTGGAGTGATTGATATTGACAGGGAGGAGTATGAAGCGAAGCCTATCAAAGTAACACTATTGCCGAAAGTTGTAAAACTATTCTGTAAACACTATGATAAATAAATTAAAACCTTGACATAATGGTTACCACAACATGCCAGTGCATTTTATACCCAATCTCCTAGATTTAAGGCTCATGGTTAGTCAAATCTGTTGGTAAAGTAACGGAATCAAGAAAAACGTGTAATATTTATTTTTAATGAATTTTATTTAGTAATAAAAAAAATATGTTGTACAGTACCTTGAACTCTAGTTTTAATATAATTTTATAACATTTATAAAACGGCCAACTTCTTTGAAGAAGCCTGAGAGAGTCAATTAGTACAGGCTGATGCAAACTTTGTTAGATCAGAACATATCAGGGTAAGGAGGTGCCATACTGCACAGCTAGTAGCGCACTTCAGATCCGCCTTACAATATGGCGCTTATTAAAGTAATCCATAAAAAGGTTATGAATAAATCGCGTAATTAATAAAGTCGTTGAAACTCGGGACCGCGCGTTACCAGGCTTTTATGTCATTGTCTTAAGACATGAATTTCATTGATGTGCGCCTGTGAAATGCAACAACTATACAATACGGCTAATGAATCATGGCCGATCTGAACATACGTCTTACCCCCGAACTTTCGCGCATGTACAGTCATCAAAAGAGATACCAGGGTTGTCGGATAAAGTTTAGTAAGAAACCAATGCATGTTTTCAAATAAAATTTTATAGAAAACAAATAGTTCAAATGAAGTGTTTATTTTCTATTCGAAATCTTCAACTATATCAGATCAGACACTTACACTCGCCTTAAATTACCATACCTACATACATAAACTCACACCTTTTTCCCATGGGGATAGGCAGAAACCATGGAACGCCACCTGCGATCCTTACATACTTCTTTTGCTTCGCCGTGTCACCATTTGGTTCCAAAAACCTAAATATTGCCCAGCCTTCAGGGCAAAGTTCGGACCAGCCGACTTATGAAATCACATTTTGTCTGGCATACTCCCAAACAAAGATGGCGGCCGTGACGTGTACGTTCAGTGATCTCACGTAGCCTTGCTGCGGGATTTCGACGCAGTGGTCCATCAGAGGGAGCAAGTCGCATGGGACGCCTTCCTTCTCATGTCTGAAATTAAGTTATTGAATCTATACTAATATTATAAAGCTGAAGAGTTTGTTTGTTTGAACGCGCTAATCTCAGGAACTACTGGTCCGAATTGAAAAATTATTGTTGTGTTGGCTAGCTTATTTACTGAGGAAGGCTATACGCTATGTACCATCACGCTGCGATCAAAAGGAGCGGAGCAGCAATGAAAAATGGTCGAAAACTGGCAGGCAATTCGATGCGACGGGAAGGGCCAGAGGAGGAAAAATTTGATGCGGACGAAGTCGCGGGCAGAAGCTAGTGATAAAATAATTATTTCTGTAAATATGACAAACAAATATGTTTATCATCCATCATCGTCATCTGCCTAGCCAATTCCCAACAATGTTGGGGTCAGCTTCCTGTCTAACTGGATACAGCTCAAGCCCAGTACTTTAGATGAAGCAACTGCCTATCTGACCTTCACAACAACTCAGTTGCCGGCTAATACCCTTGGGAAGACTGTTTGTCAGACTTTCGGGCTTCTGACGACCGGATCGACTATCAACGATCCACGATTAACGGCCGGTACCAACGGCCTGTGAGTAAGTATAGGTAATTTCATTCCTACCCAAGCAACAGCAGGGTTTTCTTCGGAAACCGGAAACCCTGAAGCTTGGAGCTGGTGGAGGTCTGTTCCGCAGCCACAACTGCGTAGCCCTCGTCCTTCTTCCTCATCAAGTACTCTTTGAGGGGGCGGCCTGGACGGACTTCTTCTACGTTTATCCATCTTTCCGCTGAGACACTAGGATAACAAAAAAATTGAAATATAATAAAACGATAATCCGACGTCTTCTTTGGCTTACTGTCGGCTGCAATACTTCATTCAAAAGCCTTCCGCGTTCTACCACAAGTAAAGTTTATTTTGAGAAAAAAAAAACGATTTGGTTTTGTCGTTTTTCGCTACCGAATTCCGAAAAATTGAAGATATTTTTAACTTCGTAGTGTTCTCGTGAGATAATTTCCGACATCCACGCGGGCAGAAACTAGTTAGGCTTATTCCATTTGGCCACCCTAAACAGGCATGGCTTCTTTTATCCCTGAAATATATTAGGTGGGAATACTTTACCCACGGGTTAGGTATCGGTACCAAAAATTTATGAAACAAAAATAAAAAAAACATTTTTCCACCATTCGAGCTTTGTTCAAAACTTTAAATGACTGACTTGTTATGGGTTTTTGTTAAAATTATTTATGTATGTTATACAGGGTGTCCCAAAAATCAACGTCAAGTCGAAAACGGCTGATAGGCCAGGTGGTGACAGTTATCAGAAAAATAATAAAAAAAATCTAAGTTAAGTACTTTTCAAATTATTGATATTTTTCTCTTTTGTGAGTGATGTAACCCCGAATAACCCTTCTGTAAACTACAGTCCAAAATTAAAACACAACTATCTCAGTTTTAAAGAAAACATCACTTTTTTGCTCCACCATGTACTAAAAATTATTACATCGCTCAACTTTAACTGACTGTACTGAAAAAAAAAATGCTTAACTTAGATTTTTTTTAAATTATTTTTCTGATAATTGTCACCACCGTTGATTTTAGGGACACCCTGTATATATTTCGGAAAAAAATAATATACTAATTCCGAATATCCACCCCATCTGGAGTCGACAAATGACAACTCGAATCCGAGTGCCAACCTAAGGTGGCCTGCCGCAATAAGCCGCTAGTAGTCTATATACCTGAGCCCTTGGAACTGCTTATCCTGCAAGTGCCTCAAACTGTCCACCACGTAGGTGTGAACTCCGAACACTTCGCTGGTGCGCGCCATCCCGCCCAAGTTCGGCAGCTTGTCAATAAGTGATGCTACCACAATCAGCTGGCTTGGGCTTGCTCTCTGGAAAAGGCATTAGTTACATGGACAGACATTAGGTACCTACATTACTAGAAAAAAAAAAATAGTTTAAAAGAACTAAAAAACACGCTTCCATTGAAACCAAACTAAAAAGTACAAAATAATGGAAAAAAACGTGGGGTGCTGGCACCCCACGCCATTTATTTATTTTCTATTTTTTAGGGTGTTTCGAATTTTGAGACGTATGTCAGCGTAGTTTGTGACGTATGTCAGCGTAGTTTTCGAAGACAGTTTTTTTGCTGTCCTGGTAACCCTGGCAAGGATAATGGCACAAAATGAAATTATTGCATTGTCATCGGTCCTTGACAGGTGTGCAAAGTTTGAATGACATCTGGGTGCTTACTCTCGAATATAATTCCAATAGATCGACATTAGTCAAACGTCAGTTGGTTGAATTAAACGTCAGGGATTGGCTAGACTCAGTGAGTCCAGCCAATCACTGACGTTTGACTGACAATTCCAATGTCGATCTATTGGAATTATATTCGAGAGTAAGCACCCAGGTCGTTTAAAGTGGGTCAAAATCGCGCTATAAGGAGTCGGTTACAAACAAACATACTAACATACAAGTGAAGCTAATATAAAGCGTGTAATAAAAAGATTAGAGATCAGACCGTCAGATTATATTACCTATGCTTAGATGATTTGGTAATGTTGAGGGGATGAATAAAGGGCGGAACTGATATTAGTTGCCCCTTCCAAAAGGTAGTTTCGTATGGAGAAGAATGGACAAGAAACTCCACCGTAAGACCACGTTCACAAGGACGTAAAAATATCGCGGCGGGATTGTAACGAGCAATTGGTTTTTAACTCAGTGGTGAACTGAGCATTCAACAGAGTTCATCCTAGCGCGTTGAAAAACTACTTTTCGATTCTCAACTCTCGGCGCTAAGCCAGTGCGTTGAAGATCTAGTTCGTTCGTAAGAGGTCACAGTCTCTTTTAAAGTCCAGACATAATCTTGGTCAGATCATGGGAAGACCATGTGGATTGGTGTCTGAATTGGTTGTATGAGGAAAGAACCATAATAACCAATATTTGTTGGTATATTGGGTTGGCAAGCTGGCATATAGCAAATCATTTAATTTAATTTGTGTCTCTTAATGTTTTACTATATACCATTGTATAGAATCAAGTTCTTCTAACTGGACAGACAGCTGTGCTCCTGGGGAGTTTGTTGGCCACTTCTTCTTCCCAGCTAAAGCACTAGGAAGTGCGCGACGGGTGGGCGTTTTGGGGGGACTGTCTTTTGTAATTTTGACGTTCGAAAAGTGCTGATCCTCAGCCTAATTTGAATAAATGACTTTTGATTTTGAATATAATTAAAAATCGGATGCAATTTTTAAATCGTGTCTCTTATACCTAGAAGTCTGCTCCAGAAATAACCTAGTATGTCCATATAGAAGGTACAGAAGGGAGACAGGAAACAAAATGAAATGTTTATTTCTGTAAGTAGATCTTATTAGACACCTTTAGACGTCAAAATGTTTTGGTCAATGTTTAAAAAAAAGTAGATGGCGCCGGCAATTCCTAGATGACTGTTCCCTGAGAAGAAACGCCGAAACAAACTCAGAGCTCATGGTCTCTTTTACAGTCCAAACATTATATTATTAGAATTTTATGTGAGTCTAACAATGCAGGGCAATGTCTGGAGGAGCCTTTTGAAGAAAGAGCCATTGCAGCTTTGAGGTGACCTGTCCCAACAGCCGGTATGTATGTATCAGTCATCGTGTAGCTCAATCCTATTTTAGGGATCTCAGGATTGATATACTTCTTAAATATGATAAATAAATACATAACATAACATACCTTCTTCCCAACATCATACACGTTGAAATCGCTCATATTCCTCCAAGGGATGTACTTCTTCTGAATAGTTCCCATCAACTCTGAATCTTCAGTTATTTTGTTGGCAACACCTTTATCCGTTTGGAATTCAGTAAATTCATCATCTGGCTTTCTACAGCCCTTCCATTCGCTTTTAAACTCATTAAGATCTCTGCTGATACTCTCATTTATATGCTTCATAATTGTTTTAATAAAATGTAAATCATTATTTTCATTGTTTTCAACATCATAATATTTTGGTAACAAATAATATACAAAATAAGGTGTAAGATTGGCGACAATGTCAAAATCGTTTATGAAATAATCGCACCTGAGTTTTAAAAGGTTCTTGTCCGTGTTACTTTCAGCGAACGTTTGTTCAATAATGCCAATCGTGTATTCGTATTTTGATGTTTTATTTGCTAGTTTATATAGACTTGTTGCTAGGTATTGCGCGTTCAGTCTAACATTGAATAACTGGCCCATAGTATGGGATAGTAAGAAGTCCATAACAAAGTTATATTCGTTTTCAGTGTACGTATTGTTAGATATTTTATGTTTTAGCAGCCAATACAAAATAATGAACTGTGATGTCATTGGTAAATTCTTTGATTTCATAATCTGTAGCATTTCTTCGTTAAGTTCGGTTTTCTGGAAATGAAAAATATACAGGTTTAAAATAAATTAGCTAGCATAACTTCACAGACGTAATTTGTATATGTTACCGGCCAAACCCGATTTTAGGATGAACTAGTTTCGCCTAGGCCAAACCAGTTCTCCCTACACGCGATAAGACAAAAGAAACAGCATGTACAGCCTACTACAGTAAAAAGTAGCGATGTAGTGTGTCGGACTCACGGTATCATTCCAATTTGAAACTTTAACCGTTGTAAAATATTACACCTAAACATAGTAGAGTCATTATGTTGATGAAAAGGAAGAACTGGTTTGGCCTAGGCGACTGGTTAGTTTCTAGTTAGTAAATTATCTCAAGAGAACACGAGGAAGTTAAAAATATCTTCAATTTCGGAATTCGGTAGCGAAAAACGAAAATAAAAAACCAAATCGGTTGTTTTTTTTTTTCCATAAAATAAACTTTACTTGTGGTAGAAGGCTGAAGGCTTTTGAATGAAGTATTGCAGCCGACAGTAAGCCAAAGAAGACGTGTGTAGAAGCTTAATTATCGAGCTCCAAAAGAGCTATGAACTATTTGATATTAATTTCAATTTGATAACTTCACGCGTTCCTAAGAAAGAGGGTATTGACGGACTAACAACGAAGTGATCCTATAAGGATCATTTCGTTGTTAGTCCATCAAGACCATTCCAGGGTTCCATTTTTTCCATTTTATGAACGGAAGCCTAAAAACATTTAAATAAATAGCAAAACTAACCTGAATATAAAAATACAGCGAAACAAACCACTCGAGGCATATCCTGACACTCGGCTGATGAGGTAACTTTACCATCATATCCAAACACCAAATGAAAATGTTTTCCAACTCGCCATTTTTTAACACTAGTACCAGAATATGTTGGAGGGTAGTTTGCAAAACTCTGTGCAGCGCCGAGTTACCGTGGTACCTCTGCTTGTTCTTGAAAGTGTTGTCTATGCGAATTGTGATGAAATTGGTGATCATCCGAAAAGTTTCAATATCAATAATGTTGCATACAGTAGCTATTGATAAGTACTGGATTTCGTGGTTGAAATGGATGTCGATACTGAAAATAAAGACGGTTTAATATAAATTTCGGGTTCAGGGCACACATGGAGCAGTGGTGACCAAGTGTATCGGTTCCGACTAGGACGTGGGTTCGGACCCACGCAGGCGCTTTAATTTGTGTAAATTATTTCATCACCACTGCTTTCTAAACGTTGAAGGAAAACATCGTGAGGAAACCGGCATGTCCTAGAACCAAGAATTCGAAGACGTGTGTGACATCTACCAACCCTCACTGGGCCCGTGTGGTTGATTACGGCCCACTCCCTCTCACCGAGAGGAGGCCTGTGTGCCAGCAGTTGGAACAATATAGCTTGATTATGATGACACACATGGCCAGGGGCAGCGCTGCGCTATATACCAAACTAGCTTCTGCCCGCGACTTCGTCCGCGTTAAATTTCTTGTTCCCCCGACCCTTCCTGTCGCGTCGAATCGCCTACCCGTGCGATTTTCCCCGTTTTTGCAACATTTTTCATTACTGCTCCACTCCTATTCGTTGTAGCGTGATGTTATATAGCTTATAGCCTTCCTCGATAATAGGCTACCCAACACAAAAATAATTTTTCAATTCGGACCAGTAGTTCCTGAGATTAGCGCGTTCAATCAAACAAACAAACAAACTCTTCAGCTTTATAATATTATAGTATAGATATCAAAGTTGCTTGCGTTGATATAAAGGCGAAAATAAACATACATAAACTCACGCCTTTTTCTCATGGGGGTAGGCAGAAACTACAGAACGCCACCTGCTACGATCTTTACATACTTTTTTTGCTTCGTTTATGTTCATACATCAGCGCCCTAATTGCGAAACGCACAATTTATCAGAATCTGAATGGGATTAAAGATTATTTCTAAACCATTGCGTCATTTGTTCGAATAAATTTTGACTCAGCAACGTAAATAACGCAATGAATGTTGTTTAACTATGAATATTAAACCAATTCCTACCGATTAAAAGTTCGGCAATTACCCCTCTGGTCATACACGCACGCCGGTTACCAGTACTACGCACCTGACCTTTCTGAAGAACATCACCAATAAGGTCACTATACCTATATTCTCCTAGTCGAAAATAAAATACGTGGTTAAATAGGGTATAAAAAAAATTATCACCTATCTTTAGTTATTCCATATTTTGAGTTTTGTAGTACATCCAGAGTCACATTATCAACAATCCTGAAAAAATAAACAATAAATTAGAACTATTAAGCATAAAATATTGGTATGGCAGTAGACCTATTTGTACTGATATAAATTAGGATATTAGCGTAAGAGCAAGGATGAAATCTAGAAAGCCAAATCCTATCCATGTGCCATTCATTTCATCTAAATCCTTTCAGCCGTTTTAGTGTGAAAAAGAAATCAAATGTTTTCTCTTTCTAATATTAAAAGTTTAATCATTATTATCTCAGCCGAAAGACGTCCACTGCTCGACATAGTCCTTCCCCAAGTTGAGGGGTATGCCAAAATCACCACGCTTACGGTGATCGCAGTGTGGTGGTAAATGCGTAGAGAATGCTGTTGCCGATTCTCTAGTAAGTCCCTTAATCGCCTCTTTTGACACCCACAGGAAGAAATGGGATAATGCTATTCTTTAAGTCGATCACCACATGGCGAAGAAAAGTTTAATAAAAAATAAAAGAACAAAATTAATCCCACCTATGATCTTTTCTTGGCACAGGGTAGTAAAGCAGAATCTCACATAAAACATAAATCAAATGTCCATAATCCTTAACATCTTTGTTATTCAGCTGTCTTATCAAATAAAACAGAGGGTTTGTTTTAACCGGACCATATTCTATGATCTTGTTACAGTATGAAATCACTAAGTTATTATACATTGCATTCTTTAGAAGCGCATCTTGAGTAATGAGGTCAACAAATTGTTCAATGCACGGTGAATACTGGTTGTTAGACTTTAACTCTTCAATTTCTGTCCATACTCTATTTATGAACTGAATCATGTTGAAATTACTTTTTTCATTAGTAAGTGGGTTAATAATTTTGTTTACTATTCGTAGGATCCATTTCAAGCAGCCATATCCTCCACATTCTAATACATTTTCAATGTAATTTATTACTTCTATAAGACATAAATCTTTATCCTCTTTTTCTTTTGTTAAAAGGTAGATTATTTCACAAGATTTTTCGTAAAAGATGTTTTTCGATCTACCCACGCTTTCATTTTGAACATCTCTAAATTCTAAAGAAGAAATTATTTCAATAAATTTTTGCAAATTGAGCATTTCATGCCCATAGCTGTTCAACAACACAGGGTTTTTTAATAACATTTTTAAGATAAAAATGCTTAGGACTGCTTTATCTAATTCTGGATTATCTTTTAGAAATAATATAGCAGTTTTATAAAGCTGAAGTAAGTTATCATCCAAATCTTTCTGATCAAATTCAAAATTGTGCTTTTCACACAAAGTTGCAACATCCTCTATTGTCAAATTAACTTCACTTGAAAACAGACTTTGAATATACTGCAGTACGGTCTTAGCTTGTCTAGCAATTATTTCATGTATGATATGGAGAACAGGGTGATCTCTTGTTTTGCTCGACATATCTATCAAAAATATTACATCATTTAAATAATCCTTTTTATTTGAATATTGCCTATTTATACCTTCTAGTAATTTGTTAAGTTTCTCATTGATTATACCAATAAATATATTTATATCTTCTTCATGATGCCCCAGGTATAATATAATCAAATCTATATTATTGTATTGTTCTGACATCATTTTTAGATTCATTATTCTATCTTCATCTCGGATTGAAATTTCTTTAACTATGGGAGCAAATGGGCTTTCTTGAAAGTCTGTTTCTGATAAATCTAAGCTAGAATAAATATTAGCAATTTCTTTCCAATTCAGGTTTTTACAGCAGTTTTGGACGAAATAAACCATGTTTATTTGTATCGCTTTCCTTAATACCACATTATTAATAGGTATTTTAAGAATTTCTGTAACTATTTTTGACTTTTTATTCCCATGTACTGATGACAAATCAATTTTTAAACTGCCTAGGACATCAGTTACGTGGTACAATGGTACAGGTGACCATTTAATATTAGTTATTGTTTTAAATATTGCCATGAATGAGTCAATATCAGTAAGACATTCTCCTATTTGCTTTTTGAGTAATTCATAATTTTGATCATAAATGTTTATGTCATTTAAGGCTTCTAGTAATATTTGAGCTTCTGATTGGTTCATTATTTTAGTTTTAAGTTTATACTCAATACATTTGAGCCTTACTTGAGTATTCTCATGTTTTAGCCCCATATTAAAGGCAGCGGTCATCCAACAGTCTCCAATATTTATACTTTCAAAAAGTCTTAGAGATGGCAACACTATATTTGCTTGTTTCTCTTCTAAACTGTCAATGAGAACAAAATAATTATCCCACATGCTTTTTAAGACATTTGCATTATTTTTCTTCCATTGAAATATTATGGTTTGATGGGTAGATTTCACATTGATATCCTTCTTGGTGGCAATAGCACAGTCTATAGCTTTTTTAGTGAGATAAACTGATATTTTTCTTATTGCTGTATCATCAGATGCTATACCAAAATGTATAATGTCCCAAAAGTTGCTTTGGAATATGATATCTGACACAAACTTACTCTCTCCGTTTCCGTCTGGAGTGGGTAGGTAGTAATCTGAGAGGCAGCTGAGTACTTTCAAAGCATTCTCTTGTTTGTCTGCTCTCAAAGATTGAATATACATCCATATTCTATCAAGGATGTTGTATCCAACAACTCCATCCACTAATCTTGGGACAGTGTTTGTTAAAAAGAATATTTTGAGTGCTTCATCTGTAGAATCAAGTATCTTTTCTAATGGTGTCTCTAGGTACAGTAGAGACACATTTTCTCTCAAAATTATTGTAGCATTCAGGATACTGTCAGCGACTTTCAAGAATAGTAATGTGTTTACGTTCGTGTCTTTGTCCTTTGCCCTAAATTCAATGTTAGACAGTATTTGTTGAAGTAAATGTTCCGCTTTACTAACAAGTTTGCTTGGTTGAAGACGAAGTACAATGTCTATAATTTTACATACATATTCGACATTTTCACAGCATAAACCCTTCAGCAATTTAACAGCGAACTCAAATTCTTCATCATTTTCACATTCTGTATTTTCTTGGACGTTTACAACCAGTTTATAATGCAATAATTGTGTCACGCTCCTCAGATGTTTATTCAAATGTTTACCTCTTTCCATCAAAGTTTTCAAAGGTTTATCTATATCTTCTTCGTTTAAATCCAATAGATCGAGGAAGGTAAGTAACTCTTCTTGAGTATCCATTTTATCAAAAGTTAATACACAAAGGTCACGTTATTTTATAAACTTTGAATCGAACGAACATCTAAATTCCGACCACCTTTTTTATATTCCGTGATCGGCAATCGGCATGCTACATGCTCTGTGGCATGCGCATAAAATTTATGCCATAAATGACATCTGTGGATGACAGAATGACAGACAGCTGAAACAGCGGGCAAGTTGGGGTGCGTTCAGCCCACAGACTATGATTTATTAATTAATATTACTTTAAGGTTTAGCCAGGGCCTACTTGACAGTGGTTAAGGCTCACGCGCTGCGGTGTGTTCATTTCAGCCTCACGTGGCTCGAGGGTTGATTGATCAAGGCACACAAGTCGACCTATGCTTGCCGGTCCCCGAATAGAGCATTCTTCGATATGGAGCATTCTTTTCCATTCGAAAATAGCCTTCCGTGCTTGTACCGACTGTATGTATCTGTAATTCGACGATCTTTGACAGGCAGAAGATCAACAATCTGACAATCAGTCTTCTGATACTTGCAATGGGGAATCTCAATCGTGCTACCGAGAAAATTAAATAAGAACACGAAAAAAGCATCGATTCGTTGGGGTATCCTACTTTTCCTTTTGCACTCGATACTTTGTTTTCGATACATTTACTCAATGAGTATTTTGCAGAGTATAACAACATTTAGAAGTATTTTAAAACTACCGGAATATATAAATAAATAAATAAAATAAATATCTTAGGACAACCAACACACCGTTATCTGATCCTAAACTAGGCAGAGCCTGTACTATGGCAACCAGACAACTGATAAACATACTTATATATTTCTAAATACATACGTATTATAGATAAATTACACCCAGACACAGAACAAATGATCGTGCTCATCACACAAAGATTTGTCCTGGGTGGGAATCGAACCCACGACTAACAGGCCAGTCATATAAACTAAGGGAATAATGTTTCTTTGAATAAGTGCATATTCTAGTAGCTACAAATTAATGATTGTAAGACACAGGGTTTGTTGGGTCTGTTTAATAGATTGAAACGCACATTTAACAATATAAAGGTATTTAATTGAGTATAAGGTTTAAAGAGCACAATCACGTAAATTCGAAAAAAAGCAAGGAAATTAATATGAGCGGGTCGCGAGCGTGGCGTACAAACTCGCGATATTTTCGTTCATTGTTGGTTAGCGGGGAGGGCGCGGGCGAGGATGTATGCTGCCACCCACGCCTCTGGGTCATGACAAGAACACGCTTAGTCTTTCGCACCTATGCTTTTCATTGACCGGGGTTGGATGACGTACTATCACCTACGAATGATGTCTCTCTCTCTAACATTTCCTATAAAAGACTCCATCAGATAAAATGAAACCACGGGCGGACCAATCCCGGTAAACAGTTCGTCGGTTGCCTTGAGGTTCTCGATGATATTACTGAGACGATACTATTGAGCACCACCTATAGGTAGTTGTCGGGATGTGATGGTGGAATGGCGTGACAGGCTTCTGCACTCTCGTGCCTACTGGTGCCCTCGTTAAAATCTAATGTCAGGAACGCCTGGATCGAATGGACAATTTATTTTAGTGTTTGTTAAGCCATTTATCGAGGAAGGCTATACAAGGTGCAGTTTTGGATCTGCAAAACATTTCAGGAGGTAATTATGTTAGTGATTCTCGACCCGAATCAACAACAAAATGGGCCGGTATTTTTTTTTCCATTTTATTCTTATTTACGGAAATCGGTAAGTGTGAACTCCCTTTTTTAAAACGCGGCCAGTCTGTACGTATCCTTAAACTGCGCTTTCACACACACAAACAAACGCAACCGACATTTCTTGCATAGATCCAAAGCCGCGCTTTAAAAAATCCAGAGTTATTCTGAAAAACATTAAAATTGAAAAACCTAAAATTAAAAAAAGTTAGCCGTCGCGGCCGTCGCGGGACGCCTGGCAAATGTGAAACATTGAAATTATTTTGTAAAGATAATATTTATAAAGCATACTTTACGAAAGGACATAAATATGGTATACTCAAAAATAACATATTAATTATATGATAATATGTTAATTATCAAAATTTGGACTACTCTGTACCACGCAAAACGCCACACATAAACTAAATGATCACCCATCCAAAGGCTGACCTTGAGAAGTGTAGCTTAACCTAGCAAACCTGCGACACAAGACAAAACAAAAACTAAATGGTCACCCATCCAAGGGCTGTCCTTCAGAAATGTAGCTGGACCTAGCGAACCTGCGACGCAAGGCAAAACAATATTTTATATATAAAGATAATATTTATAAAGCATACTTTAAGAAAGGAAATAAATATGGTATAATCAAAAATAACGTATTAATTATATGTTAACTATCACATCAAAAAAAAAAATCGCATCGATATTGGAAGATTGTTGCCTAAGTCCACTAATTTCCAGTATGGGCCCACTGTGCGTCGCCACGCTCGCAAGCCCAATATTTAGGTTTACCCATCGATCACTAAGATGGGTTTACCCCTCGCCTATAGAGGCTATAGATGTTTCACATCAAAAGTATTATTGAGTATTGACTTGGTATCGTATTGTTATATCATTATTTACGAGTCTCATAACAACGTCCTGAAATGTTTTGCACGTTCAAAACTGCATCTTGTATAACATTACGGTACGACCAACAAGAGAGGAGCATCAATGAAAAATGTTGTAAACACGGGAAAGATATTCGTTTTGAGAGCTTTCGTTGCGTGCGCAAACGGTTAAAGTAAAGCAACGATCATGTATGAAGAAAGTGTTTCTCTTAAAAAGTTCTAAAAAAAGTCCGCGATAGCATATGTCTATCTTTTATGCTTGTATCATTATAACTTTTTTAATTGTAATCAAATCTAAGTATTATAAAGCTGAAGAGTTTGTTGGTTGAATATATGTTTAGTGTAGGACACCATTTATGGAGGAAGGCTATAGACTATATAACATCATGCTAGGACGCTTAGGAACCGAGAAAGAAGAAAAAAGAGTTCACGAATATGAAGACCTCGCACCGGCAGGCGATCCGGTGCAATGGGCAACCAAGAAATTTGACGCAGACGAAGTCGCGAGCAGAAACTGGTAAAAAATAATTCGAATGGAATTGAATCGTCTTTCATTAAATTAAATTAAAATTTATTGTAACAAACACTCAATTTACAAAAACAGTGTGTTCGATAACAACTGCATTAGTATAAACTGTGTCGCAGTCATTAACGCCCACCTCCACATAGTAGGGGCAAAACCAAAATAGAAAAGCAAAAAATAAAAGAACTTAAAACGTAAAATAAAAATAAAATAGAACTTAAAATTACAGCTTAACAATATTTTCCCTGAGTAATTGTCCGTGAGACTGAGTTTGAAAGGATGTGTGTGTATGTGTGAGGGTGTGTTTGTGTGTGTTTTTGTGTGTGTGTGTGTGTGATGTGAGTATGTGTTTGCGCATACCATACATTAGGGTAATTGGAAAGTAACTTCAAGGTTTTACATATTTTTCTAATTCTTCATAAGAAAGCGTATGAAGCCATTTATCCGTCACCCCCCGACATTCCCGCAAGGTCAGCGGATATATGTTGAGGTGTTTATTTATTCTATTATACAAAGTGGAGCTTAAAAAGTGATATTGCCGCCGAGCAGCTTGAACTCTGGCAGATTCAACCTGGCAGATTCTGTCAGTTCTGCGTTTTTGGGTAGCGACAACGGGATTGAAAGGGAGGTCTGAGTGTTTACGTAGCACTACGGCCAGAAGAAATGTGTGTCTGACTGTTGGTAAGTCGCAAAGAGTGTACAGTTCAGTAGTTGGGAATCGAACTGGTTTATGAGTCATGACTTTTAACACTGCCCTCTGAGCTCTTTCCAGACGGAGCATTAAGCACTTTCCAGCCCCACCCCAGGCGGCAATACAGTATTTTAGGATTGAGTGTGCCAGAGCGAAGTATACTGTTCGTAGCGTGGCAAAATCAACAGATGACCGCAGATTTTTAAAAACAAATATTAATTTTCTGACCCTGGGAACCAGAGCTTCAATTTGCTCCTTCCATGTCAGCGTACTATCTATTATAACACCCAAGTATTTAATACTATGGGTGCGTGCAATATGAACACAACCACTGCAATGAGTCGATAATATCCCGCATTTATGTGCCGTCAGAGAAAAGGGAGAAGAAGGTTGAGAGGCTTTACTTGCAGCAAATGTAATAAACTTGGTTTTTTCTAAATTGAGGGTTAGCAGGTTTTTATTAAGCCATTTCATTACAATAAGCAGAGTTGACTCTGCATATGAGCGGGTTTCCAACCAATCCTTACCATGAATGAGCATGACGGTATCATCCGCATAGGTTACAATTTTTGAGTTATTTATATTCAGATTACATAGGTCGTTTATGTAAATAAGAAATAGGGTAGGTCCAAGGACACTACCCTGCGGGACTCCGTAGGTTAAAAACGTTTGTCTGCTAACGTGATTCCCTATCTTGACGGTTTGGGACCGCTCACTTAGGTAACTCTTGAAAATGTCCAGACACACTCCTCTAACACCGATCCGTTCCAACTTTTCGAGCAAGAGGGGAACAGAGACAGTGTCAAAGCTAATGCTATAATGTCATTGCTAATGCTATAGAATTTCATCTATGTAATAAAAATAAATAAGATAAAAGATCCGCCAAAAAAGTAACAGATACGGATACGGATCCGTAATATCCCTCGGATATCCACGGATACGGATAGCCGGCACATTACTAATTATAATATACCCTATGAATATACCATTTACTGTTTTAAGTGCGTTTTTATCATTATATAGATCAAATATGCTCTGACAAACATACATTGTTTTATTACGAGCATTGAGAAAGTATTTTATTTTCAAAATAATTTGAACAGCTATCCGTATCACAACTACGTTGGGGTTAGCCTTAAGGCTTATCATAGAACTTATAAACGTTATAAACCCTGGCGGGGCTTAAAGTCTAAGAGGCCTTCTACACGGTCGGAACCAACCGCCGACCATCGTATCCTTGGTCGGGTCAACCATTTTTTGTATTCGTTCTACACGGTCGGTGGTTGACTCAACTTGTCTCATTGCATCCTGCATTGGATAATAGTTTATACAGAAGAACTGGATCTAGCCTGTTACGGGTATCTGTCAAAGTATTTCCAGCTGGAGAAAACAGACATTCGGATGGGATTGCTGACATACCCAACAAGTTGGAGTTCGTACGGTACGTTGTTTAAGTTTTAGTTGATATAATTTTTTCATACGATCTTATAGGTGCAAACGATTCTATCTGCTCGGAGATCGTGTCTTGTTAAATCGATTAAAAAATCGGTAGATCGTATGATCATGACTTTATGACGTACACATACGTACGTATGACCATCGGTATCCCTAGAGAGGGGGCGCGGCGGTGTATGGTCACTGACTCACCGTTGTTGTTGTTGCCGCATATAAAGGAACGTTCTCATACATTCTATGAAGGCCGTGTTATAGCAGTATTTTTTTTAACAGTTTTAACGCTGAAACGAACGCAATGTTTTTTTTTTCTGTCTAGCAACATCATTATTTTTGACCTTGTTCTTGTTGCCAAAATCGCTAAAATTTAGGAAAATCCTCCATTGAGTACCCAGTACAGTATCCGTTTCAGATTAGCTGGAATTCTATTGCGTTGCAATTTTCCTTTTCAAGTTTCCATAATTTCATTGTAGTGTAGAATATAATATCAACTTAGGCAACGATGGAAGATAATCCTTCCTCTTCGACCGATGACGAAATTTATCCTTCTAATTCTCAATGTTTTGGAAAAAAACTAAAACTGAATGATGGAAGTTCCCAGGACACAGGTAAAACTTTGCCATCGAATCGACTTCAAAAAAAATGTGACGTAAAAACTTCGTGTCCATTTTGATGTTTTTTTTTTTAGCTCTCTCGTCGGTGTCGGGGATGAGTCCTTTCGAACTGGTGGACAGTGGAGTGTCTCTGGATAAGTTTGAGACCAGGAGCTCCAGTAGCGAGGAACCTGCTCAGGCAACGTCGGGGGGGCCTTCTAATGAGGTTGTGGACGCAGCTCCGTCCGGCAGCAACGTTCGTGCGATCCTGCTGAACCTCAGACGTCCTAAATGGGGCAGAAACTACAGGAAACGAAAGACTCCTGACAGGGATACAGACAGCAATGCATCTTCGAGGGATTCCGACGATTTATCTGTAGACGAAACTACAGCTTCAAGGGCAAATGAAACTCATTCTGCTTCTGAAACAGAGAGTGATGATTTGAGGAGGTTGACTCAATTCCTTAATCCTGAGACTGAGACCACTTGTAGTGATGGGTGAGTATCCTAAGTTTATCTATTAACTATAGTGGTTATAACAAATATTTTCAACTACACATTAATTTACTGGTGTTTTAAAAAATATGTTGTGGTTTGAACATATATCCTGACCTGAAAGCCAATTTTCATAATTAAAAACGATTTAAGTCATGAGACAGTCTCATCTCAGCGAGAATCAAATGTAGGGAAACCAAAGGTATTCTTAATAGATTGAGTCTGAGATCAGACTGTGAACATCCATAAAATCACGGCCCCCTGGTAAATAACACCAACTTTAAATCATGTCATCTCAAAGAATCACTAAAGGATTATACATTTAATTTCTGACTGCTTAGTAAAAATGTCCTAAATCCTTTTTGCTAAATATCATTATTTTTATGTAAACAATGGTAATGCAGTAAAACATTACATTTCATTAATCTTAAAATATAAATATTTGGATCCAATTCATATTTACATTGATGTGTCTTAAACCTAATGTGTGTAGGTGTAGTTGTTGTTTGTGTGTATTAAAACTTAGAAGCAAAAGACCCAACGGGAGTATTTATCATGGTATTCCAACCATTGTTGAGTATTTGATGAGGTCCTGTTCTTATTAACTTTAGGACAAATCTTACCCCTACTGTTCCAATGCAGGGTAAATGTGTGGCCTGTAAATTATTCTAGACCTTTCTCTCTATAAATGATTTTCCTTGCATAATTTTGATGCAGTAAATCAGAGAACAAACAATAAAAACATTGAACCCAACATCCAAATTTCAAATAACTCATACAAATTTTAAAAAAAATGCCTAAATTAAATGTGTTAATGTTGAAATGTGGGGATTGGTACAAAAAAAGAGTTATGAGAGTCTATGCTTAGTATTGGGTGAAGTGGGGCTGATAATGAAATGTATTAATAACAAGTAATAAGAAAAAAATGCAACGTCATATTTAGTTGACAGAACTCTAGTAATGATTTTTTTCAAGAAAGCAAAACAAAATTGTTGTCAATTAAATGTTGGTGCCTTTATAAATACTGAATAATTCAATATCTTTTTGTTTTAACTAATGTTTCGACTCAGTTTTTGTAGATTTTATCCATTTTTCATTACTTAATGTTTGTCTATATTTATAAATTGTTAGTAACAACAGTGGTTTGCTAGTATGAGGGAGTCTATTAATTATATTAACCTTAATACAATATACAAACTAGTACATCTGTTTTTAATAGGTTTAGATAAAGCATCAAACATAAACGAGATTACCTAGTTTAAAAGAAAGTCTTTATTTGTTATGATTACATAGTTATTGACTGTTAATAATAGGTAATAGGTAGAACAGGCTGGTGTCCGCAACTCCACGTCTGAGCGCGTATTTTGCGTACGGGTGGGAAATCGGTTATTCGATCCACCCCAGCTCCTCAAGAAAGGCCAGCAACGTCTTGATGTTGCTGACTATCTCACGTAGGGTACCTGGGTTACCGAAGTACTTGGCCCTGTATGTGGCGATCGCCGGGCAGTTTAGAAGCACGTGCGCTGCTGTCTCGTCGTCCTCAATGCAGGCTCTGCACAGCGGACTGTCTGTAGCTCCTATGACAAATAGATGTTTATTAAACGACCCATGGCCAGTTATTGCTGCTGTAACCATACGCAGCTGTCGTTTGTCTAGCCGGAGGACCTGTTTTGTGAGGTGGGCATCGATGGCAGGTAATGCTTCCTTGGCCTGCCTGCACTCACTTTGGTCGACCCATAGCTTAAAGTTTTGATCCCTGGTATGTTTCCTTACCAGAGAGCGTAGGAACCCAAAGGGGAGTGGCGCGATTGGTTCTGGTCCCACCGGTGTCATGCTCGACCCCCTTCTGGCTAGTTCATCGGCGGCATCATTACCTAGCGAACCGCTGTGTCCTTTTATCCACTGAATGGTTATATTATTGAGGCTACCCACCTGGTTGCGGCGCTGGTGGCACTCGTATATTAGCCCAGAGTCAATCGAGTGACTGTCCAGCGCTTGCAGAACAGCCATACTGGTTATTATTAATAATTATATATATTAGTAACAATAAAGAATTGGAGATGCCTATGTCAAATAGTGGACTTGATGATGAAAAGTTATATTTTTGTACTCATTTGGGCAATATTTTACCTACCCCTGACGGAAAAAGAGGGGTGTCATAAGTTTACGTGTGTATCTGTGGTATTGCTTCCAAACGCCTGAACCAATTTTCTTTTTTTTTCTTATCTGAAAGGTTACTTAATCAAGTGTTCTTAGTGTACTGTGTTTAGTTTTACTTGACTAATAAGTTAAAACATAAAAGTTATAAAGACCGAACCTTCCTCTTATTTCACTTATTAATTGAAAGCAATCAGCAAAGACAATTCAATATGTATATAACTAAATAAATCTCTAAATGTAATGGATGGTCACCCATCCACAATCTGGCCGCGGCATGTATAGCTTAATCGTCAATCAACCCGAGCGGCTGATATTTATCTACAAGCCCCTCTTAATCTGCTTTTATTCTGTGTTTAAGACAAAATCTAACAATAATATTAATATTCATTCAACAGTACATCAGGAAGTCCGACCACCAGCATTGGCAGTGACTTTTCTGAGGACCACCTAATAGAGTTTAATAATGACTCAGAAGACTCTGACGAGGAGTTGACGTTTCCCCAGAATAATAGACGATCTAAGGAGACTGCAGAGGAGAGTAAACGCAAGTTGCCCCCAGTGCTACTCAAGACGAGGCCTAAACACAGCTATCTGTTGCTTCGAGGTAATTATTTTGTGTACACATTAACGGCTACAGCCTGTTGCAATAGTCTCTGACGAGAGTTCAAAGACATTCAGTTTAGGTAAAATTCTTACACAATCACTCACTGAAGGGAATTAGTAATACGTTCATCACCTGTATTTAGAAAGTTTCAACTTTATATCTCACCACTTTTTGCACTTATTATTGTTTGAATAATTTTCAATAATAGTTGCTTGCACTGCT
This sequence comes from Aporophyla nigra, assembly GCA_947507805.1. Classification (NCBI taxonomy): domain Eukaryota; kingdom Metazoa; phylum Arthropoda; class Insecta; order Lepidoptera; family Noctuidae; genus Aporophyla; species Aporophyla nigra. The sequence continues at coordinate 22,902,766 of OX382301.1, forward strand.
GCAATGGTTTCTCTCTTTGGTCTAGTGGTTGCAAGCGCTACTACTGAGCATGAGGCCTTGGGTTCGATGCCCAGATCAGGCTTAAGTGTTATTTATTGGGTTTTTCTATCTGGAATTTCTCAGTAGCGGCTTGGAGTCTGGATTTATGCCCGGTTGATGGCAATAGGCTCGCCCGCTATTACATGGGACGTAAACATAACTGGCGAAATGTGAGTGTGTTAAATTTAAAAAAAACTGAAATAAATTCACCTAAATTGTCAAATGAACAACATATGCCACAATCGCATCAACCAGTTGATATCCAAAAAAACTTAAATTATTTAATTACTTACTTTAATTATTACTATTTAATTATTTACTTAATTACCAAAAAAGAATATAAAATAAAAACTTTTTAACAAAAAATTAAACCGCCGAAAAAACTGAAAAGCAAAAATAATAAACCTTAAAAATTTTCAATTTCGGTTTAATTTTTTGTTAAAAAGTTTTTATTTTATATTTTTTTGAGGCTTTAATGTACTAATAACTTGGCAAGGTATACCCTATCTAATAAAAAAAAGAATTATCAAAATCGGACTACTCTGTATAAAGTTATGCGTGGTCATACATTACCATCAGTGAGTGAACAATCAATCATCCCCTGTTTTCCGACCCTTGGGTACGATTTTGTGTTCCAAATTTATATGGGACCACCTTCGGGGTATACCCTTTCCAATAAAAAAGAATGATCACAATCGGACTACTATGTAAAAAGTTATGAGTGGTCATACATTTAAAAAAAAATATATACGCGTCGAATTGAGAACATTCGCCGTTTTTTTTTCGTCGGTTAAAAAGGCTCGACTGGCTGTTCACAATGGTGTGCTGGTGCTACGCTTATGTATGGCAGTGAATGTTCGGTATGGCAAAAGAAGCATGAAAGTAGAATAAATGCTGTGGAAATATGTTAGTCTGAGGAATGATGTGATAACCTCGTAAGGCCTAAGCTAAGTTTCCCATGATGAGCTTAAACACCCTATGTACCTACAATACAAAGAACAATATCGTCTAACATGGTTCCAGCCCAAGCAAACTCAACTAGTTTTATCTAAGAACAACTTAATTTTCTGGGTAGTCTTAGTTAGAAAGGAATTGATTACAACTACTTTTAAGTTGATATTTCGTGTTTATTTAAAAGTAAATTCGGCGTTTTGGAGAATATTTTGTTTTTAAGTCTGGGCCGGAATGCTGCATGTGACTTTGTTCAATATGTTGTACGTTGGGCTTTATGAGGCTAGGGCAATAGTGCAGTTACAAAAATTGAAAAGAGCATGCTTAGATGGTTTGGTAATGTTAAGAGGATGAATGAAAGATGACTAACAAAATTTAAAGGTACGTTTTGAGGCAGATGTAAGTGGAAGCGCAGGGAGGGGCCGCGAAAGCGTCTCCTCCCGCTTTATAATGACGTAATTGGTGATGTTCTTCTGAAAGGTCGGGTGCGTCGTACTCGCACCCGGCGTGCGTGTATGAGTAGATGTATGAACGTAAACGAGGCAAAAGGATATGTAAGGATCGTACCATGTGGCATTCTGTAGTTTCCTCCTGCCTCCTTGGGAAGAAAGTGTGAGTTTATGTACGTAAAATGAAAAACTTCTTTGAGGTGATTTAAGGGGGTTCATGTATTCACATAATCAAATCAAAGCACTTAATTTTTTGTGCCAAAAAATATTTGAAGAGTTAATCAGATAGTTTTAGAATAGACTATAGAAAGATATTTGATTCCAATGATAAAAATTATGAATGCCTCAAGATGGCTTTAAACAAGGTGGACTTTGTGCGACTTTGCAAGTCAGTATTTTTTGCAGTTATGCAGGGTGGTACAATAATACAGATTTAATTATCTCTAACACTTCTCTTCCTTTTCCCTATTAGCTTAGTAAATTTTTTGGCTCTTACTAACCATTTATTTATTAATACCATCCGCTGTCTACTCCTTCCATCTTTCGCGAGCCCGGGCGTCTTCCTCCCAGTTTCGACGGAACCTATCCAGGTCGTCCCACCATTTACGTGGTCAACCGCGACCCACCTCACTATCTCAGGCACCAGTTCTGTGCTACGTGGGCCCACAGTTGGTCCGACGTCAGTTCATCGGACGGCAGACATGTCCTGCCCATACCCATTTAAGTTGGGCAACTTTTTGATCCAAGTCAGCTATCTTTGTATTGGAGGGCACCATTGTGTTTAGATCACGATCCGTTAAAATCTAATTTAAACAATTACACTAATGAACTCTCGCACTAATATTTTATTTTCTTACAGTTTACATGGTTAATAAACTACAAGTTTCTTACTCTAATTAAACTATCCACAGAAATAATAAACCGTGAGATGGGGCTGACATTTCCCTGCGGCAAGACCACGAAAGAGGACCTTATGTTCGAAAGAAGGTTCTACGGATCCCTGCACGTCATCTACAGAATGAAGAAGCTACACACACTCAATAAACACAAAGGCTGCGTTAATTCCATAAATTTTCATCCGGAAGGTAAGAGTTTTTTATTATAAACGGTGTCAAAGTATCCATCACATGGCTGTTATCAACGTCCTATTCTTTCATTCAAACTTAAGTAGTAATTTTGAGAAAAAAAATCTATTTTTATGTGAAAAATCACTGTTTACGGGCAATGTAACGCACTCAAAATATTCCAGTATTTAAAGATAAGTTATACCGGGTGACATTTTTTAACGTCTTGAAAAAAAATGGGGGTGATAGGTGAACGGAGTAGAAGCCTTTGGCATAGAAATTTTTGATATTTTTATTTTTGAAAAACATGTAGTGAAATTGATCTAGCAATAAATACTACACATTTAAAGTAACATTTTCATACTAGAACAACAAAAACAGAAATTTGGAAAAAACAAAAAAAACAATTAAAAACCTATCGAAACTCAAATCACACACACTCTACTCAATGCGTGGTATGTATCAATGATTTCGTAGCGCGGTCCTACCCTTTGAAGCCGGCCGATAGGCGGTCTCATTGATCTTTCGCAGGCGCACGAACCGCACACTAATCCCCGTCCGCCCGCGTCCCGCGCTCCTTTAGTCACCTACGATGAATCTGAAGGCCTTCCGGCCTTCTATTCTAGTTACACATCACACCATATGATGGTCGAGACGGTAAAAAATGTCATCCGGTATAAGTATTGCATATAAAACTTATACTAGGTATGGTCCACCACAAATAATGAACACAATGGTACCGATTCCCTTGTTCACAAACTGAACTAAATTTAAGTTCAGTGTATCTTTTTCTTTCTATTTCATTAAGAAAAGGACAGAAGATAAATTTTAGTTTAGTCCTGTCAACTTAATCAGCGCCTGTCACTACTCCATACAAGTTTAGACGTGATTAAAAACTTGCCTACTAAAATTACGTCAATTTACGTCAAGCGCTGATTAATTTGACAGGACTAAACTAAAATTTATCTTGTGTCCTTTTCTTAATGAAATAGAAAGAAAAAGATGCACTGAACTTAAATTTAGTTTAGTTTGTGAATAAGGGAATCGGTACCAATGTCGGAAATTATAAGTGTTCCAGAGCACGAAGCTCTGGAACACTTATATTTTTGTCTCAGCACGTTTTCAATGGCAAACTAATATCAATCTTGCGGAAGTTGATGATAAATAAAACTTTTATTAGTCCGAGAGAGTATCAAAGCGGGCTGAGGTCGGCGGTTATTGTTATTCATTTACGACTTTATTTCTATCGGCGCATCGTTGATATTTGTTTGTCGGGGAAAACCACGCTTTATTGCGTTTCGCCGGGTCTGTGCTGGACTTCAGACAGGGTGTGTCCATCCAGGAGAAATACTGATTTTCGTCGATGATCTTTACTATTAAGTCTGTATTGTTAGTGCAGAAATTAAATAAGAAAGACCTCAGTATTGAGCGTCCTATTTTAATGTGTTATATACTTTATGTACAATAAGCTGTTGGTCCGAGCTGACCGAAATGTTTGACTGTCGTTATGTCAAAAGTCTTACAACCAGTCTTACCAAGGGGTATCTTGTTACCCAGTAACAGGGTTGTGGAGGTCAGATAAATAGTCGCTGCATGTAAAATGCTGGTATTCAGCTGTACCGGTTAGACTGGAAATTGACCCCAGCATAGTTGGGATAAGGCTTGGAAGATTGATTGAACTTTATACTCTCTTCGCACATCTGTTCATATATTAATTTATAACATTTTAACTTTATTTATAGTGGCTCAAGCCCAGGTGGTTCTTATTTTACGATGTTTGAACATTGTAATATTTTGTTGAAGGCGTAAGTCCTATTTAAATAAATAAAATGTTTGCAGGGCACCTCCTAGCATCGGGTTCGGACGACACGAATGTAGTGGTGTGGGACTGGTCCCGCAACCAAGCCATACAGACGATCAAGACAGGTCACAAGTCAAACGTGTTCCAGAGCAAGTTCCTTTTCCTTAATGCTAAGAGCCAGTTGAATATAGTCACGTGTGCCCGAGATGGACAGGTGAGGAACTAATTAATAATTATCTTTTTAGAAAGAATAGAATAGAATTTTATTTTGCAAATATGGGTAATACACAATAGTTGTTATGTTATGATACATCTAAGCTCAGCCATATTTTACCATGCGGCATGCAAACATTTACATTATTTATATAATTTTTCCTTACATTTTGTGAAACAGATCAATTGAAAAATATAATTATCATTCAATAGATCAGTTATAAATTATCATTAACAATTCAATACAAAGTTTATCATTACAAATACAATTATTAAAATTATAAATACAATTATTTTCATTATCAATACAATTATTATCATTATCAATACAATTATTATCATTATCAATACAATTATTATCATTATCAATACAATTATTATCATTATCAATACAATTGAAGACATAAGTGGATGAAGGTGATATGTCGCAAAATTCTTATTTCGAGAAAATTGAGTTCAAAGTTTCGCATAAACATTTTAGGATATTCCAAAACGCCTTAAATGTATTTATCCAATAAGGGTGTCTGGCGGCGCCAACCGTTTAATATTTTTAAAATATGAGAGAAATTAAAGAATAAAATGTATTTTTAGTACTTTATTTTAAGAAAAACTGAACATAACTCCATTAAGTGCCTATACCACATTCATACAATATTGATTTAAAAAAATAGTGTACATGACACCTTCATCAAGTAGTGAATTTCTAAAATAGCCACAAACATGGTTGTTTTAAGGTTTAAAATTGTTTGTATGCACATAACACCATCATTCATGCATAGAACAGCGAAAATCTGAAAATGCGACATATCACCTTCATCCACTCATGTCTTCAATTATTCTCCTTACAATTATCATTCAATAGATCAATTATTACGCAAATATATTTTTCTCTGTTAGAAACTCGGTTACACTGTAGTAAGTTTTGTCTACCAAAAATTTACGTAGTCTACTCTTAAACAGTACTGTATTTAAATCTTTCCAACCAATTGGTAATTTATTGTAAATAATTGGGGCCATGCAATAAATACTGCAGCGCATCAGAGTTGTTTGACATGAGACTTGACATAGTCTGCTATTGTCACGGCTATTCCTTGGGAATACATCAGCTAGGCGTTCAAAACGACGTGGATTTTGTTTTACAAACAGAGCCATTTCGAAAATATAAATACAGGGAAGTGCCAAGATATTGTATTGTTTAAAATACGGTTTGCAGTTGTCTGTAGTTTTAAGTTTAAACAATGATCGGAGACATATTTTTTGGGCCTTAATTGCAGTGTCTTTATCAGTTGAGTTCCCCCAGAAAATGATGCCAAAGCGTACGTGAGATTCAACAATGCCGTAGTAGGCCGTAAGAAGGGTTTTGGGTATATACTATGGAGGATAATCTATATAAAACATACGCAGAAGAACTCAGTTTTTTACACATACCTATATGCGCTTTCTAATTTAAGTTGTAATCAATCTGTAATCCTAAAAATTTGGTATCTACTACTTCATTAATATTGTCACTTTTGTAATGTATGTGAAGATTAGTTACGCCAGGAATACGCTGTCTAAATTGCATTATTTTAGTCTTACTTATATTTATATTTAAATTATCTATGCCCAGCCATTTAATTAGTGAGTCAAGAGAATTATTAATGTCATTTTCATATGTAATTGCGTTCTTACAAAGGATCGTTACCGCGCTGTCGTCTGCAAACATAGTTAAAGGTTGTTCAAGGGACATGGGCATGTCATTAACATATACAGGTAATATGAAAGAAGTTCTTTAACGCAGCTCGCGGTAGAAGTACAGTTATAGAAATCTTCACGTAATGAAAAAGCGTTATGCCCCCTCGTTGCGTTCTTTATTATTTAGAAAACATAAAAACAGAGAGTGAGATAGTTTTCATGGTTTTCGAGGGTGCTGAAGCCAATAGTGAGGTCAAAATAAAAATTCAAGATACCGGCTGCTAGAATATTAAAATTTTTCATCATGGGTGTTGTCTTCATGGTTTTAGAGTGAGCTGAACCTGACAGTGAGGTTAAAGTTTGAGTATTTAAAAGATACAGTAAACGATGTTACATTTAAGAAAAAGCTGAAACCATGGAACTTGGTTTCTGTGGTTCGCGGGTACTTCGACCGTGCGCGTTTTTTTGTACATTCGAAAACTTTTGTTTATGCCAAATTCTATTTTAGGGGGCTGCATATAATGACGTATTAAAGTTATAATTTTTCCAGTGTTAAAAAGAGAAGGAGCTATACAAAACGAAAAGTAACGGTCCTTTTTCAGAACGAACTAACAAAGTCAAAATAGGTTTAGATCGTGCTTGTTTCCTGACGATGTTTTCATTCAATGTTTTAAAAATTGTCTAAAGTCCCCTTTTTTTTGTGGGTGGGAAATCATCAAATGACGTCTCCCGCTCTGGGCGGAGCGGGAGGGCGTGTCAGACTTTTACTGACTACAATCCACCCGTGTTCCTTCAGTTGCCTATATGCCAGGACTACGTTAAATCTTTCGAATAAATCTCGCGACCCTGGCAGGATGTTTATAGTCCCTAATCAATCAATGACTGGCCTGTTAGTCTAGTGGTTAGTGACCCTGACTACAAAGACTGAGGTCGTGGGTTCGATTCCCACCCAGAACAAATCTTTGTGTGATGAGCACAGTCATTTGTTCTGTGTCTGGGTGTAATTTATCTATAATATGTATGTATTTAGAAATATATATATGTATATTTATCAGTTGTCTGGTTGCCATAGTACAGGCTCTGCCTAGTTTGGGATCAGATAACTGTGTGGTGGTTGTCCTAAGAAGATATATTAACGTGTTTCGTAAATCCCTTTTGGTTCATAGGTACGTCTCCTACAATGCCATCCAAGCGGCGGCGCCACAGTGTCTCGACGAAGACTCGCGTCACATTCCCGTGCGGCCCACAAGCTGCACGTGTGTGCTTCTGAGCCACACATCGTCATCTCCGCGGGAGAGGACGGGCTGGTGATGCAGTGCGACGTCAGAGCCGAGCATGCGTCTAGGTTAGTTTATGTTTCCACTTGCGGCACAAAAGATACACGTGTGTGCTGTATACCAGCTCCGTTATCTGCTGAAATATTAGCTGAGAATTAAAATATAATTTTTTTGGGCGAAGCCTCAGTCCATCAGTGTAAAACAGTGTAACAGTGTCGTACAAGTCGGACAGTTCGGTAATAATATCGTGAGTTCATGACTCAACCATTAATATCCGTCGTCAAGATGTCTGCAAATATATGTGATAATTTGGGGAAGGCATGTACAGACGCCAGCACTTGAAGCTACTACAATCTGTCAAATTTCTTTAATAGGTTTACAACTTTAACGCTTAAAGTATTAGCTTCAAGATTGATTGGGAAAATTTGACAGTTTCGGGTATCTTGATGTGCTGGCGTCTGTACAAGTAGCACAGTATAAATATGTGATATTGCATGGACACCAAAACTATCTGACGAGACATCATTATCATTTCAGCCGTAACACATTCAATACTGGACATAGGCCTCCCCTAATTTGGGGATACGCGCATCTATACAAATAAATAAAATTGGAGTGTCTGTTTTTAATATTAAGATAACCACTTTTTACTAAGTGTATATGGATGTATACACGATACATATACCAAAACAACATTTTTTACAATTTTTGTCTGTCTGTCTGTTTGTTCCGGGTAATCTCTGAAATGGCTGGACCGATTTTGACGGAACTTTCACTGGCAGATAGCTGATGTAACAAGGAGTAACTTAGGCTACTTTTATTTTAGAAAAAATAAATAATAGTTAAAAAAAAACTAAAAACACGCTGAATTTTGAGGCGTATGTCAGCGTAGTTTTCAAAGACAGTTATTATGAAAAACTTTTTGTTAAATACCACGCGGACGAAGTTGCGGGTAACAGGTATTACCTATAATATAACCTGAATTAACACATCTTACCGCGGTAGTACGTCCTCCTGCGTTAATTTCCGACATCCACGCGGGCGAAGCCGCGGGCAAAAGCTAGTTTATTATATAGGATTCCCGCATCAGGTTCATAAAGATGTTTCACCTCTTAGCATGCTATAATAACGGACATGTCTTGCGTTATAATTATCTAACTATGTATTTAGAACAATGTAATACAATGTATTTTAACTAAAAACAACAAAGGAGAATGCCAAGGTTTCCTACAAGACTCGGCCAGAACCGACAAAGATGATCAATATTTCATAAAAAAGAAAAATGATTATAGAATCTGATTCTATAATTAGTTTTCTATTAGAAGTACTTCAACAAAAGTTATAGTTCTTTAAAGTTGACCACTTAATACTTCTGATTTTAACAATACCATGAAATAAACAAATGATTAATTCAATTAATGACTTTTAGCACATTATCCTTGCATCATACATATATTTATTTATAGTAAGAATATACATATCACATACCTACATAATTTTAGAATACGTAGGTATTAGGAAAAAACCACACGTATACTTTTTACAAATGACACGCGGGAGAAGTGAGAAGTCAAACACTTGACGTAATAACTTCTGACAGTGACAAAAGTTGTTTTACGTCAAGTGTTGTGTTGCCAGTACTATAATAACATTATTAGGAATAAACTATTCTAAACGGTATCGATAATCGAATTAAATTATTTTTAATTATTATATAACTATAAGATGTATAGTAAAAAAATATAAATAAACGCTATTTATTATTATAACAATTACGAGTTACGACGTAAGTACTTAAATACTTACTTACGTAGCTTCATATTGATATTATTGTAATCGATTTGAAAGTGTAATTCCGTATCGATTTTATTTTATTTTGGTATTGGCAACATTTCTATTTGAAGTTGTAGCTATGAAATGTGTTGATAAATTGAATAACTATTTAAAATTACTTTTCAACGGTGTACTTCTACAGATTTTATTTATATTGTATAATTCTTACTGTTTTATAGTAAGAATTATCATTATTATAGAAAGTCTGTCGGACGCTACATGATTCGAGCTGATATTTGGCATTGTCCTTTTGTAGCAAAGTGACAAAAACAGATATTTACAAACGAAACAAAAACGTATCCCAACAAATTTTCGTTGCAGGTCATATATTTTAACTTTTAGTTAACAGACAGAGGTCATCGACGATCCTATTCTTAGTTGAAGCGCATTAAACCTCGTTCTGATCAAAAATTTCTGACATCAGTTTGGCAGCATAAAAATCTAACAGTATAATGTTTTGAGTTTTCTTCTACATCGCATCCCATCCCATTAAGTGCCGCATCTTTTGTTAGCGTATTAAAAGCAAAAAATAAACGAGTTTTCCCGTGTGGTGCTGGACGTAAAGTACCAAAAAGCACCTTCCCATTTCAGCTGAAAGACGTCCACTGCTGGACATAAGCCTCCCTCAATTTGGGGGGGTTTGCCATTATCGCCACGCTTGGCAGGCGGGTTGGCGATCGCAGTATAGCTGTAAAATGCATAGAGAACGCTGCTGCCCATTCTCTAGTAAGTCCCTTAGTCGCCTTTTACGACAGTCACGGGAAGAAATGGGGTGGTGTTATTCTTTACGTCCGGCACCACACGGTACCATTCATTATCATTTCATCCAAAAGACGTCCTCTGGCCATAGGCCTCCCCCAATTTGGGAGGGTTTGCCATAATAGCCACGCTTAGTAGGCGTGTTGGCGATCGCAGTATGGTCCCTTAGTCGCCTTTTACGACAGTCACGGGAAGAAATGGGATGGTGTCTTGACGACCGGCATCACACGGGACGATGATGACGAATGATGAATAGATGAGTTTATTTTCGCGTATTTCCAGATTGTTCGTAGTGAAGCACAGCGGCGCGGCGATCCCGCTGTACAGTGTGAGCGGCAACCCGCGCGAGCCGCGGGAGCTCATCGTGGCGGGCCGCGACAGGTTCGTGCGCCTGTACGACCGCCGCAAGTCCACCAAGCCGCTCGCCCTGTTCTGTCCCACGGCCTTACTCGGAGACCCCGTAAGATATACATTGATCTTTTGGTGTATTATGACGTTTCTGACCCTCGATGCAAAATGAGGGATGTTATAAGTTTGACCGCTATGGCTGTCTGTCTGTGGACCGTAACTCTTAAACGGGTGAACCGATTTAGTTGCGGTTTTTAGGGTTCCGTTGCCAAATGGCAAAAAACGGAACCCTTATAGATTCGCCATGTCTGTCTGTCTGTCTGTCTGTCTGTCCGAGTATGTCACAGCCACTTTTCTCCGAAACTATAAGAGCTGTGCTATTGAAACTTGGTAAGTGGATGTATTCAGTGAACCGCATTAAGATTTTCACACAAAAATAGAAAAAAAGCAATAATATTTGGGGTTCCCCATACATAGAATTGAAACTCAAAAATTTTTTTTTCATCAAACCCATACGTGTGGGGTATCTATGGATAGGTCTTCAAAAATGATATTGAGGTTTCTAATATCATTTTTTTTTTAAACAATAATATTTGGGGTTCCCCATACCTAGAACTGAAACACAAAAAAAAATTTTAATCAAACCGTTACGTGTGGGGTATCTATGGATAGGTCTTTAAAAATGAAATTGAGGTTTCTAATATCATTTTTTTCTAAACTGAATAGTTTGCGCGAGAGACACTTCCAAAGTGGTAAAATGTGTGTCCCCCCCCCCGTAACTTCTAAAATAAGGGAATGATAAAACTAAAAAAAATATATGATGTACATTACCATGAAAACTACCAACGAAAATTGGTTTGAACGAGATCTAGTAAGTAGTTTTTTTTTAATACGTCATAAATCGAAAACCACAATTTACCTTTCATTCAGTCAACTCAAATATAAAAATTAAAAAAAAAACATTTAATTTCATAAACGATGATGACGAATGATGATGATGATGACCTGCAGGTTTGTACGGAACCCTCGGTGCGCGAGTCCGACTCGCACTTGGCCGGTTTTTTATTTAAAATTAGGCGACACAAAATCGGTTCAGCTAATCAGTCAATCATCATTCTCCTGCCCTTTTTAGGGTTCCGTTGCCAAATGGCAAAAAACGGAACCCTTATAGATTCGCCACGTCTGTCTGTCTGTCTGTCTGTCTGTCTGTCCGAGTATGTCACAGCCACTTTTCTCCGAAACTATAAGAGCTGTGCTATTGAAACTTGGTAAGTGGATGTATTCAGTGAACCGCATTAAGATTTTCACACAAAAATAGAAAAAAAGCAATAATATTTGGGGTTCCCCATACATAGAATTGAAACTCAAAAATTTTTTTTTCATCAAACCCATACGTGTGGGGTATCTATGGATAGGTCTTTAAAAATGATATTGAGGTTTCTAATATCATTTTTTTTTTAAACAATAATATTTGGGGTTCCCCATACATAGAACTGAAACACAAAAAAAAATTTTAATCAAACCCTTACGTGTGGGGTATCTATGGATAGGTCTTTAAAAATGAAATTGAGGTTTCTAATATCATTTTTTTCTAAACTGAATAGTTTGCGCGAGAGACACTTCCAAAGTGGTAAAATGTGTGTCCCCCCCCCGTAACTTCTAAAATAAGGGAATGATAAAACTAAAAAAAATATATGATGTACATTACCATGAAAACTACCAACGAAAATTGGTTTGAACGAGATCTAGTAAGTAGTTTTTTTTTAATACGTCATAAATCGTAAACCACAATTTACCTTTCATTCAGTCAACTCAAATATAAAAATTAAAAAAAAAACATTTAATTTCATAGACGATGATGACGAATGATGATGATGATGACCTGCAGGTTTGTACGGAACCCTCGGTGCGCGAGTCCGACTCGCACTTGGCCGGTTTTTATACTAATTTATTAAGGGTCGGCGTAACTATCTTTTTCATACTTTCTTCTCTTTGAATCATCATCTCGACAGCAACCCCTTTTGAAACCAGCCTATAGTTCTTTCACGGTTATTTTACCTCTAACAGCAGCAACCCAATTTCAACCTTATTGTAACTTGATTAAAGATCGGTTTGATTTTGACAGACTAGTCAGTGGCATAAACCCCATAGAAATGTTATTGTAACGTGAATATAGATTGACTAGCTTCTGCCCGCGACTTCGTCCGCGTTAAATTTCTTGTTCCCCGAGCCTTCCCGTTGCGTCGAATCGCCTACCCGTGCGATTGTCCCCGTTTTTGCAACATTTTTAGGCTACCCAACACAAAAAGAATTTTTCAATTCGGACCAGTAGTTCCTGAGATTAGCGCGTTCAATGAAACAAACAAACAAACTCTTCAGCTTTATAATATTAGTATAGATTTTAACAGATTAGTCAGTGGCAACAACCCAAATACAACCCTGATGTAATGTGAATAAAGATGTTTGATTTTGATAGTGATTCAAATTCAGAAGTAAAATAACTGAAAGGACTGTAGAGACATCTGAAATTTTTACGTGGCCGTTATTACAGACACATGAGACATAGACTGGCACCCATACCACAATATAAATATGGACGGACAGTACAGAAACTACGAACGCTTTATCACGTGATGATTTCTACCTGTCAACTCTCACAGCAGGCCGCGTCCCAATAAATAAATAAATAGAATAAAAATATTTAATATTATATATAATATAATATTTATTATTATTATTTATTTATTATTTATTTAATATGTATGTATTTAGAAATATATAAGTATGTTTATCAGTTGTCTAGTACCCATAACACAAGCTCTGCTTAGCTTGGGACTAGATGGCGTTGTGTGATAGTTGTGGAATATTATATTATTATTATTTTATTTTCAGGCATCAGGGCCCATAGGGTGTTATTACATCTATAAAAAACTTTTAAATTAAAAAAAAAAAAAACATTAAAATTTAACCCTAACGTAGTATTTTAAGAAATTAGAGGCTTAGTTTCCATACTGTTCATAATTTTACTGTGTCCATACCCTTCAAACCGTAACACAACAACGATATTGGCAGCAGAAATTACGGATGTAAAAATAATCCTCCGTCAACGAAGCCTAGCCACTTATTCTCTCAATTCTTATGATCATTTATGTTGTACTGCATCATGGTATTTGATACGGCTACAAATCAAACTATGCATTTCCAGTATAAGCCGACATTTAATTGAATTGTTCTTGCAATAAGTTACTGTAGTTCACCCGCACCTGTGTGGAGTGTGGACCTAATATGAATACAGAGTAGCTGGCTCGCTGGAGTCACGGTCTTCCCGCCAATGTTTACCTCCAACTCTTCCGCTTAAAGTAAATGATCGCGGATTGCCACAAAAGAAAAAAAGGAGGTAGTTTAATGCGAAGCCATTAAAATACCTCCTTTTTTTGGACATTTTTACACTCTTTATGTAGGTCAGGGCCATTTTAACATTTCGAAAATATGAAGCAATGGTTTAGCAATACCTTTCAAAGTGATTCAAATTATTACGCAATTAGCGTGCTGAAACTGGTACCAAAAATACTGCTTCTGTACTGGTACTTTGCGGCCCGGTTACAGACTGGTACCGGTATTCCACCTAAGAAGCGGTACCCGACGTACCACAAATTTCATATTTGTACGAGATACCTCGTACGGTTGGCAACCTTGAAGTTATTTTACTAATGCCTATTAGTCATCCTTTTCCATTACTTTATGTATTTACTATACTTATTATTTAACTCTAATTCACGGAAATATTTCTTTGTATATGTTATCGGCCAAATCCGATTTTAGGATGAACTAGTTTCGCCTCGGCCAAACTATTTCTCCCTACACGCGATAGGACAAACCAGTAGGTATATAATAGGCCTATGCAGAAAAAACAAAAGAAACAGCATGTACAGCCTACTACAGTAAGAAAAGTAGTTATGTAGTGTCACGGTATCATTCTAAAACTTTTACTGTTGTAAACTGTTACACATAAACATAGGTAATAGGTAGAACGGGCTGGTGTCCGCAACTCCACGTCTGAGCGCGTATTTTGCGTACGGGTGGGAAATCAATTATTCGATCCACCCCAGCTCCCTGAGGAAGGCCAGCAACGCCTTGACGTTGCTGACTATCTCACGTAGGGTACCTGGGTTACCGAAGTACTTGGCCCTGTATGTGGCGATCGCCGGGCAGTTTAGAAGCACGTGCGCTGCTGTCTCGTCGTCCTCAATGCAGGCCCTGCACAGCGGACTGTCTGTAACTCCTACGGCAAATAGATGGTTATTAAACGACCCATGGCCAGTTATTGCTGCTGTAACCATACGCAGCTGTCGTTTGTCTAGCCGGAGGACCTGTTTTGTGAGGCGAGCACACATAAACATGTAGAGTCACTGTTGATAAGAAGAATGAACTGGTTTGACCTAGGCGAAACTAGTTCATCCTAAAATCAGATTTGGCCGGTAACATATAAATAATACCAACACCAGAATACTAATAGTACAGGTACTACTCTGGTACAAAGACCAGTGGTATCAGTTCCCAGAATAAAAGATTTCAAGCCCTGCACCCTAATTGTGAAACGCACAATTTTTCAGAATCTGAATGGGATTGAAGATTATTTCTAAACCATTGCGTCATTTGTTCGAATAAATTGTCGGCTCAGCAAAGTAAATAACGCAATGAATGTTGTTTAACTATGAATATTAAACCAATTCCTACCGATAAAAAGTTCCGCAATTAGCCCTCTGATTGGTATTATATCGCTGTAAGAGCTTATATCGAGAAGTGATGGCCGAGTGGTATCAGCCCCCACTTATGAAATGTGTAGACAGTTTTTATTTTTTCATTTATTGTGCCGTACAATACGACCGATGAACACGGCCGGCCCGAACTTAACGTTGAAGACTTCGCAATAACATTAATAGAAATGGTGACATGTGGAGAGTGAGTGAGTGGTCGTGCTAGAAACTTCGGAGAGCCTAAGTTTAGACGGCCCCTCATTTATCCGCTGTATTGTACTCAAAAGTCGTCGCTGCTATTTCAGGGTGACTTGAAGGCGAAAAAACCGCGCCATTCTTTGATGCATCTCACTTGTGCGGTGTATAATCACGACGGGACAGAGGTACTCGGCTCGTACAACGATGAGGATATCTACCTGTTTGATGTGAAGAATGATGCCTTTGAAAAGTAAGTTTATAAGGTGTATGTAACCATCTGCATGTCATTCACAACCATTCGACAGGCTATTGTATCGAAAATTATACATTTCGATAATCTGATTCGCCTTGCCTTGTTTGATTTCAACTGATACAATTTTCAGGTTTTGGATTTGTGAACAGGGTAAATTGCTATGATAACATTGATTGATGTTATCATAGCAATATACGCTGTTCACATTCGAAGATGAATTTATGTGCCTGACATTATTCTTTAAGGACGCTATAACATTTTTTAATCGCTCAAGTTTAGGTATCTGAGTCGCCACACAACAACATTACGCGCACGCACACATTGAAACCATTGTTTGCTCGATTTTAAACATTACTTAACTAATCTTGATACTCGAAGGTATTATTTATTTTAATTTACTAGCAATGTTAAGTAAAATGAGTAGTAAACTAACTTTACTTTTTGCATTTGATGACAGTCGAGAAGTTTTATTATCATATTCATCGTTATTTTTGGATTAACGTATATAATTTGCCAATTTAAAAAAATGAGGTGTACAATATTTTTTTAAATAATATTTTTGGATAATAAAAAAATATAACGGATGGTGATCGAGGACTATCGGTGAAAATATACCCTAAAGAAAACTAAGCAAAAATTGTGTGACACCCGAACTTCGCCTTTGAGATTGGAGAGCGTATTCAGAATTTTTAATACACAGTAGGAACCCTAGGAGGCCTTTTTTTTTTTTTTTTTTTGGATGGGAAATCATCAAATGACTTCTCCCGCTCTGGGCGGAGCGGGAGGGCGTGTCAGACTTTTACTGACTAAAACCCTCCCGTGTTCCTTCAGTTGCCCAGTGCCGGGGCCACGGTATCTCTTTTGAACAATCACGCGACCCCGGCAGGCACCGGTCCTAGCAGACCCCTTCACTGCTGCTGACATCTCTTTGAGGCGCGCGTGGAACACTACGCGCCGTCGACCCGAGCTTGGTCCTTACCGGGCGGCGAGCTACCCATTGCTCGCCGCCCGCAAGCTCGCGCCTACGGTGGCCGGGAGTCCGCAATCGACTCCCGACGCCCGGGGCGTCTCCTCCTGCGGCGGCTAGGGACGTGAGGGCGCAGAGACTGCCACTCCCTCACGCGCTCCGCCTCCTCCTTCACGAGCATTACTGCTTCGCAGAAGGAGGTGACGGCTTCCCATGCCCTCTCGCTCCGTACCATGGCTCGCACCAGGGCCGGACGCGAGAGGTCGCCGCCGCCGATCGCCTCCACGAGGACACGGCGGTGCTCCGCCCAGGCAGGGCACACCACCCTAGGAGGCCTTCATTTTATAAAGGCTGTTTTTGTACTCTACTATGTATTTATACTTCGAAATGACTTGTAACATTTTTGAGAGATGATGATTAACTACATGATTTTCAATTTATGTAAATAATGAAAGTTACGTTAAATATTTTGACTACATACTAGCAAAACCTTCAAAACAGATACCCATGTCGACATTTCATCGTAACAGTACATCAGCCATTTTAAATTAAAAATCGATGATTTCATAATCCCTACCCCCAATATGGATAATAATCTTTTCCTAAAAAACAATACCCGCCGTATTTGGATGAAACATTCGTAATCACTATCCTAAAATTACCCAAAGTTGATAGCTATGCCCGATTTTTATTTAAAATATTAAAATATTCGTCGTTTTGAATGAAAAACTTGTGGGGTCGGTGGTCATCCCGTCAGGAAGTATGTCCCTTAGCCTCTTTTTGACTCTGAATGTAATTTGTATGGAGTTTTCGGCTTCAGTACCTTCGAAAATATTGAAATGGACACCCATGATGAAAACTTTGAAAATTTTCGCAACCGCCATTTTTTGATTTTGATTTTGACCTCACAATCGGCTCCAGCACCCTTGTTTACCCCTACCGCAAGCTACATTAAAGAATTTCGTTCCGAAAATAGACGACACTTGTTTAATTACCACATTGAAAATAGATGTTCATATAACTTTTTATTGAATAATCATCCGCCATCTTGAATTCTTGTAAATGAATACATATTCCTAATCATCACTACTCCATAATTCCCAATAGAATTTGAGTTATTTATTTCTAAACCAAGTTCTGGTACTAAGTTTGGTACTCTTTTGGTCCGAAAAGTATCAACATTTTTCAACCACACAGCACGGCACTCACTTTATTATTATTTTGATCGTATTTATTTCGTACAAAAAAGCGATACGCCCGTGCTTCCTAGGGCGCGTCTGAGCGCGGAATGACAAACCGCGAGTAGAAAATGTATGAAGAAATTTGAGAGCGTTCTTTATTTTTCTCATAAATAAAAAAGTTATGTATTTAATTACAAAATATTTAGGCAAAACGTAGAAGATTATACTAGCCATAATTTCTTGTCATTTTGAAGTTAAAACATGCAGTTGATCTCACTATACAGGTACCGTTTCAGACCCCATTATTTTTCATTTTCTTCGGTTATTGCGGTGGAAAAAACGTATTTTTGTGAAAATATTGTATGGGACTATACAATTTTAATGGTTCTATCATAGAGATGATTAAATTATCTTTAATTGAGACTATAACTGACCTCGCAGTTGTGATTCCTCTTGATTTAATTGGTACCGAAAAACCTCCGATATTTGTAGAAAAATGTTATAGCGTCCTTAATAAGTTGTTGCATGAATGAGGGATCCCACAAGAATGGTGCAATAGTTCGCTAGTGCCCATCTTCAAGAATAAATGTAATGTACAGGGCTGCAAGAACTATCGAAGGACAAACTTCATGCCACATGGTATGAAGATATGGGAGAAAGTAATAGAGAAAAGACTGCGAGAGGAGTGTGAGATTACCCCGAATCAGTTTGGGTTTATGCCAGGGCGAGGAACAATGGACGCCACTTTTGCACTCCGCCAATTGTGCGAGAAGTACAGATGTGCACACAAAGACTTGCACATGGTGTTCATTGATCTGGAGAAAGCGTATCATACGGTAGCGATACGTAGGATGTGTTGTGGTGGGCTTTGAAAGAGAAAGGGTTGCCTGAGAAGTATGTAGAGTTAATTCGTGCTATGTACAGTCAGTGGTCTCGAACGTCATAGAGCGAGATCGGTAGAATTGCCAGCTAAAACGGTATATTTGTACCCAAAATCGGTAAAGAGAATTTCCATGTGTACTGTGAAATCGTAGAATATTCGTTATATTTCGGTACTTCGGTAGAACAGAGCCCATATCGGTAGAAATACCGAAAAATCGGTAGGTTCGAGACCACTGTGTACAGTCAATCTCGTACCTACGTCCGGTCGGCTGCTGGTAATACCGACGAGTTCAATGTGGCTGTAGGCTTGCACCAGAGATCGACTTTAAGCCTCTTCCTGTTGATCATGGACGCTCTGACGTCGGACATACAGGAAGAGGCACCCTGGTGCATACTGTTTGCCGATCACATTGTTCTTGTTGGTGAAGATGTGTCCAAGATCTAGAGCGATTGGAGCAGTGGCAACAGAAGCTGGAGAATGTTGGCTTGAAAATCAGCAGAACCAAAACCGAATATATATGTTCTGCGATTTCAGCGGTCTCTCCAGTTCTGAAGCCATAGCGCTTGATAGTGTGCTTCTCCCGGTCTTTTTTTTTTTTTTTTTTGATCACGAGGTGGTAATCCTCATGGATGTCCACGCCCGGCGGGAGCTCGCCCCTCAGCACCCAGTCGTACCCGATGTTCCACAAGAGCGGGCCAACGACGGAACCCTGTGGAACACCGCACGACATGCGGCGCTGGTTTCCGCCATCACGTCCCATGTAGGTGACACCCCTATCCTCGAGATAAGCCCCAACGATGTGGCAGAGGTAGGGAGGCACCCGATGGTAAAGCAGTGCCTCCCGAATACAGCTCCAAGGCAGGGTGTTGAAGGCGTTAGATATGTCCAAGGACACCGCCAACATCACCCCGCCCTGGGACACTGCTTCCTCTGCCAGGACTCTCACACGCGATATCGCGTGGGTGCTTCTCCCGGTCTGCTCCAACTTTCGGTTCACTCGTCCTAAGCGTTGGCGAAGTAGATTGGACGGTTAAACATATAATAAACACTGGATGGATGGAATGGCGGCAGGTCACTGGAACAATTTGCGACTCCCACATCCCCCTTAAACTAAAGGGTATATAAAACCATAATCAGACCTGCTGTCTTGTATGGGTCACAATGTTGGGCCACAAAAGGGATGAATGAAAAGCAATTGCATGTAGCTGAGATGAGAATGTTAACAGGGATGTTTGGTGTTACACGAATAAGAAATGAGTACATAAGAGGAAGTCTGAAAGTGGCACCAATAACTGAAAAATTGTATGGGAATCGGTTATCATGGTACAGTCACGTGATACGGAGGAATGAGGAAAATGTCGTGAGCAAAATATTGAGTATGAATATCGATGGCTATAAGAGTAGAGAAACGAGAGTGGAGACCAAGGAAACGATGGATGGACTGTGTGAATTATGATATGGGTAGAAAGGGGGTGACTGCTGAGACGGCGACTGATAGAGAGGTGTGGAAGAAAAAGACATATGCGCCGACCCCAAATAAATTGGGAAGGGCAGGAGAACGATGATGAACATTGATTGATCGATTCGTTACGGATGCGTATCGAATGGTTATGAATAGCTATGCTGGCCCAGTGTCAACGGCCGCGGCTTGCGAGTTGTAGGCCGCGGGTTCGAACCCAGGCAGGTACTATTTTTTTTTTATTTACTGAATCACCACTGCTCTTAAAACCATGAACGTGGACCAGCATGTGATAAGCCCGCGTGGTGGATTACGGCCCAGACCTTCACACAAAGAGGGCGTCAGTATCCCAGCATTGGGAACATTTTGGCGGATTATGCTTATACTGGTATTCGGCTGCATCTGGTTAGACTGGAAGACGACCCCTACATAGTTGGGAAAAGTCTAGGAAGATGATGATAATGCTATGTGGCATTCATCAGCAGCCTATAATGTTGCCACTGCTGGGACACAGGCCTCCTCTCGGTGAGAGGGAGTGGGCCATAATCCACCACGCGGGCCCAGTGCGGGTTGGTAGATGTCACATGTCTTAGAATTTTTGGTTAAAAAGGTTTTTGGCTAAGACATGCCGGTTTCCTCACGCTGTTTTCCTTCACCGTTTTTAGAGCAGTGGTGATGAAATAATTTACACAAAGTAAAGCGCCTGCTTGGGTTCAAACTCGTGGACATTACGAGATGGCAAAAGAAAAATGGCGAATGGGAAATGGCGTGGCGATTATGGCAAAGCCCCCCAAACTGGAGGAGGCCTATGCCCAGTAGTGGACGGCTTGCGGTTGAAATGATGATGTTGATGAATAGGAAAATAGTGGCCGTGTGAAAAGGAAAACGAAGTCTGGGTTCCTTAGTTTTGAGTAATTCAATGCCGTTGTAATAGTAACTATGTAACTCTACTAGTGTCCCGTGCGGTGCCGGACGTAAAGAATAACATCACCCCATTTTTTCCCCTGGGTGTCGCAAAAAGCGACTAAAGTATTTACTAGAGAATGGGCAGCAGCGTTCTCCATGCGTTTTACCACAACACTGCGATTACCAAACCGCCTGCCAAGCGTGACAATTATGGCAAATCCACCCAAATGGGGGTAGGCCTATGTCCTGCAGTAGACGTCTTTGGGCTAAAATGATGATGAACGTTACTGGAGAATTTATGTGCTTCTTGTGTGGGGCCACTACTGCTCTCCAACAAACCCGGTCCTCAAATACTACTAATCTCGTTTTTAAATATACCTTTTACCTTTCAGGGACGGTTCAAGGGAAAAAGACGGCTACACACGCCGTTATAGCGGCCATCGCAACAGCGCCACATTCAAAGGCGTTTCGTTCTTCGGCCCTAAGAGCGAGTTTATAATCTCAGGGTCGGATTGTTCCTACATCTATATGTGGGACAAGAATTCGGAGGCTATAGTGCAGTGGCTACAGGGAGATATGAATGGCGTTGTAAGTAATGGAAATATTTATCTCTAATCGAAAAAAAGTCGTTAGAAATATTTATAATCATACCTGTGTTCCCCTAAAGAGTAGGCAGAGCTGTAATGCCCAGGTTACATGAGGCTCTTTTTAGGGTTCCGTTGCCAAATGGCAAAAAACGGAACCCTTATAGATTCGTCATGTCTGTCTGTCTGTCCGTATATGTCACAGCCACTTTTTTCTGAAACTATAAGAGCTATGCTGTTGAAACTTGGTAAGTAGATTTATTCTGTGAACCGCATTAAGATTTTCACACAAAGATAGAAAAAAAAAAACAATAATATTTGGGGTTCCCCATACATAGAACTGAAATTCAAAAAAAAAAAATTTGCTTCAAATCCATACGTGTGGGGTATCTATGGATAGGTCTTCAAAAATGATATTGAGGTTTCTAATATATTTTTTTTCTAAACTGAATAGTTTGCGCGAGAAACACTTCCAAAGTGGTAAAATGTGTCCCCCCCCCCCCCCCCCGTAACTTCTAAAATAAGGGAATGATAAAACTAAAAAAAATATGATGTACATTACCATGTTAACTTCCACCGAAAATTGTTTGAACGAGATCTAGTAAGTAGTTTTTTTTTAATACGTCATAAATCGTAAACCACAATTTACCTTTCATTCAGTCAACTCAAATATAAAAATTAAAAAAAAAAAACATTTAATTTCATAAACATAAACCTTATGCATAAACCGTGAATACCCTCGGTGCGCGAGTTCGACTCACACTTGGCCGGTATTTTTCAAGCTAGCATAGCGAGTAGGGGCCTAATAACAGCCGCACGGGTCCATTGAATAGATTAATTAAGGCACTGTTGGTCCGTGGATAGGTGACCATCTTGACATACCTTCTAAGACCCCTCCGTGCCACAGAAAGCTTGCTAAGCCATTGGTCTCGGCTGTCATTCGTAGATCTTTATTTATTTATTTATATACTTTATTGTACACCATTAAAATACAAAACAAAAAAAAAAACATTACAATGACTACAAAATATACAATGGGCGGCCGTATCGCTTTGTGCGATCTCTTCCAGGCAACTATGGAATGGACAGTGATAAGTCTGGACATAAAATGGGTATGTCAATGGTGTAAACATACAATGTACTAAAATTGCTAAACAGATATTTATATTCTAAATAATAGATACATAAATACATACATACTAAATATAGGCATAAGGCACAAAAATAAATGAAGACTACATAGAAAATTACAGTTAGATTAGGAGAACAAGATCACAACGACAAGTAGTGTTCCTTTACGAGTCTTTTAAAAACATGTAACGTCTGCGCGCGTTTAATTTCAACAGGCAAAGCGGCTTGGACAGTAAAGGAATGGTCGAGGAAAGTTGTGGAATGCATTGACATTTTAAGCTTCATGTTATCTGATGACCTTAAGAATTTCGTGTGGGAGTCACAAAGAAACTGAAAACGTTTTTTGGGATAGAGAGGAGTGGCAGTAAATAGCACATTATACGAAAGAGAAAGAATATGATCTTTGTTAGTTGTTACGGTCGTCAAAAGCCCGAAAGTCTGATAACCAGTCTTACCTTCCTGCAATGTACAGTAGAATCCGGTTATAACGACGGTGAAGGGACCGGTGATATTACGTCGTACTAACCGGACGTCGTACTAAAGGAAAAGACAATTTTTGATTTTTATTCAAATCACATTCATATATACACATACATACATTATGTATTTAATCATATTTACGTGACCAAGAGAAAAAAAAAACATTTGAATCAAAATATTTATTTATTTTACATAATGTACATATAATCTATAATAATAATGACACTTTTTTCTTCAACAGAGAAACTTTTTCGTTTTGTAGAAGCCATTCTTGTACGCGAAATCACGCGTCACCCGCAAATTAACGCCGTAAACTAAACAGTCGCATTCGAATCAGCGACGTGCAGGCAAGGGGGAAGCGCGGGGCGGAGATAGTTTCTTAGCTACGATTTATTTGTAAACGCGTCAACGCTCGTCGTCGTTGTAACCGGACAATTTTGAGTGAAATTCCGTCGTTAAAAGCGGTCGGTCGCTGTAAGCGGAGTCGTAATAAACGGATGTACTTTCATAGTGGCTCATATTAAAACCAAACACGCGCCTATACTTACGTCGCTAAAAACGGTTGGTCGTTATATGCGAAGTCGTACTAAACGGACTCTACTGTATTACCCAGTAACTAGGTTGTGGAGCTCAGATAGACAGTCGTTCCATGTATGAAAATTAGTGTAGCAAGCTAGAACCTCAGTATACCCTCCTCCTGGCTTACTGTCCTCGGACAGGATAGTAAGCATTAGCATGTGCCAGGACTGCTGCCACATGCTTTACATGAAGCCAGTTAATTTTTAGTCTTACTTTCACTGTAATGCCAATTTGTTGCGCCAATACAAATTGAGCATTTTGTTGATTTTATTTTTGGAATACATGAACCCGAACCTACACTAAGGGGTAGAGTAGAAATTCTTAGTCAGTTATTAAAAAATAATAGTTTAAAAAAACTAAAAAAACACGCTTCCATTGAAAATCAAACTAAAAAGTACAAAATAATGGAAAAAAAGCGTGTGGTGCTTTTTAAGGTATTTTTTTATTGATATCAGGCATCCCACACCTTTTTTCCATTATTTTGTACTTTTTAGTTTGGTTTTCAATGGAAGCGTGTTTTTTAGTTTTTTTTAAACTATTATTTATTTTCTATTTTTTAGGGTGTTTCGAATTTTGAGACGTATGTCAGCGTAGTTTGTGACGTATGTCAGCGTAGTTTTCGAAGACAGTTTTTTTGCTGTCCTGATAACCCTGGCAAGGATAATGGCACAAATTAGTTTGTGACGTATGTCAGCGTAGTTTTCGAAGACAGTTTTTTTGCTGTCCTGGTAACCCTGGCAAGGATAATGACACAAATTCATGAAATTATTGCATTGTCATCGGTCCTTGACAGGTGTGCAAAGTTTGAATGAAATCTGGTCGTTTAAAGTGGGTCAAAATCGCGCTATAAGGAGTCGGTTATAAACAAACATAGAAACATACAAGTGAAGCTAATATAAAGCGTGTAAAAAAAACATCTTCAAGGAAAAGTGCAGGCAGGGTTGTTACGCGTTACGCGTCGTTACTCCTGCAATACTGTAAAACGTCAATTTTCGTCTATAACACTTTTCATGTTATCCAATCAGTCATTATTGGAAATGTGAGATATATAAATTGAACCTTCCTAATATAAATGAATGTGTACAAATTTTATTTAATGAGTGACCGCAGAACAATTTAACCTGAACAGGGTTTTTTTACACTTTCTTCAGATACTTTTGGGACAGACCTTATTAAAGCAGGGTAGCCCGGGAAATTCTCTTACGTTTTTTAACAATTTGCAGGTCAATGTCAGTCTGTATGTTAAAAATAAATATGATTCCTGACCGCAATACGTGAAAATTATACGCATACAAAATTATAATCATTAAAACCCTCGTAAGTCCTTTTAATCTCATTGAATGATTTTTTTTATGAAAAAGTCATTCAGAGGGATACATGAACTTAAGAGGGTTGTGTGGTTCATATTTATGACTAGCTTCTGCCCGCGACTTCGTCCGCGTTAAATTTCTTGTTCCCCCGACCCTTCCCGTCGCGTCGAATCGCCTACCCGTGCGATTTCCCCCGTTTTCGCAACATTTTTCATTACTGCTCCGCTCCTCTAGGTTGTAGCGTAATGTTATATAGCCTATAGCCTTCCTCGATAAATAGGCTACCCAACACAAAAATAATTTTTCAATTCGGACCAGTAGTTCCTGAGATTAGCGCGTTCAGTCAAACAAACAAACTCTTTAGCTTTATAATATTACTATAGATTATAATTCAAGTAAAACCTTATTTGTTATGGTCGCGAATCATATTTGAATCAACATACAATCTGACACTAAACTGCAAATTCCAAAAAACGGAAGAAACATTGTATTTCTCGAGTTACGCTGGAGCTTCCACCTTAAGTCCTCTTAGTTAACGAGAGTTTCCTAATACGAGTCATTATGTTTCCAGGTCAATTGTATAGAGCCCCACCCGCGGTCTCCAGTACTGGCTACCAGCGGCCTGGACAAAGATATCAAGATCTGGGTTCCTAGGGCTCAAAGCGATCCCAATTACGACGGTTTAGAAAGGGTAAGAAAAACATTTTATTTACAAATAGTATTAGCAACTGTGACTTCCTAGAAAGTAGTGAGAACGTAAGAATACGCAGCAAGTACGCACGGCCACAAATCTAGCTACACATTTCCGGTAAGTATAAGACTGACTTCTCATTGCACGAAAAGTCGCGACGTCAGCTAAAACTGGAAATGTATAAGCTTGATATGTCGCCGTGTAGACCTACCTGCCTGTTTTCTGGTACTTTGTACAGTCGTAAAACGTATCATGGAATACGGTACACAACAGCATACAATAAAATTTTAGGTGACCAGCATTCGACAGGCTATCGTATCGAAAATGATACCCTTAATGATAACCTTATTTGCCGTGCCCCCGCTAGCAAACAGCTGTCGGAAGGATAGCGGTCGTTTTCATGTAAACTGAAAAGTAAATGGGTTTTTGGAGTTATGCACAGCGTTTATTGGACAACATTAATTGACGTTTGATTCGGTATGGAAGCGTAACGAATGGTTGTGAAAATAACCTCCTAACGGAAAACAAAATTATTCCGGGTACGGACTGGTGAAATGTATCAAGGAATGTGGCACACGTTGAAACGAATTCGCCTAGTACGCAACACTTCAGTGTTACATTTCATGCTGCATTGCGTAAAAAATTACACATTTGTGTTCACAAATCTGTACCCGGCATTAGATTAAAAGCAGTGCTGTCAGCGCCATCTAGTAGTCGTGTAGAAAACCTCTATCAATAGATTGGCTCACCTATCCCTTCAAGAGTTAGACAAAGTTCGCGCTGACGTAACTTATCGTGCACGAGACTGTCAACTCTCGGTGTAGAACTGAACATTAAGAATTCAATCAAGTGCATACCAGCGCGGCGACTCGCACTGTTGTTGGATTTTCATCTCTCGGTGCTAGATAATTCGTCGAATATCCATTGCACGAAAAAATCCCGCCGATAAAGCTTCTACAGTGTGAACGTGGACTTTATCGTAATCAGTAAATTTTAGATATCTCCGCATCAAGATTACATACATGAGTGCTATATGATGATGTACTATGAATTTCAGCACAATATCATATAACAACAATCGTAAAAATTAACCGTAAGATAAGATACCAAGGTGCTCCGCTCCTGATAACGTTATCTATAAAATAAAATAGGAGTGACTTGTCGTTTTGTTTACGGTTTTGTTATCTGGACCACTACATACATTCTTCGGGTGTATTTTGCACACTGTTTTGCGACAGCTTTAGTTGATTATAATCAGTTCTCGTATGTGGTATGATAAAAAGCACATGTCTACCTTTCACGTAATGGTGTAACAATTCGAACTTAGTATTGCATAACAAATATTAATGACATGAACATAAAATATGAAAGTTTATAAGTAATTCACAGTACCAGGACACGGCCGGGTGCTGTTCTTGCCCTTGCCTTGGAAATGTTAATGAGTTTTTTTTTGGAATAATTATGTTCGCCATCAATATTTTGATTTAAAAGATTGTCCTTGGAGGTTCTTGCCCGTTCTTCTCCAATGATGATGAGAACCTACTACGTTTTGAAAGGTCTGTCTGTGATTGTAGATGTTGTTTGACGATGTTGCTGAACTAGCTTCATCTTTACTGACAAACCGATTCCTTGACAATTCAAAATTGCGTATAAATGGTTTAAGTATGAATTGTAAAAAAAAGCAAAACTGTTTCACTTTTAAGTTGGCAAGGTTGTATATTGATTAAAATATGATTCGCGACCGTAAAAAAAATGGCTTTACTTAATAATAATAATTTAAATCATCAAGTTTCTAGTAATTCAATCGAGTTGAATGAAGTAACAGGGTTGTATTGATGATTTAAATGTTTATTGTTTTATGAATTTGCCGGCTACCCTTGCTTTCACCTTTAATCTCTAAGCGTAAAGAAATACCTTTGAAAAGAGATGAAATGATGTAACATATCGATTTCTTTCCACCCCATATGACTGCTATTTCTAAAAGAAATATGAAATAATCTTAAACTAACACACACATTCTAAACTTTCCAGGTAGTACGAGAAAACAGCGTGTCACAGCTAAGAAGTCCTTTATTCAACGATTTTTTACCTACACTATATAGTGCATGGCGGGGGGAGAATCGACTGTTCACGGACGACGACGAAGAACTACCGGCTCTGGGGGGAAACATCGAATTCGATGGCAATGTATGCACGACGTTCTAGCTGGACAAACAGATCCCTTCGTTGGGACTAGATTTAAACGCAGCTTTACCCTGATTTGAGTTTGTTTCGTTATTGTTTTGTTAAATTGGTTGGTTAGTGATGTAAGTGTTAGCGTAGTGAACGAAGGGGAAGCAGTTAAACAGGATTATTTATAAACGGTGTTTTAAGATAAGTGATGGCATACGTCTGTTTAACCATACGTTTGACGTTTAACCGTCTCTTACTTTGGCAGCGTTTATAAATAAACCTCACAAATGTTGATGCCTAGTGATTTTTGAAAGAATTTGATTGTGCATTCATACATACAGTTATTGGGATTACCCTAAATGGGTATGCTTTAGTACATCTAAATTAGTTAAATGTTAGTCTGTTGCAATTCGATAGTAATATGCGTATTGGCGCTTACAAGCACGAGTATTTACTGCGTTGAGGTCAAATATATTGGAATAATGGCGATGATGCGCGAATTTTTGAATCAGTCGAATGTGTTAGTCAACTGATGATTATTCTTGTTTCGTATGAACATGTAACTCTGCCCGAACAACTGCGTTTACGGGCGTGACGTTATGTTATCTGTGGTATAAAATCTCATTTAACATCTGTGCGTGGAGTTGAGCAAAAATAGGGGTATATTAAAAGTTAAAAGAAACGTGATGAGAGGTTTTTGAATCGTAGTCAACTGAATTAAGAACCCACACAGGTTTATATTTAATTAATCTAATACAGGTCTGATTCTAATACAGGTTGAAATTGAAATCATTGGCATCTTTCCAGGGACTGAAAGTACTCACTAGGATGAAGAATAACTTTTACTGGGGCAAAACATCTGAAACCAATCATAAGGGGCGAACGTTCAGTCTGATATCAGTCGCAATCTGTCAAAAATACCGCTAGTTTCCATTCATTTTTGACAAGTTTTTGACATTTGATTGCTGCCGAGATGAGACTGCAACTAGATTTTGAACGTTTTTAATGACGAGAATTGGCCTACTGCTATTTTATGGAAACAGCAATTAGTTACGCAAACGAGATGAATGAAGCAGGGGATCTACTCTCTAAATACGATATCTATAGTTACGGCCCAAGTTTTATACTTCGTTACACTTTCGGACATAAGATTAGTACGGGGCCCGAACTAAAAATTACGACTAGACAGTTGTCCATACTCCTGATGTGGCTTGTCCGAAAAAGTTAAACAGGAGTAGGTTTCATTCCGAAGTATCAAATTGTTTTCGCAGGGATTAGAACTGAGTTGACGGACTAAGGAGGCCCTCAGATTAGTTTGACCATTTCAGAGTTTTTCCCATCTCCTGAATGATGAAATGAGGTCAAGGTCAGTCGGTATAAAGCCTCGTGTTTTTAGCCAAGAGTGCTAATAATTATTTATTTAAGATTTCTTATTGGTTTTGTAAATTAGAAGTAAGGAGCAAACAGAATTGTAAAATGAGACATGGTTTGATTTGCATTTAGAAAAAAAGCATGATTATGATGCCGCGTCCTGTATTCCTACATTACAAGTCTGTTTCCGCCTTTAAGTTTTTATTGGTTATGTAAAATATGAACGATACATGCTGCATTTAAATCTAGACTTAACAAACTTTTTAACTAGGAATTAATGTTTTTGTCTTTTAACAACTTTTTCATTCACGATTTAGTTTAAATAATGTAAATGTTATGCCAAACATACACGTCATTTTAATATTAGTTGTTTTTATGTAATTGAAGGACACTTGTGGTTTTTGCAATATAAATCGGATAGATAAAAAGTTATGTTTATTGTGTAATCTGTTATCTTCAATGTTTTAAATGTCATTGATCTAGTAACAATTCATTTTTATTCAAATATAAAATGGCTGCCGACTCATAGCTGCATCCGGTTTCGGTACTCAAGAGCGTTTTTTTCTATAATTAACACATTGTTATAAATATATCGATAGCCTACAGATGTTAATTTTATGACTCAATCTTTGTGCACACATGAACCACAGTGTTATCGTAGGCAGATTCTAAATAAATTAAATAAATTGACCAAAAATAGCAAGTATTTTGAATTTCGCGCCTAAACTAAAAGATTGCCAGTAACAATATTTAAAAAGCTGGCAACAAAATGATCGCGTGTGAATGATTGAATAAAGGTCATGTGTAATCTTCGCACGTATTACAGGACGCCTCGCTGACGCAACTATGACTGGCGTTAGTCATGATGTATTTAAAATATCTATTTACAAATGACCTGTACTATGTTCTAGATTTAGTAGGTACGCGTGTCTGCTTGCTTTTCGCTACAGGCACTGCGTTGTGTTTTTGCTAGTACAACATCAAGGCTAAGTGATGTGAAATAACAATTCTAGTAGTAATTAATGTAATAGGAAAAGTATGTGCAATGTTTGAATTTTGAATAATCCTTTTCTACTTATTGGTGTCGTGTAGAATACATAAATCTCGTATCGTTAACTATATTTGGATACATTTATATAATATAGTTCATACAAATTCAACGTAAATATACATTTTATATAAAGTTTTTTAAATAGAGCTAAAGTTACATTAGTAAAGCAAAACATGATTCTGTAGAAAGGTCCTGCTGAACTAAGGTTGAATTTTAAGGAAAAAACTACGTTTCCTAGTATCGCAGTCTTATTTGTCCAATTTTAACCATTTTAATAGGTTGTTTTGCTAGAATTAATTAAAAATGTCGATTATTAGTACGTGAGCGCGTTATAATAATGTAATCATTTTGATAACCTTTCATAAAGAAAAACTGTTTGAAATCTTTACAACTACAAAAACCACAAGTGCCTCATAGTTTGATAGTTGTGAAATTGTAACCGTTAAAATAATTTAATATTATATAAATATGTATAGGCCTGTGATATACTGATTTGATGGATATTTTGATTCATAAATTAGAAAATATTTTCTTTATAATTAGTTTGAAAAAAAAAAACTAAGTTAGTGGATGTAACACATATTTTATAATTTTTAAATTCACATTTTATGTGCTTTTATCCGAAAATGTCAGCATTCTAAGCGTTCGCAAAACTGTTTTTCTTAATATTGACACAATTAACACCAATATAGATAAGTATTTATATCATAAGGAATTTTCTAGAATTATCCAGACTTCATAAATTTTATACGGCCGAAAAGTACGCTAGGGCCTGTATCCGATTTTGCCTTCCTATATTATCTTCTATTTAGGTATATTGTTTTGTAGGATTATCTAGACATTTGCATACGCAACAGAATTCCCGCTTTTTTATGTATATTTGCCCTGTATTCAAATTGTAGTGTAATTTCTCATCTCTAGGATATACGGTTTAGTGATTTAAATAATCGAGATCATAGTTTGTAACAGGGTAATTCCCGGTCTTTATAAATCAGCTGTATCATCGTGCTCTGAGCTAGAGATATAAGCGAAAAAAAAAAGTTACGGAAATAATGAACACTGTAAAGAGCTGACAGTCGACAAGAACTAAAAAAAAAAACGAGCCTGATTTGGAAGATAATTTAATATTATGAATACAAGCACAGGGCACGACATCACTTGCGTATTTAATAAAAATAACCCCTTTCATGTCCCTCTTGTTTTATTATTGTAATCATAACACTAACTTCAATATCTATTTTAGACGTCACGTGTTCCGTTTTGCCTTTGGGTAAGTAAAATAATGAGACGATTTGCAGTGCCGAATAGATTTATACAAAACAACCTGTTCGAGTTAGATAAAAAAGTTGCTGTTTGTTTACAAAATGAATTGGGTTACACATCAATGTAAATAGCAATTTCACTGTTACGTCTAAAATAAATATTGCGGGATTCATAAAGAATTCCTTTTGTTTCTTCTCTACGTTTGCCACCGCTCATCTAGGTCATACGATTATATTTTAGTTCGAGTGTATTTTATTTATCGTTTACTATCGTCTCCCAATGTGTGTGGAGTAAAAAGTGTAAGGTTAGTCCCAATGTGTAAATAAATGATGATTTTAAATACGATTCCTCTTTATTTTTCAATAATTGGCATCAGAGAGCAAAATTGAATAATGTACATACCTATACGTTTACGATAAGCAATTATTTTCGTAGAAAACACTCCAATGTAGTCAAAAATTTTCAAAATGGCGGCAAATACAAAGCAAGAAAGCTCTAACAGCAAACTTTCATCAAAGGATAGTGCTAGAGGGTTGGAAATAAGAGGAAATTAAAGTATTAATTTATTTCGTTTGTTTTCAGTTTGAAATCATGCTATTTCGTGCTAGTTTAGGGAGGAAATGATAAAATCAATAGTCTTCATTATATCACTCATCATGCTATTGCTGAAAGTTTAGTCTGTGTTTTCTTTCATAATCAATGAAAAGTTGTAGTCGAGTTGACGCATTTTAATAATTGCTAATTTTTACGATTATTGCTGAGAAAAGCAATTCAACATAAAGGCACATATTAGTTTTATCACAATGAACTTTTTATTTTCCCGCTTTACTATGATTGATTACAGCGCCTAGTTGCGTTGAAATTTGGAACTAACTGAAGCCGACGCGATCTTATTTTTAACCATTTCTTCGAATCACAACCTTCAGGACCAAATACAGTTTTGTTAACAAGATTAAAAGGAGTTTTAACATCGATTTAAGTTCTTACTTGGCAGCTGAATGGTAAAATAACGAAAATATAATTCAACATTTTTACCCACATGCTAGTCATAGCTTGTTAATGGCGGACAATTTGAACCAATCAGCGTCGAGGCGTGCAGAAGCCCGCGCCATCTTCGTTTTCAAACTGATCTGGCCGCTCGCTCACTCGCTCAGTCAGTCGCGCGTCGGATCCGGGCAGCCGTACAACTTAACTTACTAATTCTAGTAATTAACACCAAAATCAGAACAATCATGAGCACCAATGAAAATAACAGTGAAGTGGCCGTCGACAAGGTCGGCGATGAGAAGAAGGGTGACGCCAAAAGTGACCTAAAAGGAGCCAAAAGGGCAGCAGAGGTGAGTGCACATGTCAAACAAAATGTATTCGTTATAATTCGCCATTTTATTGAACTCTGATAAAAAGGCTGTATTACACTAATTTTCTTTATGTAGAGTGCCCTCGTATATCATTCCACGTGGTAAATAGAGATCTATGTGTAGACACCAAAACGAAGCTGACTGTTACCGGCGTATTTTTGGATGTCATTTCTGTCGAGTTATGCATTTTAGCGTGTGGGGAAATCGATGAGCTAATAA
Organism: Aporophyla nigra; assembly: GCA_947507805.1. Lineage (NCBI taxonomy): Eukaryota > Metazoa > Arthropoda > Insecta > Lepidoptera > Noctuidae > Aporophyla > Aporophyla nigra. The sequence continues at coordinate 22,935,987 of OX382301.1, forward strand.
CATGAGGCCCTTTGAGGAAACAAACACATTTTTTTTTACCAAAGGCGTGATACATTCGCCGGGCACTAATTTTTTTAGCTTTTGTTTACTCGTTTTCGATACGGAGGCATGACCTTGGCGGAAAAAAAAACATGGCGCGGGAACGTACGCTGTCCTCATTGATGTAGTTATTATAGAAAATGTGTCAATATAGGTGTCGTAAGGCCAACCTATAGTTTACTATCGATTATAAAGCGTGGAAATAGTTATTTTAGACTTTCTCAGGGCTTGCGTTCATCGTAGCGTGACGCTAGATGGATGAGTAACATGGCCGGCGCGAATGTCAGTGTTTGAGTCGGATGGACTGTCACAAGTTCACAACCGCCTCGTATATGTACAAATCGCGTTATCAAGTCGGAATATATTCTTATTATTATACAAAGCAATATTCAGTCTGCCATGAGTCTATGAGTCAGTCAATCTTATGCGCCGTATTCACAATTGTTATTTTATTTCGGCGCTCACACTAAAAAGTAGTCAATGACCCGGCATTATTTGCGTGTATGTAGGTGTACATAATGTAGTATGTATCCTTTGTTCTAGTAGCACTTGTTCATAGGACGCAGTCATGTGAACATTCATTGACTGCACAAATTGAGCGGGAATCTTGAATATTCTGCTAAAAATGAGAATGTTTTAAATCTTCTGTCCTGTTCACTCTTAACTATCGTACATGTACAGTACACGAAAACGCATGGCGTTCACGGCTTGGTTCAAGACTAGCGTTTGTATAGGTTAGTTAGTTTGTCGTAATATAACCATCAAGCTAAAACGTGTATGTTAATGAACGACGCTACGAGGTTCTGTATCATTATTATTTTGACTGTTTTAGTTGTTTCTTGTGTATACGGCGTCGCTTTGCGAACGGTTAGGTAGGTAAGCGCGGTGACCGCGTTCCGCTCTACTGTGCCACTGGAAAAAGGGCCGTATGACGCCGGCCCCGCTCGTCGTCGTCGTCGCTCTTTCCCCCACACAACAACTAATGACCCACGCTTCTTTATCGTTACGAATCTTTGTCACCTGCGCCTCATTATTGTGTAGAGAACTTCGTTTTCCCACAAAATCATTAATAAACAGATCTCTCGGTGCATTCAAAATTGAAATAATATTGGCTAATGGCCAGTTAATTTTTTTGATCTTGAGTACGTCAAGGCGCACCGCATACTGTCGTATTATACGGTACGTAAACAATAAAAAAAATGCAGGTTCCCGCCAATAATTTGTTAAATTTTTAGGAGAAAACGACAGAAGCGAAAAAAGCGCGAAAGGAGGAGAATGGCGGAGGCGGTGATGACGAGCCACACAGCGAAGAGGAAGACTTAGAAGGAGAGGGCGAGGGCGAAGAAGATGACGACGAAGAAGTGGAAGGAGAAGATGATGACGAAATCATCGGAGAAGGAGAGGACGACGATCTCGACGGCGAGGGTGAGTACAGCCTGCAGATTTATCTCATTCGCTTAAGCATTTTTATCTCTACTATTTCTCTTCTAGGGTCGTATTATGTCTATGCGTGTGAGTAATCATAAGCTAAACACTACACGTGCATAAACATCACGGAGCCAGTGAGGTTATCAATTACCTATGCGTTCGTCTTTAAAACTAGTTTAAATTAAAGATACGAGGTGATTAAGCGAAATAGATATCATTGAGAGAAAAATGTCGAATTCAGTAAAACAGAGAATGTTTTCCTTAACATTTAGTTAAAAAGTAACTATATCATAAGCCAAATGATAGCTTCGAATGTAAACCAAATCGAAAGACTGTCTAGGACTCTTGGTGTTGATAAGTGCAAATAAAGCTGCGTTTGACAGTGTTGTGGCGCGTGCGACGCTAATATCACGTGTTGGTTGTTACAGACGAGGAGGTGGAAGAGGAGCTGTTAGGCGAGGAGGAGGAGGAAGATGCGTAATACGCCTCGTGCCTCTTTATGGACAATGTCACAGTGATGTGTTAGTGCTCGTGACGCCCCGGACTGGCGCGGCCTCGCCTCGCCTCAACTGTCCACACACAGCGACAGCCCCAACTACAGGACACTAACAACAGTTGGGAACACGCGGGGCCGACAACGCTCCCACCTAAAACGGGTGCAGTTCTATTTAAATGACAAATGTAATTAATTAAGTCAAATTCAATGCAGATTTTCATTTTTTTTACAATGTTTAAGTTCGGTACTGAAAGCTGTATCTTTACTTTTTCGGCTCGTTGTCGAGCGTGTAATTAATTAAGACTTAGTAGAATGCTGTTGAATTTTGTCATGAAATGTACAAATGTGTTTTTCGGAAGTAAACTTTATTCTAAGTGAAATCCGCTCTGTATTCTAGGTCTACCTGTGAGCCCGTTGAATGGTGAAGTTGTGATATTTTTCTATGCTGTCGGAACCTATCCGTTACTAAAATATAGAAGTAAGCCAGGTTTGGCGCGTTATAGTAGTAAATAAGCTATAAGTCACAAAGCTCAATTCTTCATTTTCTTGTTGTCGATGAGAGTTTGTGTGTACATATTTAGCATAAGTGAAGCCTGTGATTAATAATGTAACATAGTGTGAGCGTTGCATTTCAGGATAATAGTTTTCTTTTATACAGTAAAACCCTCAGTCGCGTTCCGATTACACAATCGTTTCCTCGTTCTACTCGATCGCGCATTGGATCGAGTGATAAAGTATGATAACGAAATAAAACATAGAAAATTAGTCATTTAGCGATAGAATCGGTACGGATGGGTACCGTCCATGGCTACCGAGTCGGAACGGGGAAACGTTACCTTAGGCCGTAGGTCCGAGGCCGGTCAAGACGCGGTCGTATTCCACACGTCAGTTTACTAGAAAAACATCACAATTTTGCCATTATCTTGCGCCCATCGTACGACGGCTGCCCGCTCTCTGCACGACCGATAAAGAGAGCGCGACGGTCGCCGCGGCGCGATAGCGAATAACAAAAATATATTAAACCGGCCTGTAATTTTTGTCCATAACTGTTAATTAGGATAGATCCTTCAGCTCGGTACCCCAGTGTCTCACGGTGTGGAATAAGAGATTCCTAGGTTAAAGTGATTTAGTATGTAGGATGTACGTCATTTTTTATGAAAGGACGCCACGGGCGGGGCGGGGCGGCGGCGGCGCGTGGCCTCGTTCGATTTGCCGCCGCCGCTCCGCCGCTCGCCGCGAGCCCCGCACCACGACGCGGCGACGCACTCTCTCGCGTGGAAAATCACCCGTTGTGCGCTATACATCGCTGCACGGGCTCGCCACTGATCCGCCAGCGATGTATACGCACCGCCCGCCTAGACGCCGATCGTCACATGAGTGTTTTTGATACTTCTTGTTGAATCCGTTTTCACTCCGTTCAGTCTTCCGCGGGGCGTCGGTGTGCCGACACTTAGTTGAGATAACTTATGATTTTCACGCAGCCGGCCCCCGGCGAAGGCGGCGAGATGTTTTGAGAAGCATTTAGCTAATAAATTGTTCCATTCGAGATCGAATACCAAAGGGAGCAAAGATGTTTTCATTAGAAAAAATTGACATGGAAATCAATAAAATTATCTTATGAGTAAATCTTATTGTCCCGCCTTTTCATTTTTTGTGGTAAGAATGAGCTGTCGCATATTTGTACTATGTACGACTTATGTGAATACCTTAGTACGATTTTATTTATTTGTGATGTTGAACACTATTGATTTTCTACAATGGACGAAATGTAAATACAACCGATTTTAAGTAAAACGTTATTTTGTTTTTAAGCTTATTTATTTGACCCACAGTATCGGATTGAATATTCCCGAATGTGAAATTCTTAATTTCGCGAACCGATTATTATGTGACGTTAAAGATAGCGTTATAAAAATAAATATGGCGCATGTCTTTAGAAGCGCAGTTGATTGGGCAGTGTTCATACTGCAGCAAATACATTTAGTTCAGATTATCAATTTTGTTCTTCCGAGGCACATAAATTAACAAGGGGTGACTAATATCCCTTTAACTCCCCTTTAAATAAAAAGAAGCCCTACCCTATAAGGGTCGCCGCATTGAACTTCCGGCTGGCTGTGCAATAAACTTACCTATGTTGTAATTTTATATGTAGGGACCGTGGTAGGTAGGTAGCTACCTAAATCATCATGATTCATAATGCCCAATATCAAAACTTGCTTTGAGAGAGTATCAAAATGTGGAAATAGGTAAGTTTACAAACGTAGGTATCCGGCATAGAGATAACGGTAAGCTATCGTGTGAATACAGCCTTGGAGTTGTGGGAACGTTCCACTAGCGACATCTATCGCGAGGTATTTCTAACAAGTTTCCTAGAATTTGTGACAGATGGCGGCACTTGGTGCATAATTTATGAAGGTCACAATTTTTAGTACTGGTTAACTAAATAGATGGCACTAGCAAGCTAAATTAGGCGGTAGTTTTTAAACTTTCTGGGCAGTGCCTATTATTTTTTACAGCCTACATGGCAGTGTATTCTCATGTCAGTATTCACTTTAACAAATGTTATTGTCTTTTTCACATCGTCTATGAAGACTGATAATTTAGGTACCTATAATTTATCTAGGAACATTTGTCACTTTGAAACTCTGCTTTCTTTAATTAACTGGCACTTCGCGTATGCTAGGGACCTACTTACTGATCTCAAATTCAATAGGCACCTATTGTACTTCCAATAAGAATATACGAAAGATACGTGATTAATTTCATAATCTTACCTTATAAGTCGATGTATGAGGTTTTAATGCACTAGTCTTCAAGTCACCTGATTTTAGCTTTCTGATGTGTGTGGTTCTAACTTCGATCAATCGAAGGGTTCTAACTATAAAAAGAGAAAACACGAAATTGTTATCTCTGTGGTACCTATAAAAGCAAATGTTTTACATTTTGAATTGAATTTGGAAGTAAAACGTTCTGTGTTTTGACGGACAATCTGACTTTAGAAAATCATAAAGTAACCGGGGTTTAATTTCTATACAAGGACGGGCAAAGAAACTCAGCACACAGCCAAAAATATTATTAGATCAAGATTGGGCCAATATCCTCTGTATATCCCCGTGACATTTCTTCTTATCAATCAAAAGAGTCTGGATGTTCTTAAAACAAATAATTTATTAGTTTGCAAATTTAGTTCTTTATTTAATATTAAAGTAACTACACATACACACGTACATTTACTTGTTGCACAACTTTTGAAAGACTGACTTTTACATGAAGAAGAAAAATAAATGCATCAACATTACTGCCTGTGTTTTATTCATAACATATTAACGAATTGGTCAAGTCAATTTTCTCTATATTTTTAAGCAGGATCTAAAAAATACAAAGAAAATCTACTTCAGCTATTTTAACTGTGACACTTTTGTCATACCAAGCAATAGTGCTGTCCCCGAATACGGGTCACACGCCGTCTGTACACAACAAAGGATATTCATCATCATCATTTCAGCCGAAAGACGTCCACTGCTGGACATAGGCCTCCCCCAAGCACCGCCACTTCGACCTATTCTGTGCTTCTCGCATCCAACGTATTCCTGCGGCCTTCACCAGGTCATCGGTCCATCTTGTGGGAGGCCTTCCAACGCTCCGTCTTCCAGTACGCGGTCGCCACTCCAGAACCTTCCGACCCCATCGGCCATCCGTTCTGCGAGCAATGTGCCCTGCCCACTGCCACTTAAGTTTGGCAATTCTTCGGGCTATATCGGTTACCTTGGTTTTCCTACGGATCTCTTCATTTCTGATTCGATCGCGTAGGGAAACTCCAAGCATAGCCCTCTCCATTGCTCTTTGGGTGACTTTGAGCCTTCTTATGAGGCCCATTGTGAGCGACCACGTCTCAGTGCCATATGTCATCACTGGCAACACACACTGGTCAAAGACTTTTGTCTTGAGACACTGCGGTATTTGGGACGAGAAGATATTGCGTAGCTTCCCGAACGCTGCCCAGCCGAGTCGGATTCGAGTCAACAAAGGATATTATTACTCGGTAAAATTTAAAAACACTTGTATCATTTCAAAATGTTACTGAAACGATGACATCTGTAACAAGTCGATTATTATCTTGGTTCAAACATTTGTGACAGATATGTGTGGTGATTTGGCTTTGATTCCGCGCAGTACAATAATTTAGTGCGTTTTACGCCGCGAGAGAGGGCTTACGTCTATTCATTTCGTCCTTGTGAGGTGCATTCACTTTTCGTGCGTACGTTTTTAAATTAAACTGACCTTTGTGCAAAAAGTTTTATTTTGGAATCGTCAAAAAATAAGTTTCGTTTATTTGAACGCCACCGATAAATGTCTATGGACATTTTTAGCGCCAAAATGTGATAAACGGATGTGCAAAATTCATACAGTTTTTGTTTTTAGGTGCCGTTTTAAAGGTAACTAAAAACCACTTTAATTATGAAGATATATAAATAATTTTAGTTTATTATTGGGCCACATTTCTAGAACTCAAACTTCTAAGAATTATTTTAATTCAATTTAAAAAATAATAATCTCGAGATGAAAATTAAAAGATTGGTTAGAAGGTAGTAGTTCTACGCTGTGACTATCTTTTTATATATTTTAAATTATTTAAATGATAAACCTAACATAGATTATTTTTCATTGAAACTTACGTACCTACCGATACGAAAAAATGAACTATTTGCTGTGTTAAAAACGCTCAAACTCAATCGATTTAATTTAGAAGTTTTTTTTTGTTACTCAGTCTCTAATTGCTCACTCCATCGAATGAAAACAGAGTTATGTGTCATCATGATCACTCTTTACCTAATATTCACAGAGACATGTAATGTTGTTGATGATCACAGCGATGATTTTGACTTTGATGATCATAGCGTGATTTGATCAGGAATCTTATAACAGCACCTATAGATGGTGAATCATTTCGTAGTCAATATTTTAAGATCACACCAAACAAACACGATCGAGTAAATATAGCAATAGAGCACCAATAATGAGATTGCAAACCAATGTAAAAGACATTTACATGACTCATGAGTCAATCCACACAGGCGATTATGCAGCTTCCGTAATAAACTGGAATAGGTAGCAATACCTACCTACGTAGGTAATGTTGTTTTCATTCTACTTCGATAAAAACGGAGTATTTTCTGACTCATTCCCTTATTGTTCCTACCTGTCTTTCATGAGCAAAAGTGTTTATCTTTAGATCGGGTTTATTTTTTTGTTTCTTTCTATCTTCGCTTACAGTTTGCCAACAACACTCAAAATATCTAATGCCGCGGTAGTTTTTACACTTCTGCGAGAGTCTTTTCTCGTATATAGTGTAGTTTAATGTAGTAGATTACAGCCTTACACCGATCATCCGGCACACGGCCATATCTCCAACATTGGCCAACATATATTAATGATCCGGCGCAACAGGCTTGCTACCACCCCGTCACCGCTCTTCAGAATTTCAGCAAATACTGGGAACTTATGTTCGAAAAATTGATCTGCTCAACAACGTAATAACGTAATGAATGTTGTTGAACTGTAAAAATCAAACCCATTCCTAGGTACTGTTAGTGTCTGGCGCAATAACCGTTCAGATTCAAGCAGCTTATCATTTTACAATAATTTATCGAAAGGTGTTTGAAAATGTACATTGATTAAGATGATTGGCCAAAAACGTTAAACAGACAAGTTTGCAGTATGAATGTGAATGTGGATTGTTAAAAAAGTAGAGAAAGACCAAAGAAAAGATAGATGGCAGCTTGAAAGATGATAATAGCTAGGAAGGGGGGTCATCACCGAGATGAGAAGTAATAGAGAAGTGTGGAAGGAAAAACCATGTCGGCCTCAAATAAATTCCGACAGGGGCAGAAGAATGATGAGGAAGCGAGATAGAGAGTTCTTCAGCCTGTTAGTCTTCGAACGGACTAACATGAGACCCTCGTAGCAACAACAACACTAGTATTTCACCTTCACGAGTGAACTAATGCTGCATTGTTATTGTTATTGACTCGGGTCTTTGTTTCCAGCTTATCGAATTAATACTGTTATCGGATGTTGACTGGATATCTGATATTGTGACAAAGGAAAGCAGGTTTTATCGACGGTATTTAGTAATCAAATACCTACCCACGTTGGTAATGAGAATGACTGATGCTTAGTTGTGTTGAATATTTTACGACCTGCATTCCCGTAGACTAGACTGAAGTAATCGTCAGAGCTTAAAGATAAACATAGCTTACAGGTAATTTTATTCCATGTCTCAAAATTCATTTTTTTCGGACGAAAAAAAAAACGGAGCAGGTCCTCAAATCGACGTGTTCTTATATTTTTTTTTATTATATGAGACCACGCATAACTTTTTACAGAGCAGGCCAATTTTGATAATTCTTTTTTTATTAGAAAGGATATACCCCGAAGTCGATCCCATATCAATTTGAAAAAATAAACCAACCCTAACGGCGGGAAAATAGGGGATGATTGATTGTTCACTCATTGATTCTGTAAAAAGCTATGCGTGCTTATATACTTTTTACAAAATAGTCCGATTTTGCAAGAGTAACATAAAATTATAAAATAAAAACTTTTAACAAAAAAATTAAACTCCCGAAAAAACTGAAAAGCAAAAAATAAGAAACCCCTTTTTTATGAAACCCTTTTTTTTCATTTAACTTAGTTTATTCACCCTTAATTACTAAGTTCTTAAAGATCGTAGGCGCCAAACAATCCCAAAAAAATTATCGAATATAGATAGATAGTTCGAAAGAGTTTAACAAGGACGTTTTTCTACCATGTTTGGCTAATCATTTTATGGCTTATTGTAACATCCTTTCACCAGCCTTTTACAATAAGTCAATGCCGAATGTCTTCTTCTTTTCGTCCATGCTATGCTTCATCTTACCGATAAATCTCATTTATGTTGGCCATTTGTTAGCCTCTACCTCGTAGGTACCTCGTTTTTTTCTAAGTTGAGATGATTCATACTGCCACGTGAAATCGTGAATGTACAAGGTGGAAGGAAAATCGACGTGCAAGCAAACTAAAACTACGAATTCTTTAGTATACAGGGTGTGGCGTAAGTAGTGGTCCATCGTTCAGGCTTCGATGAACCAGATAATTAACTATAACAACTAAACATTTTAAACATTTTTACCCAAGGGTTCCGAAAATATTTCATTTTTGTCTTTTATTTACGAAATTTCTACTTTTTATTACATATTGTTTGTAGTATCAACAAAAACCATTATTTTTTCATTTTGATTTCTGTTAATTACTGCTGAATACTAGAGCTATCACGATAAATTATGATTTTTTATGTAAATTCAGCTCTTTTGAAGAAAAAGTTGGTTCTTCTCTAATTTTAACCCCAATTTTTAATACACCATCAAGTTTAAGAGCAATTTTTGTAAAAAAAAAATTGAGTAAAAATGGTTAAAAATTTCAATTGTTATAGTTAATTATCTGGTTCATTGAATTCTGAACGGTGGACCATTACTTACGACACACCCTGTATTATGATTCTAATCCCCTAGCATGGAATAATTTTCTCGGCCAAGTGCGACTACAATTTTCGGTGGAAGTTTACATGGTAATGTACATCATATATTTTTTTTAGTTTTATCATTCCCTTATTTTAGAAGTTACGGGGTGGGGGGGACACATTTTACCACTTTGGAAGTGTCTCTCGCGCAAACTATTCAGTTTAGAAAAAATGAAATTAGAAACCTCAATATCATTTTTGAAGACCTATCCATAGATACCCCACACGTATGGATTTGATGAAAATTTATTTTTTGAGTTTCAGTTCTATGTATGCGGAACCCCAAATATTATTGTTTTTTTTTCTATTTTTGTGTGAAAATCTTAATGCGGTTCACAGAATACATCTACTTACCAAGTTTCAACAGCATAGCTCTTATAGTTTCGGAAAAAAGTGGCTGTGACATACTCGGACAGACAGACAGCCAGACAGACATGACGAATCTATAAGGGTTCCGTTTTTTGCCATTTGGCAACGGAACCCTAAAAACCGGCCAAGTGCGAGTTGGACTCGCGCATCGAAGGTTCTGTACAAATCTGCAGGTCATCATCATCATCATTCGTCATCATCGTTTATGAAATTAAATGTTTTTTTTTTAATATTTGAGTTGACTGAATGAAAGGTAAATTGTAGTTTATGATTTATGACGTATTAAAAAATAACTACTTACTAGATCTCGTTCAAACCAATTTTCGGTGGAAGTTTTCATGGTAATGTACATCATATATTTTTTTTTAGTTTTATCATTCCCTTATTTTAGTAGTTACGGGACACACACACACACACACACACATTTTACCACTTTGGAATTGTCTCTCGCGCAAACTATTCAGTTTAGAAAAAAAAATATATTAGAAACCTCAATATTATTTTTGAAGACCTATCCATAGATACCACACACGTATGGGTTTGATGATTTTTTTTTTTTGAGTTTCAGTTCTATGTATGGGGAACCCCAAATATTATTGTTTTTTTTTTCTATTTTTGTGTGAAAATCTTAATGCGGCTCACAGAATACATCTTCTTACCAAGTTTCAACAGCATAGCTCTTATAGTTTCGGAAAAAAATCACAACTCACAGGAGTTGTGACATACACGGACAGACAGACAGACATGACGGATCTATAAGGGTTCCGTTTTTTGCCATTTGGCAACGGAACCCTAAAAACAGCTGTTTTATAACTGCACTTTTCTATGAAACAGCTGATTATTTTACAGACAAAATGTATGGAACAACAATTGTTTTTTAAGGACCTATAAAATGGAACGCTCAGAATCATCTATTGAATCCATGGTAAATAGGTTATGCGTCGATATCACTGCCACCCTGATTAATTAATAATGATGTGGAAGTATATCACACGCTATTATATCCTCATGAGTTTCGCAACATTCCATATTACTTATTGTGTTTTGAATATAATTAGGTAGATATAACATAATATTTACGAATACCTAACGAATTTTCTAATCATATTTTCCTTCTTCATGTCAATGGTCGTAGTAAATAGTTTGCACAAAGTCAAGCATTTGTAAAAGGTAAATTCGGATTTACTATATCTTGAGCATTACATTGAGAGATGTTCAGGTTCTTAGCCAGTTCCTCATATTGGTTCACATCACTTTCATTCTATTCGCTACCACTTGCTCTACGACCATTTTACACCTTATGTGTGGATGCATGTCCAGTAAGGCTCACAAATTCTTATGGGAAGTCTTCCCTACCATTACAGTCCACCATGAAACATGAGGCTGCAGGGGCTAATAAAAATGTTCGGGTTCTTTCGTATTAGGTTGGGGAAAAAATCTTTTCGCATTATAGTATGTATGAACTTGTAATAAAATCTCTTTGGCTATACTATTTGTATCTGGCTGGTTTTGGTATCATTGAAAGTTTAAATTTTAAAGAACATAATTCCAAATTCAAATTAGGAAAATGTGTGATTTTCATTTGTTTTTCGTACCGTCAAGATGAGTGAATCTAATGAAGAAATTCGATACATTTTAAAATTTTACTACAAAAAAGGTAAAAATGCAATGCAAGCCGCGAAAAAAATTTGCGATGTTTATGGACCTAGTGTAGTGTCTGTGAGAGTAGCACAAATTTGGTTTAAGCATTTTCAATCCGGAAATTTTGATGTCAAAGATGCACGTCGCTCTGGTCGCCCTATTACGGATAAAATGGATGCCATTTTTGAAAAAGTGGAGCAAGTTCGGCATACCAGTAGTTACGACGTAGCTGAAGAACTGGAAATTGACCAGAAAACAGTTTTGGCGCATTTGAAAAAAACTAGGTAAGTACACAAAAAAGCTCGACATTTGGGTACCTCACGAGCTCACTGAAAGAAACCTAATGAACCGTGTACTCATTTGAGATTCTTTATTACGACGTAATGAAACCGAACCATTTTTGAAGAAGCTGATAACTGGTGATGAAAAGTGGATCACGTATGACAAGAACGTGCGAAAAAGGTCATGGTCAAAGGCCGGTCAGGCTTCACAGACTGTGGCGAAACCCGGGTTAACTCGCAACAAGGTGATGCTGTGTGTGTGGTGGGATTGGAAGGGCATTATTCATTATAAGCTGTTACCACCAGGCAGGACCATCGATTCTGAACTCTACTGCGAACAACTGATGAGATTAAAGCAAGAAGTTGAGAGAAAGCGGCCGGAATTAATCAACAGAAGGGGTGTGGTTTTTCATCATGATAACGCTAGACCTCACACATCTTTAGCCACCCAACAAAAATTAAGAGAGTTTGGCTGGGAGATGTTAATGCATCCGCCGTACAGTCCTGACCTTGCACCTTCAGATTTCCACCTGTTTTGGTCTCTTCAGAATTCTTTAGGCAGTGTCAGGTTAACATCACGAGAGGACTGCCAAAACCACTTGTCGCGGTATTTTGACCAGAAGTCCCAAAATTTCTATAGCAATGGGATCATGTCCCTACCTACAAGATGGCAAAAAGTTATCGAACAAAATGGTACCTACATACTTTAGTTAAATGTAAATAAACTTTATTAAAAAATGTTTTGAATTTTCTTAAAAAATGCGAAGAAACTTTTTCCCCAACCTATTAGTTTGGTCAAACAACGACGGACGACGGTCCACGCAATATACTCATTCATAAGTTCTTGATTCAGCATTGTTATTTCGTAGCATATGTACCTATTTATTAGTCCTTCATACCTATTTCAGTTTAGATGATCCTTATTGTAAAAATCTCACCGTGACAAACTTGTGAAGTGAACTGTCATTATGTAGCTCGGGATTGACTTCACTGACAGTTCGTTTCAACCTCACTTCACTAAAGTTTTCACAGCGACATTTTAGAGAGCAAATCGGCAGGTCAGTTTCTTAAGAATTCCATTCGAAATTCTATCTTAATGTTCATTGTTATTAAAGTGATTTCTTCTTACCATTACCTGCATCTTATTGTAACTATTTATTTCCGCAACTAGCCAACTACTACTTCACACCTTCAGAGTCCTTGATTCAGCATTGTTATCGTTATTTCTCAATTATGCCTTACTAATGATAACATCACGGTTCTTATTTTACGCTGAGTGAACAAAATGTCAAGCACTGACCTTGTTGCTTTGATTGAAGATTGCTACACTGTGCGTCCTAATTTTCGGAATATCGATGGGTTAACCCTTGAATGACATTGGTAAGCAGAAAAGGTATGCCGTATACAATAGCATGGTTTTCATTTTCATCAAAATGAAAAATCATCAGCAGTTTATAATGTTCCCACTGCTGGGAAACAGACCTCCTCTCGGTGAGAGGGAGTACCAGTGCGTGTTGGTAAAGGTCACATGTCTTTGAATTTTTGGTTCTAAGACATGCCAGTTTTCAAGATGTTTTCCTTCACCGTTTTGAGAACAGTGGTGATGAAATGATTTACACAAAGTAAAGTTCCTGCTTGGGTCGAACCTTTTGGTCGAACTCACGACGAGTCGCGGTCGTTACCACTGGGCCACCACTGCTGTCTTTGATGGTTCAACAACATTCATTGCGTTATTTATTTGGTTGAGCAGACACTTTTTCGAATAAATGAAGAAATGGATTAGCTCTTCAAATTTGCTGCAGGTCTTGTTGCTTTGATCGGAGATTGATACAGTGTTCGTGCTAATTTTTGGAATATCGATGGGTTATCCATTGGACGCCATTGGCAAGCCAAAAAGGCGTTCCACCAGTTTGGATTGAAGGTTTAATTTCAGTTAGCAGATCTTTTGATGCTGAGCAGGTTCTTCGATTACTCCACTGATTTTATTCAGACATATTGTAATTATTGATTGCCGAGTAAGAAGAAAGTCAACTAGCTAAATCAACTAAGTTAGGTCAGTACTTACCTACTTATCAAAATCGGAGAATCATTTTAAAGTAAAAAAGCATGGGGTACTCTTTGAGATATTTTTATAATTACTCTACTTTTATCAGTATCTGTCGATAAAATTTTCACATTAATTGATATCAAGCACCTTACGCTTTTTAGGTTTCCGTACCTCAAAAGGAAAATCGGAACCCATATCATAAATGTCGCGGGAACGCGTTGAGGTATTGAGTTAAAATTAAAATCAATCCACTCAAATCTAAACACTCTTGAGGCTGTGAAAAAACCCCGTGAAAAAAAGATACGGCCATTTATGCCTCAAAAACGTATATTTCGACACTCTCTAGGGAATCGAAATGTATAGGGTATTTCTCGTTGATCTAGAACTATGAAATTTGGCAAAGTAATACCGTCTTATACTACAGTTATCGGGAAAAATCTGTCAACTATACATTTGTCATTAAATCATTAAAAAAAAACAGGGTCGGACGGAATTCTCGGTGGGCGAGTCCGACTCGCACTTATCGATTTATTCCATTCTAATACCAAAAACTAATACCACTGGTATTTGTTTCAACTCATATTTTTTTTCTATTCCGAACCGATACCATTGTTTAAACTAATACCAAAACAAGTTCAAAGATATAAGGTACAGTCAGTAAAAATGCTTTGTATGTAAATATAAGACCTTTAATTGAAAAAAAAAAAAACAGATAACTCCAAAAAAATCAAATTTTGTTAGCAAACGTCTTGTTCAATGATAAAATACAAAGACTATATATTACTATACTATTATATTACTATACTATATATTTACTATATATTCTCTTTGATAAAATATCACTTAAATAATCAACTTTAATATAATTTTAGTTCCTCTCTATACCTGTATAATATTTTTTTTGCAAAAACATCTGTAAAGATCCACTGCACTCTTTAACATTCACACATCTCCAATGGGTCCATCCATTTTTATTTTCCCTTTTTTTTGTGTACTGGTAACCAGCTCTCATTAAAACCAAGCCACCATTTCTTGTTATGAAAGTCAAGCTTCCTGTTTTTCCCGAAGATGTTGAGGGCTGATTATCAGCTTCCTCAGACATATCTAAAAAAAAATATATATTGTATGTAACTTTTACATTTGATTGGATTATGATAAAAAAATCAAATAATAGGTATTTTAAATAACGCTAATTTTAATAAAGAGAAGTAAATTATACAAAAGAACAAATTAATATACTCACTTAATAAATAAAAATCACTGTCACTCTGATACCAATACGCCACCGCCACCGCACGGAAATGTACTGAGGAATTTATGTAGATAAAATTTCTCTCCGAGTCAAAGCACAACATTCCAGTCACACTTGACTCTGATTGGTTGTTTCGAATTTTGGAACAATAGAGCAAACTCACCCTTTCTCGCAGGTAAAAAAAATAGCAAGATGATTCACTAAAACTACTCTTACCTATGCTAACCTTTGTAAAAATATTGGAGTGAAGTGAATTTGGAAAGTTTTAAGCATTATATTACGATTACATAAAAATATTGAAAAACAAATTTACTTTGATTAGGTTTGACTGCGCTGACTGTACCAAATTCAAGTTGTTGGTATTCGTTCGTACATTAAATTAAATTATTTAAAAAGTGGTATCCGTTCGGAATAGAAAAAAAATATGAGTTGAAACAAATACCAGTGGTATTAGTTTTTGGTATTAGAATGGAATAAATCCACTTATCCGGTTTTTTACAGTAAAATTATTTCATTTATTAATCACTCTGTCATTATTGGTCATTATTTTCTACTTTTAGTTTGATTTTCGGTACCGTGTGGTGCCGGACGGAAAGAATAACACCACCCCATTTCTTCCTGTGGGTGTCGTAAAAGGCGACTAAGGGACTTACTAGAGAATGGGCAGCAGCGTTCTCTATGCATTTTACCACCATACTGCGATCGCCAACCCGCCTGCCAAGCGTGGCGATTATGGCAAAGCCCCCCAAATTGGGGAGGCCTAAGTCCAGCAGTGGACGTCTTACGGCTGAAATGATGATGATGAGTTTGATTTTCTATCAATGAGTGTAACTTAGTTTTTTATTTTCTATTTTATTTTGCCATTCTCGTGATCCTGGTCAGGATAAAAGGAAGTTATTGTATTGTCATCGGTCCTTGATAAGTTTGTAAAGTTTCAAATTAACCCGACGTTTTGAAGGGGGTGGAAACCACGTTCAAAGATTCCGTTACACACATACACAAGCTAATAAAAGCGAAGAAGCGAAAAAAAATCATTATCATCTGCCTAGCCTTTTCCCAAATATGTTGAGATCGGCTTTCAGTCTAACTGGATGCAGCTGAATTATACGAGGAGTGACTTCATCTGACCTCTATAACCTAGTTGCTAGGTATAACATAATATGTATTACCTTACCCCAGAAAAATATTATACCTACGCTAAATATTGAAGCATTCTTAATATTCTTGGTCATTTACTTTCATTTATATGCTAAAAGCACTTTAGAGTAGGTTATAAATGTTTTTATGTGAATAAATGCTCGTGTTATGAACAAGGTAATAACATTTTAACCGGGTCAAAGTCATCTTGCACCATTTTGCTTAGGTGTCATCCTCCGAGTCACTCTTTTTTTTTTTTGGATGGGACATCATCAATTTACTTCTTCCGCTCTGGGTGGAGCGGGAGGGCGAGTCAGACTTTTACTGACCAAAACCCACCCGTATTCCTTCAGTTGCCCATGCGCCAGGGTCACGGTGTCTCTTTCGAACAATCTCGCGATCTTGGCGTCCTGGCTCCTGGCGGTCTTCCTTTGCGTTATGTTCGGGTTCTGTCACCAAAGGGTGCTAACGAGACACTATTACTAAGCCTCCAACGCTTTTAGGCTCCTCTAAGGCTTTTATTTAATAACTATAATTTAAAAAACATTAACATTTTGACTGCGTAAATTAATTAATTTTTATATTTACATAGCTATAATGTGCATAATATTTCTGCATACCTTAAGGGCAGAACATAAAAGGACTATAACATTATTTCTACATCTTATTTGTAATGCCTGCATTCATTGCAAAGGAATATATATATATTTTCTACTCTATTCTATTCCGCTGTCCGTCCGTCCATCTGTTTGTTTGTCAGCGGGCTGTATCTCAAGAATCGTAATAGATAAACAGTTGAGATTTTCAGTGTTTTTATTGCCACTATAGTTAACTTGTGTGATGAGCACAATCATTTGTTCTGTGTCTGGGTGTAATTTATCTATTACTAGCTGACCCAGCAAACGTTGTTTTGCCGGGTGAAAAAGAGTGAAAATTTAGAGTTGTATGTATTTTTCAATGCTCAATCATAATAAAATAAAAGTTTAAAAAAAAATCAAAAAAATAAAAATAAAATTTAGGGGTGGACTACCCCTAACATTTAGGGGGATGAAAAATAGATGTTGGCCGATTCTCATAGATACCGGATAAGCACAAAAAATTTCATCAAAATCGATCAAGCCGTT
The DNA here is from genome assembly GCA_947507805.1 of Aporophyla nigra. Taxonomy (NCBI): domain Eukaryota; kingdom Metazoa; phylum Arthropoda; class Insecta; order Lepidoptera; family Noctuidae; genus Aporophyla; species Aporophyla nigra. The sequence goes on from OX382301.1 coordinate 22,953,359, forward strand.
TCGTAGGAGTATGGCAACGAAAACTGTGACACTAGAATTTTATATATTAGATAAAATATTTAAGTATGTTTATCAGTTGTCTGGTTGCCATAGTATGCCATAACACAGATAACGTTGTGTTGGTTGACCTAAGATATATTAAAATTAGCAGCTGGATGAGAGTTGCCGAGAATCGAGCTAAATGGCGTGTAATTGGAGAGGCCTATGTCCAACAGTGGACATAGGCTGAGTTAGGCTGATAATGACAGCTAAAAATAATAAAATAATAGTTTAAAAAAACTAAAAAACACGCTTCCAATGAAAACCAAACTAAAAAGTACAAAATAATGGAAAAAAAGCGTGGGGTGCTTTTTAAGGTATTTTTTTTATTGATATCAGGCACCCCACGCTTTTTTTCCATTATTTTGTACTTTTTAGTTTGGTTTTCATTGGAAGCGTGTTTTTTAGTTTTTTTAAACTATTATTTATTTTCTATTTTTTAGGGTGTTTTGAATTTTGAGACGTATGTCAGCGTAGTTTGTGACGTATGTCAGCGTAGTTTTCGAAGACAGTTTTTTTTTGCTGTCCTGGTAACCCTGGCAAGGATAATGGCGCAAATTAGTTTGTGACGTATGTCACCGTAGTTTTCGAAGACAGTTTTTTTGCTGTCCTGGTAACCCTGGCAACGATAATGGCACAAATTTATGAAATTATGCATTGTCATCGGTCCTTGACAGGTGTGCAAAGTTTGAATCAAATCTGGTCGTTCAAAGTGGGTCAAAATCGCGCTATAAGGAGTCGGTTACAAACAAACATACAAACATACAAACATACAAATATACAAACATACAAGTGCAGCTAATATAAAGCGTGTAAAAATATAAAATAGAGTTAAAATAGACCACCTTCAATCTTTATCCTTTCAAACAAGAAACGTGTATTTTCGGCGTTTTTTTGCTTTTTGGTAAGGAACCCTTCGTGCGCGAGTCCCATTCGCATTCGGCCGGTTATTTTTTACTTTCGCTCTCTTGACGTTACTGGCACATAAGACATTTTACACATTTCTTTTGGCTTTCCCCGCTTCACATAAATTTTTATTTATGAAGCATTTTCAGTAAATATACTTCCTTGAAAGAAAAATGATTCACTCGTGATTTCGTGTATACTATACTATTAAATTTCACTCGATAAATTGTTTTTTTTTTTTTCACAATCAGGTAGGAGTTATCGCATTTATATTGTTTACAATGAGGATTGATAAGGATGCTATCTGTCTTAGAGATTGTCGGTTTCGGTAATTAAGGTTAAAATAATTAAATTAATGGCATATTTCGACAGTAATTTGATTAGTATCCATACTAATCAAATCACTGTCGAAATATGCTTTTACGAAAAGGCTAATTAGTCCGAGGTTGAAAAAATACTGATAGTTGTATCCAGCATTCTAGGAAACCTGCTGATAATGTACCTACTGCTGAGACACGGGTTTGCGGTTTTGTAGATGTCACATGTCTTTGAATTTTTGGTTCTGGGATATGCCGATTTCCGCACGGTGTTTAAATGAATTGAATTGAATTTACCTGCACCCTATTAAGAGCAAAAAGTATTGCCAGGGTTCGAACCCCGGTTACCACTGCGCTAGCACTGCTTTTCAGATAGCTCTACGTTGTTCTTGAATTTGAATTACTATTGTAATAAAACATCCATGTTAAGATGGGACTAATTTACTAAGGGGCCAGCCATAAATTACGTCACACATATTTCATGATTTTAATACCCCCCCCCCCGTCCTTGTCACAGCTGCACCCTAATTGCGAAACGCACAATTTATCAGAATCTGAATGGGATTGAAGATTGTTTTTCTAAACCTTTGAGTCATTTGTTTGAATAAATTGTCGGCTCAGCAACGTAAATAACGCAATTAATGTTGTTTAACTATGAATATTAAACCAATTCCTACCGATAAAAAGTTCCGTAACTACCCCTCTGGTCACATTTGTGAGACCCCCCTCCCTAGTGTGACGTCACATATTTTGCAATTTTACATCTAGATATTGCTTTTTTAAAATTTTTCTTAGTTCATATTTCGTGTTTTAATAATACTTTAAATATGTATATTCAATTTTGAAATGTGACGTCACAAAATTTAGGGCCCCTCCCACCCACTTGTCACAATTTGTCGACCCCCTCCCCCCCTTCCTTAACGTGTGACATAATTTATGGATGGCTCCTAAGCTTTTCATGAGCAGCCTATAATGTTCCCACTGCTGACACACAGACCAGCTGTCTACGAGAAGTAGTGGACCGTAATCGACCACGCGGGCCGGGGTTCGAATTTTTGGTTCTAGGACATACCGCTTTCTTCACGGTGTTTTCCTACACCGTTTTGAGAGTAGTGGTGATGAAATAAATTCCTCAAAGTAATGGGTTGAACCCCCGTCTCTTTAGTAAAGTCCGTTACCACTGAGCTACCACAACTTTTTAGATGGCTCTACCTTATTCTTGTTCTAGAATTTGTATTACGATAGTGATAAAAATCCATGTGAAGTTAAGATGGGTGTAATATACTGGGCTTTATACTTAAATACCGAAATGTGATGGTCATGGTCTTGAAATATAAGGTCAAATTAGAATTATTTGCACAGTTAGTATGTTAATTTTACGCAAATATTTCAATGGCTTCCGTTTCGTCGGTCGTGTGTGGCCAATGTTGGACCAACTCTTGCATCTTATTTCTGATGTCTTTCTTGTGAAATTACCCTAATCGTAAACTTCCACGCTAGGCCTTACTGAATTATTTACAAAGCAACGGACCTTCTATAATTTAGGGATTTCTTATTTGTATTTCTTTTTTTTTAACGAAAAATTTGTAGTCAGATATATGACATCAAAACTTGTTACCTATACAGCTACCTGCTACTAGGTTCATGTTTTGTTTGTTTTAAATCTGGAATTTGAGAAGCTTTCATACATCGATGGGCAGAAGCTGATAGACTGACTAGAGGAACTTCCACATAGACGTATAGATTGATAGTCAATATTTAGAGAAGCCATAACAAGTTACAAGGATTAACAACGACTGTACATACATAGTTTGTAATTTAATATACCTACATTCCTCAGATATAATGAAATGAAAGATGATGTGATTAGCTATGTCAGTAAGTTTCCATATAGTGGTTCCGCTGGAGACGGAATTTCTAGAGATCGAATTTCCGTGCGATGCGAGCAGCAATAGTCTCTGCCTTTGGCTTCATTAGAACCATTATTATTATGCCTTGTATACCATAGAGTTATGTGGCGGTCGTCGAGTGTCTATTACAAAAGGAAAACATCGTGAATAAACCTGAACTTATAGTAAACAGATATAAGTCTAATGAAGAAAGGAGGTGTTGAGTTCTGCGAGCCATGTGCGCTGCACACTGCCATTTAAGTTTGGCAAATCTTCGGGCTATGTCGGTTACTTTGGTTCTCCTATGGATCCCTTCGTTTCTGTCGATTGCGCAGGGAATCTCCAAGCATAGCCCTCTCCATTGCCCTTTGGGTGACTTTTAGCATTCTTATGAAGCCCACCCGTGCCTCGCAGTGGGACTGTAATAATTTGTAGATATACCATACTAGTGAATTCCTGCGGCCTTCACCAGATCATCGGTCCATCTTGTGGGAGGCCTTCCAAAGTTTCGCCGTCCAGTAAGCTGTCGCCACTCCAGAACCTTTCGGCCCCATCGGTCATCAGCCGCAAAATTCGCTGGATGCGAGAGGCATGGAATCGGTCAAGGTGGCGGTGCTTAGGGGAGGCCTATGTCCAGCAGTGGACGTCTTTCAGCTGAAATGATGGTGATACCATATTAGATACGTTATCTAATCTGTAGTAATTTCATCAGAATTAACAGTGTTTAAGTACTGCCTCGTTGTTCTAGCGGTCGCAAGGGTTATTGCTGAGCATGAGGTCTTGTCATGAGGTTTTCCATTAGGATTTGCTTAGTAACAGCTCGGCTCACCCATATCACAAGTGACTTCAATATAACTGGTGATAAGTCTGTTTACCATATAGGGACACCGCTGCCCAACCCCTTGAGGAATACAAGCTTGATGGTCTGTCTTCCAAAAGGATCTTGCTACCTACCTAAGTGTTGCTTAGCCGTATTTGTTAAACCCTCTGACAATATTAAATGACTACAGGTTTCTCGTTGCAGACATCTGTTCCGATTTCCAAGTACTAACTAGGTAATAACTGTAAAACGCTAGTGATGCTCCACTACTAAAAATGTATCGATAAGTAGGGTGGCAGAGAAATCAACGCGCAACTGTTACCACGGATTCAGCACATGATTCTGAACCCCACTGCGTTAGAAAAACTCACTAGAGAATGGGCAGTAGCGTTCTCTAAGCATTTTACCACCATACTGCGATCGCCAACCCGCCTGCCAAGCGTGGCGATTATGGCAAATCTCCCAAATTGGGAGGTTCGGCAGTAGACGTCTTTCGGCTGGAGTGATGAAGGAGGTCTAGAATCATGTGCTGAATTCATGGTTACAGTTTGGTAGTCGATGTCCCGGCCAGCTTGTAAAAATACCTACGTTTATTGGCGAATATTGACACTCGCAGTCATCATTTCAGTTGTAAGACGTCCACTGCTGGACTTAGGCCTCCCCCAATTTGGGGGGCTTTGCCATAATCGCCACGCTTGGCAGGCGGGTTGGCGATCGCAGTATGGTGGTAAAATGCATAGAGAACGCTGCTGCCCATTCTCTAGTAAGTCCCTTACTCGCCTTTTAAGACACCCACGGGAAGAAATGAGGTGTGTTATTCTTTACTTCCGGCACCACACTTTCAGTAGCCAGGGCGAAATAATATCCACTTTCATGTTGAAATCGTGTTCTGCAGAATCGTAGGTATCATTCATCACAGGTATCATTCATTTTGAACATCTTGTTTGGAATAGTCTTTCCTTTAAAGGTCAGTTTATTATGATTAAGTTTGCCATAAAAGATTCTTAGGTTGGTTTTACGATCTCACATCAGCGTTTGATCGTGTTGAGGTTGCTGAACCTTGTAGCCATTTAGTCACAGGTCCAAAGTACAGTTTTTGTTTATTGTATGATACTTAAGATTATAATTTCACGATTTAAATATTAAACAGTACAACTGATGTGATAAGAGAACGGTGTTGTTTAAAAGAAGATGTAGTGACAAAATTTTTAAAAAGTACGCTTAGGTGGTTTGGTCATGTTGAGAGGATGAATGAAGGACGGCACACAAAAGGTATTTACAAGGTAGAAAGGCAAGGTGGAAACACTGGGAGGGGACGCCCTAGGAGAAAATATAGTGACCTTATTGGTGATGTTCTTCAGGTCAGGTGCGTAATACTCGCAACCGGCGTGTGTGTATGACCAATTGTATGAACCTAAACGAGGCAAAAGGAGTGTGTAGAGATCGTAGCAGGTGGCGTTAAGTGGTTTCTGCCTACTCCCATAGGAAAAAGGCGTGATTCTATGTATGTATTATATGTATGTACAACTTAGAATGTTAGAATATTTAATTCGAATAAAACGATGGGTTATTAAGTACATAATTTGGATTTATTAACTTACTAGTTTTTGTCAGCGTTTGCACCCGCGGTTAAAGCGGTTTCCTCTTGAATCACTCTGTCTATTGATGAAAACCGCATTCAAATCCGTTGCGTAGTTTTAAAGATTTAAGCAGAGAGAAAATAAATAAACAGACAGGTTATGACTGCTTTACAAGAGACTTTCGCCATCTGTTTGAGTATATTAGGCTTAGTTTAGCGGATAATTAATAAAACTGGGTCAATATAATTTATTTATTCAATGCCATATATACTATAAACAAAAGTAAGGTATTCCATGAATTATTAAAATTATTCATGTTAGGCGTGGCAATTCAAAGTTTGAGATTGACCTTTAGCATAAATTGGCACTTCTCAGTTTTTGTGATGGGTTCTGAATTAAATCTATTGACGTCATGAACATGGTGTATGGGAACAGTAAAATTTGCTGCTATTGGATTTTGTCATTTTGTAAACTAAAAACATCTACACCAATTTGACCAAAAGCGTCTACATATTAGATACAGCTCTAAACCTAAATGTAATGTAGCTAATGTACAATAATTCATTATTATACATTTTTAATTATTATTCCTCTCAACCAAAGCACCTGCCATGTAATCTCTTCATCACCCTTGGTTGACTGGTAGAGAATGCCTAAGGCATTAAGTCCGCCTTTGTACCTTTTTGTGTGCAAGAACTTCAAATAAATAAATAAAGCTGCTGCAGAGTTATACCTCGTCTAACATACCTTACGATCCCACTTAAACAAATTTCCATCAATAGCTTCTATACATTATTTTTCGACCTTCAATATTATAATCGATAAAAACTTTCTCTTACGATAAAGTGTGGGACACAGCACTATGGTTGCGGTGTAGGCAGCAATGGCCGATATTATGAAAGTGCACTAAAGTGCATCTTGTTTTGCCGCCACCGTCTGATTGCTAATGTTTTGTTTGTATATCTCGCTTTCCCTGAAGGGGATAGGCTGGGGTCTAGGTTGCATAGTATAACTCCGAGTTCATCATCAGAAGAACTTTGTAACTATTACGTCATTGTACATTAGGGAACCTAGATAGGAGAGCAACGTTCACCCACACGTTTGTAGAAACAGTACTTATTTATTAAAACCGTATTTTTAACGTGTGCTACAATCCGCTGTCTAGAGTAAATAAAAAAAAGTTCGCACGGTCGTAAAAATGACACATTTTTCGCGTATTTACTGGATCTTCAACAGACTGGTTAGCGCCGAGACTTGTAAATTCCATTGTGTATTTTCGACGCTCTGGGATACACTCTGTAGGATTTTCAATGCTTGGTACAACATCGAGAGTAGAAAATCCGGTGCGCTATAAAATTCCACCGCGATATTTTTACGGCCGCGTCTGCACTATGGTCTATCTAAATCTTGCAGGGAGACTCGACGGTACGAGTCGTTTCGTGTGGATCAATGGGTCTCGCAAGGTTGTGTTATGGGTCTGTTCCATACGTTACCTAAATGGTCTCCTTTTGCTCAATTTCTTCTTCCTTTATAACTCGGATGTATCGGTATTCTTTACGTAACCAAAATCACATACATATGTTAATCGATTCTCCTTTTAAGATCGAAAAACAATTTGTTGGCTGATCAAGATGGCTTGTCTAAGTTCAGGAGTTGTTTAAACGCGGCTTTGGTCTAGTGATCGCAAGCACTACAACCTGGTTTTGCTCGGTTGAAGGCAATAGACTTGCCCTCTTCCATGGAACTTATACATAATTGGAACAATGTGGCTGCACTATAGGTACTTAGGGAATACAGGACAGTAGCGATAAAATACCTTAGATAACTTTAAATCTCTACATAGATGTTTCTGACATTTCCACAAAACATACGACTGCTCTTTGACTCTATATCATTAAGAAAAAGATCTCATGGACGTGTCTTAAAAGATCAGATAAGTATTGCAAAAATCTTGTTTGGTCTGCCTTGCAGGATATTCAAGATTGCATGTGATGCAAGTGTGTCAGTGGCGGTTCTGCACATTCAAATAATTTTAACTCTGCTTACGACCCTGAAGGTAACTTGTTTTGTACTAAGTAAATTGCTAACAGTGCGAGTTATTATTATTACTTATGTATACTTTAGTATCGAAGTCTCTAAACAAGATACAAATTAATTTAAAATGATTTTGTACAGAATATGTTTTGTGTTGCCAATTCAAGATTCCCATTCGCAACTCCTGAAGTTTTCATAAAATCTTAATATTAACTGGGTTCATACATGCATCGTATGAGCACAGTATAATCATCAATAAAATCCTTTTCCTTTAGGAATCATCGACCTCTGCATGTTCCCACTGTACGGTGTATCTACAGACAAAACTGTTATATGATAAGAGCTAGCAGAGCATACTACTCGATGTGTCAGAGTATTGATGATCCTGATTTATTCACCACCAGTGTCACTAAACTTAAAAAAACACTATGCAACGGCTTCTTTGAAGATCACTGACACTTGTTATGTTCTACATTTATTCGTTCCAAGTTCTTTTATTTCTTACTTTCATTTAACTTGTCTACTGTCTCTTGTTCTATACTAATTTTATCAATGAAAACTTGTAATTGGCCTTCTTTCAATATTGTTATCCTAATTATAACCTAGCTGTAAGTTTTCTTAAGATAATAAAAAATAAAAATAAATAATAAGTGTGAAATTCGGTATGGTTTCACCAAATATATTGTGACCTCTCTTCTGACCTAAGGATGTGTAGTAGCCACAACAAACAACAACAAAACAGGATAGTATCTTTGATCATCCTCTTGGGGAGTCCATCTATCTGCTAACACAATCACTAAGTCAATCGCGTAAATTTCTGTAATGTTCACAAATATTTCTTCACTAGATAAAACAATGTGTTCCCACGTCGTATTTTCTACTAGAAGCATGTTAATAGCAATATTAAATATGACTTGCGGTCACGAGACACCCGCGTCTTGCGCCAAGTAATGTTCTAACTGTTCTAAGAATCATAGCTCATCTTCTGGGATCATTAACTTCTCTTTCGACATGATTACGATAAGAATTATACATCCCTACTTGACGATATTACGACACTTTCTTGCTTCCCTAGATTAGCCAGATACAGTTCCTATAAATAGGACAGGGAGTCGATAAAGCTATCTATCACTATTTGTATTCAATTGTGATTTAAAGTTGCCTCTTTTGAGTTTGATCTATCTTCACGTTAATCTGTATTAGTAAGCTAGACGCTCTGATTGCACTGCTTAGTATTGTCTTCACCTCCATTCAGTACATTGACAAACGTTGAATATCAAGTACCACTTATCTCTAACGTCCTTCGATTTTTAACTTTTTCTCTAGTCCATTTATTGACTGCTTGCTTTAATCTTAGATATCGTCTCTCCAGCTTTTACTTGGCTTATCTCGTGAACAACTAGGCTTCAAATAAAAATTGTGTACTTACACTGGAGCTGAATCAATATTTTTGTCTATATTTTCGGTTGCAAGGCCATTGAACCAATCTTCGTATGTTTTACAAAATACTGGCTAATCATTATAGTGAAATACCAAGGTGGTAAGTTGCGCAGCTAACATTTCACTGCAGATAGATACATATATTTAGTTGACACTGTCTGCCACCTACTTGTTGGGAAACGAAGTGAATGAGCCTCTGTGAAGCTGGTGGCATTGTGAAACACTGCCATCTTGCACGATACTCGTAAAGAATATACTTTATTAATAGTTGTTGCTTTGACGGAAATAAACAGCAGGAAGTGTCTGCATCCTACGTCCCATTTCGTTTCCTAGCTAGACCATTTCATTCTCGATGATTTTCATGAGAGCATAAAAACCATTATGTATTTGATAGCATCTAGAATCCTGTTAGTACATTTTAAAGTGACTCAATTTGGTCGGTTTGTTTGGAATGTCTGCTGCTCCGGCGGAACTGATGACTATTGATTTAAAGGATGTCAAGAAAAACAAAGCCTAGCTTATCCGTTTGTTATTCAAACTGAGATTTTAATTAAGGACAAACCTGTTAATCTTTAAACTGGTTTTGAAGAAAACGGTCTGAATCAGCTGAGCGTAGCCTAGTAGAATTTTTACTAACAATTCACAACACATAATCCGCGGTTTAGATGTGATCGTCGTTAAAGTACCGTTTAATGTTGAGTTATGTTGATTGTCGTCTTTGAGTTCAAGTTCAAGGTTACCAGCTTTGTTGTGTGAACCAGAATACACGCTGCTTTTGTTTTGTTAGTTAGTGCTAGTTGTATTTGCACTTTCATGGGCAAGTGAGCCATTGTTTTCGGAAGACTCTGCAGATAGCCAAAAGTCGAAAAAGGCAGACTGGATGTGAAAGAGTTTTGAGGGCTTGCCTCTCGGCCCTCAAAATGCTGATGACTGGCTTTTAAACTGAAACATAACTTCAATGTCCCTATAGTTCAAATTAATGCAGGATGTTCCCCTACTGTTGTTGCCTTATTCCTTACAACATATGTATAATTAATTGTTTGAAAGTAAACTTAGAAAAGACAAAAATAATGTAATTCTATCAACGGACACATCAATCTCAATGCATGAAAATACAATAATAGCTGACACCAGTGATGCCAGGTTCTTAGACCTGCAATCAATCTACGTGTTTGGGAGCTTGGATCTGCTTGAATTCATCATCATCATCATCATTTCAGCCGTAAGATGTCCACTGATGGCCTCCGCAATTTGGGGGGCTTTGACATAATCGCCACGCTTGGCAGGCGGATTGGCGATCGCAGTATGGTAGTAAAATGTAAAGAGGACGCTGCTGCCTATTCTCTAGTACGTCCCTTATCGCCTTTTACGACACCCGGTGGAAGAAATGGGATGGTGCTATTCTTTACGTCCGACACCACACGGACTGATTTAGTTACCACTTCTCATTCAAACGCTTTTTTCCTATCAATAACCTACGATCGTTCGTTCTAAAGTGGAATATGCCCATAGATACTTAAGGAAAGCAATGCCAATACCTATGTCAACTGTTTATTATTCCACGGAAGTAGATCGACCTTGATTATATTAAGCCTGTTCTATTTGTTCCTCTAGGACGAAGCCGGAAAATACTGAGTTTATCCTAATTGTATTATTATCAGATTGTTATATGTAAATGGTTTTGCTACTGGCACTACCTATCATTAAAGCATTTCCTTTACTAGTACCATCAGGTGTTGCTCTATAAGCAAAGACATTAAATTATATATTTACAAAATCTCTTTGCCTATAAGTCATAGGGAGAAGATAAGAAGGCCAGATACTGGAAAACTTGTTAGGATATATTCTATGACTAAGATCTCTGAGTTGGTTGAGGGAATGTGTAATGATGGGTTTTACTTTTAACACGCGATGGTCGATCTAGTTAGGCAGGATCTTGTGTAGCAAACATAGTAAGTACGGTAATTTTAGTTTAAGGTACCTTTTATGTACCTTTACATTGTAGCTTTTTCACTTAAATTCCTATCTAATTGGTTGATGATGTCACCCATTAGGGTGCGTCAGCGAACGGTATTCGCGTTGCTGAAATTCGGGCCAAACAAATTTAGAAAACTATGGTCATGCATTTTTTCTTATTATTTTTGCCATCGATACGCTAAGATGAGAAATTATTTCAATGCCAAAGGTACGGTCACGGTGCCTTTACCAAAGTATCCTTGTTCAAAAAGTTCAGGCATCACACAAAAAGTTAAGCGTCAAAAAGCGTCAATTACCTTTAATTGAGCAAATAATACTGGCATAAAGTGAATGGTACTTAGTTGTTAAATTATTTAATCAACCTCATTGATCTGACCTTCTGCAGTTCATCGACATGGTATTGAGGATAGTTTCATTTTACCTAAATAATTGGTATGATTCTACATCAATGTAAAAATTCTGTTAGGGTTGCAGCCGTGATAAGCATATCTTATCTTTCACCATGAAAAAGACACTAATTCTAATATCAGTTGGACAGCTTTTGCTTGCACTATTCAATATAACAACAACAAGATAATGTGCTGCTTTTTACTTCAAGACTGAGATAAACTTCCTTATTTCCGAATATTTCAAAAGTAGTCATTGGTTGTCTTTCACTCCCAGAAGGTCGTACTAAAAAGACAGTTGATTCAATAGCAATGTATCTCAAAAACTGTGAGAATTTTCGAGTTGCGAGTTTGTGAGTTGTCTATGGGTTACGTTGGTGTGTTTGAGACATTATCTAGACTCGGCTTCGCTACCTTGAAGTTTTAGTTCTTAGGAACATAGTGCACGGAAGGGACTGGATTTCCAGAAAGATATACGCCATTAATTTTATTACGCTTGTGAGATAATGGAATTATTTCTCAAATGTTGTTTTGGCATTTAGAACCATGAAGTTTGAGTCTGAGGACTAGCGTCCTCGGATAATTAAATGTGTTTATGCCATATCTCCCATATGCGTCACTATGTATCTAAAAAGTTAAAAATATCCGGCGGAGTTGGTATCGGAAAATTCCTTCCGAAAAGGTCAAATACTGAATAAACCCAGATGCTTTAACCAGGAATCCAACGTCTTTTTAAAAGATGAAATTTCGCTTCATTTAGATTCAAAAAACAAAGACAGCATCCAATACATTTCACACGTGTAATGCCGAAGAATTTGGTCAGTGACCTTGAATGAATAGTAATAATGTATTCTTGTAACTAAATCAACTTCTAGCACATACTAAGCTCCTAGAACTAAGGTTGTTAAATTAATCATAGTTTTACCTGTTGAAACAGTTCCGTATCTGAAAGGTCAATGATTCCTACGGGTACTACGTTCTACTCTACATTTGTGGGGAACTTTTCCTTATTGTTTTTAACTTCATCAAACTGATAATGAGTTAGTTTGTTTTGTTGTACTCCATATTTATGGCGTTGTGGTCTAGTGAGTAAATTTTTTGCAACGAAAATAATGGTGGCATAATCAATTGTATTTCATACTGGCACATACCCCGGTTTAGGGACTAACTACTTGGTCTTAATCTATTACCTGAAATAACTAACGCAATAATCAGTGACTGGAATAAACCTATAAACGATTGAAAAGTAACTCTTCTTACCTATAAATGTTGTTGACAATTTTTTGGCAATGTTTACACATTTCTGCTTAACATTGTCGTTTGTTTACAAGACTTAAGTAGAACGTAGTTGCTTCACATTTTTGCGATGTCAACAAACTGAATGTTTTACTACTGTTGACTGTGAGCCTTGCTATCGTACGTTAGATCATCATTCATGTGTCGTTCGAGATAATTGCCGGTTGTTGTTCTTGTAGTACTTTAATCATTGTTATTGGAAGAACATAATTTCGAATAGTGCGTGTTAGTTAGTAAGTTCTTTCATTTCAATACTTTCTTTGTGGTCTGGTTATGTCTGCTTTTCTAAAGGGGCCTGGTATCATTCTGCTTTACTATAAACAAGTTCTAAGTGGTTCAACTGGGTCCAAAGGATCAACGGCCGTCTGACCTTCATTGTCGCTCATAGGGAAAACGGGATTTCCGATAGCGTTAACAGTGTCCTCGTGTGTGTTAAAAGTGCCGAAAATATTAGTGTATGCCATTCAGTTTGTTGGCTAATAGTGATCAATTCCCAGAGCAAAAGTATGTTCCAGGTGATTCTGTAATAGCCAATGTATTGAGGGCAGTCTTGAAGTGGTTGTAGGTGTTTGGTGTAATTTTTGAAATACTTGTTTCAAATGATGAAGTTCAAATGAAAACTCTAGATAAGATAGTTAATATTGCAAGACGATAGAAATCATGAGTCTAATGGTACGTCGACAAATCCTATATAAATAAAATCATTATCCTAGTATTTTCCCAATTATGTTCAATCTAGCCGGATGTAGCTGAAAACCAGTAATTTTACATAGAGCTTACTGCCTATCTGTTCTCCATAACCCTTACCTTACTGGAAAAGGTACGATACCCTTTGGTTAGCCAGGTTGTCAGAGATTTTGGCTTCTGATGAAACTGTCAAAAATTTACAAATAATAAATGCACCATAAAATGATGATACCAGTAATTTAAATCTACGTGTACAATAAATCAATAGACGGCCAAAGGCTCAAGCGTGACACTAGCTGACACAAATCACGTTGCACGGAAGATCCGATTGTCACTGACATTGATCTGCGCGACCATGCGCGTGAGTGGAATCCTGATTGATTTATACCAACAATACTCAATCTTTGATTCAACAACACAAACAAATTAGTGAGATTCGTGCGTCGAATCCTGATTGATTCGGTTCGCGATATTTAACTTTTATACCAATTTATTATAGTGATGACTATATTTCTACTGAAGACTACGGAGGAGTTATTGCGTGAAACATTAACAGTAGGAATAACTTTAATTTTGAAAGTTCAACACAATTAATTACGTTACTAAAGTTAATGAAGAGACAAATTTCTATTGTATCAATTTAGTTTCTTATGTGTTTGTGTGCCCGCAGGTTGGCAAGGGCTGAAATGGAATTTGTCTGTGTTATTCCGATACATATTTTTTGTTCTACATGGAATTTATCATAGTTAGACCGATACTTATATTTTTTGTGTGAGATTTTCTTCTTTATTTTTTTCTTCTTGAACAGTGCGTGTAAGAAATTCGCAAAATTAATAATTGAATATTGTCGGTAGACGTTGGCATTGACATCTAGTCACCTACCGACAGTAAATGTTTATTTAAATTACATACTTTTTTTAACGTAAATGATTTGGAGATCATCTTTTAAGCATTTATATGCTTGTGTTAGGTGACTCCGCTCTTCCACTTAACATAACACAGAGTATGCAATTAAAAAATAAAATAAAAGAAAACAGAATAATTAAATAAAATACAAAAAAAAAATCAAAAGGGAAGGAGCGCACTTGTGTGATGTATGCGAGTGGGTTTGAGTGTGTGTGTTTGTGTTCGAGAGTGTGTGAAAAAAGTGTAGATGTGTGCGAATTTATATTGTGTATGAGTGAAATTCGTTTACCTGTATATATGTAGATATAAGTTTAGATATCGGTTAAATTTAGATCTACGTTCAGGTTAGCTCTGCGACAATGTCTTGGGATCGGAGGTAACCAGGAACAGTGTCCTCCACTAACGTTAATGTGAAATTTCGTTTCAGTCAGCTTTCGTCTTGGACAAATTATGGAAGCGATGTTACCATGGCCTCAATGTCATCGTAGGTTTTCGTTTTAAGCCATTCAGTCACAGCTAGTTTACAGTCACGGAGTTTTAGAGGATAAATATTAAGTTCTTTATTCAGTAGATTATATAAGTGGGAAGATTGTCTTGCATACTGCCTCTTAGCAAACACAGATCTAGCTGGGACAGTTGGAGCGACTACGTAGCTTCTTCTGCTATTCATACTCGGCTTTTTGGGATCATACGGTAGGGATTTGTGTTTTCTGAGGATAAGATGGAGAAGGTAAAGTTTCCGTACGGACAGAGTGTCAGAGGTTAGGTAGGTAGGCTTTGGGTTGGGAATCTATAGGGTTTGAAGAGTAAAACCTTGAGCAGAAATCGCTGTGCCATTTCAAGTTCTAAAAATTTAATTTTTGTTGTTCCACCCCAGCATGGTAAACAGTAGGTAAGAATCGATTGGGCCAGTGATACATAGACTTTCAACAGAAGGATTTATGAAGCAATGCTTCGCAAAGTTTTAAAGGTCCATATTAATTTCCTAACTCCTTAATGAGCAGTTCAGTATGCATGTGCCACGACAAGCGCTGGTCTATCATAATGCCCAGGTACTTGGTATACTGTAACCGGACAATTTTTGTACAAGAGTAGTCAGGAATTGAGGGGTTGGCACAGCAATGTATTTTTATTTGGAGATCGAATGGTGGCTGTGTGTTTGCATACTTGGTGAAGCATATGTAATTGGACTTGGATGCGTTTAATGTGAGGAGATTACGATTTAGCCAAACTGCAATTTTTAACAGGCCGGTTTCGGCTAAACTTTTAACTTTTGCCCAAGTCTTATCAGCAAATACTATGGCGGTATCATCCGCGTAAGAGAAAATGTGACCCCCGTCAATACTCATATTGCAGAGGTTATTTATATAAATAAGGAACAATGTCTGATCAAGGACACTGCCCTGCCCGACGCCGTATGAAATTGTTTCTTTTGAGCTAGTGAACTCCCCTATTTTTACTCTTTGTTTGCGTTTAGTCAGTTAGGATTTGAATAGCTCGAGAGGGGGCCCCCTAATGCCGATGCTTTCGAGTCTGTGCAAAAGTATGGGGATAGATACTGTATCGAAGGCCTTTTTGAGGTCAAGGAAAACTGTCAGGCATTTGCTACCTTTATCCACTTTGTCAACTATAGTAGATGTTAGTGACAAGACCGCATCCTCAGTAGACCTTCCCTGCCTGAATCCACAACGGTGTCAAGTTTAGCAAATATGTGAATGTTGAAAACCACAGACGTATATGTATGATGTGCATCATCTTTATCGAGGCAAATTAATTTGCGTTCGTAATTCAACCATATGTTTAGGATTATAGTTTTATTTTCATTTGAGCATCTGCAAAGAAAAGTTTATGATTTTAATCAGTTTTCATGGGATTTTTTATTGAATTAATTGATTATTTAATAGACTTTAGTCATGGCTTGAATACTAATAAATGATGAATCTTACTGTAATGAAGGTGCCTATAACATGCTTGGATTTAATGGATTGTAATTATTGATATCCCATTTCTTCTCGTGGGTGTCGTAAAAGGGGACTAAAGGACTTACTACAAAATGGGCAGCAGCGTTCTCTATGCATTTTACTACCATACTGCGATCGCTAACCTGCCTGCCAAGTGTGGCGATTATGCCAAAGCCCCCAAAATTGGGGGAGCCTATGTCCAGCAGTAGACGTCTTACGGCTGAAATGATGATGGTGAATTATTGTTGAGTTGGACCAAGAACTCTATATTTACAAAAATATATTATATAAAACAAAATCAAATCGACCTTTCACGGGTTCCTATAATTTACCAAGTGTAACTAGTTAGTCAAGAATCGTAACGTAAACATTATTTGATGGTAATGAACACTTTAATGAAAACAGGAGGCAGTTAGTTCATTGACGTGCGATGTCAATGGATATGGATGTCATAAATCGTCAATTGTTTGCCATTGACCGCTAACCAGTTTGCCAGTGTCGCTACCACTACTCATGTCATACCTGCTGTGTTAAAAGACTTTCCATATTTTATAATGCTACTGGTTTATCTATCGGATGTGAGTACCTAGGAGGAAAATTATCCAGGGATTCCTAATTAAAAGTAATAAATATATGTATATTTACCTTTTTCCGTTAATGAAGCACTTGTGCTTACTTTTAATAAGATTAGATTATCGTTTATGAATTAAATTGATTATTACACTTAGAATTAGCGAAACATTTGTGCTGCACCAAACCTTACTTTAAATTATATTTACTTATAGTGAAATCAAATAACAAACATAAAATTTTTACTACGCCAGTTTTATTTATGATTCTAATTTAGCAAATGCATATTTGTTACGATCGAGAATTAAATTTGTTAGACTACTACATACTTCTTCTTGTTCATTCTCATCATCAGATTATTCATGATTTACAATCTTTTTAGCTTCTCTGACCTTATCTTGTTTGAACTTGGGTATGTTATAATTTTATTGGGATTATTGACAAGTCCCATTTCATTAATGTTAATATTTTGATACACATTCAGCCGACACTGACCATATATTTTTATTTCGCGTGCTGCCTGGCCCTTTGCCTTAACCCTTTTCTGAATGTGTCTACCGCTGTTAATTACGCTTTCATATCCTCAATGTTGTTCACTTTCAGCTCAGCATGTTTGCCGCGTGGCTGGTGGTCGTGTGCGCTACCGCTGCGCACGCGCTGCGTGTCGGCGTCGGCATCGCTGACGTCACCGGTCCTCCTGCCGAGATTGCGTTTGTGAGTATAGCTATTGTTTTATTTGACCTTTTTTGGCTTTTGTCTACTATATCAATAGTGTTGACATTAAACAGCTGTCACAGCACAGCCTGATAGGTCGGTCCTGGGTTCGTGTTGGGTCTATTGACAATTGCGAATGAGACCCATTGTTGCAAAAGCTGTATGTTGAATATATTTGGGTGACTGATCTTTACATTGAAATCTACTTATAGATAAAATTTTAAGAAAGAAAAAAGTGCTCTTAGGTTTAACGGCATCTTCTCTCTTTTGTCCCTTAATATCAGTTATTGGGCGAGGTGTACCTAATTTACATTTTTTTCGCATACCTACGTCTTTTATTAATTATCCACCTAGTAGTCCGCCAGAGTTTGCCTAGGATCTGCAAAGCGATCCACCTAGATCCAGTAATCTTTTTTTACCAAACAGTTTTGTTACTTTTGATTGTTCTAACTTACTTAGTAGGAAAAAATAAGTTTCAAATCATTTACATAAGCGTGCATAATATTGTTGATAATTTCGTTTAGACTGTTTAGAGATTATTGCGTAAAACAAATAACACTTTCACATTGATGGCATTACCAGAATTCGTAAACATTCGTAAACATGGATGTCACATATCGTGTTTAAGTTTCCACCATAACACTTATCGTGGCATTTTGTTTGTTATTGAGGTTATGTTTTGAGTCAATGACTGATTCACTAGAGGTGTTTTGTTCTTTTTCGTGTTATTGAGTAAAGATCCTTCTGAACCCTTAAGCTGTGTTGTTTTTGCACTTTGCCTGATATTATTCCCCTTTATTGGTCTGTTCTACTCTATCAGCCCCGAAGTGTTCAGAAAAAGGTTCTCAATGAATGGATATAGCACAACCAGGACGACAGGCTATTTCCTCCCAACACCTTTTATATTCTAAGCCGAAAGAAGTCCGCTGCTGGACTTAGAACCAGAATAAATCGTTATAACCTCTCATTCCGATTATCATGTTCTGTATTCAATTCGAATACCAAATTGCAGATCATCATCCTCATTTCAGTCTACTGCTGGAAATAGGCCTCCCCCAAGCACCGCCACTCAACCGATTCTGTGCTTCTTGCATACAGCGGATTCCCACGGCCTTCACCAGGTCATCGGTCCGTCTTGTGGAATTGCAGATACAATTTTATTTTATACACTTCCACAGTAAATTGTGATCAAGTAATCATTTGCTGTGGTCTTTCCTATTCCGTAAATTGAATTAACCAGTTTCGCAGTTGGCTCCTGATGTGCTATTCACGCTTGTGACCTTAAATATTTGCCAAGTTATTCATAACTATGAACTTGACATCGTTTAGTGTTTCGTTAATCTTTCTGTTAATCAGATGGTCAGTCAGGATAACTAATTTATTATTTAATTTACCAATTGCAAACCTATTCTTAATTAGGTAAGCCATGTTGGAGTCGCCTTCCAGTCAGCTGAATACCATTATTTTAGATAGAGCGACTGCTAATCTGACCTCCACAACCCCAGTTACTGGAAATACGATGACTGGTTGTCAGATTTTCGGAGATTCTTACAACCCGTAAGGAGCGGGCCGTATTCCAACATGCAGGCCCAGTGCGAGTTGATAAATGTCACAAGTCTTGGAATTTTTCTAGGACTGGGCAGTTTCCTCACGATGTTTTCTTTCACGGTTTTAAGAACAGTGGTGGGTGATTCAATATAATTTACACAAAGTTAACCGCTTGTCGGGGTTGAAACTTACGACGTACAACTAGTAAGTTGCGGACGTTTCGACTGGGCCACCACTGCTCTCTGCGGCTAAAGTTGACTGTCCGCAGTCTTACTAGTATCCTGAATGTAACCAAGGCATACACTCATCTCTGAGATCTGCCAGGGTCGCGAGATTGTTCGAAAGAGATACCGTGACCCTGGAACATGGGCAACTGAAGGAACATGGGTGGGTTTTAGTCAGTAAAAGTCTGACACGCCCTCCCGCTCCGCCCAGAGCGGGCGAAGTCATTTGATGATTTCCTATCCAAAAAAAAAAGGCATACACTCATTCAGATGTAGCCCGTCCCTGTGCCTTGCTGCCCTCTTCCAGCGATGCTCTAAGCCGAGGTCTGTACCCGGGTGCCCTAAGAGAGTACGGGCTCTACCTTTTAGCCCTGGCTTTATTGCGGTAGTCAGAGACAAGTTTGGTTAAGCAGCCGACAAATTCATAAGATGAACTGCGGGATCCCATTCCCAAAAAAAAAACAAGGTATACTCAATAAACTAACAGGATTTGTTATTTCAAGGTATCATTCTTTACGAATAACATATTGCACTTTATGTAGATTAATAACTAGTGGTTACAAATAGACGTATGAAATCGTGTTAGATTGCATTTACAATTAAGGATCGGTTTGAAGAGTAATTGGCGAAGAGAGCCTTGGAACTAATTCGATACAGCGTAACATGGCAGTAAACAAAGGCTCATTATCGAATTCAGTGTAGTTTTGAGAAATAAATCGATGTGTTTCTAGAAGGTAGAAAGTAGTTCAAGGCGTTCATCTATCGTCTCTCAGGAATGTGATTTCAGAACATATTATTATTACTTACTTAAGAAGATTGAGATGATCTGACGAAAATTTTAGAATTTCTTCTCAGAAGTCAATTTGCTGCTGTGCAAAGTGCATACTTGGGTTCGATCCCACGTAAGTACTCGTAAGTCGCGGCCGCGTTACCACTGGGCCACCACTGGTGCTCACTCTGCAGACGCCATATTGTCAAAAATAAAAAAAAATGAAAGTCGACGAACTATACCAAGTGGGGTATCATTGAATAGGTCATTGAAAATCATCTCATATAGTCGGAAGCATCTTCTTAGATTTAACTATAAAGACTTATTTATAATGCTTCCGACTGCGCGACATTGTTTAAACTACCTAAGAACTTTAATACTCGACCTCTTAAAAAAAAATGTTTCTAAAGTTCTTTAAAGTTAACTTTTTAGTAGCCGGGTTTTGTTATTTATAAGTACATGTAGTCAAAGAGATTCCTATGATAAAATAAGACATAATAATCTACATAAACCATTATTCTTTAGGCCAGCACGGGCAATAACCGGCACGTAGTGCACTCGCTCGTTTAAACTGACATAGCGAGCGTTGCGCCATGTAGAGCGAAGGTCGGAGCATGCAATGCAGCGACACACGTGGTCTCCGCGAATATTGACAGGTATTTTGTCAGAACTGGAAACAAATATACCAAGCTGTCCTTCATTAAACTAAGTACAATTCTTTGTTATCTTCATAGATTTTCTTAACGTCCTGCACCCTAATTGTGCAATATACTAACATTAATCAGAATCTGTATCACTAGCTTCTGTCTGCAACTTTATCCGCGTCAAATTTTTGCTCCCCTGACCCTTCCCGTCGCATAGAATTGCCTGCCAGTTTTAGTCCATTTTTCGTTGCTGCTCCGCTCCTTTTGACTGTAGCGTGATTTTATAAAGCCTTCCTCAATAAATAGGCACAACAAAAATATTTTTTAATTCGGACCAGTTGTTTCTGAGATTACCGCGTTCAACCAAACAAACTCTTCAGCTTTATAATATTAAGCATAGATTTTGAAGCTTGCCACCATTCTTTCATATGTTCGAAAAAATTGTGTGCTTACCAACGTAAACAACACCGTGAATGTTGTGTACTTGTCAAAATTAAAGCGATTCCTACTAATAGTGTATTACGCAATGGGCCTTATATATAATTATACAAGTAACAATCGCCCTTTCAAATCCTAATGTCGACAACGGCTTTCAGCAGGATTGATATAAGCTTTTCGGTAGATTAAATTGTAAAGTAGACCACCTACTAAAGACATCTTCTGCTGTCAAGGCTGATGGTAAAATATCTTTAATCATATTCAAACTGTCACGCTAATTTAAAAGGAGAATAGCAGAATAAACAGTAGGCGTGATATTGAGCAGACAAGCAGAAGGAAGAAGTAAAAAATATAAAACGCATAACGATTTCTAGGAATAGTTATCGGCATAATACATCAAAGGTATTCGATTACGGTAAAGAGAGCCCCTGATATCTACCTGAGGATCTCAGAGTACCGAAAGAAAAGGTTATACCAATACATATATGCATTTTGTCAAAGATGTCATTCTCATAGAGTTTTGATTCATTTCCGGCATCGTCATTGATGGTAAAATATGCCACTACGTCTTGGCCCGCTATTCAGTCCGATATTAAAATGGCCGAATTGCAGCAGAAGGCCAATTCTCGTAATTACAAATTATCAAAATCTAGTCGCAGTCTCATATCGGCGACTATCAAATGTCAAACATGTATGGAATCTTGAGATAGTTTTGACAGATTGAGAATCAGATCAGACTGTAAACGTTCTTAAAATTAAAAGAATTGTCCCTCTGGTATCTCAACTTCCTCAAGCCAGTCTAGGCAGTTAGTCTCGCTACCGGCTATCCTATCAGTCAAATGCAGTTCGAGCCGGTTCACTCCCTCCAGCTTCTCCATAAGTTATGATTTTTTTTTCCGACGACGGCTTTCTGTCATCTGCTTCGATCATCTGCCAGTTTAACAACGCCGTTAACTATAGATAATAACCCGCAGGGCAGCTTGTGGCGAGCTGTTGGGCAGTAGCGACCCCACGGACCCTATCTCCTGGGAGAATTCTTGTTCCTCATCTCTGGCTTGCCTTTATTGGCCGGCTGGAGTGAACACTGATGAGGTTCAGAGCTCCCGCCTCATTCTTGCCTTTATTGGCTGGCTTGAGTGGAGATTCGCAAGAGCAAACGTGCTCGGGGAAAGGAAGTATTCCAGTAAGTGCTCGTAGGGATCTTGACCATCTTCCGGGCTCTGGGATTGTTCTGAAAGCCGTGGAATACCTCTCCACTTCTCAAGCACCTCAGGAAGTGTTGCCCCCTTGTCGCTACGTCACTATGTGCTAGCGACGTTTCCCGGGGGCCCATTATTGAGTGTGCAAGTCACCCCCTGCCATTTTATCCGTGTATACAAAACATTGATCAGGCAGGGGCCATAGTCCCTCCATAGTTGCGGTTACCAATCCACTATAGCCATCCAAACCTATAGCCTAATTTGCTTTGTTTCCATATTCTGTAATAGTTCTGCTCCAACCGGGGATTGTCTTTGGATGCACTTGCATAGTGCATACAGGGATAATCGTCGGTTGGTGCCCCCTCATCATTTAAAATTGTCTAATGGGCCTCTGGCCTCTGTTGGATGCGAGAAGCACAGAATAGGTCGAAGTGGCGGTGCTTGGGGGAGGCCTATGTCCAGCAGTGGACGTCTTTCGGCTGAAATGATGATGATGATGATGAATGGGCCTCTGCGAGTTGGCTTCGGCCCCTCGTACGCCTTCCAAAAGACCGGGATCCTAGGGTCCCGAGATATGTTAACAAAAATGGACTGTTTAAAAAATAACTTTAATAAAAAGATGGTTAGAAGAAAAATATATTTTAAGAGGTTGACTATTAAACGTAATACTTACTACATATAATCAATATCATGCAGTCGGAGGCAATATACATACGTAGGTCTTTATTGTTAAGTTTAAGAAGACGCCCTTGACTGCATGAGATTTGTTGCCAACGAACTCTACATCATTATCATTATAGATCCTCAATAGTAAATGATTTATTTTTTCTTCACCATATGGCGTCTGGTAGTCGCTATATTGAAATCTTATTAATACTGTCATGTCTTTAGTGACACTCACATGATTAAGACCACGTGTTTGGTCTTTAGGGTGCCAAAAACGAACAAACTTACACATGCACATACAAAGGCTGATAAACACATTACCTTACTTTACGTCGCGCAGTCCAGTAAGAAGAGAGGTTATATTTCATAACGTAATTAAAAACAAAACTTCAGTAATTCACTGTGTAATAAACAACATCCTGCAACAACTGCAAATAAAGATAAAAAAATAAATACGCCGACGTGGTCCAGTTATCTGGGGCACTGATCTTGATTCGACTCAAGTTCAGACATGCATGACTCATACTTTAATCATACAACTCATACTGGCCAGTAGCCGGGGAGGAAGTTCGGCTGTGCGATGAATAACATCGGCATTTTATTACTAATGTTGAGGTGGATAGCGATAATTTATTACTGGCTGTCAAATTAACGTGTTTCATTAGTTGAGAATTGAATTAAACGGGTTTATGATTAATTTAGAAACATTTCTTTGTATAGCAGCGGCGCTTAAACGTGTTGCGGAGGGAATAAAAGTTCTGTTTACTTCAAACCTTGTTTGAATATTTTGTCTGGGCAGTGAATCAAATACTGCCGATAAAATTTGATAGTTGTTACTGAAAAATACAAGGATGTCCACAAAAATTAACAAGTTACTAATCTAATCGCACTATTTTATGAAGAGTCTGCTGCTATTAAAACTTTTCGGATAACACACAAGCATGCATTGACAACAAGACATGACTGTACCCAGTGAATTCATTTTATCCTACTAACAGCTCAAAGGGCGTGTCTGTTCACAACACCACAATGCCAAACAACATTAAAAAGAGTTCCATTGACGTTGCATCAATGAAATACAAATTAAATACGGTATACCATTCAATATTGGAATACATAGAAACAACATAATAAAGCATCCAACCCACAGACTGTACACACAAAAGATGCAACGGCCCGAAGAACATTCTGGAACGCTTTTTTTAAATGTTCCAACGGTTTGCACGGTATGATTCGAATTGTTCGAGAATTTGGAGGTCAAGGTAAGCGCGGTGATTGGTCGGTTACGTTCTGTGACCCGTCAGCCGTCACATAACGCGGTCATTGTTACCATAGTTTTTTATTTATCATTTTATTTTCAGATTGCTCGGAGATACGCTCGTGTGATTTCTTGATGGATCTTGATTACTAAAAGAAGTGCATTAAGAGTAGCTGTTTTAATCAGCTGCTGGACTTATCTTCTTTTAGTTTTTAAGTTTCGATGTATTCAAATCAAACAAAATGTTGATAGATCTTTAGTACCTCTTCGGAGGTCCTTGTCGTCATTGACATTTCTTAGATGAATTTCGGTTCCACTTATGTTTTAATGAGGTCATCTCTCTTTGATGTTTGTTTATTTAATGTCTAGTGTGGATGTGTGTATTTCTGTGCATATCTTTTGTATATGCATCACTCATGTCCACTGGGAGTTTATATTTGACCATGACTAGAATGTGTCGATGATGAATTTTAATAGATTTTTCTAGTTGATTCATTATTTTACTGAGTATAAAAATAAATTAGGTGAGGCAGCTATGTTTCTTGAAATTGCCAATACATAGGTTAACCAATAATAATAAACGTTAAATTTTGATTTTGAAAACGTGATAATTTATTAAAAATATATTATTTACCTATTTGTTTTACGTAATTATTCCCATTACATTTATTTATTTATGCTTTATTGTACACGAGAAAATACATAACAAAAAATATGTACACGTAACACTAAAAATAAACACTGGGCGGCCTTATCGCTTTCGGTGATCTCTTTCAGACAACCTTGGAATGGAGAGTGAATGCGTGGACATAAAAACGGAAACAATTAAACGTGGAATAATTAAAAAAAAGCATTTGTATAGTATCTGTCTAGTATGTATGAAGTTATTGAATATAAATATGGAAGATGAATTTGCTGAAAGTGCTAAGCTCGTAGCCAAATTCTGGCTGACTATATTTAGATTGCTATCGACACGTTAGGAAGAAGCCACGTAAAAGATTCAATATCGTTGCTTTACAGCATCAGATTCATGACACAAGCAATACGTCACATGATGAAGGTCGCCTACTGTCCACAACAAGTCGACAGTGGCCAATAAAACTTAAATTGCGGAAATTGTCCCCAACTTCCCTTTGCATGTCATTGTGCCTTTCGACCGTTACTTCAGTGTGTGACCTTGGTAATTTGGTGGACGGGTTTATAGCCTGGTTGGAGGCTTTGTGTGTTATTGGTAAAAGTCCCGTTATGACTGCAGATATTTTAATAAATAGACTTGACGGTCAGAGAATTTGACATTGCCCGAAGAATTGTCCAATTTAAGTGGCACTGGGCGGGGCATAACAGATGTGTGATGGGGCCGATAGGTAAAAGGTGGTAAAAGATGTAGAATGGCTGAGGATCAAGCTGTGAGTGGAGATGTAATTTTTTGCAAAGATCATGTTTGCTCCAACAACATTTTAATTAATTCACAGACAGTTATTAATTAAATAAATCAAGTCTTTAAATGGTCGACTCTTCCCTTTTCGAGACATCGCCAAGCGGTTGCTTTATTCTTCTTGTGACCAGAGGCACCAGAGGGCTGGCCTATTTTTTGGCTAAAGACTATGCATCAATATACAACGAGGCAATGCTGCTAACCTTTTGGGCACTTTTCCTGTTGACAGCGATCCGGACGAGTTCTGATACTCTGTTATTCTTTTTCCTCCTTTTTATATACATGTACTACAATATACCAATTACTAATATTAATTTAAGACATACTTTATAAGGTAACAACCTTATAAAGTATGTAAATATTAAGTCATAAACTTGAAAGCGATAATTTGTGACCAACGTGCTTTTCACATAAACGTGTATAAAAGTAACAGTGTAAACTCTCCGTCTTTCACCGTATGGTTACCGGCACTTACATATTTGTAACTACTTTCTACAGCTGAAATGCTTTGTAAATATGAATTGTTAAATATATACGACATAGTTTCACTATGATGTCTATTGAATCGATGGTTGTTGACTTGACATTGTCTCAGCCCGACTGAGCCGGGAATATTTTGGCGAAACGGACATTTTCCGAAAGAGTAATTCTATGAAAGAGCAATTTACACGTACATTTTATGAAACGAACCTTTTGTGAAAGAGACATTCTGAGGAATAGACGTACTTTAGCGTAACACAATTTCAGCAGGACTTCCATTTTGACAGTTCATTGCGTTATTTAAATTGTGAGCAGACAAATTTTTCGAACAAATAAATCCGTGGATTAGCATTTGCAACATACCCATGATTCAAATCCTAATTGGTAGCGCTGTTATTCAATTAGAGTGCTGTAGATAATTTGCCAAGTGTACGTTCTGCGACTACATCTGTATCTATATGAACTTTGTACTATTATAATATCTAAGGAGTTTGTTTAGTCATAATATCCTACTTGTATCTGACACCTTTGTTCTGTAAATATGGACATGTAGGTATCTATTTTGCGTCGCGATAGATCCGTCTTAGGTAGTTAATTCTTCTTTATGATTTCATTAACTTGTGTGGAAAGTCTTTTTTTTTTTCAATATCTATATCATAATCAGCCTATACTGGACCCACTGCTGGGAATCATGCATCCTCTCGGTTAACAGAAGGGAATAGACCGTAATCTACCAAGCGGGCCCAGTGCGGGTTGGTAGATGTCACATGTCTTCAATATTTTGGTTCTAAGACATGCCAGTTTCCTCACGATGTTTTCCTCCACCGTTTTGAGAGCAATGGTGATGAAATTATTTACTCAAAGTAAAGGTCCTGCCTGGGTTTGATCCCCATGATCTACAACTCGTGAGGTAGGGCCGATACCACTGTGCAACCACTGTTCTACGACAATATTTACATCCATTGACATATTTCACTTCAAAAATATGGTCAGCTTATCTTGTTTTAGAAAAGGTTGGTAATCAATTATGATTGGATTATGTTCTTCTTCTTAGTAATTAATTTCGACAAAAGGCAATTTCGCTTATCACAAGTTTACAAATGATAGTTTTGATTAAGTTGGTAATCCACTACCTTTATTAAAAGATTATGCTCAAGTAAAAAAATGTATACCTGAGGCTTTTTTTACCAGTCAATCTTATGGTGACGAGACAAAACAGGGAAGGTGTAAATCCGGTAATACAGTGAGATCATTAGGGATACTTAGATAATATGCAGTAACTAGTTATTAATACTAATACATATAAAACATACGCATAGAGATCAAATTGTCGCCTTGGTCTTAAGATCACAAATGCTACTACGGAGCTTAAGGACCTGCACCCTAATTGCGAAACGCACAATTTATCAGAATCAGAGGGGTAATTGCGGAACTTTTTACCGGTAAGAATTGGTTTAATATTCATAGTTAAACAACATTCATTGCGTTATTTACGTTGCTGAGCCGACAATTTATTCGAACAAATGACGCAATGGTTTAGAAATAATCTTCAATCCCATTCAGATTCTGATAAATTGTGCGTTTCGCAATTAAGGTGCAGAATGGGATTAAAGATTATTTCTAAACCATTGCGTTATTTGTTCGAATAAATTGTCGGCTCAGCAACGTAAATAACGCAATGAATGTTGTTTAACTATGAATATTAAACCAATTCCTACCGGTAAAAAGTTCCGCAATTACCCCTCTGGAAGTGTTATTGGGTTTTACATCAAGAATTTCTCAGTTGCAGTTTGGTGTCTAGATTTGTGCCCGGTTAATGGCAATAACCTATTACATGAGACTTAAACATAACTGGCGAAATGTAGGTGTATTTGGTATTGGTGTACCACTGTCTGACCCTTTGGGAAATACAGACGTGGTGTTATGTTATGTACAGATAAATAAACACTGTCACGAACTCTACCAGCAACTTCTTTCTATCGTTACATAGAAATAGTCATTGTCACACCTATATTTGGACCTACACAAGTTCTTGGCTAGGTATAGGAATTGGACGAGCAGGGAACACGTTTATAACGCTACGTAGATTCGTTATAGGGTACGCCATTGTTATTTATCTCTCTCACACATATTATCTGTGAGCGAAAGGGGAATAGTAGAGCTTATCTCATTCTTGCTAAAGGACTCGGTTTTTTATTTAACATAGCATCTGTTTCATATTCGTCTGGTTTGTTATCAAGTGTCTCATCTCATTTATATTTGGGTTTAGATAAAAAAAAAACATTCGATAGAGTGTTTTTTTCAACTCTCACCTATGTTTTAAAGTTTTGTTTGCTCATCCAGCCGCGTCGATGTCTAGTCTCCGCTGACATTGGCCAAAATTACGAAAATGCGATCTGGAAGATTATTACATTTTCTTTTCTCATATCCTCCTTACTTGCTTTCCAGATGGGCTACGCGCAACTAGAACAAACAGGTCGTGGAATCCACTTGAGGCAGTTCTCCAGGGCGTTCGTGTTTGAAGATGGTAGTGGAGACAGCACTCAGAGGCTGGTCTTCGTCTCTGTTGATGCTGCCATGATGGGCCATGGCGTTAGGAAAGAGGTGAGGGCTGATGATTAAAAGATTTATAATACGACGATAGAATACGATAAAGTTTGTGGTGGTACTGTTATTTTTATAGAGCATGCAATAATTTAGGTGGAGGACAAAATATTTGCCTTTTATCATTATCCTCAAATTCTGATTAAGGAAAAGATTTGAAATAAATGTTAGCTCGTTTTCCCCACTATTTTATGTTTTGCTCAATATTAGCGAAACTGGATCTCTGTGTGTGTCCGTGCCATCTTGGATAGATGTGCATGATGTTCATGATTTCATCTCCTTTTCATCTCCTCATCATCAGCCTAGCCTTTTCAACTGAATACCAGTATTTTATATGAAGCGACTGCCTATCCGACCTCCACAACCCAGTTACTGGGTAATACGACACCCCTTGCTAAGACTGGTTGTCAGACTTTCGGGCTTCTGACGACCCGTAACGACTGTAAAATATACACGAATGACAGCTGGCAACGGCTTAATGTGCTTGCCGGGGCATGGCCCATCCGTCCCTCGGCAAGCACGTTAAGCTTTCTCCCACGGTCTCCGCGCAAGCAAAGCTTAATCTGATCGATTGACCCGTACGGCTGTTATTACATAGCCACAAGCCCCTCATGTGAGCCTCTGTATGATTCCACGATTTTGCCTAAAATTCAACTCTATGTAAAATTTAGATCGAGCATAGTGCTCATTCTGACTATCTACTCTTTCCAGGTCATCAAGCGTCTCCAGAAGCGGTACGGCGTCTTATATGGGGAACACAATGTCATCATCAGCGGCACTCACACGCACTCCACGCCTGGAGGGTTCCTCATGGACTTCCTCTTTGACCTCCCGATCCTCGGGTTCGTCAGAGAGACGTATACGGCTTATATAGTTGGCATTTATAGGGTGAGTGTGATAGGTACAGCTGAACCTTTAAAATATACAAATGGAGTTCTTAGGGTCGAGTTGTTACTTACTTAAATAATTATGTTAAGTGTTAGTTACTGACTTAAGGCTTAAACATATTTATATATAAGTAATTTTAAGATATATTATTTGCTCAATATTTAAAAAAAAAAACAGTACTTATTGACAGAAAAAAAAACACACGAATGTGGTGTTTTTTTTTACCAGAGTGCACTGAAAAGAGCTTAATTCGACAATGAATGCGGGCCTTAGCATAATAAGGGAGTGCCCCGAAAAATCTATATAAATTGAAGCTATGATACAGGCTCAGGTAATAGTTAAATATGGGATATAAGCTATTATTTTTAATAAATACAAAAACAGTTGACAAAATAGACACGTAGTTTTATTCGACGAGAACACTGAAATGAGATACTTGACAGTGTATGTGGGCCTTAGCATAGCTAGTAAACTTTTGAGAGTTGAGTGCCCCGGAAAAAATACCTAAACAGAAAAAAGAAAGAAAAATATCGATAACGCGGCAGGACACAATGATGTAAAGAAGAAAAAAATGATTGGGTATCAAAATATTGTTCTAAGTTAATTACTCCACGAAATCTACATCGATAACTATTATCATTTACAGAGCATAGTAATAGCGCACAGCAAATTAACCGAGGCGCGTGTGTTGTACGGCGAGGCGGAACTACTGGATGCTAACATCAACCGCTCCCCTTCCTCATACTTGAGGAATCCACCGGAAGAAAGGGCCAGGTACCTATGTCTAAAATATTGGAAGAGGTTTTTCAGTTATTGAATGATATCTGAATATGATGATATACTAGATAATCATAAGACAGGTTATGAGTATGACTTTCCGTATATATATAAAAGTACTCTGTGAGTATGACAGATCATTTAGTACGGTTATTTTGGGTACTACGGCACGACAACCTCAACCAAGTTGCTCAGTTAATTTTCACCTACCACGATAGATGGCGCTGTACATTTACGTCACGTTTCCGAACCGCGGTGTTAAGATTCTCCGCCGTTGAACGACCCTCGTGAATTTCCAAACAATATTCATACTTACCTGGCATAGGGGATACCGTGATCAGTTAGGCGGTTCCCCCAGGGCGAGGCCTTCCCATTGCACTGCGGTTGGGTTGACCCCTGCGATTATCCCTAATGTGGATAACTCGGATGCGTTATTTTTGGTAGTGGGGACTGCGTTCGCGCCGTCCCCCCGGAATTCCATTGTATCTTATACCTATAATCAAATAGGTTAACGCTACTGCAATTTGAAAACTGTCGTAAGATAGCTTGCTATTCATTCGACAAGTTTAATTTCATGTTTTGTTACTGTAAAAGCACATGAATAGAAAACTTCCTAACTAAAAGAGGTGTCCACGTAGTGAGGAATTCTCTCAGAATTCCTTATCTTTAGTTAGTGACCGTTCTTCGGGTTCCTCATACACACAAATAATATGAAAGAAGCCGATGTATAGTGTGTTTAATAATACACAATCTTTATGCGTCCCACCTCTGGATCAAACATTCTAAAATGAAATGATCCTAATAGCAAATGTAGGAACAAAACAAAAAAACAAAACAGAACAATGGTGCAATCATACTATTACCACACATACCACTGTCTGTAAATTAGAGGGTTTTATAAAACAGAAAATAGGTCTATTAGTGTATAGACACTCACAGTATATTTGTAAGGCATATACTTATTTTATTGCAATTTACTTACATTTATTGCAATTTGCAGGTAATGTCAAGCTGTTTCTTGAACAAAATATGACTCACAACCGTAATTATATAGGGCTTTACATAATTAAAATCATCAAGACAACCCTCTACGTTCATTTAATTCCATTGAATGACGAAAACCTTGGAAAGCATTTGTTAACTGTTAACAAACATTTTCAGATACAAATACGACACGGACAAGACGTTATCGCAGATTCGCTTCGTGTCTCCAGAAAACAAGATCCTAGGTGTGATCAACTGGTTCGCGGTTCATCCAACCAGCATGAACAATACTAATAAACTGATTTCATCCGACAATGTGGGGTATGCCTCCGTCTTGATGGAGAAGGCACTTAATGGGAATACTACACTGCCTGGCAAGGTAAGGTTCAATTTCAGACACCTATGTACATGGTTCTCTAATGATCTGACCACGATTATTTCCAGATTTTATAAATACATTGGCATTGATGAATTTTATGAAAACAATGACATGAATATTTACTTGGTAAAGTAATATATTGCTTTAGTTATTTGGAATGTGAAGACTAAGTAGGTGTTTCTTTTCTCTCATTTAGTTTTAATCATGGTCTGGTAGTTTGAGTAATTTGTGCGGCGGCCTACACAAATGTCCTTTCTTTGGTATTGTTCATCTAATCGTTGAGGTCCTTAAGTTCCGAGTTGAGCTTTATGATTACTTTATGTGCGTGCACTGATTGGACAGGTCCACTCAATTTGTGTGGTTCTTTCCTTAAAAAATCATGTCAGACAGCAATCCACATGGTCTTCACATGATGTGACTAAGATTATGTCTGGGCTTTAAAAGAGACTGTGACCTTTGATTTTGTATCGGCCTTTCTTCTCAAAGTACCCAGATAGTAGGAAACGCCGACCTCATTTAGTTTAAAAAATATAAATGACGTGTAAAAGTGTTTGTACAA
Source organism: Aporophyla nigra (assembly GCA_947507805.1). Classification (NCBI taxonomy): domain Eukaryota; kingdom Metazoa; phylum Arthropoda; class Insecta; order Lepidoptera; family Noctuidae; genus Aporophyla; species Aporophyla nigra. Next base: position 22,985,733 of record OX382301.1, read on the forward strand.
ACCTACTTGCAGAAATAAAATCATTTATCATTTGAATATTACAGTTAAACCAGAATTTAATAACGATAGAATCATTAAGACAAACAGAGAATAGGCATTGAGGAAGTCATTGCAATATACTATTTATTAAAAGATTCGGACCAATAAATTCAGAATTATCCTTTCCAAAATGTCGCTAACGTGGTATAATCATCGATGGTCAACTTTTTCATACATTTGTAGTTTATTGTACGATATTTACGGAGTAAAATATGTCCAAAAAACTCTAGGTTTCAAACTCCCTGGACCAGACAATTCACTAGCTACCTAAAACATTCATCTCAATCTTCCAGAGTATTTTTCTAAATGACAACATTCTTGGATCACAACAAAGGATATAACCAGATTCACATAGATCTCTCATTCTCCTTCCAGGGTAACATAGTCTGTGCCTTTGCATCTACAAACCTGGGCGATGTGTCTCCGAACACCAAAGGTCCTCACTGTGAGTTCTCAGGCAAGGTCTGTGACCAGGAGAAGCTACTGTGCAAGCTGCCCAAAGAGAAGTGCTTCGCGTCAGGACCTGGAAGAGACATGTTTGATAGCACCAGGATTATTGCTACTAAGTTGTTCCAGACTGGTATGGTGAGTTGACAATTTTTACTTGAAATGTTAAGGCCAACAGTTTTAATAAATAAAATATGAAATGAAGGCCTTGTATTTCGTAATAAGCGTCAAGTAATGTCATCTCTCGGATTTCATTGATTAAAATGGAATCTGGAGAGATAATGTTAATAGACGATTTGGATGTGGGATGTTTATTTCGTTCTTCTCTGTACAAAACCTGAAAAAAAAACGGGTTTACTCATTAGCAAGAATATTTATAAAAATGCAAACTATACGCCACTTCCACCTTCATGAACCTTACCGGTTGTATACCATTCTAGAAAGTGCTGAACGGACCAGGTGAGGATATGACGGGTCCCCTGGGCATCAAGCACCAGTACGTGAAGATGCCTGAGGAAGAAGTATCGCCCTTTGACCCAGTCACCGAGACTTTTAACACTGTAAGTACCTATGTCGATTCAGCATCACTATCATTTTATCTGTACAAAGGTATGGCATACTGCCACAATGTGTGGTTATTTTTAATAAATCTAACAGTGGCACTGTTTACTATAACACACAGTATTTTATCCTTCACTACTCATTCGCCCCGGCTGCGCAAAGGTGTACAGCGTGTGTAACGGAGGTAGTAAAACTATAATAGAATGTTTCCCACCCCGATCACTCTTAAGCAGCTGCCTCCAGGCACCCAGCGAAGATCGTCATTCCAGGTAGCGTGACGACCAGGGGTGCGGACTTTTTGAAACCCTTGTAGGTTACTCTCACTAGCTTTTTTTACTAGCCTCGACTGTCCCACTCCTGGGCAAAGGCCCCCCTCCACTCCTTCCATCTTCTGTGAGCTCGCTCGTACCCTAGCATACTCGGCCTATAATGTCCCCGATGCGGGTTGGTAGACGCCACATAATCTTCGATTTTTAGGGTTCCGTTGCCAAATGGCAAAAAACGGAACCCTTATAGATTCGCCATGTCTGTCTGTCTGTCTGTCTGTCTGTCTGTCTGTCTGTCTGTCCGAGTATGTCACAGTCACTTTTCTCCGAAACTATAAGAGCTGTGCTATTGAAACTTGGTAAGTGGATGTATTCAGTGAACCGCATTAAGATTTTCACACAAAAATAGAAAAAAAGCAATAATATTTGGGGTTCCCCATACATAGAATTGAAACTCAAAAATTTTTTTTTCATCAAACCCATACGTGTGGGGTATCTATGGATAGGTCTTCAAAAATGATATTGAGGTTTCTAATATCATTTTTTTTTAAACAATAATATTTGGGGTTCCCCATACATAGAACTGAAACACAAAAAAAATAATTAATCAAACCCTTACGTGTGGGGTATCTATGGATAGCTCTTTAAAAATAAAATTGAGGTTTCTAATATCATTTTTTTCTAAACTGAATAGTTTGCGCGAGAGACACTTCCAAAGTGGTAAAATGTGTGTCCCCCCCCCCCGTAACTTCTAAAATAAGGGAATGATAAAACTAAAAAAAATATATGATGTACATTACCATGAAAACTACCAACGAAAATTGGTTTGAACGAGATCTAGTAAGTAGTTTTTTTTTAATACGTCATAAATCGTAAACCACAATTTACCTTTCATTCAGTCAACTCAAATATAAAAATTAAAAAAAAAAACATTTAATTTCATAAACGATGATGACGAATGATGATGATGATGACCTGCAGGTTTGTACGGAACCCTCGGTGCGCGAGTCCGACTCGCACTTGGCCGGTTTTTTTTTTGGCTCTAGGACTTGCCGGTTCCCACACAATGTTTTCTTTCACCGTTTTGAGAGTAGTGGTGATAACATTTTTTAAATAAAGTGCCTGCCTGAGTTCGAAACTACGACCTATAACTCGTAAGACGGAATACCACGGGGCCACCATCTTCAACCCGGGAGGACTAACTTTTCGAAAAATAAAGTCTAATGTCTCTTAGCATATCATATTGTTTGCATGACTTCATAGTCCACTAACTTTATGTGTCTGTATGTGGACCGTGTGGTGCCGGACGTAAAGAATAACACCACCCCAATTCTTTCCGTGGGTGTCGTAAAAGGCGACTGAGGGACTTACTAGAGAATGGGCAGCAGTGTTCTCTATGCATTTTACCACCATACTGCGATCGCCAACCCGCCTGCCAAGCGTGGCGATTATGGCAAAGCCCCCAAATTGGGGGAGGCCTAAGTCCAGCAGTGGACGTCTTACGGCTGAAATGATGATGATGTGGATAACCTACTTTCAATACAAGCAAATCAGTCCTTGTATCCCAAACTAACCACAAAAATAATTCTGTTGACCTTTAAAACTTGCTTCCAGAGTACGAAAGTGTACGGCTGCCTCCCCGCGATGGGCTACAGTTTCGCGGCCGGCACCACGGACGGTCCGGGCGCCTTCGACTTCAAGCAAGGCACCACCACCTCCAACCCCCTGTGGAACGCCGTCAGGGACTTCATTGCTGAACCCACCAAGGAGGATATCAAGTGTCAAGCACCGAAGCCGATACTGCTGGCTACGGGAAGGGTAAGATATTAAGTATACGGTCTATTATAGTATAATCACTGCTGGGCCTCATCTTTATTTGCGGCCCCCTTCCCAATAGTGGGCCGCAATCCAACGCAATAACGCGTAAGTGTGGGTTAGGATATGTCACATGAAAACATCGTGATTAAGCTGTTTCCTAGCCTTCACAGTTTTATAGATTTGGTTAATCAATTGGGTATAAGTATATTTGGGTATGATAATGAATAAAAAACCAGAATACCGGTTTTCTATTTGAGATGTAAATTTAAATGAACTGACATTTGGAAAAGGTCTACCTGAAGAGAACATATTTGTTAGATATGCGTTAGAAGATAAAAGAGTCGGATTTTTTTTTTCTTGGTACCGCAAGAGAAATGTTGCTGATATACCGACGGTGGAATTCTCAAATGTCGATATGGGTACCGTATTCAAAACAATGGTCTTCATTATGTGTAAAGCTAAAGTAATCTTTTAGAGTACCAGATACCATCATATTATAGTGCAAAACCCTTCAACGATTATATGGTAAAAGGTGAAAATCTAGTTTTATTTTCCTGTACATAGCAATCCTTCTTCCAGGCGAAATTCCCTTATGAGTGGCAGCCAAAGGTCGTGTCCTGTTCGGTCGCGAGGATCGGAAGCCTGTTCCTTGCAGCTGTCCCTGGAGAGTTCACTACCATGTCTGGTAGAAGACTTAGGAACATCATCGCGAAAACTGCACCCGAGGCCAAGAAAGTGGTTATAGCTGGACTGTCGAACATTTATTCAGATTATATTGCGACGCCTGAGGAATATCAGGTAATTTGGATTTTCTTGATTCTTTTTTAAGTTTATAAATATCACTAAATCCAAAGTTTTGTTTGATATTGGTGGGCAATACATTTTTGCTATCTTCGAATTACAGGCGCAGAGATATGAAGCTGCATCGACGATCTTTGGACCACATACACTAGACATCTATCTGAACAAATACGTGGAACTAACTAATGCTCTGATTTCGGTAAGTGGCTTATAATAGCATGATCTTTTACAAAAGCGTTGACCTAAGTTAAGAATTAAATGAATCAAGGTTGATGTACTGATGACGCACTGTTTTCCACGATCACATTTAGGGAATTGCAACGCTTAAATCTCAAAGTACCCGAATACACAACAATATGGAATGCAATAAATGATTGAGTATTAAAAACAATACTAAAGTTTTCTTGTCTGTAAGACATTGTGGTACTGCCAAGGTCGCAAGATTTGTTCTAAAGAGATACCGTGGCCCTGGCATATGCCAACTGGGTAACTGAAGGAACACCAGATGACGGGAAGTGCAAGAGGTTCAGTGGGCATCTTTCTATTGATATGATGATTGTGGAATTTGGTATCCGTTTACTTTGGTGACCATATCAAAAAGTTACACTACCTTACTTTTTAGAGTAAAACCATCCCAGTCGGCCCGGAGCCGCCCGACCTGAGCAGCCAGTTGATCTCGCTGGTGCCGCCCGTGCTGTGGGACTCCGCCCCCTGGGGACACGAGTTCGGAGACTGTCTGAAGCAGCCCTTCAAGCAGTACAGCTACGGAGATGTCGTTATGACGCAATTTGTAAGGATCCTTGCAGCTTTTAGTAGGAAAATAGAACATAATCTAAATCATGGTGCAATAGATACAGATTAAAATATATGAGTAGCAATCTTATCTCCTTTTAATGTGGCCATGTGCCTTTAAACTTTCATAATTTTATGTAATTTTATAATTTAATTCAACACCCGCACTGGTCTGTCTATCAGGTTAAGCTACATTTTCCGCGGTTAGCCCGTGGATGAGTGACCATCTTTAGTCACCAAGACCATAATTTCGTGTCTCAAAAAGCACAGTAAGCCGTTGGTCCTGTCTGTCATTCTAGGATCTTTGACAGTTGTTACGGATCCTAGAGCCCGAGAGTTTGACAATCAGTCTTACCAAGAGGTATCGAATTATCCAGTAACTGTGGTTCGACGCTCGGATAGGCAGCCTCTCCATCCACACTATATATAATACTATTATAACTGCAAAAGTAACTCTGTCTGTCTCGCTTTCCTGCTAAAACTACTGAACCGATTTAAATGAAATTTTGTACACAAATAGTTTAAAGCCTGAGAAAGGACATAGGCTACTTTTTATTGCGGAAATGAGGGTTTTAAGGGGTTGAACGGGAGGATGAAAGGTTGTAGGGAAGTTTTGTCATTTTTAAAGCTAGAATGATGAAACTTTTTTATTTGGCTTTTATTGCATATTTATGAATTATATTTAAAGTTTGTTAAAAGGCAGGCAATTCGATGCGACGGGAAGGGGAGCGAAAATTTGACGCGGATAAAGTCGCGGGCAGAAGCTAGTTTAAAATATATTCAGCTGCATCCGGGCTAACCGGATGCAGAAGAACCCTATGTAGAAGGGAAACGGCAGATGATGATTTTGTAGTACGATAAGATACTATTTCAATTTTGCCTCTACAAATGGTATTTTCGCTACCATTCCCCACTTTGTGAAGTTGTGTCAGGTGGTCCTTCGGCTTGTATTCTAGTTTTAAATTTCTAGTTGGTATAGCGACAGTCTATCACTTGAATTCCAACGAAGTGGAATATGCTTCAAATGGTTCTCTCCCTCAGGTATCAGGTCACCCTCGCAACAGTATCCGTCACGGGCGCTGGTACGCGACTGTGGAGCGCCTCGAGTCAGAAGAGGATGACGCGTGGGTCACTGTCTTCACTGACGCTGATTGGGAGACCAAGTATGTATTACCTTCAGTCCTTTTCTAAGTCTTAACAAATATATTTGACTAATGAAACCATTGCTTGATCAGACACAAATATAGCAAGTGACAACACCCCTTTTTTTTTGGATGGGAAATCATCAAATGACTTCTCCCGCTCTGGGCGGAGCGGGAGGGCGTGTCAGACTTTTACTGACTAAAACCCACCCGTGTTCCTTCAGTTGCCCATGTGCCAGGGTCACGGTATCTCTTTCGAACAATCTCGCGACCCTGACAGGCATCGGTCCTAGCAGACCCCTTCAGTTCTGCTGACATCTCTTTGAAGCGCGCGTGGAACACTACGCGCCGTCGACCCGAGCCTGGTCCTTACCGGGCGGCGAGCCACCCATTGCTCGCCGCTCGCAAGCTCGTGCCTACGGTGGCCGGGAGTCCGCTATCGACTCCCGACGCCCGGGGCGTCTCCTCCTGCGGCGGCTAGGGACGTGAGGGCGCAGAGACTGCCACTCCCTCACGCGCCCCGCCTCCTCCTTCGCGAGCATTACTGCTTCGCAGAAGGAGGTGACGGCTTCCCATGCCCTCTCGCTCCGTACCATGGTTTGCAACAGGGTCGGATGCGAGAGGTCGCTGCCGCCGGTGAAAACACCCCTGATTTTGCTTCAGGGATTTAAATGTGTTTCTGACTTGATGGGTGACATGTCATAGAACCAAAAAAAAAACATCAACATACAGATCGTGTGACATCTATCAACCCGTACGGGGCTCGCTTGGTAGATTACAGCCCACTCCCTCTTGGACAGAGGAGGCCTGTGTCCCAGCAGTGGGAACAATATAGGCTGGTTATATCATACGGTTATATTATCTCCACCATTATACGTATAAGTTGTCATGGGATTCCAAATAGTACAAATAAAGCATATTTGCAATAAGCAATTGCACCTTTGTAATTTATACACAGGACATTCGATATTCTTGGCTACCAAAAATTGCCATCTTCTATTTTATTAAATGTCTTTACTCAACCTTATCTTACTCTTCTTTTCCACCAGATTCACCTGGATTCGTGACTCCAAGGTAATGGGCACGAGTCGTGCCGAAATTGAATGGGAGATCCCTGTAGGGACACCTAAAGGCACCTACAGGATCCACCACTTTGGCAACTACAAGTATGTGCTGGGTGGCATATACCCTTACCATGGGTTCACTGATGGCTTCGAAGTGTCTTAGGACCTAAGTTCTTCGACCATAATCGTCACACTAGATCATAGTTAAATTATGCGTCTATGATCGCCACAGTAGATCTTTGTAGATCGCAAAGACTAAGGAGTTCCCAAGGACGTATACTAGGACCAAGATTCTTCGGCCGAGGTCTGTATAAACGGATCTTACTGCGTGCGTTATTCCTGTCCTTGTCGCACAACTGTCAAACTAAATGTGTGAGATAGAGACGGGAACATGTCTCAGCCAAGACATCTGCTAAGTGACGTATAAAGATCTTGATAAAATCTAACTTTGGACGTTTAATATACCTCATCAAAGGTTGTGTGAGGAAAGTGTACTTTAAAGTGTAACTTTGATTTTTGGGACCAATAAAGAGAGTGATGTATCGAAATGGGAGGTAATAACATGGACATTAATGTGACATGACAGTGTAGTGACAATTATCTTAAGATTTTTTTTTAACTTATATTCTTTTTACCGTTTGGTTATTGACGATTTTAATTGTGTATATTAAGACTTAATATATTACTAGTGCACCTTTGTATAGCTGTGAAGGCCTTTGTGGGGCACTAGTGACCCAGTGGTAATGGTCGCATCTTACGAGGTCGTAGATTCGTACCCAGATAGGCGTTTTACTTTGTGTAAATTATTTCATCACCACTGCTCTAAAAACGGTGGAAAACATCGTGAGCAAAGCGACATGTCTTAGAACCAAAAATTCGAAGACATGTGATATCCACCATCCCGCACTGGGTCCACGTGGTGGTTTACGGCCCACTCCCTCTCACAGAGAGGAGGCTTGTGTCCCAGCAGTGGCAACATTAGCCTGATTAAGAAATATTAGTAGTTATAAGCGCGCTATGAGCTCTATACTAGCCTTATGGGATTGTATTAACTTGCGCAGGCGTGTTGCGTTTTCCTTCAATAAAATAAATTGTGAGATTTAAAGAAACAATAGGTTATGTATATAAGTTTAAACTTTATATTGTATAAAACTACGAAGCCAGTACTAGTTTAATGTGTAACTTTCCCCCGTATTTAAAAACGTTGCTTATACTTACGTCTGTTTAACGATACATTTTTAACATTTAAACAGCCATATTACCATATTATTATGGCCATATGCCATGTTTAGACTGGCCTGTTAGTCTAGTGGTTAGTGACCCTGAATGCTAAGACTGAGGTCGTGGGTTCGATTCCCACCCAGGACAAATGTTTGTGTGATGAGCACAATCATTTGTTCTGTGTCTGGGTGTTATTTATCTATGTATAATATGTATATATTTAGAAATATATAAGTATGTTTATCAGTTGTCTGGTTACCATAGTACAGGCTCTGCCTAGTTTTGGATCAGATAACGGTGTGTTGGTTGTCCTAAGATATTTATTATTTATATATGCAATGTTTCTAATTTTTTTTTGACGTTTAAACATCTCGTCTCTAGGTATAAACAACGTTTATAATTAAGAGGATTTTAAATTAGTAGTAATTAAGTATTAAAAATAATATTATGGAGATTATAAGGCAGCCTGCTACCTCTACTATACAATAGTCGGGTATACAGGGTTGCAGAGATATAGACGCGAAAACGAAAAACATGATTTCAGCACGATTCTAGAAACCGGGCGTAAATTTTTTCCTTTGGTTATCAAAAAAAAAAAGTCTGCTAATTCTTAGGACCGTACAATACCAATGCGGTCAAAATTTATGATAGAGCTTAATTATTTTTTAATAATCTTCGACAATTTTTAAAATTTTCGACGCATGGGTTTCAAAATCATGTTCTGAATCAATGGTAATCGGTTGTGCGTCACCACCCTGTATAACACAAAAAATAAAACAAAAAATAAGGTGAGGAAAGCATTCATTGTGTAAAATTTTACTCTACCTATGTTATAAAAACGTGAAATTTGCCTTAAATCACTGGGTAAAGTAATGACTAATCGTTATCGTGCCCAGCTTAACTTGATACTAAGCGTGATGATATTTATAATTTAAACCAAAGTGAAATTGTTAGTAGTAATTAATAAATCTTCTGTAGTGATTAATATATTTTAAACTATAGCCTATAGTCTAGTCGCTAATTCTATGTGAATTTCTATAGAGACTTACACGATTTTAACATAAAATTAAATCTATATATTTATTTATAAGTCTAAAAGATCTTAAATACAGATTTTTTTCTCAAACTTTACCCTGCAACTTAGAAAGCCTGGCATGTATTGTTATATCAACGACAAAGTATATTTTGAGGTAATTTGGACGCTATGGTAAGACCGTCTGAATCAAATGGAAGACCGTAATTTGGCATTATTTTTTAATGCTGGCAACTTTATGTTTTGCGTCAGTTTATTCTACCCCGATGGCGCAGTGTTTCATTCGTACTTATCCCAGCGCTGAACTTACGCCCTGATATCCTATGTTTGGTAACCAGGATCGTCCTCGTCAGATATAGTTGAAGTTTAGTTAGAAACCAACTAGTGTTTCAGAATTAAATGTCATTTAACTAACAGAAAACGTACAGTTAATTTATCAAATTAAGTTTCATTCGAAAAAAATCATCAGTTTTTCACTAAACTTTGAGTATATCCGACGGCCTTGTTTACTTATTTCTTTAGGAGACCGTACAGTTGACTGCACATCGGTGGTAATACTCCGTGCTTGCGCTCGACTGGCATAGTTCATTTCAAAAGAATAAAAGGCCAGCATTGATTATATTTTGTTGCCACTAACGTGCGGCCTACTGTACACTACTTATTTATTTATTTATATATGCTTTATTGTACACCAGAAATTACATTTCAACTAAAAACATTTAACAATAAAAACATACAATGGGCGGCCTTATCGCTTTCTGCGATCTCTTCCAGGCAACCTTGGCACTGCTTGCTTACTGAAATTTTGGAGCCAACATTGTTGCAGTAGGTAAACCTAGGGACAAAACCCCGAAATAATTAACCAATATAGGTAGTGTTCAGTGTATCTGATGCATCAATCAAACAAACTAATCACTTTGCATGTCCGAAAATTCATTAAAAATATAATATGACGCTTCATTTTAATCTTATGGATAATCCTATCTCACTTGTATAAGGGGTTTATGTTTATAGATAATGCAATCTACCTAAATTAACATACACATATTCAATGTATGCAAATATGTATTATTATCACCACTCAATTCCTACTTATGTAGTTAGTTAGTTGCGAAGAAATCGTACCGTACCAATGTATAATTTTTATGTTGAGAAACAGATTTTTGACAGAGTAGGAATTTACGATTCGTGTGACTTAAGGTGAATGCTCCAACCAGCCCAAAAATTCAAATTTTCTTAAGTTTTTTGCAATTTTCAGGCCAGTACTAGGTTGTATGTTGATTAAAAAATTATTCGCGGCTGTAAGACATATGTAGTTACAGAATTATAATCATCAAAATCATCAATACAACCCTCCAAGTTCATAAAGGCATAGGAACAAAAAAAAAAACAGAAAAAGTCATTCCTACAGCTTTATGTACTTAGAGCGTTGTATTGATGATTATAATTCTGTAACTACATACGTCTTACAGCCGCGAATAATATTTTAATCAACATACAACCTAGCACTGGCCTGCAAATTGCAAAAAACGCAAGAAATTTTGAATTTCGCGGGCTGGTTGGAGCATTCACCTTAAGTAGTCAATTAATGCAAGGTGTGAAATAAGCTGAACGTTGTGCACTAATCAACGACTTAAATCACACGTATCGTATTTTATGCCTAGGGTGACTTAATCTCATGCTTTTCTGTGATGTAGTGATTAAGGCCCTCTTGTAGTTGAAGACGTTTCGGCGAACACTGGCCGGTCGTTGCGAGCGCTTGAGCTGCTAGATTTTGTGTATAATTGTTTCGTGGAGATAAAATGATAAGGAAATTATAAAATATTTTCTCAGCATGCCCTAAAAACAATAAAACCTACCTTTTGGTATAAGTTTTACATGGTTTAATGATGGAATTTCTTCAAGGTACACGTTTTAAATGGCGATTTAGTGTCATCTTTATAATTATTTTTTATCGTGCCAATTGTTTTAATTCACGTTTCTATCTTCACACAGCGCTTAACAGTATGTTCAATTTTCCTATTTTTTTTTTACGAAAACTAGCCATTTTGCTAGATTTACAGAGGTTTAAAAAAGTTAAAAAGTACTGCAACCTCGCCTTAAATGGACTACTTAAGTCACAGAAAAGCATGACTTAAGTGCGGCTTTAGGTCACACAGTGCTGTTTTATTGTTCATGTGTGTTTTAAATGAGATCCACATAGTGTTTTAATCTCTACTGAAATAAAACATAGGTAATGTAAAACTAGAACTGATTTAGCAAAATCTACACCATGTATGCCACGTAGATTTGTATAAAGTGCCAATTGTAGGAAATAAATCTTTAAAAAACATTAAAACTGTGTTTATTTTTTTAACTTTAAATTAGGGAAACAGAAGTTATGTACACACGGCTACACATCAACATAGCTAACAACATACATTTCCAGTTTTAGCTGAGCTCGCATTGTATTCATATTTTGTACAATGAGGAGTCAGGTTGTACTGGAAATGTGTAGCTTAAATTGTGGCCGTGCCGGCGTGCGTACCTCTATAGTATATTTACTACCAGTAGGTCATTATGTTACATTTCCTTGTAGCAGCCCGAATTCTGGAATAGCATAACCCTGCTTAGCCATAAGGGCTGTAATTTTGACAGTTAAACAAAATTCATTGCGTTTTTACGTTGCTGAGCAGACAAATTTTTCGAACTTATGAAGCAATGGATTAGTACCTAATGTCCTTCAAAATTATTCAGATTGAGATTGATCGTGGATAGTCCATCTCTTATGCGTTTCTTGAAGATAGATTTGTTCGTTCTCTTGGCGACTGCAACTGACCAAAACTTAATCTAAACGAAATTATCGGACACGGACGTATCTGATAAGGACATTGGATGGATAAGTAAGTCAATAAACGAATATTTAATTAACATATAGATAACAGGATTATATATTATACTTATCTACACTAATATTATAAAGAGGAAAAATTTGTATTTTTGTTTGTTTGTAATGGATAAACTCAAAAACGACTGAACCGATTTTAAAAATTCTTTCACCATTAGAAAGCTACATTATCTGCAAGTAACATAGGCTATATAACATCACGCTACAACTAAGAGGAGAGGAGCAGTAATGAAAAATGTTGCAAAAACGGGGAAAGTCGCACGGGTAGGCGATTCGACGCGACGGGAAGGGTCAGGGGAACACGAAATTTAACGCGGACGAAGTCGCGGGACGAAGCTATTTATGATAAATGGATAAAATTGCTTGTATCAAATCGTACGGTACCTCTTAGTTTTTTCTCATCCCCCTAATTTTCTTACCATTCTTGGATCTTTGACGAGTCGTCAGAAGCCCGAAAGTTTGACAGTCGTACCAACGGGGTAACGTGTTATTCAGTAACTGGGTTGTAGAGGTCAGATAGGCAGTCGCTCCTCGTAAAATATTGGTATTCAGCTGCATCCGGTTAGACTGAAACCCGACTCCGAGTCGTCGAATGACGTCTGCCGCTCTTGGGTGGAGCGGGAGGGCGTTTCAGACTTTTACTGACTAAAACCCACCCGTGTTCCTTCAGTTGCCCATGTGCCAGTGCCACGGTATCTCTTTCGAACAAATCTTGTGACCCTGGCAGACATCGGTCCTAGCAGACCCCATCAGTACTGCTGACATCTCTTTGAGGTGCGCGTGGAACATTACGCGCCGTCGACATGTGGCTGGTATTTACCACAAGCCCGCGCCTACGTTGGCCGGGAGTCCGCTATCGACTCCCGACGCCCGGGGCGTCTCCTGCGGCGGCTAGGGACGTGAGGGCGCAGAGACTGCCACTCCCACACGCACTCCGCCTCATTTTTTTCCAGCCAAAATCCAGGCTATCTGACTCATAGGAAGAAAAAGAAGCTACACAATTCAAAACTGAGGACCATTTAAACCAGCTAGCTGTTAATAAGCTATTTAAATTATAATGTTAGGACTTACCTACCTGCTTTACCTATTGCTTAGAATACCTATCCATTGCTGTTAGCAGCATCTATAGTCCGGCTTTCGAGAGAAAGCGTTCTTGACATCCGTCAGTTTCATACAAACGAAAGGACGTGTTCTGCGATTTTGATCTTTATTAGTAACTAAAATGGTCGCACTGACAGGTTTCAGGATCGCATTCTGTCGACGAACGGAGTGTGGAAGATTCTTCTTCACACTTCTATAGAAGTTCCAGCCTAGTCATTCTCCATTTTCATTAAAATTCAGTTGAAATTGATCGTCCAAGAAAAAATTAAAATGATTAAAAGTTGCGCTTCGGATCTGGCCAATGGTCAATCTGGATGGATTAGACAACAGAGATAATATATGTCGGTTTGTACATGATAACGTATGATAGGGAATAACACCAGATAGATAAAATATTTCAATATCATGTCATGATTACAGAATTTGGTGCTTCATGGGAGGGCAAATTATGTCAAGGAAATTAATTAATTTTCCTACAATGAACCATTTAAGTTTTTTTTGGGAAGGGGACATACGCCCCTTTTTTCTCCAGTTACTTTTGTTTTGTTGACTGCTTTAATATTATAAGTGTGCAAGTTTGTGTTTGGATGTTTGTTATTCAATCACGCAAAAACGGCTGAATGGATTTGATTAAAACTTGGCACACAGACAGGCGCGGTCTGAGGGGGGGGGGGGGGGTCCTAGGGGTCATGACCCCCAAAGACAGTCATGCTGTCGAAACCCTGAACGATTTGCCTGTCTTACTATCTTAAAATTGTTCTTACTTGAGCCACAGAGACTCCGATGGACATTTGTAAAAAGATTATAACATGTTAACATGCATTTTATCATGCTGATCAGTAGCGCTTGCGACTACTAGACCAAAGAGGATGTACCTTCCTAAAAATATTCTTCAGTACTCATGGTGACCCCCCCCCCCAAATGTTAGGCTGCGACCGCGCCTGCACACAGATAGTTGTTAATATGGATTAACACATTTTATCCTGATGTTCTAACGGTATCGACTTATGCGGGTCAAACCGCGGGGCGCAAAAAGTGTTTAAAATTTTCGCCTGCAGCTGCTCTTGAATCCAATTTTTCAAGAAATCCTTTTTCAGAATGAGGTTTTTATTATAATGTTTTTAGTTTTGAGCCCTAGGCTTTCAGACAGCGAAATATTTTTATCTTGGATAGAAATATTTTAGATAATTTTGGTCAACCGATAATTGGTTATCGGCTTATTTTGATCGATTAATTACTTAAATATTATTAAAATATTATCTCTTTTCCATTATTAGGTACAGTTTGAATGAGATGGTGCGTGTTTCTGTTATGCGTATGTTTTAAATAAGAATATCAAGTTATTTTTGTTTTTAAAACTTAAAAGTGTTGTGATTTTAAGATTTAGTGTAGTGTGATCGGTTTTACCACCCATGTGAGTATTTTTTTTGTTATTTTATCAGAAGATAATCATATAGTCATATTAAGAAATCTTATAATTAAGTAAACAAATATTTTGTTCAGTAAAAAAAGCGCAACAGTTGTATACTACGTTATATAGAGCCAAAGTCATCACTTGACTATGAACTTCGATCTTTAAAATATCGATGTACTGTATTCATAGAGTTCCCTATGATGATTTATTCAATTGAAAATGTGCAAAGTCGCGATCGAAAATTCGAAAAATCGTAACAGCAAGTTTTCGAAGTTCTGTAGGTACATCGCTTTTCGATTTTCCGTATAGTGTCTACACCACATTTCGCCAGTTTTTATTATAATTTCCTCTCACGTACATTGGGTGAGAGTTTATTGCCAATGAAAGGGCATACGTTCAAATTCTGGGCCTGGGCTGTTACTGTTACTGAATAATATTCAGTTGAATCGGCAATATTCAGTGAATATTGCCTATTCAGCAAACCTACTGTCACTTTGCCCATTGTCATCCCAGCATACGTGCTTGCGACTACTAGATAAATGAGCTAGTCTTGAGACAAATTTTGTCAAAAGAGTTCAAAATTGTATTTCCATTTTCAAACAATACATATATCTATGCAAATAAATAAAATTGAAGTGTCTGTTTGTAATTTCAAACTAACAGCTTTTCACTAAATGGATATGAAAGTATATACGGAACTTACATCAAAAAATCGTTTTTTTTTGTCTTACTGTTCGCCTAATCTCTGAAAAGGCTGGACCGATTTTGACAGGACTTTCACTGGCATGTAGGTAGTTTATATTATAAGAAGTAACATAGGCTACTTGTTGTTCTGGGAGCACGTTGCCGTAGGATAATTTCCAATATCATTATCTACGCAAGCGAAGCCGCGGGCAGCAGCTAGTTTGTAATAAAATAAAGTCCACGTTCAACGCCGAGAGTTGAAAATGGAACAGTGTATTTTTCGAACCGCTGGGATGTACTCTGTTGGATTGTCAATGTTCGGTTTAACACCGACAGTTGAAATTCCAGTGCGCAGTAGAATACTGCCCCGATATTTTTTATGTCCTTGCTAACATAGTCTAACTACGCATAATCGTTACCGTGAAAAAAAAACTGACTGAAACCAATTGTTCAAACCATTGGTTTCAGACAGAATTCCAAGCCTTTTTAGCGAACGAAGATGAAGTTGTACAAAATGTTTAAGAATTTGCAAATGGTTTTTGGCCCTACATGCCTTAGTAGCCCCACTTCTCAGAAACCAGTTAAGATGCTGGTTCAAAGTAAAAACTTTCTTTTTTTGCAAAATAGTTGGCCAAACCTCATCTAAAACGATTCCAAATTTCAATTTTAGTTGTCCTTGAGATATCCAGCTGTGACAGACAGACGGACATACAGACTGAGTCGCACCATAATGGTTCATTTTTAACATTTTTGTATGGAACCCTAATTTGTAAAACAGACATAAATGTCCTTCCCTTTCACCCTGCCTGATGCCATCCTGGATGGCATTTTGTCGGATCTACCTTTCATTATCTTAAGTAAATAAATAGGCTTAGCAGTATCAAGCTAATTAAGCAAGTGATTAATGATATCTGAGTATGTAAATACGTGTGGTGTTTAATACTAGATCGTATTTATCTGACACTTTCACTGATGTGGTGGTTTTACCCATTCTACTTAATATAAGTCTAACGTACACGGTCTAGAAGATACCTACAAGGTTTTTGACATTCATTGCGTTATTTGCGTTGTTGAGCAGACATTCTTTTCGAACTTAAGAAGCAATAGATTAGTTGATGAAATTGGGCCCACAGCTGCCATATTTGCAAAATTATACCTAATTCAAGGGCACACTGCAGTCGAATGCGCATCGCCTAAGCTTATTTTTACTAACTGATCCGGAGGCGAGGTAATGCCTTTACGATACTTATTATAAATGTCCGTTGCAATAAAGAGTTTCATAGAAATATTCCTGAACGTCTCGTGTTGAGGCCATGCTTTTTCCATCATACATGTATGCTGAGCTTTAAACGTTACTGACGTAATGTGGGCAAGCTTTATACCTCTTCCTAAGTACTCGGAGAATACTGGCGTCATCCCATTTCTTCCCGTGGGTTTCGTAACAGGCGACTAAGAAACTTACTAGAGAATGGGCAGCAGCGTTCTCTATGCATTTTACCACCATATAGCAATCGCCAACTCCCCCTTTTTTATCGTGTTCTAATCCTCATGGCTGTCCTCCACCCCGGGGTGAGTGGGTGGGGTCTGTCAGACGCTTACTGACTAAAACCACACGGTGTTCTGCAGCTACCTTTATCGTTTCCATAGTTCTTTCTCAATTAGCAGCCTCCTCGGTGTTCCCTTTCTTCCTATCTTATCCACCCACGTCCCAATGATAAATGATTTTATTTCGTTAAGTGGGTTTGTATGTCTGACTACTTTGATAAGATTGGCCGTAACGAACTCAGAGGTCACAGTCTCTTTTCAACTTCAGAGGCGTAAGTGTGTAACACACTAACAGTAGGAATGGCTTTCATATTGACAGTTCTACACCATCCATTGCGTAATCTACTATGTTGATATTTTACGAACATATTAAGCAATGGATCCTTCAAAAAGATAAAAATTCTGATTGATAGTGTGTTACGCAATTAGAGTGTAGACATAATCTTGGGCAGAACATGTGAAGACCATGTTCATTGGTGTCTGAAATGGTCTTTCGAGGAAAGAACCACACAGATTGAGTGGATCTGTCTCATCAGTGCACGCATTAATCAGGTAATTTTGCACCTCTGTCTATTTAAACTTTTAAAAACTTGCAGAAACGATGCCGCTCACACTGACGGCTAAGCTGGTGATCAGTGTCGTGGTCCTCGGCGTCATAGGGGGCATGACAACCACCATAGTTCTACTAGTCAATGAAGGTACAGACAACGAGGAAACCGTACCTAACCCAGCGACCACGCCGCCCACGGCTGCGCCTACGACGGAAGAAAGTGACTTGCCTTACCGAGTGGGGGTCGGGATTGCTGATATGACGGGGCCTTGTGCGGATATTACTTTTGTAAGTAACCTCTGTTGTTTTAGTGATTATACTACATTTGAAGAAAACCTGATCAGTTAGGGGTAAAAATATATTTTTGTTTTGTTCATGAGAAGAGTAACATAACATCAGAACATTATGTTATCTTTCTTATTTCTACTTTGGTGATGCTTCCCCGGATGAGGTCTTAAAAGCCACGAGGAATAGCGTCAAGTGATGTCCCAAGCGATTGTCTCGCGAATTCATTTGCGATTATTTGTTGTGGCTTGCCGATATTACCTTTAAGCAATATTGTAATTACAATTCCATAGAACATATGTACATTCCCTTAGTTAAGCTTAAATAAAGGTGAAAAAGTCATAAATGACAAAAAGATTAGTTCAATATTTAAATTACACTACAACTACTTATAAGATTCATGATAATGTTGTTGATTGCAGATGGGTTACGCAGAAGTGGGTCAAAGGGGACGAGGTCTCCACCTGCGCCAGTTCGCCAGATCCTTCATATTTGTGAAGGGAAACACCAGGGTAGTGCTGGTCACTGCTGAGGTGCAGGCTGTCGGCATTGCCGTCAGACGAGAGGTAAGGAATGCTAGACGATTTATTTTTTGCTTTAATGGAAGTCTGAAATGAAATATGAATAAAGTTATAGTAGAAATATGGCTCATGTAAAATCTCCCAATAGCCAATGTGTCCCGTGTGGTGCCGGACTAAAGAATAGCACCATCCCATTTCTTCTCGTGAGTGTCGTAAGAGGCGACTAAGGAACTTACTATAGAATGGGCAGCAGCGTTCTCTATGCATTTTGCCACCATACTGCGATCGCCAATCCGTCTGCCAAGCATGGTGATTATGGCAAACGCTCCGAATTTGGGGAGGCCTATGTCCAGCAGTGGACGTTTTATGGCTGAAATGATGAATGATGAGCCAATTATGAATTGCTGAGCGTGTCATGTTTAAGCAGAAGTCTTTTATCATGACGTGGGGCTAATAAAACACAAAGCAAGGCACCGTTGGAGTGGATACAGAGGCGCCACGGCGTCCTCACCTTCCGCCTGACGCAGGTTCTCACCGGGCATGGGTGCTTCGGTGGGTTCCTGTCAGGATAAAGCGGGAGGAAACACCCGGGTGTTTCCATTGCGAGGATCGTCTGGAGGACACGGTGGAGCATACGGTGTAGGTGTGCCCAGCCTGGGCGGAGCACCGCCGTGTTCTCGCGGAGGCGATCGGCGGCGGCGACCTCTCGCCTCCGGCCCTGGTGCGAGCCATGGTACGGAGCGAGAGGGCATGGGAAGCTGTCACCTCCTTCTGCGAAGCAGTAATGCTCGTGAAGGAGGAGGCGGGGCGCGTGAGGGAGTGGCAGTCTCTGCGCCCTCACGTCCCTAGCCACCGCAGGAGGAGACGCCCCGGGCGTCGGGAGTCAATAGCAGACTCCCGGCCACCGGAGGCGCGAGGCGGCGAGCAATGGGTAGCTCGCCGCCCGGTAAGGACCAGGCTCGGGTCAACGGCGCGTAGTGTTCCACGTGCGCCTCAAAGAGATCTCAGCAGTACTGTTATACTGTAGGTGTCTGCTAGGACCGATGCCTGCCAGGGTCGCGAGATTGTTCGAAAGAGATACCGTGACCCTGGCACATGGGCAACTGAAGGAACACGGGTGAGTTTTAGTCAGTAAAAGTCTGACACGCCGTCCCGCTGCGCCCAAGAGCGGGAGACGTCATTTGATGATTTCTCATCCGAAAAAAAAAGCAAGGCACGGTTGACATAGACGTTTTGAATTATGCAAAACGATTTACCATTTAATCATTTTATACACCCAGGTAGTGAAAAATCTCCAGGACCGGTACGGTGACATGTATTCCTTGAGGAACGTGATCCTTACCGGAACCCATACGCACAGCGGCCCCGGAGGTCACATGGTGGACTTTATCCTGGACATCAGCATCCTCGGCTTCTCCCGAGAGACCTTCACTGCTTATGTTGATGGAATTACCAGGGTAAGTACAGCTAGTTGTTACCATTTTTGGAAGTAATCGTTGCCGCAACGTGATCCTACTTAATTTTATACAACAGTATTCTTTAGTGAGTAATAGTGACTGTTAGTAGCATAATGTCTAGCACCTTCATTACGAAGTTTGAATAAAGTTTATATATGGTCCTGATTACCTCTTTACCCACATAGATTAGTATTCATAAGCTGTTTTAATAATTAGCAGCTTGATAAAACGTCACTGCTTTGCCAATTATTACAGGCACGACAGGTGTAGTATTTTAGATGGTATTAAATTTTCATTTTTAACCGACTTCAAAAAAAGGAGGAGGTTATATGTTCGACTGTATGTATTTTTTTTTTTTTTTTTTTTTTATGTATGTTCACCGATTTCTCCGCCAATTGTCAACCGATTTTGAAAATTCTTTTTTTATTCGTAAGGGTATACTCCTGAGGTGGTCCCATATTAATTTTGTGAAGATTTGATGTATACTTTGGGAGATAAACGAAGGAACTCCTCAAAAACAAACAGTACACGTAATGTGATTTGGATATTGTACTAAAGATCAAAAATAATTGCTGGTTCTATCTATCCATCCGTGGTGAACTAATTATAGTCTTCGAAGATACTGCATGGAACTCCTCATCGGTGAACAGTACATATAGGAACTTACAGTGAAAGGTTAGAAGGTTAGGGGATAATTCTTTGAATATTTTTTGTTCGAAAGGGGTTTATTCCGAAATGGTCCCATATAATTTTCATATAGATCTGATGATGAGTTCCGGAGACAGACACCGGAACTCTTTAAAAAATGATAGCAAATCAACCGCGATTTCTGCTATCGCATAAATATGCATTTTTTGTTTGGAATGAGTGCGGGGTTGAATACCACAACTAAAAATTTAAAAATAAAAACTTTTTTACAAAAAAAAAACAACCGACTTCCTTAAAAGCACTACAAAGTGAAAAATAACTTTAATTTCGGAAGTCGGTGGCAAAAAAACCATAAATACAGATCCTAAGACACCGACTTCCGAAATTAAAGTTATTTTTCACTTTGTAGTGCTTTTAAGGAAGTCGGTTGTTTTTTTTTTGTAAAAAAGTTTTTAGATGGAGGATTTTGAAATACAACAGCTTTGCAAACATATTTCAGAGTATAGTCCGCGCGCATGAGAATATGGCACCAGCTCGACTGTTCTTCGCACAGGCGCAAGTGACGGACGCTCACAAGAACAGGTCCCCCTGGTCTTATGGACATAACCCAGATGAGGAGAAGGCTCGGTAAGTGGCGAACAGTGAATTAAGAATATAAGAACGTATGAAATCGAAAAAACTGCATCTAATAAGATAGCGTCAGGTTGAAATAGAAGAAGAATTAGACGAGCATTTTCGGTCTAGGTCGGGTTTCTATTATACTGTCTAGTTTTTCATTTACCCTAAGCGTCAAAATATCTGATTTTATGTTTGGACTATGCCGATGTCGAAATCGTCGAGGGGGTTTTGCGTTAACAATTTTGCTGATCAGTTGTTTACCCCCCAGTGGAACATTCCCTCACGAATTTGTTATCGTTTTGATAAATGATTATTCACCTTCAATTAATTCTAAATCTCTCCCCAGCTATGAATCCAACACAGACGACATCCTAACTCAAGTGAGGATCGTGAAGGAAGACGGGAGCCTCCATGGGGTGATGAACTGGTTCGCGGTGCACACTACCAGCATGAACATGACCAACCGGCTGGTGTCTTCAGATAACTTGGGGTACGCTGCTCTGAGGATGGAGAAGGAATTAAACCCTAGGAGTATGGCGGGAAAGGTTGGTAGAAGGATTTAAGGATCGACTTATACTTTTCATAGGTAGGGACTTTCATGTTTGAGAAGCTTTTATAAGTTTTATTATCATAAAACTCAGAATCTACGCGTGTTTACTAAGTAGATAGCAAACGTTGACATTATATATGTTCGCTGAGGCACGTACCGACTGCTTCAGTGCTGTACGTCGTAAGAAGGCGGCGTCGCTGCTAAATAGACTCCGTGGCAGCCCCAACAGCATTCTACGCGTTATAGCCGGGAGACAGGACAGCCCGTTGGTGACGTCGATTGTCACCTGTACACTGTCTGTGTTATTAGTTAAGTACTAACATAGATTAAGACTATTGTTACTAACCCAATGGATTTTTGCTATCCGATCAAATAAATAAAATAATAATAATAATTAAAAGATCCATATTTTTAAGCTAATATAACTGCCAGTTACAAGACAAGATAATCAAACCAAAGCAACTATGTTGCTTTCCAACTGTTTGGCACAGGAACCAGGGTTTTCCCATAACGACAACCATTGATAGGCCAGCCGGTATAACGATGAAATGATTACTGGTACGCATTCCCTGAAATATATTCCTTGCCTTCGAAAACCCACGGTAAATCACCTTTGAAAACCCATGGAAAAACACAGAGTAGTCCAGGTCGTATCTAGGACCTCGCCACAGACAAAAATAATGACGTCAAACAACTTGTTCCAGCCGAACATAGTCGCCGGGTTCTTCTCCTCGAATCAGGGCGACGTGTCTCCGAACACACGTGGTGCTCGCTGCGAGTTCTCTGGCAGAGAGTGTGACCACCAGTTCCTCATCTGCAACCACATGGAGAGGTGCTTCGCCCAAGGACCTGGTGAGGACATGTTCGAGAGCACCAAGATTATCGGGACTGCGGTGTTCAAAGGAGCTTGGGTGAGTGGGTAAAGATTTATGTTGTGTAAATAACTTTATTCTCTTATGAATACAAATTTATTCGATTACATGTAATTATGGAGGCAATTACATCGCCACGTCCGAATAACACATCATGCAAGCATAGTTTATCGAACGACTTGCTAAAGACAATACAACGTGCAACGTCCCAACATCAATCATCGCGCAGTAGCTCATCAGACACAACATTTTCTCTCCATTCTAAAAACCCTCCATTTCTATGAAGAATGAATTTTTCTCGAATCATGGGGTCAACATATTAAAATCTTCCCTGATCTTAAAGAGAAATTATCGTCCCTAGTTAAGTCCGCTTTACTCAGGAAAGTAACGGAAGTAAAATATAATCGCTTAACAAATATTTGTAAATTGTTTCCAGGAAGCCCTGAATTCTCCTGGAGAGGAGTTGACGGGACAACTAGCAGTGGTTCACCAGTTTATGAAGATGTCTGATGAAGAAGTCTTCAAATACGACCCAGTGGCGCAGACCTTCGTCGTAAGTCTACCGCTATGCTATAGGTTGAATAGATCATCGCTGTTCGAAAGTATCGCTGCTTAAAGACTCATGCAGCATCAAAGAGGTTGTTGATGGGCGGTCAATAATTTGGTTGTGGTTAGAATTTATAAGCATACCGTAATGGTATTAATGGTATTCTTACTAAGGATATTGTACATTTTAAATGTCTTACTTCGACCGGTTCTGTGCCTCCCGCATCCAGCGGATTCCTGCGGCCTTCACAAGGTCATCGGTCCACCTTGTTGCCTTACAACTCTACGTCTTCCAGTACGCGGTCGCCACTCCAGTACCTTTCGGCCCCATCAGCCATCTGTTCTGCGAGCAATGTGCCCTGCCCACTTCAGTTTAGCAATTCTTCGGGCTATGTCGGTTACCTTGGTTCTCCTACGGATCTCTTCATTTCTGATTCGATCGCATAGGGAAACTCCAAGCATAGCCCTCTCCATCGCCCTTTGGGTTACTTTCAGCCTTCTAATAAGGAGCTTAGGGGAGGCCTATGTCCAGCAGTGGACGTCATGCGGCTGAAATGATGATGATGATGAAAAGCCTTACGTTTCTATACTTCATTCATTTGTATCGGCATCTACACGTACATCACCACTTGCGAGCTACGTATACCACTGACATCACACAAAAATCCTACATCGCGCAAGTAGAGTTTACCGCGCAACTAGCACGATCATTCGTCGGGCAGTTGCTCACCAGGCACAATACTCAATTTATTTTTATTATTTTACAGGGAGAGAGAGTGAAAGGTTGTTATCCGGCAATGGGCTACAGTTTCGCTTCAGGAACGGTAGATGGAGCCAATACATTGAACATAACACAGGTCGGTCAAAATTTACTTTCTTTTTTCAAAATTTAAATAAAGAAAAACAACATTTCAAAGTAACCGAAAACTTGTAAAAACTTGTACCAGAGTTCGAGTGAAACTATAAGTAGAGAGATTTACAAAAAAATTGTCAAGTGGTGGTTTGACCATATCTTTACCTTTCGACTTAAGTGAATGACGATGCATAATGTTCCTGCCTTGGTATAGCCGAACTTCTTGTTTTACTACTTTAGATAGAAATTCCAAGCAAATCGACGCCTCCCACGCATAAGGTCGTAAGGCAAAAAAATCTTTTTCTCAGGAGAGCAATTTTCGTATACGTTTATGCGCGGGAGCGTTTAATAGTTAAGACCATTATCCATTACAAAACTCATTATTTATATAAGATATTAAAATTTTGATTTTAGTAATAGATAATACTATACAAGATTGTTGTAATGGCACAAAAAAACGGTTTTAGTCAAAAACAATGTTCCGACCATCTGCGTGGGGGCCATCGAAATAAAGTCCACTTAGGTTCAACCACGGTTTAAACAAAAAAATCTTGTCGTTTTGTGATGGCATGACTTCAGCCGTAAGATTGTCATGATAGATTTTTGATGATATTGTGAGAAATATGATTTATTCACTTTATGTTTTCCTCAGGGCACACTGGAAGGTCGACCTCTGCTGGACTTCTTTAGTAGTCTAGTCGGCGCGGCGACTCAGGAAGATATTGCCTGTCACGCGCCCAAGCCTATCTTACTGGCTACTGGACGGGTTAGTTTTCTTATTGTTTTTTTCTTATACATAACATAACGCTTGTAATCCCCAAAAGATTAGGCAGGGGTATCTGTAATAGATACACAATTTCGGCCAGTTATATTTTAGTATAATAGCGGGGCCCCTTCAACCGGATATTTTGGGGCCATTTTTCGTGCACTGGGTTATTAACTCTAGGTGTTAAACCGAGCATTGAGAATTCTACAAAGTGCATCTCAGCGCGTCGAAAAAACACTTTATTCGATTTTCAAAACTCTGCGTTGAAAATCCAGTGTGCCCAAAAATCCTGCAGCGATATTATGACGTCCGTGAGCTTCTCATGTCGTTTCAACTTGGTATTAACCTGTGAACCTACTTACCTGCTCCTTAATTACGTGACATCCATTATTTTAATAACTTGACCGTTGAGCTCATCACAATCTGAAACATTTTTCAGGAGCTGATGTTCAATTGCTAATGCATTGTTTCATATGTTCGAAAAGTGCATCTGCTCAGCAACGTAAATAACTAATGAATGTTGTTGAACTGCCATTATGGAAACCATCCTACTGTTTGTGTTCAGCAACAGCAATTACACCTGGGACACGAACATTTTCTATTTGTATTGTATACTAACGGTATACAATAGAAATAGAAAATGTTCGTGTCCAATAGATATGTGGTTGACTTAGCCAGCATATACATATGTATGCTTTTTATGTTGCAAAGCTTCATATATCTTTCAGATTGTATTTTATTCATTTATTTATGTACACACAAAAAAATTATAGAGTAAGATTGTATTTAGCTGACTACTGAAGTTGACTAAATTAACACCATTATCTAATTAACAGTAGTTAGGTAAAGATAGAAGAGCACACCGGTAATTTTAATTAATTATTTACCTCAACATTATTATTGCAGGCTAACTTCCCTATCCCATGGCATCCTCACATCATATCAGCTACCCTCATCTGGTTAGCAGACCTGGTGATCCTGGGTGTGCCAGGAGAACCTACCACCATGTCTGGAAGGCGCATGAGGTCCGTGGTCGGAAGCGTGATGGAGGCCAATGGATTTGAACCCCGAGTGGTTGTGTCAGGGCTGACTAATGAGTACATACATTATGTTGCTACTCCTCAGGAGTATCAGGTTAGTACAGCTGAATGCAGTCGAGAGAGCAGTGGTGATTCAGGGGTAACGACCCCAACTTACAAGTTTACAGGTCGTAGCTTCAAACCCATGGTCGGCCCTTTACTATGTGTAAATAATTTCATCACCATTGCTCTCAAAACGGTGAAGTAAAACATCGTGAGGACACTGGCATATCCTAGAACCAAAATTTCAAAGACGTGGTGGATGATAGCCCACTCTCTCTAGAACGGAGGCTTGTGTCTCAGCAGTGGAAACGAGCTTATCAAGTACGTTAAAGATCGTACGTCAATCCTCAACCGTAGGGGCACCTACGGTTGAGGATACTTCAGTAAGTATGACCCGCCCTCTGATATCAGATACACTGATTGGTTATGACATGACTTTCAAGAAAATTCGCGAAAAAGAGTATACTTTTTCGAAATGCTACTCTTTGCTAATGATAATAAGTGAGCTTTTCGCTAACACATATTCGTTTTTTACCAGGGACAAAGATATGAAGCCGCATCTACTATCTATGGACCAAACACCCTGGACATATTCCTAAACAAATTCAGTCAGTTTGCGACCGCTGCTATTCAGGTTAGTACTTACAAAAAAAGAAAGTAAATCTACAAGTCCAATCTACATGGTCACACTCACAGAGGATTGAGCAACAATCAAATGATCACCAAGTAGTATGTCATAGCGATTTCTGGCATTCATCACATGGTGTTCGGACACCTAAGTCAGGAAATAATTTTTATGGTTTCAAAGTAAAGAAAATCAAGTGAGTGACTGGACAAACCTTGCTTTCATGTTTTACTTTTGTTTGTGTCTGAAGTTTGGTTTCATGGAAAGTATACATAATTATGTATACTTTTCATGAAACCAAAAAAATCATCAATCACGCCTTGTTTTCTTCACGCATTGGGCAGAGGTGCACCTTATGGTACAACTATATTTTGCCAGTTATTCGCCAGTTATGTCACATCACATCAGCAGCCTATAACGTTCCCACTGCTGGGACACAGGCAGTTATGTTTAAGTTCCATGTAACAGGGAGCGAGCCTAAGGCCATAAACTGGGCACAAATCCTAACTCCTAGCTTCTGCTGAGAAATTCTAAAAAGTAAAATCCAATAATACTTTGCCCGACCTGAGAATAGAATCCAGAGGGGTAATTGTGGAACTTTTTATTGGTAGGAATTGGTTTAATATTCATAGTTAAACAACATTCATTGCGTTATTTACGTTGCTGAGCCGACAATTTATTCGAACAAATGACGCAATGGTTTAGAAATAATCTTCAATCCCGTTCAGATTCTGATAAATTGTGTGTTTCGCAATTAGCGTGCAGGACCTCAAGCTTAGCAGTAGCGCTTGCGACCACATATACTATAGGTACACCTCTGCCCAACCCTTTGTGGAAACAAGGCGTAATGTTACGTTTTGTCAAAGTCCCAAGACCCGCTACGTCATCTTTTCTCCAGGGTACCGACGTGCCAGCCGGACCAGAGCCGGCAGATCACCGTAACCGGTTCCTGTCCCTCATCACGCCCGTGGTCTTCGACACGGCTCCCACCGGCGTAAACTTCGGACGCTGTCTGGAGCAGCCGAAGCAGAGAGTGCGGAGAGGAGAACTCGTTTCTGCTACCTTTGTAAGTAGAATGTTATTTCTATAAACATACATAAAACACACCCGTGTGGTGCCGAACGTAAAGCAGCCCCCCAAATTGGGTGGCTTTGACCATCAGTGGACATCTTACGGTTGAAATGATGATGATGATGATGATAAAATAAACTCACGCTTTCTTCCCACGGCAGAACTTCAGAACTACAACTGCAATTTTATCATTTCTGCACTGCAGTATTTGAGGTGCGGCACTCTTGTTCGGCTCACTATGATTCTGCACAGCCGTCAGCATAATCATCATCATCATCATTTCAGCCGTCAGACGTCCACTGCTGGACTTAGGTCTCCCCCAGTTTGGGGGGCTTTGCCATAATCGCCACGCTTGGCAGGCGGGTTGGCGATCGCAGTATGGTGGTAAAATGCATAGAGAACCACGGAATAAAGAATCTTTGTTCTGTGTAGAGAACGCTGCTGCCCATTCTCTAGTAATAGATATATGTATTTACGTTCCGGTAAAACCGCTCGGATTACGTCAAATTGTGCGCGAGCAGACCCGAAAATGATTCAGTGAGGGTAGATGCTGAGTATGCCGCAGGTGAGCAGCGGTAGCCCAGTCGTCCATTCTCCGTCCGTCCCGGTAGTCCAGCCCATTTGGAACAGAAATTAATATTTGATGTCAGAGTAAAAATATATCTATATTAATGTATCATTCAGGTGGCAGCCAATCCTCGAAATGATTTGAAGCAGGAAGGAAGTCACGCCGTGGTGGAGAGGTTCGACTTGACGGAATGGGTGGTCGTCGCTAACGACGCTGAATGGGACACCAAGTGAGTATACCTTAAATTCCACCGTCTACTGCTACGTAGGATGTGCACGGAGAGGTTTGCCGCGATAGCTCCTCGATGGATTAGTTTCCCAGCCACGCATCTATGCGTAGCGTGGACCCTAGTCTCAAAACTGCAGATTTTGCATTTCTGCGTGACACTTTGCTTATGTGACTCTCCAGTTGCCAACTATTACAACAAAACAAGAAATTGTGGAGACATTTTCAGTCATCGTTCTGTTAAAAAATATATTAATAAAGCATTTAAATTCTCATTTCGTTTTTCTAATCCAAACGAAGCGATCTAGACACACGGTAGCGTGTCAAGCCAAGTTCAAGTAATAGAACTGGCGAGCAGCACTGTGTGTAATATTACACGAACCATTTGGAACCACTTTTGACCCCCTCATAACTCAAAAACTATTTCACATAAACGTGTCAAATTTGGCTCATATATTGAGACTTACAAGATACATATGTGCTCCAAATTTTATAAACACATCTCAAACGGTTATTTAGATATTAACGTCCAAAAATCGACATTTTTATCACTGACTGACCTATAGATCAAAACTCTAACCCAGTTCCAGGACACCTAGGAAGTTGAAATTTGGCATGCAGATAGGTAATTAGGTGAATATATAGGAATAATTCAGAAACTAGTAAATTTTTATCATTTTATTATAATTTTTCACTTAATTGGTTCTATTAGGAACACTTGTAAGAAAAACCATTTGGTATTAATTTTGTTATAAATAAGTACCTACTAATCATTTATGTACAAAAAGTAATGATATCCCATCAAAAATATAAATGTGAAATGACAGCCAAGTTCAATATTGTGATAAATGCCTTGGTTGTTGACTTCAACGACAAAAGAAGTGAGATCTAAATGGGTGCTAAGTTCAATGGTCAGTCCTGAAATTTATTTATAACTACATAAAATATCATTTCTTTGTATAACTTAGGATAATATATTATAGCCTAAGGTCTGACTTGGCTAGTTTTCATATACGAATTATACGAATACGAATACTATAATAATAATACGAATTATAGCCTTCGCAAGTTCTAAACCTCTTGTCGGTTCTTATTTTATTATTCAGATTTGACTTGCTGGTAGAAACTAGCCATCGAATATAATAATTCGTATATGAGAACTAGCCAAGTCAGACCTTAGGCTACAATATATTATCCTAAGTTATACAAAGAAATTATATTTTATGTAGTTATAAATAAATTTCAGGACTGACCATTGAACTTAGCACCCATTTAGATCTCACTTCTTTTGTCGTTGAAGTCAACAACCAAGGCATATATCACAATATTGAACTTGGCTCTCATTTCACATTTATGTTTTTGATGAGATTCAATTTAAACAAATGTATAAAAACCTAATTGTTAATTAAAAACTCATTGTTTTATCGTATTCACACAGGTAATACAGGTGGTTGGGGAGATATTAGTACACACCATTGGTAACACAGCGATGATGACGTAGACTTGAGTCACCAACTTGACCACTATGTCTCGAAATGCTTCTGGCGTAATATATTATTATACCATGACGTGGACTATAATGTCCCTTACATGTTCATATAAATTAAACTATGTTCACTAAGTGCATAAATATCGTTCAATCATTTAGAGTTATAAAAGTTCAGAATGTCGCCTTAAGCATTATCAGAGGCGAATGCTGCTAAGTTTCGTTTTGTGATAACCTTCTATGAATTCACCACATCTTATAGCCTCCATTAAAGGTCTCTTGGTCCACTAGTAGTCAGCCTCGATACCCTTGCTGTCTGAATAATCTCCTGACCACAGTATCAGCTATTGTAGTGCCTAAATTGCCTAATGCGGAAATATACTTATAGTTTCTTCAAATAAATCGGATTTCCTTTGTCAGGTTCATGTGGGAGCGTGTATCCACGATCGCAGGCAGGAGTCGTGTGACATTTGAGTGGAGAGTCCCGGAGGACGCCATCTTTGCCCCGTACCGCATCGTGTACTACGGCGCGTCCAGGGCACTGAGAGGATTCACCAGACCATTCCAGGGAATTAGCGACAGCTTTCAGGTTTATGAATGACGTGAAGAGTTATAAATTTATAACCATAAAGAGTGTTAGATAAAGAAATGACAAATATATAGATGCTACATCACAATATTAATGTGTGGCCATGCGTTTGAATTTAAAACATCATTTATTTTTGTCCATTGATTGAAGTTGAAAAGGAAAGAATGATGTTTTAATTATGTGAATTTATAATTATTAAAATATGTATAGATATTAAATCTTAAAGACCTCTTAAACATAGTCTATTTATTCTTGCTGCAATTTTTGCCAAGTATTGTAGCTTGAAAGAAGAAAAGGCGCAACAAACGTACTTAAGCCTTGAATTCAATTTGAATGTAAATATTTAATATCCTAGGCATAAGTTAGCTGTCTATTAATTTATGCAAGGGACTATCACATTATTATGAATTATTTGTATTATTGTATTTTAAATATAAGCCTTTTATAGGTAGGTAGGTAGGTACTGTAGGGACATACTGCATTTATGTTGTGTTATGTTTTATTTAATACCTAGTTTTAATGTACAGCGTTATAAGATATTATTAAACGTAACTTATTTCAAAAACAAATATCTGTTTATTATTTAATTACTACACCTATTTCTTAAACTAAGAATAGTAAAAGTTAGATTCTAACTTTTTACTATCCTAAGTTTCCGACATTCCAATATTGGCGTTGGATTATGCGTATGAAAATCTAAGAGTTAAATATTTAATGAAAAATAACGACCATGAAACTGCAGATGAACATTCAAATGGTAGGTATTGCTCATTCAGTTTGTGTTTTCTCTGATTTTGCATCACCGTCAAAATCAAAGTGATCTTTGTTTTCGTTATTATAAGTTTCCTTTTGAGTTACTGCCACTAACAAGTCTGTCCATATCACTCGTTAAAATAAGGTTGCTTTTGGGTTGCTGCACTTGCTGCTGTTAGTGGTAAAATATAGTGAATGGAGTGTACTGGGTCGTTCTTCTTTTTTACCGACAGTGAAAGGAAGTTTTTCTGTTTTTTTTTTTTTGGTTTTTGAACCACCCATAATTGTGGTTTATGTGTGGGATTAAAAAAAAATGCATCTGTGTTTTCATTAGGACTAATTATTTTTTTTCCATCCGGCTAGTTTTTTTTTTAGTGTCTGTTTTAGAAAAAAATAATGTGACAGAGTGGCCTTTTTCTGTGGAGACCACATTTCGGCTTATCACTCTGTAACGGCATTCTACGGGAAAAAGACGTATTAAATATGCTGGTTAGAGAAAATAAAAATGACATAATAGTAATAGATAAGAAAAATACGGACGTTTATTTGAACCAAATTAAAAAACCGTAAATATCAATACTCCAACGAGATGCCATAACAAGACGAAGGACAGACCGTTGTCGGTAAAAAGTAGAACGACCCTACTATGTATTTCGTGAGTTCATGCTTATTGATACTTCTTTGTGTAATGATGTAATGATTACCCATAATTCCAAAACCATATTTGTACGCCGGAAACGGTAGAATATTTGGAACGTAATAATCTACATAACAACTTTGTACAATATTCTGACAAATAAATGCTTTCTTTCTTTCTTTCTTTCTTTGTATTGTCATGGTGTCGGCACGCTGAACGTTATCGTTATCAGTAAGAACTCTTGTTAAGTTGAGGAAATAATCAATGTTAAAATTTCTCAACAGGATCAGTTTTTATCCAGTGCGCAAACTGTAACCATGAATTCAGCATATCATTCTAGACCCCCCAGCGTAGAAAATTTTCGTCGGATATACAAATTAAAAATCAGCTGTTCCATACATTTTGACCCTGTAGGTATT
This sequence comes from Aporophyla nigra, assembly GCA_947507805.1. Taxonomy (NCBI): domain Eukaryota; kingdom Metazoa; phylum Arthropoda; class Insecta; order Lepidoptera; family Noctuidae; genus Aporophyla; species Aporophyla nigra. Next base: position 23,017,669 of record OX382301.1, read on the forward strand.
GCATTTTTCTATGAAACAGCTGATTTTTTTTGTAAAACCGACGAAACATTTCTTCGCAAGGGGTTCTAGAATGATATGCTGAATTCATGGTTACAATTTACGCACTGGATACAAACTTATCCTGTATACATAACATTGTAACAACTCATAACATCACACTTTGTTTTCCCGAAGGGTTATCCATGCAGAGTTGTATTGTAGTATAGGAGTATTGCGAACATAGAAATCAGATACTTGTTTTTGCATCTACTGATTTCAAAGAGCAAATATAAAACATAAAACATTGTGTTGCTGACGGTACGATCAAATTAATATACTTACGTTTAAATTATTTCATATACCTACTGTGATTTTTAGCGAGCTTTAATTATTGTAAAAACTGTTTTGTGATGACTGGATAAAAATAAATACAACATTACAAGCACTTTTTTACCATCAGTACTTTTCTCTTTCTGCAGCTATACATGTAGATAGATATATTGCACCTCCGGTGCAACAACGTCACTTAGGTATGCAAATGTCAAAATTGATCTGATTGTGAGTATGAGAAAAAGTAGCTAATGTACCCCTTTATTAAATGTTCGCTTTAACTTTAATATGAAGTTCAAAGTTGTAGTTTAAATATTACCAGTTAATTTCTTTAGTCAATACATTATAACAGGATGTGGAATTTTCAAACGCTTTTCTTGAAATATTACATCTTTTGCATAAGTGACGTTGTTGCACCGGAGGTGTGATATACGGACTGGGCGAGTTGCTGCTGGGAAGTTTGTTCCGCCACTTCTTACCAGCTTTAGCTTCACCAGAAGGGAGTGGTGAAGGGTGGGCGTTTTGGGAAACTGTCTTATGTAACTTTGATGTTCAAAAAGTGCTGACTCTCCGCCTAGTTTGAATAAATGACTTATGATTTTGATATTTGGGACTAGGGATCAGTATGGACGAAGCCAATATTTAGGTAGTAAGTGTGTGTGTATTTAGTTTTTTTTTTTATTTCATACGGGAAAACAACTAGTAGTATGCTAAAAATTTACAGAAAAAACTTCCTACTATCCTACTTCCTACTTAATATTATACACGCGAAAGTTTGTATTATGGATGTATAGATGTATGGATGTTTGTTCCTCTTTCACGCAAAAACTACTGACCCGATTTGGATGAAATTTGGCACACAGATAGTTTATAACCTGGATTAACTCATAGGGTACTTTTTTATCTCGGTAGTCAGTTTCCGCGGGATATTTTCCGACCTCTACGCGGGCGAAGCCGCTGGCAAAAGCTAGTAACATATAAATTAACAAATATACTACCCACTTCATTTTCCACAGAATTTACGAACCGATGACAAACATTAACTGTAGTCGGAGCAAAAACAAGTGTACACTAGATAGGCCTAAGGCAGTAAGTCCGCCTTCATACCTATTTTTTTGTGCAAAAGCTTTATAATACATAAATAAAATAATAGTTTAAAAAAATAAAAAAACACGCTTCCATTGAAAACCAAGCTAAAAAGTACAAAATAATGGAAAAATAGCGTGGGGTGCAAAAAAATACCTTAAAAAGCACCCCACGCTTTTATTCCATTATTTTGTACTTTTTAGTTTGGTTTTCAATGGAAGCGTGTTTTTTATTTTTTTAAACTATTATTTATTTTCAATCTTTTAGGGTGTTTCGAATTTTGAGACGTATGTCAGCGTAGTTTGTGTCGTATGTCAGCGTAGTTTGTGACGTATGTCAGCGTAGTTTTCGAAGACAGTTTTTTTGCTGTCCTGGTAACCCTGGCAAGGATAATGGCACTTTATGAAATTATTGCATTGTCATCGGTTCTTGACAGGTGTGCAAAGTTTGAATGAAATCTGGTCGTTTAAAGTGGGTCAAAATCGCGCTATAAGCAGTCGGTTACAAACAAACAAACATACAAGTGAAGCTAATATAAAGCGTGTAAAAACACTAGAAACTAAGAATAACCAATTAAAAACTGTTATTTTGTTATATTCTAAAAACTAGTTTATGCATACGGAATCTACTGCTGATCCCTTAAAACTATAAGTATATTATTTTTTAAAGTACTACGGCTAAGAAATAGTATATCGATGTCACTAAATCGTTTATTTTACGTGTCGACTAAGCGATGTAGCGGTGGGTGAGCGCACACCAGCCTTGGATTTACAGAAGCTAACAGACAACAGTATCCTAGTGCGCAGTGTGCGCACCTCCCGCCCATGCAGTGGAGGAACTAGGCAACACAAACTGTTCACTAAGTCAGAGCAATCAAACTTGTTGCGGCATACATTAAATAGAGTCACAGTCTCAAGCAGCGTACGTCTTGACTGTAACGTAAGTAGGTCCACTGGTTACCTACTTGCTTTTTTCCGGAAATCCCTATAATGCAATAATAATAATAATAATAATAATAAATTGTTTATTAATAAAAAAAGGGTCACATTTACAATAAATACGTTAAACAATTAAAATAGAGCAGATTTGCTAATTTGCCTGAACTAGGTAGAACCTGTGTTTCAGGCTACAAATGCAATGCACGAAGATACTTACGTTGAATTAATTCTATAATTTTAGAATACTTAGCGTAACAGGTATTCCAACTCGGTACTGCGTATTTCAATTGCAGTATTACAAGAGACTTTTAAAGTGTAAGAAAGTGGAGGGACTACGGAATTCTCTAGAAGCTGTCATCACAAAACCAAAAATCTGACTGTCAATATGAATGTTCAGATGAAGTTTCGAGTCCAGCTGCACACCAAAATCACGTAGACAAGTAACTTTGTTAATAATGCTATTAGCAAGTCGGTGATTAAAATGAATGACATTTTTCTTTTTTGTAAACGTTATACAATGACACTTAGACAGACTAAGGTATAGTGTATTAGAAGAGCAATAGTATGAAAAAAACTTTTTTGCAAAAAAAAACAACCGACTTCCTTAAAAACACTACAAAGTGAAAAATAACTTTAATTTCGGTAGTCGGTGTCTTAGGATCTGTATTTATGGTTTTTTTGCCACCGACTTCCGAAATTAAAGTTATTTTTCACTTTGTAGTGTTTTTAAGGAAGTCGGTTGTTTTTTTTTGCAAAAAAGTTTTTATTTTTAAAATTTTAGTTGTGGTATTCACCCTGCACTAATTCCAAACAAACAATGCATATTTATGCGATAGCAGAAATCGCGGTTGATTTCCTGTCATTTTTTAAAGAGTTCCGGTGTCTGTCTCCCGAACTCATCATCAGATCTATATGAAAATTATATGGGACCATTTCGGAATAAACCCCTTTCGAACAAAAAAAGAATTTTGCAATGACGGAGTTATGGCCGAACATACATAAAAAAAAAAAAAAACATATAAACATCCGAATTGATAACCTCCTCCTTTTTGAAGTCGGTTAAAAACGATCAAGGTCTTGTTGGAAGTTAATACAGTCCTGTTCATTACAAATTACTTTGAAAACTTTTAAGTCATCGGCATATAGAAGGAATTTGGAATTTCAAAAACAATGTTTTATATCTTTTATAAACAGAATAAACAATAGAGGCCCTAAAATTAACCCTTGTGGCGCTCCTGATGTGACTTGAATACAGCTAGACTTGAAACCATTAATCAAAACCTTCTAGGTTCTATTTGTTATGTAGGAGACAAACCAGCGAAAAATATCACACCGGATACCATTGAATGCGATCTTATCAAGGAGTAATTTGTGATCCACTTTATCAAATGCTTTCTGAAAATCACACAATACACTGCGTCAGTTTGTTGCCTGTTATCAATACTTTCGAAAAGCTATGTTGTAAATTAAAAGAGATTTCTTATAGGTACAAGAATTTAACTGAGTAGGCAAAGATTTAAAACCCAAGACATGTCCATTTATGCTAAGAGATGACCCATCTCTTTGAAGTTGATGTAACATCCGATATGTTTGCGTTATTTCTCTCGTCAGATAGTTTTGGTGTACCTTGGATGTCACTATTTGTGCTGTCACATGATGTGTGGCATCACTGTCCACCACACATCATGTGTAGTGGACAGTGATGCCTTTCCAAAATGATAATATAGGTGTATTGCCGTCTTCTTGACAATATATATAAATGGAATCATGAAATTAGAAATTATCGCGAAACTGTGATAGTAATATCTATATGCTCCTGACTGTACCTATCCGTATTGATCTTGGAGAATGAAAAATAACAGTAGCGTTAACGTTAGGCCGAAACTCGAAATCTCGAATCTATTTGGAATGAACGCTAACCCAAATGAATGGTCTTCCAAATCACTCTATATCGAATGAACGCTATCCCGAATTACGCTTTCCTGAATCACGCTATTCCGAATGAACGCTATCCCGAATCACGCTATCCCGAATGAACGCTATCCCGAATCACGCTATTTAACTTCATTAAAGCTATGCTTAAAATAACTCAGGAAAATGACTTAAACGACAGTAATGATTTGTCACATCCCAAAAAGTCCATTATATTGCTTTGTTATCTAAATATTTTATAGTAAAAATCGTTACGAATTGAGATTTTATGAAGCACACAAATCAAACCATTTTTTAACTAAATTGAAAGGTCTGTTTTCAAGAATCAGCAGCAAGTATTTGTGGTTAGCAGCTAAATATAACAAACACCTTTTATTTGCTTTACAATGCCTAGTTTCCTTTTAAAGCAAGCTCGCAGTCCTGTTCAAGTTGAATGCTATATTTTTGGCTATAGCTTTGATAGCGCATATATTTACAAGCAAAAAAGTCATCTATCTTCCAGTCTAAATGGATGCAGTTGAATACCAGTTTACATAGAGCGACTGCTTATGACCTACTGACAGCCGGGACGAATGACGCGACGAGGCAAAGAGGGGTCTCAATATGTAATGGATGGGATGGTCACCCATCCACAAACCGTCTACGGAAAGCGTAGTTTTAGTTTGTATTTTGTTTAGTAGGAGCGCGGTTTATCAACAATTGCACATCCCATCATTTTGTTGTGTCGATTTAGAATGTTGATAATAAAATGGGTAAACAAACATTAAAATTTCTTATTCTTTAGAACACTTATTATGTTGTTACATCGTTAGTGATAACTTTTATGACTTGCGACAAGATAAACTTTGTGTAGGTAAATATTTTAGTTTGCGTATCTGTGATGCTACGAATAAATATGCGGCATATTAATACTGCCTCTAATTATGACTGCCTTATTGGTCTAGCTGGGTTCGATTCCGAGGTCAGGCAAAGTGTTATTGGATTTTTCCATTAGCAATTCTCAGTTCCAGCTCGGAGCCTGGATTTGAGTCCGATTGCTGGCCATAAAGGCTCGCCCTCTATAAACATAACTGGCGAAATGTTAATGGACTACAGTACATCTCTGCCTAACCCTTTGGGAAAAACAAGCGTGGTGTTATGTTTATGTTCGACGACATTCCTCGGTCTCAAGCTGTTTTTCCCGAATATGTAAATTAAATAATAAAGCCAACCACACCAAACAATCTAATAAGCCCAAGAACGGGCCGATATTCGAAAAATCGAAAAGGAATTTATAGCGTAGCTAGGCAGTACTAAGCAAGGTTAGCATGTAACTGAGAGGCGAACCAATTTAACCAATAGGATAATTGCAAAACACAAGTGAAGTTAGTTGCTTCTGGCCATTCCTCCACACTGGCCGGCACAGACCAAATAAATAAAATCCATTGCCGGATTTGTTAGACGTTCAAAACACTATTTATACTGAAAACCAGCAATCGTTGTAGCTATTTCGCTGTAATAACTACGACCGTGGAGGGTATATCCATTTATAGGTTAGATATTTTACGTTTTTTGTCAAGATATTGATAAGTCAGGGGTCGTAAACTTTCGTGTTGATAATGATATTATCTGTTATGTAATTGTTTGGCTCGGTTCAGTCTGTTATCGTGAGCTGTGCTGGACGCAGTGTTTAAGGTAAGTCATGTTGTCTCTGTTAATTAGTTACGAGCTGTTAAGGATATTAAATTTGATGATGTGGTAAGTTACGTAGGCATACTTAGTTAGATATTTTAAGCAGGCATGTATTCAGTTACACAGTATGACATATATTATTTTAAGTGGCACATCAATGAAAGAAAATGCTCAAACAAGTAGTTTCTTTAAACGAGTTAAGGGCACATCAAAGTAATTTTTTGTTTGCATGTTTTCTTTCGCAATAATTACAAAAATCCTTTTTTCTTTCTTCTGTTCATGATTTTTTTTATGATAATGTCACAGATGGTGGTCCAGTGATAACGGTCGGGATTCACGTCAGTTGTATGTCGTAGACCGTTCTAACGCAGACCGGCGCATTAATTAGTGTGAATAATTTCATAGACCCTGCTCTCAAAACGATGAAGGAAAACATCGTGAGGAAACCGGCACGTCGCAGAACCAAAAACTCAAAGATATGTGACATCTATCAACCCGCACTGGGCCAGCGTAGTGGATTACAGCTGTCCTCGAAGAGAGGAGGCCTGTGATCCAGTAGTGGGAATATTATAGGCTGAATATGTAATATAATGGATGTGCCTCGTAATAGACGACTAAGGGACTTACTAGAGAATAGGCAGCAACGTTCTCTGTACATTTTGCCAGCGACTGTGGCGGTGGCGATATATCCAGCAGTGGACGTTATTCGGCTGGAATTATGATGACAATGTAATGTTACAGATGACTTCAATCAAGCCAATAACGAAAAAGATCATAAACTCGCCAGAAACATGCGTGGATGACAACCTGCGAGGCGTGGTGGCCACCTACCCCTCATTACACCTGCATCCGAAACACAGGGTCATCACTGTTAGGCAAAAGGTAAGCTTAACGCTGTTGTCGATGGCGCGCAGTGTCCCATGTGCACCTCAAAGAGATGTCAGCACAATTGAAGGGGTCAGCTAAAACAGATGCCTGCCAGGCTCACGGATTAGTTCGAAAGATTTACTTGGTACAGGCAACTGAAGGAACACGGGTGGGTTTTAGTCAGTAAAAGTCTTACACGCCCTCTGGCTCCGCCCAGAGACGAAGACGTCATTTGATGATTTCCCACACAGAAAAAGAAAAAAAAACGGTGTTCTTACTTATTGTTTACGTCCCCTATTTATTGTTTACGTCTATGACTTCCCGACAGTATCACCATACCCAATGACAATGTTTGCAGATGACAGCACTTTACTTTTTAATAGCAACGACGTTAGTACATTAGAGGCTGAGATAAATTCTACCTTACTATCAGTTGTGAATTGGTTACAAATTAATAATTTGGTTATAAATTTGGATAAAACAGTTTTAATGAATTTTCAACAAAGAGTTAATAATAATCTGGACTTAAATATTACATACAAAGACAAAATTATTAATGAAACGACTGTGACTAAATTTCTTGGACTAAACATAGAAAATACTTTAAAATGGAATTCACATATTGACAAAGTATGCAGTAAGCTAAACCAACATTCCTATGCTTTACATATGTTAAGTAAGACGGCCAATCGAGCAACAGTCTTAACGGCGTATCATGGTCTAGTAGCCTCAACATTGAGATACGGAATTATATTTTGGGGCAATGCCACGGGTAAAGATATGGTATTTAAGTGCCAAAAAAGGTGTATAAGAGCTATACATAATTTAAAGACAACAGAAAGCTGCAAACCCTTTTTTAAAAACACGAAAATATTGACTATGCCGTCGTTGTACATCTATGAAACGTGTATGTTCGTCAAAAATAATTTACATAAATTTGCTCGAGTTACTAGTCAGCGCCGTTGTGATCGGTTACAAACGGTTGGATCTAGTACTGCGCTGTACAGAAACAGTATCTTTGTGATGGCTCCGAAGGTCTATAACAAATTACTAAAATGTATAAGGAGTGAAAACAGTGTCCGTAAATTCAAAAGTAAACTGTACTTATTCCTAATGGATAAGACATATTACTCTATCGAAGAATTTTTAAATGATACAATACGACATTACCAGTCCTTTAATGTAATTTACCATTGGCATGCATGTAAAAAATAAGTTAATATAATTTATTAATTATTGACTAATAAAATACATTTAATTGACATTTCTTATAATATGACATTACTAAAATTTATTATTAACATGCATGTAAAAATAAACTATAAGTTATTCTTAAAACATATAATTGACATTTTTCTACACGAATATGATTCTTCTTGTATAAATTCAGCATGATTATTAAGAAAACCTAATATATTTGTACACCAATATCATTGGTAGGACATAGAGCTCGACATAAAATTTAAGTATACCTAAGAACTTTATTGTAATACCTGTGTTCACAAATAAAGATTGATTGATTGATTGATAGTTAGGGTATGGCAGAGGTGAATGGAACCCGTGCATTCCCTCGGTTATAATTTAAACTTCAAGGAGGTAGAAGGAGAAGCGACTGTTGTCATCAACAATCGGTTACTGTTCAAGCTGTAATAAATAATTGCAAATACCAGTACAGAACATATCTGGACTCTAAAGTCTGTAAAATTGAGAGAGTAAAATTTGCGTAATACGTCACTGTCAGTAGGAATCGCTTTAATTTTGACAGTTGCACAAAATTCATGGCTTTGTTTACGTTGTCAAGCAGTTTTTTGTTTTCGGATTTATGAAAGAATGGGTTGGCAATAAGTTTCAAAATAATTGAGATTCTGATTAATAGTGTGTTATTCAATTTGGGTGCTGGATGTTACTGTACGATACTCGCAATTGTTTGTTCTTTTGCCATCTTTGAAATTTCCTATTCTAGTTAAGAATGGTACGTAATTAAAACCTCACTGATTTCTTCTTCTTACAAGTGATTGTTATTTTCCAGAGCGACACTGGCAGAGTAGCTGTTCTTGGAGGTGGTGGTTCGGGGCATGAGCCTTTTGCTGCAGGTAAAAAATGACTACATACATACACTCCCGCCTTTTTCCCCATGAGGGTAGGCAGAAACTTTATAACGCCACCTGCTACGATCCTTACATACTCCGTTTGCCTCGTTTAAATTCATAAATCAGCACCCTAATTGCGAAACGCAGAATCTGAATAGGATTGAAGATTATTTCTAAACCATTGCGTAATTTTTTCGAATAAATTGTCGGCTCAGCAACGTAAATAACGCAATGAAAGTTGTTTAACTGTCAATATGAAACCAATTCCTCTAGTCATTACTATCTCCCAATTTTCTTTTCTAACAGGCTTATTTCCAGCATTGGATGTCGTTTAGTTCAGATGAAGATGATGTTGATACGTATTGCGTATATAAACAGCTATATTATTTCTATCAGGTTTCGTGGGAGCTGGTCTTCTGGATGGAGCAGTAGCTGGTGGAGTGTTTGCGTCACCACCGACTGGACATGTCCTGTATGCCATAGCGCAGTTGTACAAATATAATTCAGGTACCAAAATAACTTCATTTTCTTTCTAAAAAGTCTTAATATTGCGTATGTTAATGAATTAATACTTATAAATATCCTTAAAACAAGTCTTAGGTGTATAATTTTGTTTACTTATTAAGTATCTAAATAATTGGTTAGATACTGGAAAGCGATAAACATAGCCCACACACTGTTATTCTGTACATTAAAATCAAAAATATTCGTTTTATTAACTATGCAATAAAGGTACCTATAAAATATACCATACCCGTATTCCCCGAATACGAGCTGCCTGCCACCATGATTTTCTTAAATAGATAAACCTAAACCGCCTAGCCCGATCCGCGAATCGAATCCAAGATCCCACGTTAATTATCATACTAATCGGGTATTGCGACCACTAGACCAACCAACGGTGCAATTGAGGAATTAGGTGGATAACTCATCCTTGCACGGGTAACTTACACAAAACTTAATATTTTCAGGTGGAGTTCTGGTCATCATCGGAAATTATACAGGAGACAGATTGAACTTCGGTAAAGCTATTGAAAAAGCTAAGATTTCGGGAATCAAGGTATGTTTTTTTTTGTGTGGGTGGGATATCATCAAATGACGTCCCGTGTTCTTTCAGTTGCCTATATGCCAGGGCCACGGTAACTCTTTCGAACAGATCTCGCGACCCTGGCAGAATCAAGGTTTGTTAACATGATGTCGTTACCACTTTATAATTACGTACCTTATTTTTATGGTTTCCCTATAGTCTATAGCAATATTGCTTTCTAATGGTTAAAGGATCATGCATAAAATGTCAGGAAAAACCCGTTCGGCGAATTTGGCTGCAATTTTGGAACATTATGTTGCACTATCATTCATTCTCCTGTCTTTATTCCAATTATATTTGGGGTCGCCGCAACATATCTTTTTCTTCAACACTTCTCTATTAGTCGTCATCTCAGTAGTCACCCCCTTTCTATCCATATTATGTTGTACTATGTTGTACCGAAATGTCAAAAACCTAACATGCGGTTTGAATGTCTGTAGAAAAAAGAATACTGGCCAGTTAGAGATAAAGCCAATCTTATGTTGAAGTCTGTAATATGGTTTCTCGATGGTTTATGGTAATACCTCGTTAGGCATACAGAACTTGCCTGCCGGGGTCGCGTGAGCCTGCCGGGGTCGCGTGATTGTTTGAAAGAGATACCGTGAACCTGGCACATGGGCAACTGAAGGAACATGGGTGGATTTTAGTCAGTAAAAGTCTGACACGCCCTCCCGCTCCGCCCAGAGTGGGAGAAGTCATTTGATGATTTCCCATCCAAAAATACCGGCTAAGTGCGAGTCAGACTCGCGCACCGAGGGTTCCGTACAAACCTATAGGTATAAAGTTTAAAAATTTTAAAAATATTTTTATTATATGATATAACTAAAAATTTACGGTTTTCGCAATTTTTCCTTTATCTGTGCTATAAGACGTTGCTTCGTACTAAATTTCAAAATTCTAAATCGACTGGAAGTACCCTTTAGGTTTTGATTCCCTTGCGAGTTTCGAAAATTTGCTGAAATTTGCGGCATAAACGGCTATAACTTTTGATTGCGTTAGCTTAGAAGTTTGATTTTTTCACAGCTCCAAGGGACAGTAGACTTGAGTATTTGATATAAATTTCAGTTTGATACCTCCACGCGTTCCTGAGAAAAAGGGTCTTGACAGACGGACGGACGGACGGACGGACGGACGGACGGACAACAAAGTGATCCTATAAGGGTTCCGCTTTTTCCTTATGAGGTGCGGAACCCAAAAAAAAAAAGGCATACAGAACTTGTTGTGATTGAAGTGATTGCTTTTTGTTTATATTTAGGCAATGACTACTCAATTGGCCGACCGGCTTTTATCTTAAATTTTGTGCGGGATCCTTTCCCTCCTACAAAGCATTCGACAGAATCGTAGATAGTAAATGTTTTTATTTTTAAGAAACTGTTTTTTTCCGAAACAGGTTGAAGGTCTTATTGTTGGTGAGGATGTCGCTTCCAGTCAGAATAAGACAGGAGGACGCAGTATGGTTGGAGAGGTGCTGTTTTATAAGGTAAGATCATTCATTTTGCTTCACGTCTTTGTCTTGAGGGTCCATTGTTAGTTAATTAACTTACCTCGCCTCTCATATTGGTTGTGGGTTAAAATTCGGGAAGCACCAATGTGACTTTGAATTTCATCTCAGGCAACATTAATATTGGTGAAAGAAAATCAGCGAATGGAAACCTGGACTTAAAACAAATCGATATTTTTGAAATCCCTAATCCGCCTTGAGCAAATGCAGTGATTAATGGTCATGCCTTCTCTGTATCAAAAGAGGCCTTTGCCCAGCAGTGGGACAGTTATAGGTAGTTCCTCTCTCGTGTCGAAACATGCTCAAGCATGGCTCATGCTATATCTAAATTCAATCATGTCTTCTGATAAAGTGGGTTAGACTAATTACCATTTATCGGACTCTAATCAGTCTGGGTCCCACTAAACGCTCGACGACATTGCGGCAGGCCGAGACGAAGATGGCAGGACAAGCTTGATACCTATCGAAAGGACTGGCTAGCACTAGCAAAAGACAGAATTCTGTGGAAAAGGGAGAGGGAGGACTTTGCCCAGCAGTGGAACAAAACAAGCTAGTTAGATTAAATTAGAAACAACCAGTCTAGATTCGTCAGGACTACTACAATTACATTCTCGCCGACTTGAGAATCGAACCCATGAAGGACCCCAGGCGTCACGCGTAGTTAGTTGCTTACGACTACAAAGCCACTTCTGAGTAATACGTATCCCAGACTGATATCGTGTTTATTTAATTTCAGTTAGCTGGAGCGTTGGCAGTGAGAGGCTACGACCTGGCGGCTATACGCAAAGAAGCTGTGGAGTTTAACAAGTACATGGCTACCTTGGGTGTCTGCCTGAGTGCCTGCTCGTTACCTGGTAGGTATCGTTTCAATTGAGACACCATAACTATAATTACCCTCATGAAAAAATAAGCGTCGTGTGCGTTTACTAAATTAAGATACCTTCGTATCGCGTCATCTAGTAACTGGTTTGTGGAAGTAAAATAGGCAGTCCCTCCATGTAAAATACGGTAGGCTTTAATCATCTACATCCACTGAGACTGAAATTAGGGACATGACGATGATGTCCCCTATAAATCTCTCCCCAGATTTTGCGGAAATTAGCGACCAGTCATACAAGTTTCATAGAATTTAGGCGAGGATCCTAAGAAACTATGAATCTCTTTATAAGGATTCGATCAGAAACACGTTTATCCTGCAACCTTGCTACCTGAAGAAGAATACTGCAATTAGGTCATTCCATTATCTTCTTTGGACAGGTCAGCCACCACTTTTCGAGATAGCTCACGATGAGATGGAGCTCGGCGCAGGAGTTCACGGAGAAGCCGGCATCGAGAAGATGAAGATGGGTACCGCTAAGGAAGTCGTCGCCATGATCCTTGAGAAGGTTGGTTACGGTTCAAGTTTCAATTTCAACAAAAATAATAGTCACACAGTCTAATAAAACTACACCGTTATATGTAGTCGTGTCCTAAGAACAATAGGTACAAAAACCATAGATACCCAATTTTGAATCAGATCATCCATTTCATCTGAATCAAACCAACATTGAATAGAATGTTCCTATCCACTCGCTTCTGCCAACGAATTTGAAGTTATCAACATGTCTAAATTAGTCATTACTGGATCGTTATGTTTCTAACGATTGTTTTACAGATAATCTCGCACCTGAAGCTGGTCGCTGGCAACCGGGTATTCGCAACGGTGGACAACTTGGGAGGCACCTCCATCTTCGAGATGAATATTATCAGTGCCGAGATTAAAGAGCAATTAGGTAAGCCTTATAAACTTCATGATGTAAATAGGTACCTGAACAGAGCTTGTGGCATTTAGAAAAAAATCTAAATCAATATTATAAAGACAAAAGGTTCATTGTGTGTGGTTCCAGACGTAAAGAATAGCACGCTCCCATTTCTCCCGTGGGTGTTGTAAAAGGCGACTAGGGGACTGAGAGAGAAATAGCAAACTCTTTTTCTCTATTTACTAGAAAATGGGCATCAGCGTTCTCTATGCATTTTACCAGCATACCTACTGCGATCACCAACCCGCCTGCCAAGCGTGGCGATGATGGCAAAACTACAGCTCCACCTACGCAATTTGAAATATAACGGGGTACTTGTTTTTTTACACCCATTTCAATAAAACCATCTCACAATCCCACAGAAAGTAAGAAAATCACAGTGGAGCGCATATTTTCCGGACACTTCAAGACTTCTTTAGAGATGCAAGGCTTCCAGATCTGCCTGCTAAACCTGCCCAAGGATAAGGCAGACCTCTGGCTGGAACTGATGGATGCTCCCACAGGCGGCAGTGCGTGGACTGGAGGGCTGCTGTCCGTCAGAAGTGAGGGACAACATGTGGATGATGATACGCTACTGCAGGCTGATGGGAGAAAGGTATGTAACCCAATGTTTTGTTCTTTCCGTATTAATTTTTTTTTTTAAGTTCAGTCGCAGCTTATTGGATATGACATCTTCCACACGTCTCTATAAGCCGTCATCTCAGTAATTATACTCTCTATATCCTATTTTTTCCTGATCTTCATCTACACTTATGGCTATCGAAATGCAAATTGAAAACGTTCATGTGTTTGTTTCATGTCATCAAACAACATCACAATTCGTACCCATGTCATACACACTCAACTTCTTAGTCACCGGTAAGTAGGTATTTATGTGTCATCATTCATTCTCCTGACCTTACCCCTATTTATTTAGGGTCGGCGCATCGGCGCAGGTCACGGCGTTTCACACCTCTCTGTTAGTTGTCATCTCAGTTGTCACCCCCTTTCTATCCATACCATTATTCACACAGTCCATCCATCGTTTTTTTGGTCCCTCTCTACTCTTATAGCCATCGAGATTTATACTTAAAACTTTCCTCAAGACATTTTCCTCATTCCTCCGTATGACCATACCATGACAACTGATTCTCACATAACTTTTCAGCTATCGGTGCCACTTTCAGACTTCCTCTTATGTACTAATTTCTAATTCTATCGATACTTGTATCACCACACATCCATGTTAACATTCTCATTTCAGATTTATTCACTCCTTTAGTGGCCCAACATTCTGATCCTTAATTCGTGTCAAAAATATTTAACGAGCAAAAGTATAATATATTTTATCTTACAGGGTGCCTCCGGACCAGCCCTTACACCAAAAGAGCAGGCCCTACTACGAGGTAGTTTGTTAGCTGCAGCCGAAGACCTGACCAAAAGTGAAGCATTGCTAAATAGACTGGACTCTGGATGCGGTGACGGTGATTGCGGGATCACGCTGAAGAATTTAGGATTTGGTAAGCTAATTTTGTTTTATTATTTGTCAATACCAAATTGATGAAATCGATGAAGAACGACATCATAATTACGATCTCTGAAGGAAAACACTGACCGTTGAATATTTTTTATTGAGAGTCCTTTCACATTTAAACTTACATTTTGATTTTTCTTCCGATGCTTCCGGGAAACACAGAGCCGGTTGTTGTGGCGATGATTTAGGAAGGCTTGTAAAGGCACCTATAGCAGTGGTCATCAGTCGGCTGACGGACGATGATAGACATATTTTTTTATAGTACCGGAAGGTACTTTAAAGTTTATTATAGTTAGTGGGGAACGGCTTAGTTAGTCGTGATTAGCTTAAAATAATTAAAATTAAAGAAAAATATTCTGTATTTCAGCAATTCAGACATATCTGAAGACAGCTTCAGTGGAGTATCCGTCCAACGTGTTGTGGGATCTGTCAGAAATCGCGGAGACTGATATGGGAGGCACATCCGGAGGAATTTACAGCTTGGGACTGTCGGCAGCTTATCAGGCTATGGCTAGGTGAGTGGTCATCTTTATTATAATTCATAAGTTATGACAAAAAACGCCTATGGTGGTCTCGCCATCGTCCCAACGTTTCGTTCTTTCACATTTTTCATCTGAAAAAGGAACTTACCAAGATGGAATTCAGCCTTCTCGTCCGATAGGTCCCAAGGGTATTAAGACCAGCTGGTATACTCCAAGTCTTAATATTTTCGGATTACCTACGTCACGACTTCTGGTTGCGTAATGTAAAATATCGTATATATTGTGAAAAAAAAAACATTTTTTCTTTGATTTCAGTGCTAAATCAAACGACGTTGCATCGTGGCTGAAAGCTTGGGAGAGTGGTATTCAGGCGATTTCCAAATATGGAGGAGCGGAACCTGGTGACAGAACTATGGTAAGTACTAAAATAGAATGGACAGCGTGCTTAATTTTCCCGAATACAGAGGCAGAGGTCTTTTTAATCAGTCTTATTTTCAACTACAAACACAAGGTAGACATTTGGCGCACCCTGAAAGTGATTAATCAGGCCTATGAGTTCGCGACAAGACGAAACAATAAAACCTTCGTCATCCATGTTCCTAATAGTCTAGCTTATACCTCTTTGCATAGTAGGTATTTCAAACGATGGGCAGCCAGCATCTGTAATACTCACAATTAATAATACTTTAAATATACTATCTCCACAGTTAGACACATTACACAGTGCAGCAGAAGCGTTTAAACAGAACCTGAGTGCAGACTTCAAAGTGTTGCTCAAGAAGACTATCGAAGCGTCTGAAACGGGAGCCAAGGCCACCGCTAAGATGGTTGCGAGGTGAGATTCTTAGTCCATAATAAGTATAGAAAATACTTACCAGTCCCCATATTGTCCACGAATTCGCCTGCATTGAATTCACAGAGAAATTCAATAACGGCTTCATCTTCTAATAGGTATGGCTATGGTGTGAATGAACTTATTCTTCTGTTCATGATTTATCGCATACAATTTCTAGGTACTTGTTTGATTCTTAACTTAGTATTTTTGTTCTTATAATAATAATCGGGTTCGTTTCTTGGCTAAATCGTGACTTTTCTACAAAAGCTAGATTTTGCGTACACAACTGAGTTTTAATTTCGTCTGACTCAAGCTCACGGCTTTTTTCTAGTTTCGGTTTTCGCTCTTTCTTGAAGTCCTGTCTCAAATGCACCCCCATCTTCGTCCATCTTTTAAAATGACTAAACTAACCGCGATCATCATCCATTGTTACCAGGGCGGGCAGAGCATCATACGTAGCGAGCGGGTACATACACGACGAGGACGCCGGCGCACGCGCAGCCGCGATATGGTTGCAAGCTATTCTCAACTATATTGTGAATAATAAATAAGTATCGTTTTATATTTGGTTTCATTTCGTCGTTCCGTTTGGTGTCGGACGTCAAGTATAGCACCAGTCCATGGGTGTCGTAAGAGGAGACTAAGGGACTTACTAGAGAATGGGCAGCAGTATTCTCTATACATTTTTAACCGACGAAAAAAAACGGATGAGGTTATCAATTCGACGCGTATATTTTTTTATTTTATTTGTTTTTTTTTTTTTATGTATGACCACGCATAACTTTTTACATAGTAGTCCGATTGTGATAATTCTTTTTTTATTGTATAGGGTATACCTTGCCAAGTATTATAAGTATATTAAAGCCACAAAAAATTATAAAAGTTTTTTACCAAAAAATTTAACCGCCGAAAAAACTGAAAAGCAAAAATTAATAAACCTTAAAATTATGAGTCGGCGCTGGAAAATCAATGAACAAACATCACTCAAAGTGCCGACTCATAATTTTAAGGTTTATTATTTTTTGCTTTTCAGTTTTTTGGCGGTTATTTTCATTCAATCATGATTGGTGCAAAGTTGCCTGTGGGATTCTTCAAACATTTTTCGGTTTGGTCTTGGGGGTCAAGGGCAATCGCTTTCAAATCATTTCGTATTTCTGCAGCGATTTTGAATTGTATTGACATACGATTTCAGGTAGCATCTTCTTCTTAGCGTGTCGATAGCAATCTATAAATAGTCAGCCTAGAATTTGGCCTCGTCCTTGGCACCTTTAGTAGCGTTCATCAACTCCTATAGCGAGCAGACAGCAGGACACGCTGGATACGATATTTAGTGCCCCATTGTTTGTGCACTATGTCTGGGATCTCTGGTTATAGAGTCTGTAATAAGCGAAGCTGGCGACTCAACTACACTTCGAGCACACTGCTTGATTTGTTCCCCGTTTCAAAAGGTCGTAAAAGCAATTTGACTTAATTACAAAAAGACTTTAACAAAATGACATTTTAGCAAAAATGTTCTATGAACAATACATTTAATCAAAAGTTATTTATTAAAACTAGTTTGAGTGTCGGCTCTTTGTGAACGTAAAAAAAATACATAAGACAGTCCCCCTGTCTTTTACCACTTCCTAGTGCTTTAGCTGGAAAGAAGTGGTGTTTCAAACTCCCCAGCAGACGGAGAAACTGAAGTTTGTCCTATCTGTAGTCATGATGGAAATGGAGCCATTTCCATGTTGAGGATTATCGCAAAAATAAAAACTCAGGTGTAACAATCAATTGTTTTTTAATGATCACAGTGACAACGTCTGGTCTAATAATTGAACTAATATTATATTATAAATTAATGTTATAAATTCTTGTCAACACACCCTACAATACGCCTCCTTCCGCTCTCTAACTAATTAAGCTACGTTTTAACAATTTTATTTATTTATTTCTTATTTATTTGTGAACCAATTATTGGTCATACATTTTGATGTTTCTGTACTCGAGGTTGCCATCTTGGGTAAAAACGTATTGTCAATGAAATTATTAACTAGAGTAAAATAAATAACAATTTCCCATGCAAAAATCTTCCCAATTCCCGTATTTAAAAACGTTTCATAAAACTACGGGAATTACCCCTCAGTAAGCAGTGTTCATTCTACAGTCCTTTCAGTTATTTTATCTCATATTTTGTATCACTATCAAAAACACAGTGATCTTTATAGTCATTGAAATAAGGTTGCTGGCATTCACAAGTCGTTAAAGTCTCAGTGATCTTTATTTTAGTTGCGATAAGGTTGCTATTAGATTGCTGCTATCAGAGGTCAACTGTATGGTCATATATTTTATTTATTCGACAGATATTTCATTCAGGTTACGTGCTCTAGCATTATTTAATAGTATGTTTTTTTAAAGCCTATATTTTAATATAATTACTTTCTCAATGTCTCATATCCACGGTCAATGAAAGTTTTGCAACATTGTTTCCACAATATATTTTTTATGCTGGCAACACTGCATTGAATATTTTATGCGGGTAACAATAGCAACATAAATTATGTTGCATTCACCGTGTTAAGTTTAATAAGGCTTAGTGCAGATCAATAAATAGAATCGGGTATTTTCACGTTTCAAATGTAACTTTTCATACTTGTGTAAACTCGTCCGGAATTTTCACTAGCGTCATCGACTACATTTTAACAATAGTATATTTGTAGGTCTAGTAATAAAAATATATGTGTATTATGTAATCTTGTAATTGTCTATTAAACTATTATTTCAACTGTTTACTGGCAATATGCTTTAATTCATAAGTTTAGGTTAACATTTATTTGATAAAATTTTATCTATAAGGTTTTTATTTATTTGGGAAGACTGGATTCTTAATATGGTGCTTTCGTATTGGCGTAGGTTCAGCGTGAGCGTCGAACGTATACGCAGCGTAGACGTTGAGTAAACGCGACAGTAACGCTGCGTTGACGTGTCGTAGTTTTAATGTACTCACGTCTACGTGACTTTAGCGCTGAGTATACGTTCAATGCGAATACACTCAATGGGTTCAGATAATCTGTAGCCGTATTTCCATTCTACGACCCCGAACTTTTGAACCTGTACGAGATTTTTACTCCAGACTTGTATCTAGAAATAAATGGGAATAGGATAATACAGGTCCGTACGCACATTCAATCACTAGATACGTTTACTTCTAAACTTACTTAAATCATTATTCAGTCTCTGTCATTTCAAACGGCTGAATGAAACAGGACGATGTTTCAATTATTTTTTTTGTAGTCCTTAGGGCCAGTTTCGCGATCGATAATAAGAGCAGTGGTATAAATGCATAACCTGGATTAATAATCTTATACTTTATTAAGTGGCTTTAGGCTACAACTAAAGTTAGATTTTTCGTAATAACATGGTTTAAGTTCATATAATATAAAGGCACTGTATACCTTTTTATGAAATAGTCATGCAATGGGAATATACTCGCGTGAACTGCTGATTGGCTGTTGACAAATCATTCAAACACACACCAGTTGACGCGCGTTAGATAATTTTCCACAATAATATTGCGATAACTTCGCTCGAGAAACTGGCCGTTAGGCCTCCTTGCACTACGAATATAAAACATCGTTCGGTTTCTTTCAATCATTTGAAGATGATAGAGACAGAATGATGATTTTAGTAAGTTTAGTGTTAACCGTATTTAGTTACCAGCTTTTGCCAGCGGCTTCGTCCGCGTGGAAGTCGGAAATAACCCGCGGGAACGTACTACCGGGATAAAAAGTATCCTATGTGTTAATCCAGGTTATAAACTATCTGAGTGCCAAATTTCATCTAAATCCGATCAGTCGTTTTTGCGTGAAAGAGTAACAAACATCCATTCTCAAAAACTTTTAAATCTTTATCTTTACATAGTATGAAGTATATACTAGGGAATGGGCAGCAGCGTTCTCTATGCATTGCAGACTATCATACTGCGATCGCCAACCCGCCTGCCAAGCGTGGCGATTATGGCAACCCCCCCCCCCCTTTGGGGGAGGCCTATGTCCAGCAGACGTCTTTCGGCTGAAATGATGATGATGATGATGGGTATAAAACAAAGTCGCTTCCCGTCTCTATTCGCTTAGATCTACTAAACTACGCAACGGATTTTAATGCGGTTTTCATCAATAGACAGAGTGATTCAAGAGGAAGGTTTATATGTACGTATAATACGCGGGCAAAGCCGCTAGCAAAAGCTAGTTTATAATATTAGTAGGATTTGTTGTAACTTCAGCATGAAAGCAAGTCAACTTTCATCCAGATCAAAAAAACTCGTCATATAGAATGGTCATACGTCTACAAGACGTAAGTAACATCAGCTGCGTGTGCGCAGGAGGCGTATGTTCAGGCTGGCGCTAGAACAACGTGCGAGTTGCTAGAAGTCCCACTCCGTCGTCTTCTCTATCTCCATCTCTGAGAGTTTCTCTTGCAGCAGGAGAGCTGACATGTCATCTGGAAAAATAATTCAGGTATTTTAATTTGTGAAATGAAATGTTCATTTCTGTAAGTAGATCTTATAAGACACTTTTACACGTCAACATTTTTTGGTCAATGTTTTTTTAAAACTAGATGGCGCACGGTGGATCGAAAATCGGCTGTAGAAGACATAGGATCTCGATTTCTTAAATGTTATTTTTTTTGCTGGAAATGACTTCTGCTGATCATTACTGTTCTATAAAATGTCATATGAAGTAAATATGTGCACAAATGGAAGAGTTATAATTTTTATTAGAAAAAAATGTATGGAGCTAGTATGAAAAATCGAATTATCTCCTAAACGGCATGTTCAACCGTAATATCCTTGGAGGTGGTCATAGTGCTAATTATTTATAATTTTTTAGTTGCGGATTTGACGAAAACTTTCATGCCGTTTTTTTTTTAAAAATCGTCAAAATATTTTCATTTGTTTTTTCATATGAAACGATTCCTTTTAGTGTTTATGTTGAAGAACACGGACTTTTAACTACACGTAACATAAAATAGCATCACTCCTATATTTCCGAAGGAGTTGGCAGAGGTTTATAGTACACCCACACGTAGACAACTATGCTTGAGCTAGATATTTATCAACACATCATGAGTTTTAAAACTTTTCATACAACCAAACCAATTGTTTACTCTTCTAATGAGTCCGAAAAGAAGTGATTAAGTAACTACACTGATTAGGTCTTCTAATGAGTTTTTATAGGTGATTTAATGGTTTTTAATATCTCACGACAATGCCAATTATGGATTACATTCAACTTTTCCTGATAAGTAAGCTAATTTGTTAATTAGCAGTGCTATGAGTTCTAAGAATAGTTAGTGACAATTATAAATTTTCATTAGCTAATGAGAAGATAACTAATGAGGGTAGTTACCTAATTATTGGCGTTTTGCAATAAAAGGGCTACAGTTTTGTTTTATAATTTAGTTTGTTCACAACTGTGTAACTGCTAACACTAAATCTGCGACTTTAAAATCTTAGATTGGAAAGTTTAATCACGAATTTAGACTTGTTTGTTCTTCTAAATAATAATAATATAAGTAAAAAAAAAAAAAAAGTAAAAAGAGAGTAATATATAAGTATATTTATAAGTTGTCTGGTTACCATAGTACAGGCTCTGCCTAGTTTGGGATCAGATGACGGTGTGTTGGTTGTCCTAAGATATTTCTACGAAGTGAGAGTACTTCATTTGATCATGAAGTATTGTTCAGTGCAGTTGTATCCCGCATAGGCGATTGCCTGTCTGACGAAGATCGTGTTGTTCTCAAAGAATTTTGTCGGAGATTTACGCGAGCCGCTTTACAAAGGTGGCAGAAATCCAACCGATTCCTTGATAATTTCAGGAGAAAGTACGAGAATTGGTTGGGAGCAAATATTGATTGGCCGAGTTTTGTGCAAACTTTAGTTAATCAAGAACCAAGTGTTGATGAGATACCAAGAGCGCCCTCAGTCTCTCCAGAACCGTCGACATCAACGTCCATTGGAACAATGACGAAAAGATCCCGTAAACCATTCGAAGATCTGGGAAGTAAACAAAAAAAGAGAAGATCTGATGAACACACAGGCGAAGATTCCAGTGAATTGGCATATGCAGCTGCAGCACGTTTAAAAGAAGAAGGGCATGGAGATATCGCCTCTGTCATCGAATACATGATGAAAAATCCTGAAGCAGCCGCTAAATTAAATGAAACGCTTAAGAAACCAGCGAAAACAATCATATTTACGTCAGAAAAGGCGCTTGGATTGCTTCTTTCGCTAAAACTCTCAAAGTGGCAATATATTACGTTGCGAGAGGCTGCCATTCGGGAAGGTGCTAAGGATATTTATCCATCTTACTATAAAGTGCAACAAACTAAGCTTGATTGCTACCCTCCGAAGCAATCAGTGACAGTTACTGATTCATCGGCTAGGATTACACTTCAAGCTTTACTTGATATCACAGTTACAAGAATCCTTCAAAGCCTTTCTAAGGAAGAGCATAACAAGCAGTTGAAGCTGATATCCAAGTGGGGATTTGATGGTGCTTCTAACCAAAGCCGATACAAGCAGAAAATGGAGGGTGAGGAAGATGACTCGAGCATTTTCATGACCTCCTTGGTGCCACTTAAACTGACAGATGGAGACAACATCTTATGGACGAACCCAAAACCATGCTCAGTTTTGTATTGTCGTCCAGTTCAGTTTACTTTTGTAAAGGAGAGTGAAGCAGTTGTCCTTGAGCTGAAAAAACAAATGGATGAAGAAATTGAGGCCCTTATCCCCACAGAGTGCAATAATAATAATAGGGTGACTCATGAACTAATAATGACGATTATCGACGCTAAAGTTTGCACTTACCTTTCTGAAGCAAGATCAAATGCATCGTGCTACCTGTGCTTAGCAAAACCTACAGAAATGAACCGCTTAAATGGTATAACATCAAAAATTGTGTGTTCTGACCTGTATGAATTTGGCTTGTCATCCCTACACGCCCGTATAAATTGTATGGAATGTCTGTTACACATTGCATACAGGCTCGACTTCAAACGGTGGGCAGCGAGAAGTGATGAGCACAAAGAAATGCTACAGACAAGGAAGAAAATAATTCAAAATAAATTCAAAGATGAGCTCAATCTGTTGATTGATATAGTAAAACAAGGCTCGGGAACCACCAATGACGGGAATACTGCAAGAAAATTCTTTGAGTTTCCTAATAAAACCGCAGCTATAACCGGTTTGGATGAAGACCTCATCAAAAGATTTGCTGTAATTTTACAAGCAATTACATCTGGAGAGCAGGTCGATATAATAAAATTTAGAGATTATGCCCGCAAAACAGCAGAAAAGTACGTATTATTATACGACTGGTACTACATGTCGTCAACCGTTCATAAATTATTAATCCATGGGGCTGACATAATTGAGAAAAATAATATTGTGCCGATTGGGACTCTCTCGGAAGAAGCCTCAGAGTCTCGAAACAAAGATTTTAGGAGGTTTCGAGAACATCATTCGCGGAAAAGAAGCAGGCAGGATTCCAATCAAGACATTTTAAATATGCTTGTTGTTTCTTCGGATCCTTTGCTAAGTGCACAAAGGCCTAAGTTAGATGCCAAGAAAAAGCAGAGCTTTTTTGCTGAAACTCTCGACTTAATTCAATTTCAGGAAACTGAGTTCGAGTTTTTGGATATATCCAATCTGGATGCTGACTCAGAATTGGAGTCTTACAACGAGAGTGATAAGGAAAATTTGTAAAAACATTATATATGTACTTATTTGTAAATTTGTATTTGAGTCTGTTTGGGTTTTTTTTTTGTAATATTTAATGATATTTTGTCTTTTTTTAAATTTATTTTACTTTATTTTACAAATGCTTAGTATTAATTCCTTAAATTAAATTATTTTGTATATAATATAACTTTATATGTTACTTAAATAAGAGTTTGATAATCTTTTTTTATTTAAATTAGTAAAAATGTGTAAAAAAACAGCAATTTTTTAATTTAATTTTTCTTGTTTTGTGTGTTCTTAATATTTGGGTTAATAACATATCGAACTTTTTAACTTGGACACTAAAAGGGATCGTTTTACATGTAAAAATAAATAAAAATATTTTGAGGATTTTTAAAAAAAAAACGGCATTAAATTTTTCGTCAAATCGGCAACCAAAAAATCATAAATAATTAGCACTATGACCACCTCCAAGGATATTACGGTTAAACATGCCGTTTAGGAGATAATTCGATTTTTCATACTAGCTTCATACAAATTTTTCGTAAAAAAAATATATTTCCTTCGTTTTTGGGCAGAATTAACTCGGGTGTCATTTTTGTACATAGTAATGATCAGCAGAAGTCATTTCCAGCAAAAAAAAATACATTTAAGAAATCGAGATCCTATGTCTTCTACAGCCGATTTTCGATCCACCGTGTGGCGCCGGCATTTCTTCGCTGACTGTTCCCTGAGAAGAAACGCCGAAACAAACTATAATATAATAATAATAATAATGTTTATTTCAATAATAATTTAAAATTTTACATACATCTTATAGGCTATAATTTTCTTTTAACTAATTAATTAGACATCTGTAGCCGAACTAGGCAAAAGCCTGTATTTCGGCTATCAGCGCCAAACCCTCAAATAATTCATACTTAAAAATAGCCACCAAGTAGAAATGTTAACATCTGCTTATGAAAACAATTAAAACTGATATAAAATTATAATTAGATACAATAAAATAGTATATAAATTAAAGACAAAATTAATATTAAGTTGATAAGTAAAATTAAAGACACTATTAAGTAACTTATAATTAAATTAAAATTAAAATAATATAAAATCTGGAAATTGTGTTTATGTCCTCTCTTTGTGTAATATGATTGTGTGTGCGTGAGTGTGAGAGGGTGTTTTTAGTACGTAGTCAATCACCGTGGTATATGTAGAATCAGTTCAGTTTCTTCGTAAGTTAGTTTTTGTAAGTATTTTGTTACCTTTTTCTTACATTGTGTTTTCGTTAGTGGGTAAATGTTAATGGCTCTATTTATTTTATTATATATATAAGGTCCAATGAAGTTGGTAAATCTCGCGATGAATTTAGTTGAAGTTATTTGATTCCTGACGCATACCATATCTCTTCTTCGTTTCAGTAAGTTTAGCGGATTAAAAGTTTGTTTGCTGTGTTGGAGAAGAGTGACATTAAGTAGATATAGTTGTCTTACTGTCAGAACCTCACAATTCTTGTACAATTGTGCGGTGGGGAAAAAAATACGTTTAAAAGTACTAACTTTGAGCACCGCACGTTGGGCGATCTCAAGACTCTTTAACGTTGTTTTTAGGGCGCCTCCCCAGGAGGAGATGCAGTAAGACAAAAGTGAAGGGCAGAGAGCATAATAAATCTGTTTAAGCAGTTTAGGATCAGCGACATGCCGCAAATTTTTAAAAATAAATATTAATTTCCGGATTCGTCCACATAGGAGTTTTATATGTTCTTTAAAGTTGAGACTGCTGTCAATTGTTACACCCAGATATTTAATCGTCTGCACACGTTCCAGTGAAGGGCACGAGCAACTAGATTTTAATTGACACTCGTGTGAGATGATTTTGTGACTGCTAGTGACTCCCCTTACATCCCTAATGCCAAAACAGATAAATTTTGTCTTATCTACATTTAAAGTAAGAATGTTACTCTGCAACCACTTGCCAACCATATCAAAACCCAGCTGAGCAGCATTGAAAGCCTTATCCCAGGTATCGGCTGCAAAACAGAGGGCAGTATCATCTGCGAAGGAGATTATTTCGCCTTGGGTTAGTGTAAGGTTTGCGAGTTGGTTAATGTATACCAGAAACAAGGTAGGCCCTAAGATGCTGCCCTGCGGAACTCCATGTGTGATTGGGAGGCTATCACTTCTGTGCGCATCAAGTCGTACACATTGAGATCGCCCAGACAAATAACTTTCAAAGAGCTTGTGCTGCGAGCCTCTGATTCCAAGTTTTTCAAGCTTGTCCAGTAGAATGGAGATAGAAATCGTATCAAAAGCCTTGGCCAGGTCTAGGAAGATAATGAGACTTTTTTTACCTTTATCTAAGTTTGAGCTAACATAATTTGTGAGTTTATTAACAGCCTGCTCCGTCGACTTACCCTGCCGAAAGCCATATTGACGAGGAGACAGCAACTTATTTTTTTCTAAATAGTCTACTAACCTCTCGTTAATAATTCTCTCTAGTATCTTTGACAGAGCTGGCAAAATAGATATTGGCCTGTAGTTATTGATACGATTTCTGTCACCACTCTTATGAATGGGGCAAACCTGAGCCTTTTTTAGAGACTCGGGGAATACACCCGAGTGCAGACAGTTATTAAATATTTTTGTCATTGGTGGTATGAGAACATCTTTATTACTTTTTAAAAAATCACTACTAATATTATCCCATCCACTGGCACAGTTTGACTTTAATCCCTGGATAAGGCGTTCCACTTCATCTTCAGTGGTATCCATTAATACGAATGAGTTTACAGTATTTGAGTCAATAGATGTTTGTGGAGCGTTGTTGTTTGGTGTTAGTTTGTTTCTTTGCTGAATTTTATCTGCCAAGGAGCTTCCTACGTTAACGAAATAGCTATTAACTTCATTGAGTGAGTTTACAGGAGTAGTGGATAAGGTAAGTAGTTCTTTAGAAGAATTAGGTTGTTGTGTCATGTTGCTGATGTTTTTAATGACTTTCCACAGCTTTTTGTTATCTTGTTTTGCTGCTTGAAGTTGGTCTCTCTCGTATGCTCTTTTTACTTTCCTTATTATGGCAGTGCAGAAGTTTCTATATCGACTGTATGTAATTCTTAAAATATCGTTATCTGGATCCATTTTTAACTTTTTATGTAACTTATCTCTGTGTCTTACACATCGCAGCAAACCCTGGGTCATCCAGGATTTTATTAACTTGTTGCGTTTAGGAATAAACACTTCTTTCGTATTGTCAGCAATTGCTTGTTGAATGCAATGTGTGAAATAATTTAGGGAGGTGTTTGGGTCTACAAATTGATTGATGGGGCTGAAATCAGTGTTTGTTAGATCTCGTTTCAGACCGACTTTGTCAGTTTTTATTGTCCTAGTAACCGCATATTGTCGTGTTTTCTTCAAATGTATGTTTAATAAAACGGGGTAGTGGTCTGTTAAAGTAGTTTGAGGTACAATGATGTCGGTAGGACAGTTGGTTCTAACCAGGGCATGATCCAGACAAGTATTACTTTTGCTACGAGTAACTAAAGTATGAGCTGGTAAAAGGCCATGTGTAGCTGCTAAAGTTAAATAGCGTTCCCCGTTCTGATTAATTTTTTCAGGATTTATATCAATATTTATATCTCCCATTACTATAATATGTTCAAAGGCGGAGAGTGAATGTAGAGTATTATCTAATGATGACAGAAATTGGTCGATGTTTTTAAAGGACGGTGATCGATAAATAGCAAGTATAGCGATACGGTTATCGATTACAGCAACCAAACCATTACAATCTTGCATGACGGGTTCCTCAATATTTATACTAAGATTTTCATTGGAGTAGATTACTACACCATCATTTTGTTTAACGTTTAATTTAGTTCCTAAATTACAATACCCTGGAAGGTTTGGTATTACACTTGTATTTGAGAGCCAGCATTCTGTCAATAAAATAACATCACACTTGAGTTTCATTCTTTCTAACAAGATGTTTAATTCCGACATATTGCGGCTTATGCTGCGGATGTCTGGGTAAGAATTAGTAGATCCTGTTCCGACTTAGTTAATATTTTATGACAGTCCTCAATAGAAGCCACTTGCGAATGAGATACAGAAACTTCATCAATATTTTCTGTTAAGTTGATGATATCATTGAATGTTAAATAGTGAGTTTATTTCTTGCCATGAAAGGTTGACTTGGATTACGAAAAATAGGTGGAAAGTATAACAGCATTTACAAGATTTATAAATTGTAACGTTATGATTGTTGGGAGGAAGAATGTGTGTGTTATATTTGTAGAGTGTGTAACAGTTTATCATGGAAGGCAATATAATCCGATAAAAACAAAGATGTAGCAATAAGTATTTGTTAATTTGCCAAGCCCAAAAACCATATTGTAAAAGAATAATATTACAGAGATCAGTATCGATAAACAATGCTGCCTGATATAATGTGCCACAATTATGTTCCATCGAATACATAGCATTTATAAAAAGACAATAAATTATTAACTTCATAGTAATTGGATTAAAATAATATTGAAAAAAAATGAACCTAAAAATTATATAATGGTCGGTCAGGGCAAATACTTCAAATTCATTTTTAGTTGGGTAAAAAACATGCGATAGAATAATTGTGTAAGCTGTATCAAAGAATATTATGACAAAAAACTGAAGCAATAATGCGAGATTCTTAACCTTATAAGGGCTAAGAGAAGCAAACACTAAAATAAAATTATAACAATCATGCATTAATTCCTCTTTGAGTATAGTACAACATTGACATCTCACGAGAAAACATAGTCATGTTGCAATTCTTAACTTTTCAATGTCGGTATCACAATTTATTCGTATATGAGCTAACTCAGAGGTCTTAGTCTCTTTTAAAGTCCAAACATTATATTATTAGAATTTTATGTGAGTCTAACAATGCAGGGCAATGTCTGGAAGAGCCTTTTGAAGAAAGAGCCATTGCAGCTTTGAGCTGACCTGTGCCAACAGACGGCATGTATGTATCAGTCATCGTGTAGCTCAACCCTGTCCCCTTGTTATATTAAAAAAAAACCGGCCAAGTGCGAGTCGGACTCGCGCACCGAGGGTTCCGTACAAACCTGCAGGTATTCACGGTTTATGCATAAGGTTTATGTTTGTGAAATTGAATGTTTTTTTTAAATTTTTATATTTGGGTTGACTGAACGAAAGGTGTTTAGGGAAACTTCTCACTATCTTGGAAATTGAATGAAACTAGTAATAATGATGCCATGATATTTCTTTATTTACCAGAGCTTTATAGTAGTCTGGTTACTGTACATAGTGGTGTGTGCACCTAAAACTCATTTTCATTGTCCAATCAGAAAGAAGGCGAATCTTTCGTATTTTGATCCACGGTCCTTACGCGTTTCCATATATAAACAAGCAGCGCCGCGCGCGTCGTCTTCAGTCACTAACTCGGCGCGCAGGCCACTACAGGTGAATTGTGGTTTACGATTTATGACGTATTAAAAAAAAAAAAACTACTAACTAGATCTCGTTCAAACCAATTTTCGGTGGAAGTTTATATGGTAATGTACATCATATATTTTTTTAGATTTATCATTATCTCTCTCTTATTTTAGAAGTTACGGAGGGGGGGGGGGGACACACACACATTTTACCACTTTGGAAGTGTCTCTTTTTGTGTGAAAATCTTAATGCGGTTTAAAGAATACATCTACTTACCAAGTTTCAACAGCATAGCTCTTATAGTTTCGGAAAAAAGTGGCTGTGACATACTCGGACAGACAGACAGACATGACGAATCTATAAGGGTTCCGTTTTTTGCCATTTGGCAACGGAACCCTAAAAATGTAAGATTAAGAGGGAAAAGTGGACTTTTTTAGAAGTGATTCTATAAAGCTATTTAAAAGTGTGCACCTAACGTTTATATTAATGACATTGTATTGTGTGGGTCAAGCCTATCCTAAAGCCTATTGTAGGGTGCTCGCCTCACTGCAATATATTCTTTGTTTAAATATTAAAGCAAGGGATGTTCCTATCAGGGTCGCGAGATTTGTTCGAAAGAGATACAGTGGCCCTGGCGTATGGGAAACTGAAGGAACACGGCTGGGTTTTAGTCAGTAAAATTCTGACACGTCCTCCCGCTCCGCCCAAGAGCGGGATACGTCATTTGATGATTTCCCACCCACAAAAAAAAGGTTGTTGCTTTACAAACGCAGATACTGGTGGCTTTAATTCCAACCTACGAAAAAGGTCTTCGATGCGCAGACTGTGTGGGAGCGTCAGTGGAATTCTGAAGGTCATCAGCTTGAGCTTTGTTGCATCATTATGGTGTATTGGCTGCATGATGTATATATTATGTATTGGGTTGTTCGATGTTTTTTCACGTCGTTTTTTTTTTCAAATTTTTCAAACTAAATTTATTTATATTAACAACAAACTTTAATCAATGATATATTGACCATTTTGTTGGATGACCTTTTGCCATCTTTCGGTAAGCTGAAAAATTCCACGTTCGAAGAAGCCCTGGTTTTTAGAAGCGAAGAACTGGTCCAACTTATTTTTAACAGCATGATCGGAATCGAAAGTTTTACAATTCAAATGGTTTTGAAGAGAGCGAAACAAATGGTAATCTGATGGTGCTAAGTCAGGGCTATAGGGTGGATGTGACACCAGTTCCCAATTGAGCTCTGTTAGTTTTTGACAGGTTATCAAAGAGGTGTGGGGTTTGGCGTTATCATGATGAAACATCACACCTTTGCGATTGGCCAGTCCAGGGCGTTTTTTCTTGATTTCTTCATTCAATTTAGATAGTTGCCGACAGTATACATTTGAATCAATAGTTTGGTTTCTTGGAAGCCGCTCAAAGTAGACTATACCCTTGTAATCCCACCACACAGAAAGCATAATCTTTTTTTGGTGAATATTGGCTTTGGATGTCGATTGTGGGGGCTCATTTTGCTTGGTCCATGATCGTTTTCGGACTACGTTATCATAAACAATCCATTTTACATCACCCGTTATGATTCTTTTTAGAAATGGGTCGTTTTGGGTACGATTCAGCAAAGAGTCGGATATGTTAATGCGTTTGGTGAGGTGGATTTCCTTTAGTTCATGAGGAACTCAAACATCCAGTTTGTTTAAATAACCAAGCTATTGTAAGTGCAAGTAATCGGTTGAATTCGATATGTTGAGTTTCTCTGCTATCTCTCGAGTTGTCATACGCCGGTTAGTTTCGATTAACGCCTTTATTTTGTCGTCATCAGAAGTGGTTGGACGACCAGTATGTAGTGCATCTTACACATTAAAATCTTCAGAGCGAAAGCGAGCAAACCAACGCTGACACTGCCGTTCAGTAAGGCAGTCCTCACCATAAACTTGTCTTTACTAATGACGCTCAGTCTTTGACTAAGGACAGTCTAAAGTGTAATCTTTAAAATAGTATATAATAATGTAAGCCACGCAATCACTACTGCATGAAATTGCAGTTCAAACTATCTATCAGAAAAAACGACATTAATTATCGAACAACCCAATATATACCCGGTATGTCGGGGAATGCAACAGATATATGGATTAATTTTTTTAGTACATTTTTCTTACTGACAATAACAGTAAGTAGTGTGTTATTAACACCATATGGATAAAATTCTGAAGGAAAATTAAAACGTTCAACAACGTTCAACGTTCGTTCGTTGGTTCGTGTGCGTTCAGTCGCAGTCTCATATCAGCGACAATCAAAAGTTAAAAACTTGTCTAAAATATATGGAAACTCGAGGTATTTTTGACAGATTGACACTGAGATCAGAATGTGAACGTTCTTAAAATTACGAAAATTGCCCAGAGGGGCAAAAGAAAAAATACTAAAAAGTACTTTAAATCAGAGGATTTAAAGTAATTTTTATTTTGTTGTTAAATTTTAAAATTCAAAAACTGCTGATTCTCTGCCCGTCTTGAACAAAGAGTTTTTATTTCGTTTCGTTCGGCACGTTGTCTGTTAACGTTTAGTCATGATTGGACGAAGCTGAAAAGTGTGACACAACTCACTGAGGTCAGGTTTGATAGGTTTGACTCGTCCGATGAGTCCGGGCAGGTAGTCTGTCTTCCGGATCTGCTTGAAGAACTGGTGGTTCAGTAGCTGCGTCGCTGAAGGCCGCCTGTCTGGGTCCCTGGAAAAGCATTTATAGGAAATTTATACATCTACACTAATATTATATACAGCAACATAACAAGTTTTTACTAAATGCGAAGTGTAAATGGAAAGTGCCGTATAAATAACAAAAAACATAACTTTTGTCTTTGAACCGGCTAATCTCCGAAACGGGTGGATGTTGGCGGGCCCTTTACTGGCAGATAGCCGATGTTATAAGGAAAAACACATTGGTTACTTTTTGTTCCGGTAGCATATTCCGATAGGATAATTTCTCAGCGGGCACAGTTAGTACACCAGCCAAAATGTTATATGGAGTGCATACTGAATTGCCGACAAACAACGATTTATTGTGACCATATTATTAACAGACCATTTTAAATAGGGTTGGAGAGCACTTCCATGACAATCCAATAATTAGAGCACAAAGCCACCATCGTGGTACTCAAAAGACGGGTCTACAAAATGGGATCGCCCATTAACAAAATGGGAAGACGAAATACGGCTAACCCTAGGGCCATGCTGGACCAGAATTACAGAGGGCGAGCATAATGACAGTTGGAGGAAGCTTATGCCAAAAGGCACACCGAGGAAATTATGATGGTTTGATTTTGACCCAAACACTTTTCCAAAGTTTGGAAATAATGGCTTTTATTATTACTAAAACTATTGCCTCTTCAGGGCCCTGGTTCATGGCTTAAAAAGTTTATTGTAGTCCATAGTTTGTAAACTTGTTGGCCTGAAGTTGTAGGGTATTCTGATTTAGCTCATTCCTCCCATCAGTTCTCCCTTTATATTGCAGCACGTCACCTGTGCAGCGCCAGCTCGCTGAGATGATGGAAGGTGTCGGAGAGCTTCCTGGCCGCGTACAGCTGGCGCAGGCGCGACACGCCGTCCGCGCTGTCGCCCACGCCGCTGTCTGTGTTGTACATGCCTGCAGTAATGGGGATAACAGAATTATCATTAAAACACACACAAAATTAATCACACAATATTTGAATTTTCAGAGCTACCGTAGCACGCGATTTCAATTTTTGTCAATTTTTTTTGCAATTTGCAAATGTCATGAGTGTCGGGTTGCATGTTGACTAAAATATGATTCGCGACCGTAACCGTGGTAGCTTAGTGGTATCGGCTCCGACTTATGAGTACAACTCATAACTCGTGAGTTTGAACCCAGAGAGGCGCTTTATACTTTGTGTAAATCATTTCATCATCACTGCTGTCGAACGATAAAGTAAAACATCGAGAGGAAACCGGCATGTCTGAGACCCAAAAAATTGAAAACATGTCGATCTGCCAACCTGTACTGGGCTTTCGTGGCAGATTGTAGCCCACTCTATCTCGAAGAGAGAAAGCCTGTGTTTCATCAATAGGAACATTATAGGTTGACTAGCTTTTGCCCGCGGCTTCGCCCGCGTGGATGTCGGAAATTAACGCAGGAGGACGTACTACCGCGGTAAGATGTGTTAATTCAGGTTATATTATAGGTAATAGCTGTTACCCGCGACTTCGTCCGCGTGGTATTTAACAAAAAGTTTTTCATAAAAACTGTCTTTGAAACCTACGCTGACATATGTCACAAACTACGCTGACATACGTCTCAAAATTCAGCGTGTTTTTAGTTTTTTTAAACTATTATTTATTTGTCCTAAAATAAAACTAGCCTAACTTACTCCTTGTTACATCATCTATCTGCCAGTGAAAGTTCCGTCAAAATCGGTCCAGCCATTTCAGAGATCAGCCGGAACAAACAGACAGACAAAAATTGTAAAAAATGTTGTTTTGGTATATGTACCGTGTATACATCCATATACACTTAGTAAAAAGTGGTTATCTTAATATTAAAAACAGACACTCCAATTTTATTTATTTGTATAGATGTATAGATTATAACCGTAACAAATATGGATTTTCAGACTGATAATCATTAAAATCATCAATACAACCATCTAAGTTCATTTAATCCCATTGAATGACTTCTTCATGAAATAATTATTTTACATGAAGTAAAAATATTTAATTACGTGGGTTACTCGGGCACTTCCTCCTTAAACCAGCTTACCAGCGTAGCTGTAAACTTGCTTTAAGATTCTGATTTCCCGTGAATAGTAGTATAATTCAATGTTTCAAGCTTATTCGAATCACCTAGATAGGCGGCTTAGTGAACAAAATCAATAAAATATAAAACTCTGATGGCAGAATTATTTAAAAGTTTTGCTGGACTTGATTCAACAACCAGGTAGCTAAGGGGACTATAGGAACAATTCAACAACATTAATTGCGTTATGTACATAGTAGAACAGTCAAATTTCTTGAACATATGAAGCAATGGTTTAGCAATATCTTTACGCAATAAGGGTGCAGGTTACCTCTACTAGAGAATTTATTAACAAGTTAAAGGCAAAGGTGCAAAAGCATCAAGTCGTCTTGTTGCTTTTATACCTTTGCCTTGTTGCCACTGGTACAATGAACAACAAACGTTCTACAGACTTCTTCACAGTGAGTACTTGCTTCCTCACTACAAAACGTAACCAGTACTCACTCTTCATCTCGGCGTCGTCCAGCACAGGCTCAGGGAAGGTGGAGCAGTCGAGCAGCTGCGGCCGACTGCCGCGCACCTTCTCCGTGAACATCAGCGTGCTCGGCACCTCCGCGAACGGCACGGCGCCGTTGGCCAGCTCGCAGCACAGCACGCCCAGCGAGTAGATGTCCGATTTCTCGTCGTAGCCTTTTAGATTCTGGAAGCAATTCAGATTGATGGATAGAAGTTTTTGGTGGTAATTTCTTCAAAGGTATTATTTTTAGGGTTCCGCAACTCAAAAGGAAAAATTGGAACCATTTCATTTCATTTATTCATTAACAATTTTAAACTGTGTCTGAATGTTTTACAATAAAGAAATCACATACATGCTAAAACCAATGCGCAACTAAGATCCATAACATTAAAAAACAATAAAAATATAAAATAATAATTAATAGTCTAAGCATGTCAGTTCAAGAACCGATTATTGAAATAAAATAAAATCTAATAAAAATGTCAACAAACTTCAATAAATAATCTAAACATGTCATAGCAATCTTCATATAAATAATGTAAAAATGTCTCAAACCACTGTAAATCAAACTAATTCGATACATGTATTAACAAACTTCAACAAAAACTATAATATAAAGTAAAACGCATCGTACCCAAAATTCATTACAATAGTGTAATATACACCATAACCATTTAATTATCTACATATCTTAAAAAATTGAAAACCAAATTAATTTAAGTAATATAAAAATTTCATAATCAAATATATTCAAATAATCTAAAAATGTCATAACCAAATCAAATTAAATATTCTATACATGTTATCACAAAATTCATTCATTTTACTCGTAAACTAAATCTAGTTATATGTATCATTTGTGGTGTATAGTCATAAATTCATTAACGGAATAAAAACATTTTTCCAACAAAAATTCCCTGAGTCTCCTTTTAAACATGGTGGTTTTATATAACAAACATCTTAAATCCTTAGGCAAGCAATTAAAAAGCTTCACCGCTTGATACCTAACACAATGTCTCACAATATTCAGTTTCGAACTAATTCCAAGCTTCAAGTATTGGTTCCGCGTGCTTTCCCTATTGTGTCTTTCTTCCTCCGTTTCATATTCATTTATATGCTTTGCCAGGCTGGTCAAGACTGTTAATATGTAAAGGCTTGGTACGGTAAGGATAGACAGCTTTTTAAAATATTCCCGACAGGACTCGATTTGGGGGATGCGAACTATTGTTCTGATCGCCCTCTTTTGCAGCACAAAAGCCCTATCAGAGTTATACCTGTAGCTATTTCCCCATAGTTGAATACTGTATCTCA
Organism: Aporophyla nigra; assembly: GCA_947507805.1. Taxonomy (NCBI): domain Eukaryota; kingdom Metazoa; phylum Arthropoda; class Insecta; order Lepidoptera; family Noctuidae; genus Aporophyla; species Aporophyla nigra. Next base: position 23,053,501 of record OX382301.1, read on the forward strand.
GTCTTGACTCCACCAATGCATAATAAACCGATTTTAAAATATTTACATTAAGTTCATCTCGTAGGCTCCTGAGGGCATAACATGCTGATGATATTGATCCGTCTATTGCTTTTAGTTCGTTTTTCCAATTTAATAAGGAATCAACATGAACTCCTAAAAATTTGGCTGAGTTTACGACTTCTATTTTGTCTCCATTTAACATAACATCTAAACTATCACTATCGCGTGATGTAGACTTAAACAATATAACGTTTGTTTTTTTAGTATTTATAGTTAATTTATTAGCCATAAACCACGATTGAAAAAATTCAAGAGCCTTGTTGACAGAGTCGCTCAATGAGTCAGCAGTATTTTCGCTAACAATAGCATTGGTATCATCTGCGAATGCTATTATGTTCATGTTAGAATTTATCTTTGTTGCTAGGTTAAGTAAATCGTTCGTAAAAATAAGAAATAGGATTGGACCCAGTATCGAACCCTGTGGAACACCTGTTAAAACCTTTCGTAAGTTTGAATGATACTCTACTTGAACATTATCCTTATTTAAGTCTTTAATCTCTACATACATTTTCCTATTTTTTAAGTATGACCGAAAAAGTTCTAGAACCTGTCCTCTTACACCATAATGTTCCATTTTAGCAAGTAACAGAGTGTGATTTACAGTGTCAAATGCTGAACTTAAGTCCAAGAAGATTCCAGCTACCCTCAATTTTTTATTTAATTTATCGGCCACATCGTTAACTAAAGTGCTAATAGCTTCTGAAGTTCCAACACCCTTTTGATATCCGAATTGTCTATTATTTATAACTTTATTTATATTGAGATGAGTAACTAAACGAATTTTAATCAATTTTTCAAGGATTTTTGAGATGGTTGGTAAAACTGAAATAGGTCTATAATTTTTTGTATCCATCTGTGAACCTTTTTTATGTAAGGGAATAACTTTCGCTATCTTTAGTTGTTCAGGAAAAACACCAGTATCAAAACATTTATTGAAAAAATCTGATAATGGTAATGCAAGAATTTTAATATTGTGCTTTAAAACACTTATTGGCACGCCATCATATCCACTAGAGGTTTTGTTTACCATTAACAACCCTTATAGGATCACTTTGTTGTCCGTCCGTCCGTCCGTCCATCCGTCCGTCCGTCCGTCCATACGTCCGTCCGTCCGTCTGTCAAGACCCTTTTTCTCAGGAACGCGTGGAGGTATCAAGCTGAAATTTATATCAAATACTCAAAACTACTGTCCCATGGAGCTGTGAAAAAATCAAACTTCTAAACTAACGCAATCAAAAGATATAGCCGTTTATGCCACAAATTTCCGCAAGTTTTCGAAACTCGCAAGGGAATCAAAACCTAAAGGGTACTTCCAGTCGATCTAGAATTTTGAGATTTGGTACGAAGCAACGTCTTATAGCACAGATAAAGGAAAAATTGCGAAAACCGTAAATTTTTAGTTAGGATCATATAATACACAGAACAAAACACAGACAGAAATAAAACCAAGCCAAGAAACAGAACAGAACTACGACTCGATTGTCGTGATGGGTGAACTTTTACTTATATACCTACAAGTTTGTACGGAACCCTCGGTGCGCGAGTCCGACTCGCACTTGGCCGGTTTTTTTTCTTTACGGCTACTAGTTACGTGCCAAAGAAAACCCATTCTGCGTCCATCTCAAATAAATTCGGATAAGTACTGGAAGAATATGATGCTTGATTAATCTAATGCTGGTCGGTACTGTTTGACTATAAAAAAAAAAATAAAAAATAAAAAACACGCTTCCATTGAAAACCAATATGATATTTTTTTTATTGATATCAGGCACCCCACGCTTTTTTTCCATTATTTTGTACTTTTTAGTTTGGTTTTCAATGGAAGCGTGTTTTTTAGTTTTTTTTAAAACAATTATTTATTTTCTATTTTTTAGGGTGTTTCGAATTTTGAGACGTATATCAGCGTAGTTTGTGACGTATGTCAGCGTAGTTTGTGACGTATGTCAGCGTAGTTTGTGACGTATGTCAGCGTCGTTTGTGACGTATGTCAGCGTAGTTTGCGTCGTATGTCAGCGTCGTTTGTGACGTATGTCAGCGTAGTTTTCGAAGACAGTTTTTTTGCTGTTCTGGTAACCCTGGCAAGGATAATGGCACAAATTTATGAAATTATTGCATTGTCATCGGTCCTTGACAGATGTGCAAAGTTTGAATGAAATCTGGTCGTTTAAAGGGAGTCAAAATCGCGCTATAAGAAGTCGGTTACAAACAAACATACAAATATACAAACATAAAAACAAACAAACATACAAGTGAAGCTAATATAAAGCGTGTAAAAAGGAGCGCGAAGTAACTTTCTCAATCTTCACTATATCGATTTATTTCGAGTGCGTGAGTGGGTACCTAAGCGATTCCTTCAGAAATATGTTTAGGGTGCTTACAGAATGAACATGGAATTTTCAACCGATTTCAAGTTACACGCTCCGAAAAAATGAAAATGATCCAATAAAGATTTTTACTAAATATTCCTTCATACCGTCTAATCTTATGAAGTATATTTTAAACATGCCATTTTCTCCCCTTAGACCGTAAGGGTCCTGGTAAGGGCTATTCCTCCAAAGCATACTCATCCAAAGTAGAGGTTGCTCCTTGCTCTACGTTGTCTTCATCGTCGTCTTCGTCAATCGTCCTCATCATACTGACGTCACGTAAAATCCTGCATCGCGCAAACAGAATTTGCCGCGTAACTTCATAACAGGGCGGTTATCCACCAGACACGGCAACTGTCTGGTCCTTTGTCTACGGAGTTTGAGTGAACTTTACACCCTGTTCCGCATACCTCCAAACGAATATAAACCTTACCTACATATCTAATCTATTTATCTAATCTAACTAGCCTGCAATGTCCCACTGCAGGGCAAAGGTCTCCCTCTCCCTTTTCCACAGAATTCTGTCTTTTGCTAGTGCTGGCCAGTCCTTTCGATAGGAGTCAAGCTCATCCCGCCATCTTAGTCTCGGCCTACCGCGATGTCGTCAACCGTTTAGTGGGATCCAATTGGTGGTTCTATTAGCCCATTTGTCATACTTACATAATAATAAAAAAAGTAATGGTGTGAGGCAGGGCTTCTCCTACCTGTTCCAAGACCTCAGGGCTCAGCCACATGAGGTTGGAGTTATCGCTGTCGGGCGGTGGCAGCTGGTGCAGATGTCGCTGGCGGCGCCCGCGCACCATGAGCGAGGCGGCGCTGCGCAGCCCCGACAGGCGCACGCCGCCGTTCGCGCCCACCAGCACATGACTGGCGCGGACACTCCTGAAGATGGAACATATTTATACAATTTTACTGCGCCCGTGTGGTGCCGGACGTAAAGAATAGCATCATCCCTATTCTTCCCGTGGGTGTCGTAAGAGGCGACTAAGGGACATACTAGAAAATGTGTAGCAACTAGTGTTGGATCCAGATAAATACTATTTTAAATTTTCGTAATGTAAATTTTACCATCTTACTAACTACTAGTACTACTTGCGGATACATACTCGAGTATTTATCCTCCGAGTATCTATCCACCGCCCATCACTAGCAGCAACGTTCTCTATGCATTTTATCACCATACCTACTGCGATCGAAAATCCGCCTGCCAAGCGTGGCGATTATGGCAACCCCCAAATTGGGGGAGGCCTATGCCCAGCATTGGACGTCTTTGGGCTGAAATTTATTTATTTATTTATTTATTTATTTATTTATTTATACTGCTTAAACTATCATTACAGGTTTTACCCTAATGCGACAGCTAAGAACTTAAACTAATAAACTAAATTACAAAACTAAATACATTATTAAAATTAAAGAATACAAAAAACACAATTAATTAATTATAAAAATTACCTAATTAATATCTAACAAAAAACATAGTACAAAAAAAGTTTAACCTAGTAACTGTGTTTAGGAGGTTAGGTAGGTAATCATTCCATTAAAATACTGGTATCTAGCTTTATCCAGTTAGACTGGAAGCTGCTAGCACAGTCTGGAAAAGGCTAGGCAGATGATGACTGTGCTGGTATAATGTCTCTGAGGTGTTGGAAAAGCCTAATTTCAGCAGATATTCATCTAGAATACTCTAGATTCTACAAAGAGTAACACTCGTGTCTATTGCCACTAAATGTTTTCAAATAAAATAAACTCTTGGCTCCTACTAAGATTATCTTGATGAAAAAATTGCAATAACATTGCCCTACTTGAGGAATGCACCCAGAACTTCAATATCAGCAATCACGCTTGCAAACACTGGGTTAGCCTATTCTCATTCACAATTACAATTACAAACTTCACACAGTGCGGCATGAATCAATGAGTTATTATAAATTGTTAACTGACAAGTCTCATTAAAGAAGACAGAGTGCTGTTGACTGAAATCTGTGCCAGCAGTTACTACTAAATATATTAATATAAAATAATCTATTGTACTGCAGTGTTTAGACTTTGACCTAAGAATGTAGGAAGTTAAAATCATCAATGCTAATATTATGACTCAGTCTAGGAAAATTGGCATTGTTAGTATGCAAAATATGACAATACATGTTGCTCCAGATGCTTTTGTATTCATTGTTTAATGTGATTTTGAATGAACACAAAGATTTATATTTTCTGACTATGCAGGTCTGCTATGAAATTATTTAGTTTTTGTTTAACAAATTTTAGGGATACTATTTCATAATGGATGACATGAGAATGTTAAGAGGGATGTGGGAATTGCAAGAAATGAGTCCACTCATTTCTTGCAATGAGTACAATACAGGAAGTCTCAAAGTGGTACCGATAACTGAAAAGTTTTGTGGAAATTGGTTGTCATGGTGCAGGCACGTGATATGGAGGAATTAGGAAAATGTTGTCCGGAAAGTTTTGAGAATGAATGTTGATGGTTATAAGAGTAGGGAGAGAAATCAAAAAAAAAAAAAAAACAATGGATGGACTGTGCAAATGATGATATGGATAGAAAGAGGGTGACTACCAAGATAACAACTAAGGTTGGACTTCCTGCCAGGGTCGCGAGATTGTTCGAAAGAGATACCGTGACCCTGGCACATGGGCAACTGAAAGAACACGGGTGGGTTTTAGTCAGTAAAAGTCTGACATGCCCTCCCGCTCTGCCCAGAGCGGGAGAAGTCATTTGATGATTTCCCATCCAAAAAAAAAGGTTGGACTTTTAATCCTATTCAGTAACTTGACAGTTGGAGGGATACCAGGATTTGACAAAAAAAAGATAGTGAGGTGGTGCAAGAATGAATGAAACTGAATGAACTTGAAATAATGTACTTACAAGCAAACTTTCTATTTTAAATTTAATAACTTGTCTTAAAACACGATATATACTATATCGATATATGCATCATCTATGGCTGCCAGACGAAATAAAATGACTACAGTAAAAAAAAAAGTAAAATGACGGATTTTTATACTTGGTTTTGTTTCTATCAGAAGAAAATAAAAAAAGGAAATAACTGTTATTAAAAATTATTACTTATTATTACATTCCACATCCTAAAAAAGATATTTTTAACTTTTATTTAATTTAAACAATTTATACCGTGTGGTGCCGGACGTAAAGAATAACACCACCCCATTTCTTCCCGTGGGTGTCGTAAAAGGTGACTAAGGGACTTACTAGAGAATGGGCAGCAGCGTTCTCTATGCATTTTACCACCATACTGCGATCGCCAACCCGCCTGCCAAGCGTGACGATTATGGCAAAGCCCCCCAAACTGGGGGAGACCTAAGTCCAGCAGTGGATGTCTTACGGCTGCAATGATGATGATGAAACCATTTTTATCATTCATTCTTTACGTGAAATCGTTCACTAACCAACACTATTAGTGTTAGTATGGTATCAGTATTTTTCTATGAACTGTCAAGTTACTGAATAGGATTAAAACTCCAACGTTAATAAAGAAGTGTAAGATATGTTGCACCAGCCCAAAATAAATTTGAGCAAGGGCAGGAGCATGATGACGACTATTTCATAATGGAAAAGCAGTGGTTTACAGGCTAAGTTAGTTGTGTATGCCAAAGTCCTTTTCCCATGACTTTGTTTTCTTTTATTTGGTCTAGCCGAGACATTTTATAGTTGTCTCACTGGATAAAGCATTGAAGCCAAATTAATCATGACATACATATATGTAGACAAGGCAGAAGGTATATGTCAGGATCGTAGCATGTGATGTTTTGTAGTTTCTGCCTACCACCGTTCTAAGAAATCATGAGTTTATGCATGTAATCATGACATAAGACTTTTTGTGGATGGCCTGGCATGCTATTAATAGATTTGTTGTAGGATTATTGACAGGAGAGAACTGTTCCTCCAGTGAGGATGCTGTCTCTCATGATTATTTATTGAGTGCACAAGTTCTCATATGTGTTATTGTAAGGCATAAGGCTCACCAGCTTGAGGCTCAGAGATAAATTAATAATTAGCAACATAACTCACCTATGAATAAACAATTGTTTGTGCAAGTACTGTAATGCTTGTAGTGCATCCCTCAACACAATAGCGCAGGCCAGCTCTGGGAGACCCTCCTGGAAATACCTGTCCAGTATATCTCGGCAGGAGCCGAAAGTCATGAGCGGAGAGACTACGTACAGCTCCCGTCCATGTACAAATGAAGTCAAGTATGGCAGTATATTTACATGCTGCAGTTCTTTCCTTGTAAGGATGTCTTGCTGAAAGAAGACGTAATGGGTTTAAAAAGAGAATATCAGTCTACTTGTATAATAATGTTAAAATTAAATAACATTTTCTAAGCCAGTGTTAAAATATGAATATTGCTGCAAAAATTACACAGAATGGATGCTGGTTAAATACAATGTATTTTTAGTTAGTAATGTTTAATTTTTGACTATGACTACAAAACTTCCCAATTTTATAACCAAATTTACAACTTGTTAGGGAGTGCCCTTTATAAGCCCTTGGTTGACCTATAAACAGGATGTTCTCAAGTATTCAGGGAAACATACTGGAAATTAAGTTTTCGTGTTTATCACGAAATTCTTCAGGTTGATAATTAAAACTTGCGTTTAGTTACATTATGGAGCGAAAAAGGAAAAACATTCAAATAATAATTTCAGGTATCTACCTGAATCAAACTTGCGTTTTCCTTCGTTTTGTCAACAAAATACCTCTTGATAGCGACATTTTGATTGTTGGGCTTGTACAGCGCTGAATAAACAACTGCTACGCCTCCACAGCACTCTGTTATTATTGAAGTAAGTTGATAGTCATTGATATCAGGGTTATACATTTTATGCCAATCACAAATACTTTTCAGAAACTGTAAATACGCTAATCTAATCCGCCCTTCATCAACAACACATAATGGTAAGATTTTTTCTAATCTAAAAATAGTATATAATAAAACGACACTGTTGTATTAAAGTAAATAATTAACAAAATATGATTGGTTAATGTTTTTATTGTTTGACAATAGTCGCGGTCCATAACAGTCATAACAAACAAACGTCATATATTGAGCCTACATTTCCGAGGGTTTTAATCATATTAAGACTGAAACATTGTAATTGATTGTTATTAAACTTTGAGTTCAACTGAACATTGTTTTCCTTGTTACAGGTAAAATTAAGAATTTATTATAAGCTAATTTGACAAGCTATAAAGAATATAAGAAACTTCGTAAAGTGAATGCTTTAATATTGTATAAAATAGTATAGGAACGCGTTCACAGGCTTGGAGTGACATTGGAAATTGAATGTAGCAAGTATAAAAAATACTATTAGAGGTCAAATATTTTTCAAAATAAATTATACATCAATAACATGGACCTATCAATAATAAGAAATAAAAGAGTTAATAAAACATCCAATTAAGCACTTATGCTCTTTCTTCAACTCTAATACGTATCAAATTTAGACTCAACACCTTTGAATTTAGACTCGGATCAAATATTTATGATAATCTGTTTGAAGTTTGCATTTTAGCGGTAGATTTTATCGTTTTGTTGTGAAAAAGTCATGAAAAAGTTCAGTACCTTCTCATTTCTATCGTTGATTTCTGTTTATTCTTGTGAAACAGTAATAATCAAATGGATTATTTCAGAATAATGGTAGTCTTTTATCAAATTAAGGTAAGAATTTATCTATTTTCTATTTTAATGTGCAAAATGCCTTAGCCAATACGTTCACCATGGTACATAGTCTAAATTACATGAAAAATTGACATAACTGACGACTTTTCATTTTCTACATAGTATCAAACAAAGTCGCATTTTTAACCGATTTCAAAAAAAGGAAGACGTTTTTAGGGTTCCTTTGCCAAATTGGCAAAAAACGGAACCCTTATAGATTCGTCATGTCTGTCTGTCTATCTGTCTGTCTGTCCGAGTATGTCACAGCCACTTTTTTCCGAAACTATAAGAGCTATGCTGTTGAAACTTGGTAAGTAGATGTATTCTATGAACCGCATTAAGATTTTCACACAAAAATAGAAAAAAAAAACAATAATATTTGGGGTTCCCCATACATAGAACTGAAACTTAAAAAAAATTTTTTATCAAACCTATACGTGTGGGATATCTATGGATAGGTCTTCAAAGATAACATTGAGGTTTCCAATATCATTTTTTTCTATACCGAATAGTTTGCGCGAGAGACACTTCCAAAGTGGTAAAATGTGTGTCCCTCTCCCCGTAACTTCTAAAATAGGGGAATGATAAAACTAAAAAAAATATATGATGTACATTACTATGTAAACTTCCACCGAAAATTGGTTTGAACGAGATCTAGTAAGTAGTTTTTTTAATACGTCATAAATCGTAAACCACAATTTACCTTTCATTCAGTCTACTCAAGTATAAAAAAAAAAAACATTTAATTTCATAAACATAAACCTTATGCATAAACCGTGAATACCTGCAGGTTTGTACGGAACCCTCGGTGCGCTAGTCCGACTCGCACTTGGCCGGTTTTTTTTTATGTTAGCTCATACCTTTTGACTGGGTGAACATTGGGGTGAACCGATTTTGATGATTATTTTTATTTTATTAGAAAGCTGGTGCTTACCGTGTGGTCCATTCTGGTTCCATTCTGACAATGGGATCCATGTGAAAACCATATTATAAGTCTTAAATTTGCATTAAGTATTTGCGCGACCATTGAACGAAAAACGTGATTAGATTAGTGCAGGGTGGGGGAGAGTTGGATAATACCGAGCCCCTAAGGACTTAGACCTATAATTAGGAAACTGTTTGATATTAAAAGAAACAAAATTGAGTCATTAGTAGGACATTTATTCAGGTACGCATACCGTATAACAAAAACTTCCAAAATTTAAACAAAAAGTAATTATTGTCAATTTACAAAAAAATTATAAAGTCGCGGTATTGTCAAACTGGTCTGTTAATATCGTGCCCAGGGTTGACAAAATCGAGCTCACATTAATTGCACACAAATGGGTAAGTACGGCGCAAATATCACGATTCTCTACGTTGTCATCTTCATCATCATCGCACAGTTGAGTTAGGGGCACATCATCCATACTATCTTCACTGCTGCTGTCGATACATTTCTTAGACTTCCCTTTGCCTTTCTTTTTTCCTTATCTGACCTTTTTCTTCTTGCTTTTCATATTATTATCTTCATCCTACCGCCCCCAGCGCGGAATTATCAAACTTGATCATTTTCTTTTTTAACCTCATAATTGTATGGAAAATATTATAGTACGTAAAAACGTATTCTGACATTAATTCTACAGTATACAAGCATTAAAAATGTATAGTATCAAAGTATTACAATATAAATACAGTATTACTTACCTCTTCCCGAAAGTACACGAAAAATTATAAGGAGTGACGAAAAAAACATCTTCAGCGCATGCTATCTCCGTCGTCACGCGGACCGTGATGGCGGTGCGCGGGGAAGGGTGTAGGCATGTCCGGCTTCGATGTATACGCCCTGCATCGTAGAACTAGTGGATAGTTTTTGAATGACGCTGACGCGCGGTATTCTCCAACTCTCCCGTACATTATACATACCATAACTCAAAAGTTAAAAATAAAAACGTTTTCCAAAAAAATAACAACCGACTTCCTTAAAAAAAAAAAAACACTACAAAGTGAAAAATAACTTTAATTTCGGAAGTCGGTGGTAAAAAAACCTTAAATACAGATCCTAAGACCCCGACTTCCGAAATTAAAGTTATTTTTTCACCTTGTAGTGTTTTTTTTTAAGGAAGTCAGTTGTTATTTTTTTTGTAAAATGTTTTTTTAAGGAATTCGGTTGTAATTTTTTTTGAAAAAAGTTCTTTGTATTTGTACGCTTAGGTACTTTTAAAGTACGCAACGGATTTTAATGCGACTTTCATAAAATGACAGAGTGATTCAAGAGCAAGGTTTATACGTATATATGCGGGTAAGGCACTAGAAAAAGTTATTTGGTGATAATCCCATCGTCACAGAGCATTGTTTTAAAACAAGGCTGCTCAGTCGCAGGCCATGAATTTTAAATGGCCCGCGCATGCAAGTTTTAAAAAAGAACGAAGAATCCTGTTGGTAGTGCTGTCAGAGAACATCTTACGAAATTTCTTTGCTTTTACCAAAAAAAAAAAAATAGAAATACTATTCTGATGGAGAAATTGTTAAGGAGGCTTTGACAATCTTTGCACAAAATTGTGATGGTAAAAACGTCAAAACTAAAGCCGAAAAAACTTGCGATTTAACGAGTAGATATCTCAGTTAACTATTTTTGTGAGGTGTATTGATTACAATTGGAATGTTTTGCAAGATTTATTAGAATTCTGTCAGCTGGAAACTACAATCTAAAGCAAAAACATATTTTTGAAAATTAAGAAATGCATTGAAAAAAAAAAAAATGGGTAAGCGTGGGACAAACTAATATCTATTTGCACTGATGGTGCACCTGCAATGACCGGCAAAAGAATGGTTGCGTGGTTTTGTTACAGAATTTCTTGGGTCGAACACTATTTTCGTATCACTTTATTGTCCACCAAGAACCCTTGTGTGCAAAGGACATGAAGTTGAATGATATTATTGATCTAGTAGTACGTTGCATACACTTTATACGTGCAAAAGCTCTTCATATACGTAAATTCAGAATATTATTAAAAGAAGAAATCAACGAAAATGTACAGTTACAAATTTACAATTGTATTGCGCTGTGCGATGGCTTTCAAGGGGCAACATGTTGAAACATTTCTTCAACTTGAGGGAGCAGATGTTGGAGTTCTTACAGGAAAAAGGGGCGTTACATCTAGAAATTAATTTATTGGAGAAAACATTCGATCTCACTTTTCTTGTTGACGTTACGAACTATCTCAATATTTTGAATCATAAATTACAAGACAAAGATTGTTCACTTCCGATTATGTTTAATTAATTAAGCCGCAGGAAATATTGTCCATTTTCCGACACTCAAACATTTGAAAGAGAAGCTTAATATCACGAATGTCAATCATTCTAAGTACAAAACTAAAATTAAATGCTTATTACAGTCATTTGAGACCAGATTTTAGGAATTTGAAAGCAAAAAACAAAATATTCAAATTTTTGTAAATCCTTTCATTATCAGTTTGACCGAAATAATTAGGTTATCCTGCCAGCATTCAATTGGAACTTACTGAACTGCAAAATTATTTTTCGCTAAGAAAACCTTTTCGCCGAAAAAATGTCTTCGAAACCACAAAATTCAGATTTAAATACAGATCCTAAGATACCGACTTCCGAAATTAAAGTTATTTTTCACTTCGTAGTGTATTTTTAAGTTATTTTTGAAGTGAAAACTTCTTTAGCGGCGTTGAGCACTTTTTCTGTAATGGGTATAAAATCTTAAACTCGCGTCAGGACACGTGACCTGATCGAAAAAGCGTAGGACGGATGGAGAGTAGACAGCTATCCCCTCTCTACGGCGCGGCGAAAATGTATGCCTGGGCCTACTGTTTCGTTTAGGCGGCGCAGGGCGCTTGCGCGAATGTTCGTCTATGTTACAGCGTGCCACGCGCATCCATGGATGGTGACAGCTGATGGCTCGACCGTCTGTGTAGTGATCACATTGTTGTGTATTCGTAAAATTCGTGAATATAAAGTGCTTAAAATATGGAAATTGAACAACAAATTATTCCCTAACCATTCCAAAATATCAAACATGCTCAACGTTAATAATCAAGTTTTCACTTCTGCCGGCACTCCCGGAGTGCAATTTTTTTTTTTAAGTTTTTATGCCAGACGTAAATTATAGCACCATCATTTTTTCCCGTGGGTATCATAAAAAGCGACTTTTTGCTCCACGTAATCTAGACAAATATTGGAGTGTCTGTTTGTAATGTTAAGATAACCACTTTTTACTAAGTGGATGTATACACGGTACATATACCAAAACAACATTTTTTACAAATTTTGTCTGTCTGTTTGTTCCGGCTAATCTCTGAAATGGCTGGACCGATTTTGACGGGACTTTCACTGGCAGATAGCTGATGTAACAAGGAGTAACTTAGGCTACTTTTATTTTAGAAAAAAAAAATAGAATCTCATGAAAAAAAAAACGAACGAATATTTTTTTGGTAATAATACCACGCGGACGAAGTCGCGGGTAATTACCTATAAAACCTGGATTAATGCATTCTTATCTACTTTTATTTTAGAAAAAAAAACTTGGATCTCACGAAAAAAAAAACTTATGAAAAGCTTTTGTTAAATACCACGCAGACGAAGTCGCGGGTAACAGCTATTACCTGTATAACCTGAATTAACACATTCTTTACGCGGGTGAAGCCGCGGGCAAAAGCTAGTAATCTATATCTATACAAATAAATAAAATTGGAGTGTCTGTTTTTAATATTAAGATAACCACTTTTTACTAAGTGTATATGGATGTAAACAGGGTACATATACCAAAAGAACATTTTTTTAAATATTTGTCTGTCTGTCTGTCTGTTTGTTCCGGCTAATCTCTGAAATGGCTGGACCGATTTTGACAGGACTTTCACTGGCACTGATGTAACAAGGAGTATCTTAGGCTACTTTTATTTTAGAAAGATTCTTTTATTTTAGAAAAAAATAACTGTCTTCGAAAACTATGGTGACATACGTCATAAACTACGCTGAAATACGTCTCAAAATTCGAAAAACCCTGGCTGAATCCTACGAAATAGATCAAAATAATGTACTACAGGTACACCTTAAAAAGCCCTACAAAAATGTCGCAATGATGTCTATCTCTTAGGGATAACCCACAATTACCATTTTTTATCTTTTACTTTTTACGAGAAATAAGGGCTTATTTACGAAGCGATTTTAAGCAATACAGCATTAATCCTTATCAAATTAAGTACCTTAAATACATTGGGCATTTAATATAGATCAATATGGCCCTTTACAGCATGTAATTTAAATGAATGTCTTAGAAGATATTAGAGATTTAAAAAGCGGGCCCAGAGCAGCTGGGGCGGGTCGTACGTCCGTCCCGTCCATCCGTTGGCAGCGGCCGGGTAGTACAGGATAAGTAGGATTAATATCATAGATAGGAGTAATTCATATTACTTTGGCTTCATAGTAATTGCGAATATCATGTGTGTTCATTATACTCAAAATAAACCTAATAGTATTATTCCAAGTAAGAGACCGCGAAATGGCTTAGATGTTTAGATTTTTGGATGTTTGTTTCTCAATGATGCAAAGACGGTCAAACGGATTTAGATCGAATTTGGCACAAAGCTATATTATATCATGGATACGTAACAGATAGGATACCTACTTTATCCCGGTAGTAGGTTCCCGGGTAATATTTTCCGACCGCTATACGAGCCAAGCCACAGGCCAAAGTACTATTCCTATAATTATGTTCGGTGACTGGTAAATGATTGAGTGTCTGTATAGGTAAAATAGGAGCGTTAAGAAAAACCAGGAAGACTTATATTCAACTAAACCAAGCCCTATGTCGCAGTCTTCTTACTCTGAATGCTATTACTATTATTTTAAAAACACCAACACACATGATGTTCTCATAAACTATGAATCCTTAGTAATATGAATTATAATCCTACTACTACTAATATTATAAATGTGAAAATATGTATGATTGGGTGTTTGTTTCTCAATCACGCAAAAATGGCTGAATGGGTCTGGATCGAAAATGGCACGAAGAGTCTATATTACCTATATAACCTGGAATAACACATTCTTATCGCGGTAGTACGTCCTCTTGCATTAATTTCCGACATCCACGCGGCCGAAGCCGCGGGCAAAAGCTAGTAATAAAATAAAAATCATAATTTTTGTACCTTCCCCTTTTTAAAAAAGCAACGCGGATGGAGGAGTATGAAATTTGGCACAGTTTGGTAAAGTTTGTATGGAGAAGGAGTGCAGAAAAATAATATTTTTAAATAATAATAATGTATTAGTTAAAACTTAAAATGAAGGTAACGAATTATGGTCTTATTTCGACCACTGGGCGACAACTAGGTAAACTACTTCTCTGTAAAATAAAAATTAGAACCTATAATTGAAATAAGTAGTTGCCTACCGTTTTAGGCAGCTACGTAAAATATTAAATTTCATGTGCTGCACTCGGTACTCTGTAATATAAAATCACAGTATCTTGCGATAACTTATAAATCTGCTAAGCATGGCAGTGTCGTATTCAAAGAATACTTGCACTTGTTAAACAGATCTATGAAACACACAAAAATATTATTGTTGCGTTAGTAAAATTTTATTTAAATAAATATTGGGTTGTTCGATAATTCATGTCATTTTTTTTCACATTTCTCAAACTAAATTTATTTATATTAACAACAAACATTAATCACTGATATATTGACAATTTTGTTGGATGACCTTTTGCCATCTTTCAGTAAGCTGAAAAAATCCACGTTCGAAGAAGCCCTGGTTTTTAGAAGCGAAGAACTGTTCCAACTCATTTTTAACAGCATGATCGGAATCGAAAGTTTTACCATTCAAATGGTTTCGAAGGGAGCGAAACAAATGGTAATCTGATGGTGCTAAGTCAGGGCTATAGGGTGGATGTGGCATCAGGTCCCAATTGAGCTCTGTTAATTTTTGACAAGTTATCAAAGAGGTGTGGGGTTTGGCGTTATCATGATGAAACATCACGCCTTTGCGATTGGCCAGTCCAGGGCATTTTTTCTTGATTTCTTCATTCAATTTAGATAGTTTTAGTTGTTGTTGGTGTGTTTTAGTTGTTGTTTACTGTGTTTTTATGGGCCTAAGTTGCCTGAAATAAAGGATTGTATTGTATTGTATTGTAATAGACATTTGAATCAATAGTTTTGTTTCTTGGAAGCAGCTCAAAGTAGACTATACCCTTGTAATCCCACCACACAGGTAGCATAATCTTTTTTTGGTGAATATTGCCTTTGGATGTCGATTGTGGGGGCTCATTTTGCTTAGTCCCTGATCGTTTTCGGACTACGTTATCATAAACAATCCATTTTTCGTCACCCAAACATCCAGTTTATTTAAATAACCAAGCTGTTGTAAGAGCAAGTAATCGGTTGAATTCGATATGTTGAGCTTTTCTGCTATCTCTCGAGTTGTCATACGCCGGTTATTTTCGATTAACGCCTTTATTTTGTCGTCATCAGTAGTGGTTGGACGACCAGTATGTGGTGCATCTTGCACATTATAATCTCCAGAGCGAAAGCGAGCAAACCAACGCTGACACTGGCGTTCAGTAAGGCAGTCCTCACCATAAACTTCACACAATTTCTTCCGAGCTTGCACCGCATTTTTGCCCTTTCGAAAATAAAACAATAAAATATGCTGATAATGCTCTTTTTGATTGTCCATTTTCAACTTAATTTTTAACCAACTTATTTTTACTAATGACGCTCAGTCTTTGACTAAGGATAGTCTAAAGAGTAATCTTTAAAATAGTATATAATAATGTAAGCCACGCAATCACTACAACATGAAATTGCAGTTCCAGCCATCTATGAAAAAAAACGACATTAATTATCGAACAACCCAATACAAAGAGAAATAATTGTGAAACTAGCGATGAGTGTGTTTTTCAAGATTATGTAAAAAAATTAGCTAATTATTCCGTTTTTTTGCAATAATGCGAAAAATCAGTAGTCAGTAAAACTACTCATGTCGTTAACAACGGTCCTGCACTGGTTTTTCATGCTTTGAACAAGTTATCAAAGTCTTGCTGCAGGGGACCTGCAGCATGGGTTTGATAACTTGCTACGAAGCCAAAAAAATTGCATTTCAGTCATAATATTTGCAGGAGACTTCTTCAAAGCCCTTCTTTGGTGTATGTCCCACGCGTTCTCTATGGCGTTTAGGTTGGGTGATTGCGCGGGCCAGTCTAAAACCGATGCCTCGTGGTCTTGCAGCCACCTGGTCACCACTCGCGCTGTATGCGGACGGGCGCTGTCGTGCATGAGCGTGAATTCTTGGCCCATTTTTAGTCGTTGGGGGTAGACTATTGGGTCTAGCACCTGGTTACAGTATTTTTCAGCGGTTATGGTGTTTCTGATCCAAATGAAGCCTGTTCTTTCACCAACATGAATTCCCGCCCAAACCATAATTGTTTTGTCGTGGTCAAAAGCAAAATCAATCAAAATCAAAAGTCGTTCAAATTAGGCTGAGGATCGGCACTTTTTGAACGTCAAAACAGGTATGGATGGACTTCCTGAACATGTTGCAAACGGCTCTCACGACCAGGATCTCGCCATATGCGTACTCTTCGCGAATCGGGACGCCCCCGTAAACAGCACTACAGACCACTTGTTATCTTCCCAGAGCAAATGTCCATGAACCTACTATAATCCTCGTCCATAATTTTCTCGGCGTACTGCTGGAGTACAAAGCGGTCTACGAGTTTAACGGTTGGCTTGCTGCAGTCTTCTCCTTACAGTTTGGTCACTCACTAGCAACTGGTGCTCTGATTGGAGGCTTTAAACCAACTGCATGTTTGTAATATTTGGTTGTCTTCTCGCGGCAACTTCCAAAAATCGGTCGTGTCATTGGGCGGTTATGCGCTTCCCGCCTGGGTGTCTTTCACCCACCTCACTAGTACCACGATAACGTCACCATAACCTTGATAGCACGTTTTGTTTAGTTTCAATCTCCTCAACAATACCAGGCCTCCGTCACTCCATGTACTTGCGCGCTATAATTACCTACCGCCCGGCCGAGCGATCTCGGGCCGTTTGCGGACCATTTTTAATGCGGTTTTCGCAAGCGAAGCGCACGCCCGTTGTTCAATTTTAATCGTTCCATCCGTTTGTACGTTTGAGCATTTAGGCACAATTTAGCATGCAGCGGTTGCTGACGCGACGGAGTTGGCTATTATAGCAGTAGGCATTGGAAATTTTCTACTGAGTGAAGTATCTGTTACGTAGTAACTATTTAGTAATCTGTGACAATACACCGTTGAGTAACCCCGGCTTGCAGCATGCCTACGTAACTGTCCTTTACATTTCCTGTCTCGTTAAATGGCGCCGGTGCATGGTGCACATAGTGGCATAAATTAACTTCTAATTTGTTTTAAAACTTTAATTTGACACCAAAAATTATGAAATGTAAATTGAAACCTTAGACTTCGCTTGCTAACTTCTTTTAAAACTTTAATTTGACAACAAAAATGACCAAAAATGATGAAATGTAAATTGAAACCTTAGAATTCGCTAAAGTTATGCCGCGGAAATCTTTTGTTTTTTGTTTATGATTTATTTTTACAAATTAAAACTTAGAATCATCCAAAAAGGCCTACAAAATAAGCTTTCTTCAAAATATTTTAAAACTGGCCAGTGGTTTTTGAGTTTGAGAACTTTATACAGAATATTCTTATTTAAAAAATAATTAATACTCTTCTTTTTCGAGAGAAAATAAATTATCCTTTCCACTGCCAGCTTCCGTACTGCGGAAGGGTTATGAATATGTTTCTAGTTGACAGAAATCAGCGGGGTGGTTGTGTTACACACAATAGCGATGCTATTCATTTTGACAATTCAGTAACATCAATTAAGTACCTTTTTTCCGTTGTTGAGAAAATAATTTTATAATACAACGGCTACATTACATGGCGTCTCGCTGTACAACAGAGCGCGCCAAGTGAAGCTCGCGTTATGCGTACAATTCATTAACGAATCAATGGATAAGGAATTTACTTCAAATCTTTCAGATTATGATAAAAAGTACGTTTGGGGTATTGGGAGCGTTATGGTAGTCATAATAAGCAAGACAAACGGATAGGAAATGATGCTCTTAAAACGTCAGTCATTCATGCTTTTAAACCATGTGCTGTACTATTTGGTTTTGTTGGTTTATTGGCGTTTGCTAGCTGACATTTGGTAAATAATTTTACTTAAAGTTTTGTGTTTTAGTGGTAATTATTTTACAATATGGAGTTGTCAAGTTTGAGTGAATCAAGTTTTTCTAATTGAACACACAGCTGTGCTACTAGAGACTTTGTTGGTCCACTTCTTCCCAGCTTAAGCACTAGGAAGTGGTGAAAGCGCGGGTGTTTTGGAGGACTGTCTTATGTAATTTTGATGATCGAAAAGTGATTTTTAGCCTAGTTTGAATAAATATCTTTTGATTTGATTGCTAGCTAGTTAGCTTTTTCACTTATTGCTAAAGAATATGATCAAAAAGAGCTTGCCATGCTTTTTAACTTACCGCGTTGTAGCTAGCCTTTTTTCTATTTATAATTTATATACAAACATTTATAATTTACCTACTCTATTTAAAATTTTAAAGTAAACTTTACCAAACACAGCCACAAATATTTTACCATTGCTGATAAGTACATAGCGAGAATTGCCAAACTTAAGTGGCAGTGGGCAGGGCACATTGCGCGCAAAACGGATGGCCGATGGGGTCGAAAGGTTCTGGATTGGCGACCGCGTACTGGAAGACGGAGCGTTGGAAGGCCACAAGATGGACCGATGACCTGGTGAAGGCCGCAGGAATACGTTGGATGCGAGAAGCACAGAATAGGTCGAAGTGGCGGTGCTTGGGGGCCTATGTTCAGCAGTGGACGTCTTTCGCCTGAAATGATGATGATGATGATGATGATGACATAGCGAGAAGCTAACCACAGAATAACTGACAGAAGATTGATAACTTGGCCAATGTGTAAAACGGATAAATATTAACCCTTCGTCTGTAAAAGTTTTTTCGACGCCTCCCGTCTGTAAACGTGGGTATTTCAAGTCCTGTCGTTTTGTCAACCTGTTAATGCACTTAAAAAAAATCATAAAAATTCATGCTCATGTATGAAACCTTCAACTTAATACATTAATCATAAAATTGTAGAGAAATTCCTTAAAAAAATCCTGAAAAAAATGGAGCATCTTGCTGAAAAAATGAGGTTTACTCAAAAAATCGCAACTTTATGAAAAATTAAGATATTGTAATTTTATAAAAAGCAAATTAAAGGTTAATGATGCAGTTTTCAGAAAAAATCTTGTTTAATTTTTTATCAATAAATGCTTAAACGTTTGGACAGGTGAAACAGGCAATGAAACGCATTAAACATTAGTATAAACACATTTCATTATCAAACCGCGACCGCTGTTCCATTATACTAACACTGAGAAAAATTTATGTAATTTAAAAAAAAAAAAAACTCGTTCTGTACTTTTAATCATGCGAAAAATAAGTTAAAATGAAAAAAAAGTTTTACATTTACCTGTGAGTTCAGTATACGGCGTCAGTAACCCTGGGTATTTCGTGTCCGTTCCTATTTTCAACTGCGCACTGTTACTGCATAGAAGGGACTGGGACCTTCAATTTTAGGTGTAAAGTCCTTTTCCTAATTAACTTTTTTTAGGTAGGGATAGTAGATCTATCTATTCGCTCGTTAGAAAATTATTGAACTAAACAGTTTTGGCTCGGACACGAAATACCCAGGTTTACAGACGAAGGGTTAATAATAATATAACTGATTTAGTTTAATTTCTAAATATTATCTTTAATATTTTTAATATTATATATTTATAATATTATCTATTGTTAGCAAACTTATTATTTCTTGGCTTCATATTGAAAAGAACACAATCCCGCAGGAGTTTTGCATTATTCTGCAAGTGAAAATTTATGTAAACGCAGTAAGACTGCATTGCGGGTGAACAAAATTATGTGTGCATATCCTTATACTACAGGACTACGGGATGAGCAGTCTATGCGACAGTGTTCGTATTGTACGTCTAGCTAGCACATACGTAAATGTTTCTGCTGGTCGCCTACGTGCCTGAAATGCCAAAAAATGGCTGTGTTGTAACGAAATGAAATGCTTTTATTAAACTGCGAAATGGCGAATTGTTACATGTCTTAGTGTCCATTGGCCTAGACTAAGGGATCTTCATCATCATCATCATCATCATTTCAGCCGTAAGACGTCCACTGCTGGACTTAGGCTCTCCCAATTTGGGGGGCTTTGCCATAATCGCCACGCTTGGCAGGCGGGTTGGCGATCGCAGTATGGTGGCAAAATGCACAGAGAACGCTGCTGCCCATTCTCTAGTAAGTCCCTTAGTCGCCTTTTACGACACCCACAGGAAGAAATGGGGTGGTGTTATTCTTTACGTCCGGCACCACACGGTACACACGGTAAGGAATCTTCACGAATATTTTAATGACAATGATCGTGGTTATTACGGGGGATATGATAAGATGGCCCATGATTTTCAATTTGTTTTTCAGAATTATATTAATTAGAATGATCAATCTAACTCTCTAAGGAAGAATTGGCCTCAAATATCAGTATTCCGTGATATATGATATTTTCCTACACTGTATTATGACAATATAGTGTAGGAAAATTGGAACTTAGAGAGTGTTATTTATGATGTATATTTGTTACGGGCGAATCATCATCATCATCATCAGCAGCAGCCTATAATGTTCCCACTGCTGGGATACAGGCCTCCTCTCGGCGAGAGGGAGTGAGCCGTAATCTACCACGCGGGCCTAGTGCGGGTTGGTAAATGTCACATGGCTTCGAATTTACGGTTCTAAGACATGTCGGTTTCCTCACGATGTTTTCCTTCACCGTTTTGAGAGAAGTGGTCATGAAATAATTTACACAAATTATGCGCCTGCTTGGGTTTGAACTCACGACCTGCTACTCGTAAGTCGCGGCCGTTATCACTGGGCCACCACTGCTCTCTGCTCTCTGCGGGCGAATCATATTTTGATCAATATATTTACAGCCAGATACTAACCGGTAAATTTCAAAAATCGTATGAACATTTTAATTTCTCGGACAACTGTATCGCATTTGTCTAATGGCGGACTGCAGAACTATTTCAGGAAAAAAAAAACATTCAGTGGCATTAAATGTATGTTATTAGAGGGTTGTACTGATAATTTGAATTATGATAATGCTGTAAAGCCATTTTTGTTACGTTCGCGAATCATAATTTAATCAACCTACAACTTAATACCGAGCTGCAAATAACTTCGCCTTAAATGATTAAGATAATAGTTTGATTATTACCTGTTCAAAAATTGATTTTAATTTGGTACCTACCTGCATTATTTTGACGATGACATGATGCAGTGTACGACTAAACGCCGATAGATACTACGCCGACAGATTGAACACCGACAAGACTTTACTTCGACGGGACTCTTCGCCGACAGGATACTTCGCAGATAGGACTCTTCGCCGACAAGGCTCATCAGCGACGCAATCAGATAAAGTAGGTTAATTATTTATAAAAATTGGTTAGAACTGTGACCTCCTCCAGAAACGACTAGGTTATGTTGATGAGGCCTGTCGGCGAAGAGTCCTGTCGGCGAAGTGTCCTGTCGGCGAAGAGTCCCATGCGAAGTAAAGTCTTGTCGGTATTCAGTCTGTCGGCGTAGTGTCTGTCGGCGTTTAGTCGTACACTCGACATGACGACAACAAGAATTTATTGTAAAAAAACTTTTTTACAAAAAAAAAAACAACCGACTTCCTTAAAAACACTACAAAGTGAAAAATAACTTTAATTTCGGAAGTCGGTGTCTTAGGATCTGTATTTATGGTTTTTTTGCCACCGACTTCCGAAATGAAAATTATTTTTCACTTTGTAGTGTTTTTAAGGAAGTCGGTTGTTTTTTTTTTTTGTAAAAAAGTTTTTATTTTTAAATTTTTAGTTGTGGTATTCACCCTGCACTAATTCCAAACAAACAATGCATATTTATGCGATAGCAGAAATCGCGGTTGATTTGCTGTCATTTTTTAAAGAGTTCCGGTGTCTGTCTCCCGAACTCATCATCAGATCTATATGAAAATTATATGGGACCATTTCGGAATAAACCCCTTTCGAACAAAAAAAAGAATTTTGCAAATCCGTCTATATTTATGACGGAGTTATGGCCGAACATACATAAAAAAAAAACATAAACATCCGAATTGAGAACCTCCTCCTTTTTGAAGTCGGTTAAAAACGTTAATTTTCTAACCTGCAGTGTAGTAGATAAAACATCCGATAGCATTCTAGGCGCAGTTTGGCAAAAACTGTAAGGTGAGCGAGGGCTCGCGAGTGTTTATCTCACCAATTCTGTTCTCTATTGATGTAAAGCCACTCGTAAAATAAGCTTGTTAGCATAATTGGTAATGTCAGCAAGAACTCTATCAATAAAAATTGTACCACATAGCTAGTCTATATAACGTGTTCCTATTGAAATCTCATAACTCTAGTCTCAAGAGTATTAATAAGACCATGACAAAGCTTTCCGTTTGAATTGTTCATACAAAATAGTCACGATTATTTATGTAAAACAGCCTTACGTGAAATATGATAATGTCGCATCTTCTTAGCTTTAAATTTGTTTGACTGGTTTGAATGAAAATGATTTACTCGTAGTAATCAATTAAATTTTTACCCGCATTCAAGGGAAAAAAACGATTAAGTATGTACTCAATAAAAATAAAAAAATCTTATGCCAGTTGATTATTTGGCATAACTATGCAGCAAAACAAAAGAAAAATGTTTGAGAATGTGCAAATAGCGCTCTTTCATATGATACCCCACATGGCCTAGTAGCCCCACTTAGAATTTTTAACCGACGAAAAAAAACGGAGGAGGTTATCAATTCGACGCGTATATATTTTTTTCTCTTTTTTTGTTTGTTTTTTTTTTTAATGTATGACCACGCATAACTTTTTACATAGTAGTCCGATTGTGATAATTCTTTTTTTATTGGAAAGGGTATACTCCGAGGGTGGTCCCATATAAATTAATAGAAAACAAGATCAAACCCTAAGGGTCAGAAAACAGGGGATGATTGATTGTTCACTCACTGATTGTAATGTTTAACCACGCATAACTTTATACAGAGTAGTCCGATTTTGATAATGCTTTATTCATTGGATAGGGTATACTTTGCCAAGTATTATTAGTACATTAAAGCCACAAAAAATTATTTAAGTCGGCGCTGAAAAATCAATGAACAAAAATCACTCAAAGCGCCGCCGACTCATAATTTTAAGGCTTATAATTTTTTGCTTTTCAGTTTTTTCGGCCGTTAAATTTTTTGGTAAAAAGTTTTTATTAAGACACCCGCTCACATATTTTTGTTTCTTATTTGCAAAATAATTGGGCAAACGTCATCTAAAACTATTCTTCAGTTCTCGAGATATCCATCTGTGACAGATAGACGTGAGTCTCACCATAGGAGTTCCTTTTACCATTTTGATACGTTCGTTGGTGGGCATCACTTGAAAAACGGTTGGATCCAATCGGCAGTTTATTGTTTTTGAATGTTCGTAATAGTCTGAATAAGGTTTTTAGCCAAGAATAATTGGAACAGTTTCCCGGAAAATTAGAAAAATGGGAAATCTGAAAGTAATTTTTTCTATGGGGTTTTTGTATTTAACTATTGTTTAGACAGGATAACGTCTGTCGAGTCCGCTAGTTAGTAATCCCACTAATATTTGAAAAGTGAAGGTTTGTATGTTTGGGTATGCGTTACATGCATACAAAAAAGGCTGAATGGATTTGGATAAAATTTAACACACATACATATAGTTTATAACCTGAATTAACACACAGTATTCTTTATATCTCAGTAGGATGTTCCCGTGGGATAATATACGCTACATAAAACTACTGTTGTACTTCCCGAAGAGATGTTTAGTACAGTCAGCGTCAATAATATCGGGACGAACAGACTGTACAAAATCATCTATGAAAATTAAATATTAACTCAATGTCACAAGGATCGTTTCAGAATGACGACAGTACTCGACAACTGTCATTCTAACATGAACTTTATGCTATTGAGATAAAGTTTAATTTTCTAAGTTTTTGGAGATCATTTAGAGCAGTTTAGTAAGGTTTTATAAGTACCAATAATATAATTATAGAGGCAAACCTACTGACATCAACAGACTGGGGGCTACTACTGAGAAATTTTAAATTGATAAACGTAATAACGCTGTCGGACTTGGGAATTGAACCCAGAAAATTATGCTCAGCAATCGGACTAGCGACCACTAGATCGGCGGGGCAGTTAGTCAGTAGTATTTAAACATGAAAGAAGGAAGGAAGCAGAATTAAATACGGCTCTTGCTACAGGAGCTGTTAATAAAATATTTTAACACAAAATGTCAAACATTAATATACAAATACCGCGACATCTAAATATCGCGTTTCTTTGCGACACCTCAAGGTTATCACTGCTTATTTTTATCCTAAAACCAAGGAATTACATAATATCAATATGCCTCTTGCTACTAATTATTTTGTTGAATAATTTTTATGAAAAACCGCCTCGTTTCTCCAGTGGTCGCTAGCGCTGAGCATGAGGTCCGATTCGGTTCGATTCCCTGGTCGGGCAAATTGTTATTGGGTTTTTCTATCTGGAATTTCTCAGTAGCAGTTCAAAATCTGGATTTTTGTTTGATAGCGATCGAACCGACATGGGACAGGGACTTAAACATAACTAGTGAAATGTGGGTATACCATAGCTACACCTCTGTCCAACTCTTCTGGAAAACAAGGCGTCATCTTATGTTATGTTATTTTATGATAACCCATTTGAAACCATTGTAAAAACCAATTATTTTTAAAAGAGTAACCGTGTAGTTTCTTGCCGGCTCTTCTCCATAGGAAACAAAAATTGGAACCGTGCACCTAGCTTCTGACGTTTCATAACTGCCCATGTACGTGAAATAAAATATTTTGATTTTGATAGAAAGCCTCATTGGTGTAGTGTTCAAAGTGGCGATTGCGATCGTTCTGGGTTTGGGATATTGGGTTTTTCCACAAGGAAATTCACTCTGTGTTACATGGGACTTATAATGCAACTGAAAAAAAAAAAACCGGCCAACGGCCAAGTGCGAGTCGGACTCGCGCCCCGAGGGTTCCGTACAAACCTGTAGGTATTCACGGTTTATGCATAAGGTTTATGTTTATGAAATTAAATGTTAAAAAAAAAATATTTGAGTTGATTGAATGAAAGGTAAATTGCGGTTTACGATTTATGACGTATTAAAAAATAAGTATTAACTAGATCTCGTTCAAACCAATTTTCGGTGGAAGTTACATGTACATCATATATTTTTTTTAAGTTTTATCATTCTCTTATTTTAGAAGTAACAGGAGGGGGGGGGCACACATTTTATCACTTTGGAAGTGTCTCTCGCGCAAACCATTGTACGGTACCATATGTATTCAGTTTAGAAAAAAATGATATTAAAAACCTCAATAACATTTTTGAAGACCTATCCATAATACCCCACACGTATAGGTTTGATGAATTTTTTTTTTTTAGTTTCAGTTCTAAGCCCAAAATTTAATGTTTTTTTTTTAGTGTGAAAATCTTAATGCGGTTCACAAAATACATCTACTTACCAAGTTTCAATAGCATAGCTCTTATAGTTTCGGTTAAAAAAGTGGCTGTGACATACGGACGGACAGACAGACAGAAAAACATGGCGAATCTATAAGGGTTCCGTTTTTTACCATTTGGCAACGGAACCCTAAAAAGGTTAGTGTACTTACATTTCTGTATGCTGGCTCGAGAAATACTTGTGATGGTATCTTTTGTTATTAAAACTTCTTTTTAAAAGAAATGGCCAAGTTCATTATGTGTAGATCAAACGATTGATCCATGATTAGTGTAGGTAACTTTTGTACGAAAAACGATAGAACTTCTAGATTAGGTTTTTCTACCTTAATAAGATTTGGGTTGAATATAAAGCTGAGTTAGACTGACTACTTCTTAAGACTTAGAGTTCATGCAGTATTGACTCTTAGAAATCAGTTTTAAGCCGGAACAGACTGTCGGATTGAAAGCATAGTTAGCACGTTAAGACGTCATAATTTCAGTGTGTGTTCTTCACACACTTAATTTCCGCCTGTTTACCGACTACGTCAGACTATTTATTAGACCTATTTTAGTAAAGAATCAAAAGAATTCGTTTTATGCAGCGTGTGGGTGAACATTTAGTTTAAACTTTGCCAAAAAAATAGTCCCGCCCGCCCAGAAATATCGGCCATCTCGTACCAACGGACGGTATGCAAAAATGTACAATCCACTCAATAAAAAGTCGTAATTCCTATATATACATATACCAGTTATACCTACATATACGTATACATCTCGGATACGCTTTATACGCGATGTACTCACTGCTATATAAAACCGGGGAGAGAGCCAAATTCTAAATATAAATGTGGCCGAATAGAGCCGAACGCGTCCGAATCCGCCCGCCCGCCTCAGTCCAACGCTAACTGCCGCTCCGACATTCCCAAACCATCGCAACCGAACGCGCGGTAACGAAACGTTCACTTGGTAAGGTCACGCCGTATACGGCATTCGACGGTACACACGAAAAATTTTCAAATTCCTAATTAGGAACGCGTCCGTGAAAAAAATTAAAAATCCAGTGAATTTGAAATCTCGATATCGGTGATTGAAGTGACAGTGTTGTGGACCTTTGAACGTTATCTCCTGTTACCGGTAACGTAGTGATTATACGATAGTTTTACGATTTCTCATCTGTTCGAGTTTTAACGCTTTACTAACTGCGGGTAAGCCGGCAACTCGCTTATCGCTCTGGAAGCGAGAGTATTGAGTTTCAATATGTCCGCCTGCCTGTTCCAAAATTATTTTCTCCGTCATTCCCTGTGTGCTGCTTATCGTTGTGATTTTTGCTTCATTTTTCGTTAATATTGCACCGGTTGCTTTTCTAACCTCTAAATGTGTTCATCATAGTGTTATTAAGTTTGTTCATTGCATGTGTAGAATGAAAAAGTATGTAGTGCATTTTCTGCATTATGGGTGCGCTCTTTCCCCGCATTGCGCCTAAGTTCCTTGTGGGCTACTCTGGTCTCGAGACGCCGGTCTGGGGCTTTAGTCTAGACATAACGGAGGCTGACCGTATTGATTTTCCTCTCCCAACTTCTTGTAGATTTGTTTTGTATCTTCTCCTTTGTGGTATTGTAAATAAAACTTCCTATATTCGCCGAATTATGGAAAATGAGATGTAATCAGCCTTCTTGCAAATTCTACATTTTTGGATGGTGAAACTTAAGTTTGTTTTTACTATAAGACAACTTTGTTACCTATACCTGGTTTGGTGAGGATATCTTCCTTCTAAACTACCGATACGCTTGGAATATCTTTAAAGTGATTTCACGTCCGTGTTTATTTTGAACGCGGTGTACGTGACGTCTAAAGAAAAATAAGAGAACACAATTTTCTAAAGGGAATAGCAGAAATCTATCACTTATACTTCCACTTAAATCTCGCCAATAATGTTAAATAACCGATCTAATAGGGGGCGAGTATATGGTGACCGACCATCGAATCCAGATTCCGGAAAAATATTGTAGGAATAATTTAATTTGAATTAAAATAAAAACAATTTAATTTCGTTATCAATCAGCTGCTTACCACTCCAACGAAATGAAAAAGTGATTCAGAGGAACTGATTGCAGTTGAACCTAAATAGACATTACAAAACTAAGCCTGTCCTAACATAACATTGTGCAATTGTATCATATTTTTATTCCACTGCTTTAATTGATTTTAAATTATGCTTGAATAATTTTTCCGTACAATCATAATAAAGAAGCTGTTTTAAGTGATGATAACAAACTAGTGATTAGACCAAATCTTTTAGTGGTTAAAATAAAACACAGTCATCTAGGTAGGCTTAGGAATTGTTGTAATGACGTCATGGATTCATTCACTGAATCCAGTCTTCATCAAACAAGGCAACGTAGAGAGAGAGATGTAAATGACTATGGGGGTGTAGCTTTACCCAGCAGAGAGACGATTAAGTTTGGGTCACCTATTTAGGTAACCCACATCTAGAAATGCGAGTGCACGTACTAGTAATACATAGTCTACTTACCTCTGTTTATCTCTTAAGAGCAGGGCTTCCTGTTATTTTTGTTTTGTATTTTAAAAATAAACAAAACTTGTTAAAAAATACATCTTACTGAAGTTTGAGGATCCATTAGAATGTCGTAAAGCGGTCTTTGATCAGTTTATGTGCCTGTTAGTTCTACGTGAAGTTTATTTTGGTTCCCTTACACTTGTAAATGATGCTTTGTTGATAGGTTTAATGGGAGCAATTTGACAGCTATGAAATTGTGTGAGCGTTTCCGCAAAAAATATCAAACAAGAAATTGTTATGACATAATGGTGGTATAACAAAATATCTGTACACGTACATTTATACTTGGGTTCTTTGATACAAAATACAATTCATATTTCCCATAATATTAATAATAAGTATATGCATATACTTATGTGGTGCCGGACGTAAAGAATAACACCACCCCATTTCTTCCCGTGGGTGTCGTAAAAGGCGACTAAGGGACTTACTAGAGAATGGGCAGCAGCGTTCTCTATGCATTTTACCACCATACTGCGATCGCCAACCCGCCTGCCAAACGTGGCGATTACGGCAAAGCCCCCCAAATTGGGGGAGGCCTAAGTCCAGCAGTGGACGTCTTACGGCTGAAATGATGATGATATGCATATAAAAATAGAGAGAAAAGAATCACAGGGCATCAGAAAACTACTCCACATCGCTGTCAATGGGAGAAGTGCCCTAAAGGCTGGCAGCATTGCCACGTTGTATGGCGATGCTGATTCTTTGAAGTGAAGAGTTACTTTATCCTGCCAGGGTCGCGAGATTTGTTCGAAAGAGATACCGTGGCCCTACATATGAGCAACTGAACACGGGTGGGTTTCAGGGTCAGTAAAAGTCTAACACGCCCTCGAGCTCCGCCCAGAGTGGGAGACATTATTTGATGATTTCCCACCCACAAAAAGAGTCACTTCATAGAAATTTTTTACATTTGCAGTTGTAACTGATGAATGATTTTGAACGTATTTGGTTAATCGAGTTCGGATAAGGAACACCTTCCTTATCCAAACTAGGTGTGTCTGTGATCTTTACTATGAGCATGACTTCTATACTTATCAAACTGTTACAGTTTAATCCAAAAGAAAACTTCTTTATCTACATTTTTTATTTACCACAAGCAAAAGTATGAGCGTAAATAATTCCTGAAAAATTGTAGGGTTACATTTCAAACAACCACGTGCCTTTTCATTCTGATTTGCGTCGCCATGTAGTCACGCGAATTTGCTATTACTGTCGTTTTTTTCAGCCTGTTTCTTTCATGTTCGTCTTTTACATGTTTCTGTCTTGATATTTTTAGTGAAAAAGCCCAGAAACTTCTTCAATATGATTAAATTAGTCTAATTCATAGTTTGAAAAACGTGGCTTTTATGATCTGAAACTTTAATTTCGAATTCACGTGTGTTTTTGAGGCTATTTTTGGGGCTAACTTTGAAATGACTGAACTTGAAACTATAGTTCCATGACTTATAAGAAGTTAGGGATAATGCGAAAACTTTTACTCAAATGAAGTCAAAGTTAAATAAAGATAAAAAAGGTTTCTATTCATTGTTTAAATTGAGATTATGATATTTATTTAACATCTACCCACAATTGAGTGTTTTATTTGCTTTTCTAAATCCCACATTTCATAGCCCCACACTACAACTGCAGCCCACCAGAAATTGCCTGTGATTTGAAATATTCGCTGCCTAGCCTATAAAGAATTTGCAGCAATGTCATTGGCTCTCTGCAGGAACCTAAAAAGTTTAGCTTTTCGTGAAAATTTTTCACTTCCTCGAAATAGTTTATTGGGTTTTTGTTGGTGAATACTTTTACGAATCGTATAATTAAAGTTGCGTGACTTCCTTGAATATTGAATTATTGTGTGCCATTTTATATATTCCCCCTTTTTGTTTGAATAATTGGATTTCCGGATTGCTTGCTGTGTCTCTTTATTTGCTGTCTATGCCATGAGATACATACATATCTGTAACTTTCTTGGGGTGAGCACAGCTTTCTTCAAAACAGCATCGTATTATATTAATAAAGAAAAAGAACGATTCACCGTCCTTTAGCGATCCACACAGATATCGACATATCTGTCTGGATTGTGAATCGTAAATCGTTTCCGGATTTTTCGGAAGACGTTTTATCAAAAGGGTATTTGGCTCGCTCTTTTATACACGCATTACGTACTACAAGTATTTACCTATCCAGTCATGAAGGGCCTCATTTATTTTACATTATTCGTGTGTCGTGGTTTTTCGAAAGGGCCACGATACACGAATAATGTAAAATAAACGGTGCCCTTTGATGCATCAGGGTCTCCGAAATTGGTTCTGCCATGCTCTGCGTGCGTCTACCACGCTACCTTATTATATGAGCTGATTAGGTAGGTAATACCCCGCCGATTACATATCGAGAAATAGGGTAGGCCGTCGATATTGCCCCGATCAACTCCGGCAACCAGGAAATTACTTATACTGTTCGTCGTGTCGTGAAATTCTGTGACTAAATGCAAATGGTATTAACTTGCCGCTTTGAAATGTAATTTACATGTTGATCAGGACAAAGTATTGTAGCAAACTGTTGTGACATAAATTAAATAATTCATGGTTGGGCTTAGTTCAGTTCTATGCATGGGAGACTACCTACTTTGTAGCTTTCAGCTGTAATTTTAAGGTTCTATGAAAATGAAAACTGGTGTCGCAGAACGAAATTAAAAAAAAATATTATCTCAGTAGGTCAGAGGCATAAAACAGAAAATACTTTCCTGCGGGGTAATTGCGTAACACACTAACATAACAATTGCTGCACTTTTGACAGTTCAACAACATTCATTGCGTTATTTACGTTGTTGACAGACAACATTTTCCGACAAATGAAGCAATTGATTAATAAAATCTTCCAAAATGATTCAGTTTGTTATTGAAAGTGTGTTACATAATGAGGTTGCGAGTCACGTTGTTACTAACAATACTAGAATGAATAAAACTGACAAAGACAGATGGTCGGACACGAAGTGATCCCGTAAGTGCACCGTGTCAACAATGTTGGCACAGAACGCTAAAAAGGCCGAAGTGCAGTCATCGCACAATATTGGCGCCTTGTTATTTCTGTTTCCTCGTCATGCACACTCATTACAACCGAATTGCAAATGATCTAATGAAAGATACAACCTTGACACACACGATAACAAGCGTTAATTACTTCTCCGGAGAAATATCTGCAATACGGACGAATTATCATAATTTTCATGCTGATCTCAGAGCGAAAGAGTAGCATGTGGTTATGAGAACCTTCATATTTTTAGTTAAGTGAACTGAAATTGCGGAAGAGGGGTTATTAGGTAATCATCCTCACCTTGCAATTTTAGTCACCCTATTCATAAACACCCTATCTTTGCCTTCTCTCGGTGTGAAGGAGCGTGCCGTAACCCACCACGCTGGCCCAATGCGGAGTATATTAGTTTCTGACCTTACACTTTTTATTTGATTTTTGTTTTTTTTGTACTCTTTCCTGCTGTATATTGTGTACCTTTTAGTCTCTGATCGATAAATGTATTTCTTCTTCTTTATTTCGCTAGTTTATTATTCTTACATTTAAAATCTGATAATGTTCTCTAGTATTGTGCATTAATGTATGCTGTATCAAAATCATTGAGTCAAATGAAAGAGTACCTAATAAGGTTAGTCTTTGATCCAAACAAAATTATGAACAAAATCTAAATGTATACTAGCGTACGCGCATGTTTGCTTACACTGTGGAAAGAGTATTCGGTCATATTTGTGGGGCTCCTGAAATAGTATGGTCGTCCCATTTAGTCGGTTACGTAAAAAGAAAACATTAGATTTATAGCAGCGTCGTTGGTCTAGTGGTCGCAAACGGTACTGCTGCGCAAGAGGTCCTGGGTTCGATTCACGGGTACGGTAAAGTGTTATTAGGTTTTTTCATTTGGAATTTCTTATTAGCAACCCGGAGTCTGGATTTGTGTACGGTTGCTAGTAATAGGCTCGCGCCCTATTACATGGGACGTCCCAAAACATATCTGGCAAACCTTTAACATGGACTTAGAGGCGAAATGTGGGTGTACTTTAAATATGCACCTCTTTTTATATATCGTCGTTGCAAATTTAAAATCTCCTATGTGTAAAAAGTTACTTTTCGAGAAAAACGAAAAAAACAGTTTCCTGAAAAAGAAACTGAGGAAACATTCATATTTTTTTTTTAGATGTAAAGTGTTAAGGAATTATAATGTATTGAGATAGAATTTGTCTTATATCAATGTGTCGTTCAGAGTATATTTATATAAATTTAATTATTTTTCTGCACATAGGAGATTTAAGTTTCAACTTTTTGTCACATAAGTGGATTTATAGTTTATTACATCAGGCACATAGGAGATTTCTATGGGCAATAGACATGAGATTTTTTTAAATTAGCGAAGACTTTAACGATACATTAAGATATTCACATATGAGTTTTTGCAATAAGTAGATATACCAAATCGCTTTTAAAATATATGCATAGCTCGTATTTGTGAAAATTGTTACATAGGAGATTTTAAATTTGCAACGACGATATTTTTTTTGGGTGGGATATCATAAATGACTTCTTCCACTCTGGGTGGAGCGGGAGGACGTGTCAGACATACTGACTGAAACCCACCCGTGTTCCTTCAGTTGTCTGTGCCAGGGCCACGGTAACTCTTACGAACAAATCTGCAACCCTGGCAGAATATTATGTGCACCCCTGCTTAACCCTTCGGAGTACAGACCTGTGGTATGGACATCATTGATTTATAGCGAATTTATGTGCCTCTGTTCTCAGCACTTTCTGTTTATCATTCTTTTAAGTAGAGCTTTATAAGCAACGCGTGTTTACTGTATATAAAGTCACCCTACCAATTGTTTACTAACAAAAGTTTAATACGGGAGCGTACATTCTGATGGGTATTTTGGGCGTAGCTTTTATGTGCATGCTCATGTATCACGGTACTTTCGAGGGTAGTAATTTACCTGAAGCATCTGCTTTGAAGTCGTGTATGACTTTGACCGTATTGATTTTCTAATAAGTATAGTCAACGTCCTGATGCCTACAGAAGTGGCAGTTTACAGATGTTGGGAAATAGTGTAGAGCAGCGGTGGCACATTGGTGACGGCCGCGACGTACGCGTCGTAGGTTTTTTTTTTTTGTGGAATGGGAAATCATCAAATGACTTCTCCCGATCTGAACGGGAGGGCGTGTCAGACTTTTACTGACTAATACTCACCCGTGTTCCTTCAGTGGCCCATGTGCCAGAGTCACGGTATCTCTTTCGAACAATCACATGACCCCGGCAGGCATCGGTCCTAGCAGACCCCTTCAGTTCTGCTGACATCTCTTTGAGGCGCGCGTGGAACACTACGCGCCGTCGACCCGAGCTTGGTCCTTACCGGGCGGCGAGCTACCCATTGCTCGCCGCCCGCAAGCTCGTGCCTAGGGACGTGAGGGCGCAGAGACTGCCACTCCCTCAACGCGTTGTAGGTCTTACAGGTCGAACGCAGACACGCGCTTTAGTTTATGCAAATTATTTCAACAGCACTGTTCTCAAAATGCTGAAGGACAAGATCGCGAGGAAATCGGCATAACCATGAATTAGAAGACATGTGACAACTACCAGGAAGCCTGTGTCCTAGCATTATAGGTTGATTGTGATTATGATGATGGAAGATAATGAGGTGAATTTGTGTGTTAGGTACCTACGCATTGAAGTCCCTCCACAAAAAAGTTTTTTGTGACTTATTATTTCTTGTATGATATTTTGTAATAGAAGGAATAGTAGTCCGAATAGAAATACCTAGAAACGGTCAGGGAAAATAACTGTTTATTTAATTGAAATTGCATCTATATGCCGTGTTACAGCCATTTCATACAACTGTCGGACAATGACGGACGTTATTTGATTGTAGAGACTATTGAGGTTAGTAAACAATGTTTATTTTCCCTAAATTTACGTAACACATCAGCGCCCTAATTGTGTAACACACTATCAATCAAATCTGAATCATTTTGAAGGGTATTGCTAATCCATTGCTTTATATGTTCGAAAAAATTGCCTGCTCAACACCATGTATTACGCAATGAATGTTGTTAAACTGTCAAAATTAAAGCCATTCCTACTGTTAGTGTGTTACGCAATTACCTCTATGATATGGTGATTCAACGATGCGGTAATGGTGTGAATTTCTAGAAGAAGATGATTCATCTTTGTCGAAAATCAATTGTCAATGTTTTAAATATTCCATACAACCAATTGATCGATTAGTATACGGATGGTCTTCCTCATACCGCTGGCATCATCGACGTTTGATACTCAGAATTATATATCAATACATCAAACGCTAAACTAAATTTGATCCGATGATATGTATGTTTGTCTATCCAAACAAAACCACACGGAATTAGGTCGCAGATTCATAGGTATTTCGTTCTAGATAAGAAAAAAGTTTAGATGACGATACTAAAGAAATAATATTTGCGTTCGGTAACAGTCTGTCCAGATATTTTGTTTGGACTATATACTGCGGCTCAGTCGTCTCGGTATCAATTAAATCAATCCAATACCCATAATTAGGTGGGTTACCAGAGCTTTCAAAACCACTTTCGGGAGATTTTTTGCCTTTTTCGATCGATTTCTAAACGAAATGTTATTGCAAACGGAACACATTGTCAATATTACAGTAACAAAACATCGGACTACGGAAAACTAAAAAATAGGGTTATGATTTTGACCGGTTGGTGTGTATTTTCATCTGTTCACACTGAATAAGAATGGATTTTATTTGGTCTTAAAAATAATTATGTTGGAATGTTTGGATTTTTTTTTTTTTTTGGATGGGAAATCATCAAATGACTTCTCCCGCTCTGGGCGGAGTGGGAGGGCGTGTCAGACTTTTACTGACTAAAACCCACCCGTGTTCCTTCAGTTGCCCATGTGCCAGAGTCACGGTATCTCTTTCGAACAATCTCGTGACCCTGGCAGATGTTTGGGTTTAGTATGATGTTGCTGTTGGATGTTTTTCATGTAAGTGAATGCTACTTTAAATAGGTAACTAAATAACTAGGCAATACACGTAATCACTTTTAATATACGATTAGTTAAATAATTAATACAACGATAAAGAATGTAGTGTTGCTTCTATGGCGAAGCGTAAGCAACCAGTGAGTCCAGTCCCCTCGGCTCGGGGTCTTTTGAAGACTTTGTATTCTCCCGCCGAAGTAACGTCAGCCGATGTAGACTGCCAATCACTCGCCAGCACGTTCAAACATCCGGCCTGGTGCAGATGGCAGCACTGCGCCCCAAAGTGCGTCGCTTGACTCGTGGTAGTGGCGCTAAGTTTGGTCGCCGGAAACTGTGGCGCCAACACGATGCCGACTGCCAATCACTCGCCAGCTCGTTCAACATCCGGTCCGGTGCAGATGGCAGCACTGCGCCCCACAGTGCGTCGCTTGAGTCGTGATATTGGCGCTAAGTTTGGTCGCCGGAAACGGTGGCGCCAACATCCGGCCCTCCTGAACTGTGTCTGTCCCTAGACACACCGTCACCTGGAATTACGAGAATAAACATTTGTTACCTTTAACGACTATAATAGGTACTATGTTACTTTATGTTGAATGAGTTCCCACTACCGAGCCAATGACTAGCACATGCAAAAGTGTGATCTCTGACTTCACACCACCATGCTCAGACTCGCAGTCCACATGATAGCCGAAGCTTTCCAGTTCATCCACTTTTACCCGCATGAACCACATTCCCGTAAACAACAAGCTCAAGGTCGAACCTCACTTGTTTCTGTAGTGGAAACACCATTCATCAATAGTGTTTATTCCATATTAAAGTGTTATTAGGTAAAGTAATTATTGCAGAACAAAATATATTTTACAAGTCTTATAAATTATAAGTAAACAATATTTTTACCTTAAGATGTTTTATTAAATTAGTCTGTGATGCATACATACCAATTACGCCAACATCCTCATCCCAATTGATTATCTTAATCCATGGTTTCATGTTTTCTACGCAGGTAGTACCAGAATATTTCTTGTGTGATCGTTCGCTGCCTATTATGTCAACTATGTGGTATCTATCTTTCCCGAGTATCTTTGTAATTTTGAAAGGGCCCTTGAACACTGGAAGGAGTTTGGTACTGCTGCCATTACCAGCCTTGCTAGACACCTTTACGAGAACCAAATCTCCAATCTCATATTGTCTGGCCACACAACGTTTTGCATCAAAATTTTCCTTTTGATGACTAGCATCTCGTTTTATTCGTGTGTCGATATCCTGTCGTAGCTGTGTGACATCTATAATGTCTTCTTGTTCGGGTAAAAATATGTCGCTCTCTGTTCTAAGGCGGTAACCAAAAAATGCCTCACTGGGTACTGCATTGATAGTTTTTTGCAATGTACTATTCATACCTTGTTGTAGGCACGTTAACACATCATCCCAGTATGTGTAGTCGTTATCTGCACCCAAGGAACGCAATGCCTCTACTATTGTCTTATTGTAGCGTTCGACTTGTCCGTTCGATCTCGGCATGCCAGTTGCTATAGTGTGTACCCGAATGTTTTTGCTGTCACAATATGTTTGAAATGCTTTTGCCGTAAAAGCAGGACCAGCGTCAGTAATGAGTCTTCGTGGATTGCCAAAAATCTTAAACACGTGGTCTAATTCTTTTATGACACAAGCAGTGCTTGTGTCACGCACCGGAAATACAAAGACGAACTTTGTAAACGCATCAACAAGTACCAGAATATGACAATTGCCCTTTGATGATTTCACAAATGGACCCACATGGTCCATATGGAGGGTATGAAAGGGGCGAGCATATTTTGGAATTGGAAACAATTGACCTTCCTTTTTACCACTTTTATTTTTATTGTACAAGCAGTGCAGACAATTTTTTATGTATTTATTTATTGTTTTTTTCATTTTAGGGAACCAATATTTATGTTTAATTCTTTCTAATGTTTTATCTACTGCGAAGTGACCTATTTTGTCATGATTATACATGATTACTTGCCAGATACAATTTTTTGGTACAACCCACCTACGACCTATTTCAGTGCGGCGATAGACTTTATTTCCTAGCAATTCGTACTCATTAAAAACATTTCGATGTGCATCGGCCTCTCCTGATAGTAAAATGTCTCTGATTTTAACTAGATTTGGGTCTTGTTCCTGAACTGTCAAAAGCCAGTCAGCTTCGGTGATAGCCATTACTATTTGTTTTTCACCAATTTCCCCACTAAAGGAAGGGTTTCTGCTAAGTGCATCAACATGTTGCATTTTAGCACCGGGTCTATGACAAATCTCATAATCAAACTCTTGAGTCAAGAGTACCCACCTGGCTATTCGTGGCAACACTTCTTTTTTTGTAAGGGAGTATCTGACGGCATTACAATCCGTAATTAATTTAAATTTACGGCCCAGCAAGTATAAACGAAATTTTTGAAGTGATGCCACAACAGCAAGAAGCTCGAGTTCAAACGAGTGGTAACGCTTTTCCTCGTTGGTCGTTTGTCTGCTGTAGTAGTATACCGGTCGCTCACCATGTTCATGCACTTGTACTATAATTCCAGCTACCCCCTCCCTACTTGCATCTGTATAAAGTATGGTTTCTTTTTTAGGGTCAAAGACAGCTAACGTTGAATCACAAGTTAAGGCTTCCTTTAATCGATTTACCGTACGATCTTGTTCGTCTGTCCATTGCCACTTTTGGCCTTTTTTTAATAATTTTGTAAGAGGGCTACTTAGTATTGCACAGTCCTTAATAAATTTCCGGAAATAATTAACTAACCCTAAGAACTGACGCAGCTGATGAACCGTTTTGGGTATTGGGAACTGTTTTATAGCATCAATTTTCTTTGGTGTGGGTTTGATGCCATTACCATTAACTTCATATCCAAGAAAAGTGATGTCAGTTAAAAAAAAAGAGCACTTTTTCATGTTAAGAGTCAAACCGTGTTCTTTAAATATTTTAAGTACCAATTCCAGAATATTAATGTTTTCTTCAACGGTTTCTGAAACTATTAACACGTCATCTAAATAAACAATGACATTTTTGAAACGTAAATTACCCAAAATCTGGTTCATCATGCGCTGAAAAACCGATGGTCCATTCGTCAGGCCGAATGGCATGCGTAAAAATTCGTAATGCCCATCTTCCGTTATGAATGCAGTTTTGTCTATTGAATTCTCATTTACCAATAATTGATAATAACCACTCTTCATATCTAAGCTGGTAAAATACTTGCACCCTTTTAATCGATCTAACAAGTCCTCTATGCGTGGCATAGGGTATTTCTCTTTAATAGATACTTTATTTAATGACCTGTAATCCACGCATAGTCGCTTTTCACCCCCTTTTTTTTCTATTAATAGTACAGGGCTAGCGAATGGGGACTTGCTTTCGCGAATTATATTATTTTTAAGCAGATCGTCAATTATATTACGCAACAATGTCCTATCAGGCTCTGATAATCTGTATGCCCTGTTGTAGATAGGCTTGTTTGATTCAAGTTCGATTTCAATGTTAAAATCTTTAACTTTACCTAATGAACTTAAATCAGCCGCGATCGTTTCGGGATACTTTTTAAACAAATCCTTTAAAACATCAAGATATTTATGTGGTACATTGAATTCTACTTCACTAGACAAAACCGCAGACACATTCACGGTTTTCTGAAAAGTCAGATGATTTCCTATTCTCATATACATAACTGACGTATCTTCGGTCACATTACGCCCTATTAGGACGTCACAACCCGATAACAAGTCCATAATATAGAAATCTACACTTTCGAATTTTATACCGTCTAAAATGAGAGAAGTCGTTACGTAATCTTCTACCAAAACCACAGAACAATTCGAGAATCCCTGCAATTGAACCGGTATTGCCAACTTTAGTTTCGTTAACTTTAATTGTTTTACTAAATCCGACGTAATTATGGAACAATCACTGCCCATATCAATAAAAACTTTTTGGGAAAAGCCCCCTATACAGGCAATTTTATTAAATTTATTTTTATTTTCATTAGACTTTACAAACTTAACCTCTTTTTTAACTTCATCTGATTTTTTATTTCGGCAATAGTTTTCTGAATGACCCTTCTTACTGCAATATTTACAAATTTCTGTACACTCATAACGTTTGTGATTACCCCCACATCCGAAACAAGTTATCTGCTTTGTGTTTCTGGCAGCCGTTATACTTTGATTTGACACAGCAGTACGACTCGACTGTTCCGATTTCAATGAATTTCCTAGATCGATTCGTTTAGATGAGGATTGAGGCACCTTATGTTCACCGAGAGCGCCGTGAGTGCTATTATGAGAACTACTTAAACGACCGTGGAGAAAAGATGCAAGTTGGTCGCATGTATTTATACTTCCGGCATCTACCGACGCACTTATGTTAGGATCGTCGATGTTGCCCGTAATGATAGAAATGATGTCCCGATCAGAAAAATTCACACTTAACTTGTCAATTTTACATTTTTGTTGAAAATAAAATTCATACAAATGTTGCTGTGCTGTAGGTTTACTATCAATGATTTCTTTTAGCAACGCGAACATGTTACGTTTTGTTTGAAATGTAAACGATATTTTATCTCGCCATTGTTTCCATTTCCAACCAGCCCAACTACTCTCATTTTTTAAAAATGAGTCATACCACGTTTTGGCTGTTCCTTTAAATTTATTGACAGCCTGGTAAATTATAACCTGATCATTCCAATTAAATGTTTTAGCATGCAAATCAACAATATTGAGCCAATTGTTTACTTTATCTGTAAGAGGGTCAAATTCTGGTACCATTGAGTTCAAAACTATACTATAACAACCCGCTACTTGACTATCGACTGATTTCTTTTCTTTTTTACGAATGGGCGGAGGCGTGTAGCTTCTACTGGACTTACTGCTTGACGATGAAGAAGATCTTGTACGTTTCCTCCTTTTCCGTTGACGGGCACGTGACTTTCGGCCCATTTGTAGGCTTGAATTCGAAGCACTTCTGATGTAAGTGAATGCTACTTTAAATAGGTAACTAAATAACTAGGCAATACACGTAATCACTTTTAATATACGATTAGTTAAATAATTAATACAACGATAAAGAATGTAGTGTTGCTTCTATGGCGAAGCGTAAGCAACCAGTGAGTCCAGTCCCCTCGGCTCGGGGTCTTTTGAAGACTTTGTATTCTCCCGCCGAAGTAACGTCAGCCGATGTAGACTGCCAATCACTCGCCAGCACGTTCAAACATCCGGCCTGGTGCAGATGGCAGCACTGCGCCCCAAAGTGCGTCGCTTGACTCGTGGTAGTGGCGCTAAGTTTGGTCGCCGGAAACTGTGGCGCCAACACGATGCCGACTGCCAATCACTCGCCAGCTCGTTCAACATCCGGTCCGGTGCAGATGGCAGCACTGCGCCCCACAGTGCGTCGCTTGAGTCGTGATATTGGCGCTAAGTTTGGTCGCCGGAAACGGTGGCGCCAACATTCATTTGATTTTTCTTTCAATCAAAATTGAATAATCATTGGAAATAGTGGGGAGATAAAACGTTAAAACCTTCTGAATAAACATAAACGTGGTTAGTAACCGATTGCTTAAAAAAATACATGAACAGGGTTTATTTACACATTCATCAAATACATTGAAACAGACTATAGGTATATCTTGATTTATGTCGTCGTGCATACAATGCAGCGGCTGCAGCGAGACTGCGTCAGATGCTCGCCTGATCAAACACGTGCTATCTCTATGGTATGTGGTATGTTATGGCACGTTTATTGGCGTGAAATAGCCTGCCACTGATACCTTGTTGTAACGTAGATTATTGTACAGTACGGCATCTGCCTTGCTGAATTCTTTTCGAAGTATCGGTATATCTTTTTGAGAGCTGACCGTAAACTTTTGGGCCTACAATCTACTTAAATGCAATGTTTTCTTCTTCGCTTTGCTTTCTGCAGTATTTACTTTGTTGATGACCCTTCTTCAATGGCATTGCATGTTTGTTTGCATAATCAGCCTATTATGTTCCCACTGCTTGGAGACCGGGCCACTTAATTCTCTTCGAGAGGGAGTGGGCTGTAATGCGGGTTGGTGAATGTCACATATCTTCAATTTTTTGGTTCTAAAACATGCCCGTTTCCTCACGATGTTTTCCTTGCCCGTTTTGAGAGCACTGGTGATGAAATTATTTACACCAAGTAAAACGCCTGCATGGGTTGCACCCACGACCTATTCCTCTAGTCAAGGCCGTTAGCACCGACCCACCCATCTTTGTTTGCTTGTTTAAAATTTTACGGTTTCAGT
Organism: Aporophyla nigra; assembly: GCA_947507805.1. Lineage (NCBI taxonomy): Eukaryota > Metazoa > Arthropoda > Insecta > Lepidoptera > Noctuidae > Aporophyla > Aporophyla nigra. The sequence goes on from OX382301.1 coordinate 23,095,203, forward strand.
AGCCATTTCCAATTTCTGAAAAGTTCTCAGCCTCAAGACTCCTGTAACTACTTATATGTAACGCATAATCAGCCTGTAATGTTCCCACTGCTGGGACACACGTCTCCTCTCTTCAAGAGAGTGTGAACTACCACGCGAGAGCAGTGTTGTCCTATTGGTATCAGTTTGTCTAAATAATTTCATCACCACTGCTCTCAAAACGGTGAAGGAAAACATCGCAAAGAAAACGGCAGCTCTTAGAACAAAAAAATCGAAGACAGGTGACATCTACTACCTTTAATGGAAATTTGTTTGTCCCGGGCACCTTGCGTTACTCATAAACTGTTATTCGTTAACGTTCATTCTTTCTTTTCGTGCTTCAACTGAATAATACGGATTGGACATTTCAGATTACATATCTCACAGTGCCATAATGGTGCCGTACAAAAAACTTCACAGCCATGTCGGATCCAAACTCAAGGCTATTGCTTTTATTTATACCAGTAATTGTAACAACTAGGTCAGTTTTTACTGAAATAACTTTAAAAATAATTAGGATTTACGTTAGTTTTTAATTATTTTTGTTTTGAAGGTTCGGTACGTTTTAAAATGAAGTTCAGATGCTCTGCCTACTCTCTGGCGGACAGCCAAGCTACTACTAACTAATACCATTGGGTATCACACTGTCACGAATGAAATATGTATGTATGTTCGAAACTTTTAATGTTGGCATTATGACGTATGCTATTTGATGATCATAAGAGGAACCTTTTCAATATACCATTTGAAAAGAGTTTAATCTTCATCTTTTTTCTATTTACTTCCTAGCTTTGCTACTGGCTTCGCCCACGTGGAGGTCGGAAATTTTCCCGCGGGACCGTTCTACCGGGATAAAAAGTACCCTTTGTATTAATACAGGTTATAAACAATCTGTGTGCCAAATTACATCCAAATCCGTTCAGTCGTTTTTGCATGAATGAGTAAAAAACATTCATACATCATCAGAAACTTTTACATTTATAATATTAGTAGAATTTAACCCTTATTTAATTCGTGCTAGTCCTTAAAAACTTGTCGACAAAAACATATACGTGTGGGGTCGGGAGGACGGCTTTCCTTATGCTTTCTCTGCAAATCCGAATGTAAAGTCGATAACTCGATCTTCAAAATACTGAAACCGTATTTTGACCTCACTTCGGCTTCAGTACCCTCGTTTAAAATAATTAATTAATACAACACCGGTGATAAAATATATGGTAATTTTCGCAACCGCTATCTTGGATTTTCATTATGACTTCACTATTGAAAACTATCTCACGTCGCTACGTGACGATTTCTACAATTTTACTAACTTCGTTCCAAAAATATTTTCGACAAGACTGTAGTCTTGTATTAGACTAATATTAGGCTTTGCAACCAATTTCATTTGTACTGAAAATTACACTCAATCGTCTACAAGTACTTGTAGCTAGGTCACTGCACGGAATGTTTGAAATTTCGTAGCAAATAGTCGCGTAGCAGCGCTACGAATCTCAGATAATCAAGATGATGGATTCATTTTAGTACCTCTGGGGGTCAGAACTAAGCTTTTTTTGAAAGCATACTCTTTCATGGTCATGTCTTTTCAGCAATTATTTTTTTCTTCTTATTAAATTTGAAAGACCAAGATTCTCTTTGTATTAGAGGAGAATTCGTTCGGCTTGGTACCGTAAAAATCGTAAAAAGAAAAGTTGGATAAATGAAATCATAATAAATCTTCATTAACAAACCAGTGTTAAGTATAATAAAAAATAAAATAAAAACACACTAAAACCAAGTAGTTTTACCGAGAAAACGCGTAAAAATAATTTCGTTTTGCATGTGAAATTATTTTTACATCTTTGAACTGTTACCGAATCTGGTCTCCGTTGGGAAGTTGATGCAATAATTGTGCGTGATGTAAAATATACGGATGATTCAGAGTGTCAAGTCACTGACCTACTAACCACGGAATTTATGTTCGTCGCACTTCTGACATTGTTATTATATTTCTTACTTTTCTTTAAGCAGAGCAAAATATGCAGGTATTATTTTTTCAAATCACTTTCGAAGCAAACTTTTGAATTTTGCTTTGTTATCTATATATCAATAAGTGAAGAAAAACTTTGTAAAGAAAGAAAGAAGAAAAAAGAAAAAATTGTTTATTCTGCACAAACAAAACTCATTGTACCTCTTTTTACGAAAATTATGCAGAGAGAGAAGTATGAAATTCGACATAGTTAAATTTTATATGGAGAAGGAGTGTAGAAAACTAGCATTTTTATAAAATAATATTAATAATGCACTAGACATCCATTCAATTAATATAAAAAAAACATGGTACTATTTGATTAAACCTTATGCAAATCCTATCTTTTTAACGTTACAATACCTACCTACCGTATTTTTATATCTTACTATTGCAAACTTATTCTCACAATCAATCGTCCTATCAATAATATTTGTTCAAGACTTTGATAACACCACCTGCTTATGCCCTAAATCAAATCAAATCATTTCTTTATTTGTATAGAATGCAGGTGTTACAATAGAGGTGTTACTTTCGGATATGTTTCCAGTACATTCTGCCTGTTGGCATACAAAAAATATAGTGGTTAACTTACAGATAATTTATAAACTAAGTACTTGTATTTAAAATGAGATCATGGATCAGCTAAGTCTAAAATTATTAACATAATAAATGAGATAGTGAAGCAAATATTACAATTCATCATTTATAAAATCGGTAACAGAGTAATAACATTTATCTATCAGCAACGACGTCAGGAGTTTCTTGAATTTTATTAAAGGCTGATCCTTTATGCAATTAGGCAAAATGTTAAATATAATGCCATACCAATAATGTTTTTTTTAAGCAAAGCAGTGTTATATCTACCAGTATACAATAGACTCTGATATTTTGATCTCAAGGCAGTAGTTCGCATTCTCGTATCATTTAATGCCGGAAATATAGGCCCTATCTACAACAGCACTCGAATAACAGCACTGCGGTAGTTGTTTTTTTATACAAATCGCAGCATTATGCTGAGAAGCTTGTTTTCACAATTTTGTTATGTAAACCTTCTCATCATCTGCCTAGCCTTTTTCCCAACTATGTTGGGGTCGGCTTCAAGTCTAACCTGATGCAGCTGAATACCAGTATTTTGCATGGAACGACTGCCTATTTGACCGACACAACGCAATTACTGGGTAATACGAAAATTCATTCATTTTTTGCCCTTTGGTAAAACCCCTTGGTAATAATACTGGTTTTCAGATTTTCGAGCTTCTGACGACACGTAACGACTGTAAAAGATACACAAAAGACAACCGAGACCAAGGCTTAATGTGTTTCCTGTCGATCGATTAGTGCTATGTTATTACTAAACTACAAGGTTAAGTTGTAACAACTCAGCACCGGTCACCCTACAAGCTACAACGATGGCCGAGAAAATCAACCCACAAATACGTCAGAAAAACGTAATAAAGTTAAAAGAAAAGATACAGAATTAGCCATACAACATGATCTGGATAGGATTTTGGTTCTAATTCCGTCGATTATATCACTGGCACAACGCTGCAGAAAGCGATGCTAATATTAGACCGAGTATTGACTCCAGCTGAGATTGACATAGTGATCTAGAAAAACTGGTTTTAGACCTGTCAGAGCTGCAAAATTCTAGAACTAATTTGATGTTAGGGTGGGTTGATGATTTCTTGGAAATGTTTAATGATTTTTTTGTGATATAAGTAGGTTATTCTTACAGATGAGTGATTAGACTATTTTTGTATTAGCTCATTTTGCAATCGGTTTTTAAAACTGCAGATGTGTGTTAGGATAAAGACAGATACAATAAAGAAAACAGTAAAACATTTTACTTGCGAAACATACAATTTTGATTTTCCCTTTATTTAGATTTGCAATTGCACCTTCGTGGCCTTCTGCGTCGCAAACAAATCGCTGATGTTATCGAAATTAGTTATATCTGTCTTTTCTCACTCTACACTAAGCAAGCTTAGGTCGTATTTAGCCTTTCTTGACCCTCAAATACAGAAATATAAATTTCAGCTTACTAAATGATCGCTCATAACTAACTTGGAATGGATACTGCAATTGTTAGAAGTATTTGAATAGAAATGCGCAGATTAGAAAATATACTTTCACAATAAATTCAAGTAGCTCTTCAGCTTTCTTAAGGTTGACGTTTATTCATGTTGACATTATGAGAACATCCAATATTTCTTCGTATAACCGTTCTTCGTTAACATCGCAAATGAACGAGTAAACCTTTCACCCATTTCACTCACAATACAATCCTGCGATCTCCAGCGTTCGACGCACTCACTCTAGCCATTGGTTTTCCGCCTTGGACGCCTCATCGTCGCTACATCTCATTCCTGGCAAAGATTCAAGCCGCTTTAAAAGCCTTCTCAACTAAACTTATTCTTTCATATGAAAATTAGTCTAGGAGGTTCCGTTGCCAAATGGCAAAAAACGGAACCCTTATAGATTCGTCATGTCTGTTTGTCTGTCCGAGTATGTCACAGCCACTTTTTTCCGAAACTATAAGAGCTATGCTGTTGAAACTTGGTAAGTAGATGTATTCTTTAAACCGCATTAAGATTTTTACACAAAAATAGACAAAAAAAAAAAAAAAAAAACAATAATATTTGGGGTTCCCCATACATAGAAATGAAACTCAAAAAAAATGTTTTCAGCAAACTCATATGTGTGGGGTATCTATGAATAGGTCTTTAAAATGATATTGAGGTTTCTAATATCATTTTTTTCTAAACTGAATAGTTTGCGCGAGAGACACTTCCAAAGTGGTAAAATGTGTCCCCCCCCCCCCCCCGTAACTTCTAAAATAAGGGAATGATAAAACTAAAAAAAAATATATGATGTACATTACCATGTAAACTTCCACCGAAAATTGGTTTGAACGAGATCTAGTAAGTAGTTTTTTTTTTTAATACGTCAAAATCGTAAACCACAATTTACCTTTAATTCAGTCAACTCAAAGATAAAAATTGAAAAAAAAACAGCTAATTTCATAAACATAAACCTTATGCATAAACCGTGAATACCTGCAGGTTTGTACGGAACCCTCGGTGCGCGAGCCCGACTCGCACTTGGCCGGTTTTTAGTTTTATCATTCTCTTATTTTAGAAGTTACAGGGGGGGGCACACATTTTACCACTTTGGAAGTTTCTCTCGCACAAACCATTCAGTTTAGAAAAAAATGATATTAGAAACCTCAATATCATTTTTGAAGACCTATCCATAGATAGGACACGTATGGGTTTGATGAAAAAAAATTGTGTTTCAGTTCTAAGTATGGGGAACCCCAAAATGTATTGTTTTTTTTTTTCTATTTTTGTGTGAAAATCTTAATGCGGTTCACAGAATACATACCACACTTACCAAGTTTCAACAGCATAGCTCTTATAGTATCGGAAAAAAATGGCTGTGACATACACGGACAGACAGACAGACATGATGAATCTATAAGGGTTCCGTTTTTTGCCATTTGGCAACGGAACCCTAAAAACAGGATATCACAAAGTAAATATAACAGTATGAATTTGTTTGCGAAGCATGTGTGGTGTGACTACGAATGATAGGCTGAGGAATAATATGATAAGAGAACGCTGTGGTTTAAAAGAAGATGTAGAGACAAAAATTGAAAAAAATATGCTTAGATGGTTTGGTCATGTTGAGAGGATGAATGAAGGACGGCTCACAAGGCAGATGTGAGTGGAAACACTGGGAGGGGACGCCCTAGGAAGACATATAATGACCTTATTGGTGATGTTCTTCAGAAAGATCAGGTGTAGTACACACAACCGGCGTGTGTGTATGACCAATTGTATGAACCTAAACGAGGCAAAAGGAGTGTGTAGAGATCGTAGCAGGTGGCGTTCCGTGGTTTTTGCCTACCCCCATGGGAAAAAGGCGTGATTGTATGTATGTATAAATTGATTTAGAACAGCAAATTTTGATTTTAGAATTAAATTATTGGCGATTTTTCACGCCCCCTTCAATAGGCACTCAGGGCACGTGCCCTGCTTGCCCTACCCAAGTTACGCCTCTGCACAATGATGCTCAAACCTGGTCTTTAACACTTCTACAGAGGTCCAAGCTCGAAGTTTGCCAGCGAACTATGGAGCGCAGTATCCTGGGTGTTCGACTTTCAAACCGTATAAGGGAACACAACACTGTGAGCCAAAACCAAGGTTACAGATGTCACCCAGAAGACTGTCCAACTCAAGTGGTACTGGGCCGGACATGTCTGCCGGATGTCTGATGACAAATAGAACCACCAATTGGGTCCCACTAAACGCTCGACGACATCGCGGCAGGCAGAGACAAAGATGGCGGGACGAGCTTGACTCCTACCGAAAGGACTGGTCATCACTAGCAAAAGACAGAATTCTGTGGAAAAGGGAGGGGAAAGCCTTTGCCCTATAGTGGGACAATACGGGCTAGTTAGATTAGAGGAGAAAATCTCTTATAAGTAAAGCTCTCTACAAGTTATTTAATAGATGCTAAAATTTACAAATTGAATTTTGCGTCTTTTTTATAGTGGTGGCCCAGCAAAAAAAAGAGGAGGTTCAGTGCTAATAAGGGCGACGGCTTACGAGATCGTCGCTAGTAAGTCGCGGTCCAAGCAAGCACTCTACGATGTGTAAATTATTTCGTCACTACTCCTCTAAAACAATGTGAGGAAACCGGAATGTCCTAGAACCAAAAATCCAACTGCGTGGTTTCACAGAGAGGAGACCTGTGTCCTAACAGTGGTAACGTTACACAATCTGGTAATGCGACCAGAAGGTACCTGTACATATAGTTTGTGAGCATGCGAGTTACTCTGTACACTTATTACTGAAATTCATACCAGAAAACCACGTCTTACCGTGTCTATTACTATGGCCAACATCTATTAACTTCTCTTTCTTTATCCCCGCGTGCATTCCTATGATGTATCTCATAAACACTATTGCCTATATTTTTTGTAACTTCGATGAGTGCCCACGCACACGCCTACTACATTTTTATAAATGTTAACATTCGTGATTTCCAGATCTGCTGTTACACGTGTCATATATTTATTTTAAATAATTCGTCAAGTTTACGCATACTTATCTATATCTATGCACAGTAAAACGGATAATTTTTTTATGTTTTGTCTGTTTGACCTCTTAAATCTTCTAAATTGCACAATGGATTATGGCTGATATGGCTTTCACAATCTTTTAGAACATTCATTCCGGAAGGTTTATGAGTATAATTTAAGCGTACTTTCCTAGTAATATTATAAATCTTACTAATATTTTAAACTAGCTTCTGCCCGCGACTTCGTCCGCGTTTAATTTCTTGTTCCTCGAGCCTTCCCGTCGCGTCGAATCGCCTACCCGTGCGATTTTCCCCGTTTTTGCAACATTTTTCATTACTGCTCCGGTCCTCTTGCGTGATTTTATATAGCCTTCCTCGATAAATAGGCTACCCAACACAAAAACGATTTTTCATTTCGGACCAGTAGTTCTTTAGATTAGCCCGTTCAATCAAACAAACAAACAAACAATCTCTTCAGCTTTATAATATTAGTATAGATGAGAACGGATGGATGTTTGTATATTTGTTACTTAATCATGCAACAACGGCTAAACGAATTTAGATGAAATTTGGCACACAGATAGATTATACATACATACATAGACTCACGCCTTTCACCCATGAGGGTAGGTAGAAGCTACGGAACGCCACATGCTACGATCCTTACATACTCATTTTGCCTCGTTTAGGTTCATATAGTTGGTCATATACTATATGTCCTCCTAGGGCGTCCCGTCCCGGGCGGCGTTTCCACTCACATCTGCTTTGTATTTGCCAAATACCTTTTATAAGCTGTCCTTCATTCATCCTCTCAACAATAGCAAACCATCGGAGAATACTCTTTTCAATTTTTGTGACTACTTCTTCTTTTAAACCACACCGTTGCCTTATCACATCATTGCTCAGCCTATCATTCGTAGTCACACCACACATGCTTCGCAAGGAACGCATTTCCACAGCATTCATTCCGCTTTCATGTAGAATTAACATACATGTATAGATTATAACCTGAATTAACATTTAGAATACTTATAATCCCGGAAGGGCTAGTGGGTAAATAAAAACAGCGGCACGGGTTGATCGTTCGGGTTAAGCTGCGTTTATCGCGGTTGGTCCGTGAATGGGTGACCATTTTTACATAACAAGACCCTTCTGTGCTTCGGAAAGGACGTTAGGTCATTGGCGCGTGAGGGGATGGCAGTCTCTGCGCCCTCACGTCCCTAGTCGCCGCAGGTGGAGACGCCCCGGGCGTCGGGAGTCGATAACGGACTCCCGACCACCGTAGGCGCGAGCTTTTGGGCGGCGAGCAATGGGTAGCTCGCCGCCCGGTAAGGACCAGGCTCGGGTCGACGGCGCGTAGTATTTCACGTGGGCCTCAAAGAGATGTCAGCAGAACTGAAGGAGTCTGCTAGTTCCGATGCCTGCCAGGGTCGCGAGATTGTTCGAAAGAGACACCTTGACCCTGGCACATGGGCAATTGAAGGAACACGGGTGGGTTTTAGTCAGTAAAAGTCTGACACGCCCTCCCGCTCCGCCCAGAGCGGGAGAAGTAATTAGATGATTTCCCATCCAAAAAAGAAAGAGTCTTAACGTCCTCTCCGTGGCACACCCTTCTGTGCCACGGAGAGGACGTTAAGCCATTGGTCCTGGCTTTCTTTCGTAGATCTTAGACAATCGTTACGGGTCGTCAGAAGCCCGAAAGTCTGACAAACAGTCTTACCAAGGGTATCGTATTACACAGTAACTGTGTTGTGGAGGTCAGATAGGGAGTCGCTCCATCTAAAATACTGGTACTCAGGTGCATCTGGTTAGACTGGAAGCTGACCCCAACATAGTTGGAAACAGGCTAGGCAGATGATGATATACTTATAACCCCGGTAGTACGTTCCCATGGTAAAATTTTCGAAAAAAGCGACGCCGTTGGCAAAAGCTAGAATTTTAATTTATTATTTAGATTTAGCCCAGCAATTTCATTGTTGTGATATCTCGCCATTGCAGCCGTGCGAAGAGGGCGTTAGTCGAATGAATAAGTCGCTTTTCGTGTTTTTCTGTTTGACAGCGTTGTTCTTCTAAACTACGCAATAGATTTTGACGAGATTCACACCGTTATTTAAAGACTTTTTGTTTCAAAAGTATATGTCTATTTTACATTAATATTAAATTTACAAAATATAATTAAGAAATCTTGATATTTTTCCAGTAGTGAAAACTATGCAGCGTGCAGCGTGCGGTTCGCTAAACTTAGTTTTTGAATCCCAGACACTAAACTGACATTTCATCAAATCATTTGCGTTTACCCTTTCAGTACGGGAGTTTGTCATGAGTTTGACATTACACCTGTCAAAGACACTTCGTTTATAAATCTAGATACTAAATCTAAATTTAAAAACGAAGTAGTTTAAAAAAATATAAATCTATCTTTTTTTTTTGTGCAAGTTTAAATTCCCTAGCCTAGAGCCACCGTTTATAGAGTTTCGGTAAAGATAGCTTTTATAGCTACGATGTTTCAAACCGCTTATACTGCTTAGAACCGCCCGCGCCGCTTTAAATATTACAAGCCATAAAATATAATAGTTATTTATTTGAACTGTTAATGGCCCATCATAACAATGTTTACGCCACAGAGCCTATTAATTCGGAGTCACCTGTCGTCGTTGATCATTCACATTATTTCTAACATAACATAACAATCGTTGGCACATGCTTTTCCAGGCTGTTACATAAGGGGTCTTCACGCTGGCACGGTTGGAGGCCGGCCAGTCCCCGTGCATTGCCCAGAGTAATTTTTTTGACATCTGGCTGACGGCCATTTTTGTCGCCATCTTTGTATAAGTTCGTTGACTATTTTGATAATCGAAAAGTTCATGATTTGAAACTCAATGTTAATGTCATCCAAGGATATTTTTTGTGTTTGTAAAAGTTAGGTACGTTTTCTGCATATTGTCATAGTGTACTTACTGATTTCGTGGGTGCTGCGTGTTGCTTAAGCTAGAAATTACATGTTTCCTATTTTTCTAAGACCAATTCGAAGTTCATTTAGAAAAAGATAGCGGACAGGACTGCGATCATTGTTAGGTCTTAACAACCTGATTATGTGGATCTTTTCGGGTAAATCATGATATTTCCAAAAAAAAAAAACAAAAAAATTGTTACGTAGTGTTTTTCTTGTATTCACAAATGGCAGTGTCGAAGGCAAACGTGATAAAGTTTTTATTTTTACTTTTAAAGTCACACACAAAGTTCACATCTCTTGCATGCTGACAATTTGTATTGTACGAATTGTAGGCTCTTGTTTGAGAAAATATATAAATCTTATCTAGAGATTTCTCTTTTCACATAGCCAACTCTTCTACACCTACTTGGTGTGTTTTCTTAATTGATATTGGCTTCTGACTGAAGCCAACGCCCACTTTTTTCATCCAAGACCAGCTTGGAAACAGGTTGTCTATTCAAAAACCGTTTCACGTCTAGACTCCCCAAAGATTTCTCACACAAACTGTTCTAGTTTTCTTGTCACGAGCGCGTTGTTTTTAAACAGTTTTTTTCATTCCCCTGACATTGGCTTGTGTCCAATATAATTTATTCAACGGTTATGTCTTTCAAAATATCACCACTGCACTGTGCAGCCGACGTCAAGGTTCTATGGTTTGACTATTTATATAAATTAGCAAATATTATATTTGATACGTCCATCTTGCTAGATTAATGATAGCTTTCGGCTGTAATATGGCGGATTTATTTTTTTAATTTTACTGCTTGACGCAGTTTTGATTATGTAATTGGACCAGTTATTTTACTCTTTGGTTTCAGTATATTATTATCATGTTATGGTTGAGGCATACAATTATTGTTATTGTTTTGTCTGATGTAACTCCTTAAGTCATGGTTTATATTTTTCCGTTTCCACTTACTGTAGGGTTTATTGTCGTATGTTTAATATGCAGGTCGTACCAATTGCTTTTTATTGCCTATGATTTTACTTAACAATCCCAAAGGTGTAGTTGGGGTTATAAAATCGATGTCGGATAGATTTTTCTACTCATGCCCAAAATAGAAAAGTTTCAACGCACTTAATATGTTACTGTTTCCTTTAGTAGACACTAAATCAACGAGTCACATTAGTCAGACTTAGGAAACGACTTGTTCATTATGTTTAAAATTAACGTTAGTAACGACATGTTTATAACTAGACTGAGTTTTCAAATCGAATGAAAGTGGCATGTTAAAAATCTAGATTTTAGGTATTATCTGCCTATTGCCTTGTTATCTAACTCATTGTCTAGTCAGTTCTAGCTTCATAAAAACTGAGTGATGGACACTTACACATGTTTTTGTTTTTTACTTTGTTTTTCTGTTCCTCGCCTTGTATAACATTTGGCAAGAGATGAGCTGATGCTCCCGAACTTCTCTCAGCGGCCTCGAACCCTTCATTGCACAGACATTCCAACATTATCATGATTCAATAAATACACTTAAGAAGCCATTTGTACATAATAAAAGTATTGGGGCATCTGTTTCGTGCGTATTGTATATAGCGGTGTAAATGTGGGTCGTAACCCCTTCTGAACACCTCGAAATAGACTGGAGAAAACGAACAGGAATAGATATCTACTGAGCCCTTTTCGTGGTGGTATTTCGAATTTTAATGTGTTTTCGTATTTGGTTTGGATTTGTAATTTATGAATGCCTTTGCTTGCTCTTTGAAGAGTTGGGAGTTACAGAAGCCTGAATACTATTTAAACAGTTATTTTCTATTGTTACAGCGATGCACATGGTGGCGTGACACCGGGTTGACGTGAATCAATCCGCGAGATGTCTCAGCCGCCGGGACGCGGTCGCGCGCGGCCACCGGGCCCCGCCTCCCCCCTCAACTACCGTCCTCCCTCACCATGGGCTCCTAGCCCACCCCCGCTCATCTCAGGACCCAGGCACTCCACAGCTATTGTGACACCTCCTCCAGTCCATCCATCCCCAAAGCCATTTCGACCATTACACTCCCCTCACAATTTACGACAGCACTCTCCTTCACCTAGTTCTCATTTTTCCATCTCTCCTTATCCAATGTCTCCGATTTTGGGGCAAAGTCCGGAGTACTATTACTCGTCGCCTTACGAGCCGGTTCGGGAGTACGATTACGCGGGAGTGCCTCTGGAGCCGCCTCCGCCGCCGCGACCCATGATATATGAAGAGGATGAAGAGGAACGAGGACCTTCTACAGCGGAGATCATTGCCCAGCAGTCGCAAGAGGGCTACGTGGACGAGAAGCTAGCAGAGTATCAGGCGACTATTCAGTTATTGCAAGGTGAGTGGTAGACAATATTAATTAGACGAATTAGGGAAGACGGAAATAGTTTGATTGTCAAATGGTTTTCATCTTTAAAAGACGGAAAAATAAAATGTATGCAATCAAAAACACTCTCGGTTTCTCTTTTCATAGTATTGTGCGCACTTATTGTAGCAGTGTACGTAATATATTTGCTTATTTTGTTTCTCAAGTAAGCCAATAAAATAATAAGTTCCTAAATCAGTGATGATATTTTTGTAATTAATGTTAACTTCTGGTTAATGTTCCTCACAAATTATTTTCGGAGTTTAGCAGAAACTCCTTGAAAACTTTCTTCTCGGATCATTTCCAATTCAAATAAACAAGAGAATGGAAGATGTTTTAAATAAACGAATTCAAACGGCACCTAAACCAAAATTAGGTAACGTTGCTGCACAAAATGGATTTGATAGATTTTTTTAAATGTAGTCTTATGGTGTAAATTGAAGTCACAAAAATCATATAAAGTCAAAACTATTTTGAAATAGTTTTGCTTGGGTGCAGCATGCATACGCAGCATTACTGATTGGGGTGTTATGCATTTTTGAACTCAAAAGATGTCTTATCAGTTTTTTGATATGATCGTCATTACCATTATTTCATGACTGATGAGAAACTAGCTTTGATCCAGCACATAGTTTCATTTAGGTATAATGAAAGTATTGATTTCATTTGGAAGTAGCTTCTGCCGGGCGGCGACGTCGTCCGTTTAAGCCGAAACGAAGCGTCTTATCCCATCGCCCACCCACGATTTTTGATTTTTTTGTCTTTTTGCTCTTCTCCTAGGGGTCGAGCGTGGTTTTAAGCCTATATGTATAAGCTTCTTTACAAATTGGCTATCAAATGCAAGAATATTTTTGTCTAATCCGACCGGTGGTTCCAAGGATTAATCTAAATCTAAAATATCTAAATATCTTAGGACAACCAACACGCCGCTATCTGATCCCAAACTAGGCAGAGCCTGTACTATGGCAACCAGACAACTGATAATCTTACTTATATATTTCTAAATACATACATATTATAGATAAATTACACCCAGACACAGAACAAATGATCGTGCTCATCACACAAAGATTTGTCCTGGGTGGGAATCGAACCCACGACCTCAGTGTTAGCAGTCAGGGTCACTAACCACTAGACTAACAGGCCAGTTAAATTAATGTGTTCAAACTCTTGAGCTTAATTGTACGAGTAAGTATTGATCTAGACAGATTTCCGTGATACGAGCAGTTTAAGACTGGATATCCATGACCAAACTGCTCTATTATAGATTTCATTAACCAGAGACGTAACTCTGGAAAATCGCTTGTTATATCGTTCATTTTAGGCTCTTACTAACTTTATTACGGCTTTAAAATTCAATACGTTGTTACACTGCGTGACTTCAAACAAACCACCGGGTTAAGTGCTAATGCAAAAGAGATTTTAACTAGATATACATAGGTATGTTAAAACCGACGTCAGGTCGCGGTTCCTATTTCCAATCGATTTGCTAAGACGTCAGTCAGTTTTATCGTTCCTCAAACACAGGTGGGTCATGCAGTTGTTGTGTTTGGGTGAATAAATTTAGAACTAGATCCTAATTTTGGAACAATACCGATATTCGAGAGCGTGTGATTCAAAGCTTCGTAACGTCTGGTCTGGTCTGGATAACTGTAATGTTAGATCGTGATCCTGAAACGTTTGGTGACGTGTTCGATATTTTTATGATCCACGTTCGATGGAAGACAGTTGGAAATTCACGTTATTATGAACCATATTTTGTAATGTTAATAAAGAATAGCTTAGCTAGTTTGTGGTATTATCAGTAACAAGGCAAATACTTTCCATACTTTATTAAATAATTGAGACTGAAGAGCCGAAAAGTTTCCTAGGCTGCCTGGCGGGAGCTGTATAAACCCCCTGATGATTTTTTGAACCATCTGAAAGCCTTCCATCTGGATACGCGACACCGTGGCCAACTTGAAAATGTCTAAATAGACTACGGATCCAACTTCGCCGGAGCAAAGACAATCTCCACTGATGGAGTTTCACGGACGGTTCAGATCTCAAGTCCGCATGTGCACATCTCCACAAAGAATGGACCATAGCCAGGCCAACAACCTTCTATCTTGCGCCGTATGCCGTATGCGCCTGTGCTTTTGCGGATCTTATGACTGTGTCACTGAGCTGAGTTCGCGAAGCTGATTTTTAGAGATGTTTGAACTTTTCTGCCATCGATACGCTGACAAGAAGAAGAATATACTATTTATTTTTAGACTGCCTTGTCCCAGTGCAGGGTAAATTTGTCACTTTACCCTTTCCGTTCTTCTCTCTTGAGCTAGTGTGGGCCAGTTTAGCTATTGCAAACCTCCCAACCGCTGGGTGTCAATGATGGGTATGAGGGTAATAATGTTGCTAACGCCAGTGATCTTTATAAGTTTTAGAGTATTTGAAACTGTTTTGACTCTGCAAATGCATGATCTAATTCGGCCTATAATGTTCCTACTGCTGGCACACTGGCATCTTCTGTGAGTGGGTAATAATTTACCACGCGTGTCCAGTGCGGGTTGGTAGATCTCACAAGTGTTCGAATTTTTTGGTTCAGATGTTTCCCCGCGATATTTTCCTTCACTGTGTTTGGAGAGCAAATGCAAGTGAAGTTAAATATACCAATAAAATAAGAAAAACAACCGTTGCAATTTATTTTCGCGTTCTGGTCTTTCTCGTACGTTTTAGTACATTTCATCACATCACAAAAATTTCGCCGCTCGTTGCCAAATTGCAGGGTTGCAACAAATTGCAAGCAGTACATAAACAAACAGATTGGACTATATTTACTGTTTGATCAGGTTAAATGAAGTTAGTCTTCTGGTTAAATACTTTGAATCATTGCTCGATGAGGTGGTGACAAGCCTTTTTATAGCGTGATTATTTTGTGACAAATTTAAGATATTTTGGTTTAATTTGGGCTGATACTGTATCGTTAAGAAGTCAAATTATGGGTCCAGTTTCTTATGGCCGATTTATACATCATTTTAAGGTATAATTGGGTATTTTTAAAGAAAATTCAAATAAGTGTTTGGGTTTTTATGTTTGATAAGTATATACCAATTTATTATATTAGGTTGGGGAAAAAGTCTTTTCGCATTATAGTATGTATGAACTTGTAATAAAATCTCTTTGGCTATACTATTTGTATCTGGCTGGTTTTGGTATCATTGAAAGTTTAAATTTTAAAGAACATAATTCCAAATTCTAATTAGGAAAATGTGTGATTTTCATTTGTTTTTCGTACCGTCAAGATGAGTGAATCTAATGAAGAAATTCGATACATTTTAAAATTTTACTACAAAAAAGGTAAAAATGCAACGCAAGCCGCGAAAAAAATTTGCGATGTTTATGGACTTAGTGTAGTGTCTGTGAGAGTAGCACAAATTTGGTTTAAGCGTTTTCAATCCGGAAATTTTGATGTCAAAGATGCACGTCGCTCTGGTCGCCCTATTACGGATAAAATGGATGCCATTTTTGAAAAAGTGGAGCAAGATCGGCATACCAGTAGTTACGACGTAGCTGAAGAACTGGAAATTGACCACAAAACAGTTTTGGTGCATTTGAAAAAAACTGGGTACACAAAAAAGCTCGACATTTGGGTACCTCACGAGCTCACTGAAAGAAACCTAATGAACCGTGTACTCATTTGTGATTCTTTATTACGACGTAATGAAACCGAACCATTTTTGAAGAGGCTGATAACTGGTGATGAAAAGTGGATCACGTATGACAAGAACGTGCGAAAAAGGTCGTGGTCAAAGGCCGGTCAGGCTTCACAGACTATGGCAAAACCCGGGTTAACTCGCAACAAGGTGATGCTGTGTGTGTGGTGGTATTGGAAGGGCATTATTCATTATGAGCTGTTACCACCAGGCAGGACTATCGATTCTGAACTCTACTGCGAACAACTGATGAGATTAAAGCAAGAAGTTGAGAGAAAGCGGCCGGAATTAATCAACAGAAGGGGTGTGGTTTTTCATCATGATAACGCTAGACCTCACACATCTTTAGCAACCCAACAAAAATTAAGAGAGTTTGGCTGGTAGGTGTTAATGCATCCGCCGTATAGTCCTGACCTTGCACCTTCAGATTTCCACCTGTTTCGGTCTCTTCAGAATTCTTTAGGCAGTGTCAGGTTAACATCACGAGAGAACTGCCAAAACCACTTGTCGCGGTATTTTGACCAGAAGTCCCAAAATTTCTATAGCAATGGGATCATGTCCCTACCTACAAGATGGCAAAAAGTTATCGAACAAAATGGTAACTACATAGTTTAGTTAAATGTAAATAAACTTTATTAAAAAATGTTTTGAATTTTCTTAAAAAATGCGAAGAAACTTTTTCCCCAACCTATTATTTGGAAAAATATTCGTTTCGAAACTTCATTATTTACGTCCTGAAAAAAGATGCGTAACGAAATTAAACTTTTACGTAGACTTTAATTAAATTAACCGAGGCACAGTACAATAACAAGAAAATACTTCAGGGCAAAAATTTTATGAAAATATTTTCTTCCACGTAAGTGCCATCAATGTTTCGCCAACACGTCTCGTTGGGCGATCATGTGGAAAATTGAATACTCATAGATTACCTTCCATGTACGTCACTACACCCACCACTTACCCGTGATAGGGAACTCTTGATGGCTTCTCATGGCCAAGATAATGTGTGATGACGTGGAAAAGTGAAGGTCTGAAGTTACTGAATATTGTTGTTTATGTTGACGATAGTTTACCTTGCTCTAGTTGTTTCTGAGTGCGGTTTTATGATTGTAAAGCTTTATAGTTCGTTGCATCTTAAAGGAATTGGTGGATATATTGTTGACGAAAATAGAATCGGAGTTTCGTCAAAATTCGTCTTCTCATCATGATCAGCCAAACAACTTCCACTGCCGGACCGAACCTCCCCCAAACATCACCACATGAACTGATCCGAAATTCCGTCATTAAAATATATACATTTCTCTTCTTAAATTTTTCATAATATTTCATAGGTTTACTTAGATTTTATTACTAAAATTACATTTATTATCGTTTAGGAAAGCAGCCTTTATTTCATGGTGTTTTTTGTTCACTGTGGTAGTTTTAAGTAATACCAATTGTATTATGTTATCTACGACCAATTCACTTTACCTAGTTATAGCTTCCCGTATCAGTACATTATCGAATTTCTTCGGAGCTTCATTGGTGGTCGTCACGCTATGTTTGAGGATATGTTCGTTTCCCCCATTGTTTAAAGGTTGATTCATGTTTATTTGTTTTTTCTTTCATGAATCATTTGTTTCTGCTTTTATTATTGGAAGGGGTAATAGTAGGTCAGCATTTAAAATTCAAATTATTGTGAAGTTTATGTATTTGTTTTTGCTATTAAAAGTACACTGCCCTGTTTGCTTGGTTAGACGCGGTAATCTCAGGAACTACTGGTCCGAATTGAAAAAATCTTTTTGTGTTGGGTAGCCTATTTATTGAGGAAGGCTATAGGCTATATAAAATCACGCTACAATCATAAGAAGCGGAGCAGGGACGAAAACTAGCAGGCAATTCTATTCGAGGGTAAGGGTCAGGGGAGCAAAAATTTGACGCAGACGAAGTCGCGGGCAGAAACTAGTTATGGATAAGTGTATGCCTACATGTGGGGCATAAACATAGATATCTGGGGTGCGCTTACAAATACTTTTTATTTTTTCCTATTTGGCACGATCTGTATTGGGGCTCACTCCCCAGGGTCCTCGTGGAGTTGAGCTAATCTCACATTAACAAACAATGTAGTCCACATAATAGGGTGGCAGGACATCGATGTGCAACTTGTTACCATGGATTCAGTACATGATTTTGAAGCCCCTGCATTAATTTTTTTTTGTCGCTTTTCAAAAAAAAAAAAAACTATTCGCTGCTCCATACAATTTGACCGCATAAGCATTTTTTTCTATGGAACAGGTTTTTTTTATAAAGTTCATACAGTTTACGTGTCGATTGCCGCCCTGGGAAAACAGAGACGTAGTAAAAACATATTTGATGACATAAACACGTATGCAGTAGACAGATCTAGCTCGCTAGTCGCCACTCTATTACTATCAGTTAGCTACAGAAGTTAGAGCTTGGTGGTATGCCAAAAGCGATAATTTGTGAGGCGGTGTATGCATGGACACCACGTCAATCACTATCGGGGACATGTGTGTTACTGTCAATCACGATGCAGCTTCACTAAATGTGATATAGTTTTAGCTTCTTCATGGTTTGTAGAATGCGTCAGTTGCGGGTAATGCTCTATTTAATTTTCACGTAGAATGTTTGATGTTTTGTCAGGACTAAAATCGCTGGATGGATATTAAGAATGATATGAAACTAATGTCTGTACTCATTTGTATTGTCTCCGTCATTACCTACTTACATTAGCTTATCTACATATAAAGGATTTGAATGATATGCCAAACTACCATTTGGTTCAGTTTGGTGTGGGCAGGTTAACACTCATTATAATTTTCACGTTCCAATATTACAAGGCTCCAAATTGTATTGCATGTTGCTGCGCAATCACGACACGTTCATATGGCAACAGATATATTGCTTGTCCATTTCTACAAGTATCAATGGCGCTGGTATATTTACTTGGCACTCTAGCAAAATATGACAAGCAGTTTATTCAACTGTTATTACTATTACATAATTATCACACAATTTTTTTACTGAATACTCTTCTAAAATCACCCACATTTTATTTTCAAATTCATTTACATCTTCATCGTCACTTCTAACATTGGCACTCGCATCTCTTACTGCTTTATGTTCGTTTAAAGAATCAGTTTGGTCGCCAAAATAAACATAGCTAATGTAACGTGCACATGCATGTAGCAGTGAACCTGTGAGATCATCCACCTTGCCGGATCGGTAGGCGAATGACGAACGCTTCCCGTGTTACGACATTTATATTCTAATATTCTTATCGTTTGGAGTTGGTCTACTTTTGGTGGGTTGGCAAGGTCGCTATCGGATGTTGTATTCTTCTATTAGATTTAGATATATTCCTGATTCAGATATATTGATGGTTTATTCGGTAATGAGCCAATTTTCAATTCTTGTCTTGCAAAGGAGCACATTAGAAAAAGTTTTCACTTGATGTCTTTCAGGTGTCTTTACATAGCCTGTATTGTTAAAACTTTCATGAAGTTGATCTGTAATAACTACTGATTTATTATTGTTCTCGTCACTCCTGTGATCATGTCTAATTTTGTTTGACATTCATGACTTTTGTTCAGCTCACCTCCAATTGTAATTGTTTCGAACTTTGTATTCACACACTTGTTTGATGTCACTTAACGTTCTTTGAGTTTTCTTTGTGGCATATTATATTACGTCTTGATCTCAACTTCTTTCACTGAGCTCACCTCCATTTCTAATTGTGTGACCTTTGTAATCGTTTGACTTTGATGTCAGCATCATAATAAGGTTGAATGCATTTCACATTTGACACTTAACATTGAGTGTTGTTCGTGACATCTTCTCTTTAATTTTGATATCATCTTCAAAACGAGCATCGTCTGATACAACAATGACATTGGCGGACTCTTCCATTACGTTCGTGCGTTATTTTTAACTGAAGTGCAGTCAGAAGGCTGCGCATTAATCATCGATGGTTCAGAGAACTGATTCATAATCACATGTTTGTGCTTAATTAGCGGATGTGTGCCAGAATGCTGATGAGCGGCGAATAATTAGGATTATTTCAGCGGATTAAATATTTTGATTTGAACGATAACATTCATGTAAAAGTTTCTTTAGCTCATAGCTTTCTAGTGGGATGCTACCAATAGTTAAGTGTGATATGAATTGGTTGTAGAAGTCAGCAAATACTATAAATGTTTATGGTAAATTATTTATCCTTCAAATGAATCCACTGATTAGTCTGCTTTTTTTTTTGGATGGGAAATCATCACATGACTTCCCCCGCTCTGGGCGGAGCGGGTGGGCGTGTCAGACTTTTACTGACTAAAACCCACCCGTGTTCCTTCAGTTACCTATATGCCAGGGCCACGGTATCTCATTAGAACAAACTCGCGACCCTGGCAGGCATCGGTCCTAGCAGACCCCTTCAGTGCTGCTGACATCTCTTTGAGGCGCGCGTGGACCTGGTGGAACACTACGCGCCGTTGACACGGGCCTGGGTGCTTACTCTCGAATATAATTCCAATAGATCGACATTGGTCAAACGTCAGTTGGTTGAGTTAAACGTCAGGGATTGGCTAGACTCAGTGAGTCCAGCCAATCACTGACGTTTGACTGACAATTCCAATGTCGATCTATTGGAATTATATTCGAGAGTAAGCACTCTGGTCCCTATCGGGCGGTAAGCTACCCATTGCTCGCCGCCCGCACGCCCGCGCCTACGGTGGCCGGGATTCTGCGATCGACTCCCGACGCCCGGGGCGTCTCCTCCTGCGGCGGCTACGGACACGAGGGCGCAGAGACTGCCACTCCCTCACGCGCTCCGCCTCCTCCTTCGCGAGCATTATTGCTTCGCAGAAGGAGGTGACGGCTTCCCATGCCTTCTCGCTCCGTACCATGGCTCGCACCAGGGCCGGACGCGAGAGGTCACCGCCGCCGATCGCCTCTACTAGGACACGGCGGTGCTCCGCCCAGGCAGGGCACACCTCTACCGTATGCTCCACCGTGTCCCCCAGACAATCCTTGCAATGGAAACACCCGGGCGTTTCCTTCCGCTTTATTTTGAACAGGAACCCCCCGGAGCACCATGCCCGGTGAGAACCTGCGTCAGGCGGAAGGTGAGGATGCCGTGGCGTCTCTCTATCTACTCCTCAAAGAGGGGACTTACCACCGCAATTGTGGCGTGCCCATGATTAGTCTGCTTTGGTTTTAAGTAATAACGTAACAAAAAATGGATGTTAAATAAATCATCAGACAGATTGCGGGGGCTAGTCTTGGCTAGCCAGAGACGTCATGAGATGAGATATAATCAGATAAGATAAAAAGGTCCCAATGCGAGCGGAATGAATTCAGGTCCTAAGTTGCATCACCAGCCGAAATAAAGTAATCGTAAATCTTAAACATACGGCATTGCTTCGTGTTGAAAACATGGGCAAGTTTGAGCTAGATAAACAGTGGTGCCGATTCTGTTGTACACAGAACTAAACTAACTAAACTATCTCTAAAATTCCTTACTTTTGGCTATGAGAATTTGAACGCTACTCTGCAAGAAAAAATCTCTAAATTTAAAAATTATTTTGACACGACTAAAAACTAATTTGACAATCAAGCAACGTGGTACTTGTGGGCGCTACGCGTACGCAATGAGTTTTTTAGAGACGAAGGCGCGCGCAAGGGGGCAGCCTGGACGTGTTTTATATGGAAATATTTCACTTTTAGTTTGAAGAAAAAAAAATATTACCCACGTGTTGAGATTTAAATGTTCCGGGGTTTCATAAAGGGGGTCGAAAATTTCATTATTTTTGCGATAGGACACGCCATTTTCGAGATATAAGCAAAAGAAAAAATAAAAAATACAGCACTGTTTTTGCACGTGAAGGCGAGGCGTTGGTGTGAATTTTTGTTCATGACCACTAGTTTTATTCCACACCTTTTTAATCGCGATTAATTTATAGTCAGATTTAGTTAAAATAAATTATTATAGTCTAAATTTTTGGTGAAAACCGGCGAACTCAGAATAGCAAAATTGTCATTTTCACTAAACTAATAACTCAGTGCAATTTAGTGCTGTCAAACTAAAATATAGTTAAGTTGTGTCACTTTAGTCTATTTCAGAATAGGAAATCGTCGTTAGACAGGAATAAACCAAATTTTAGCGATTTTTAGTTTAGTTTAGAGAATTTTGTACAACAGAATCGTCACCAGTATCAAACTTATTTAGTTTCACTAGTGAAACTTTGCGTGTCCGGGCAATTAAGTTCCTTAACAGAGTGTTGGCAAAACACTTCGAAATAGACTTACAAATATTTAGCAATATTATTATATATACTCCCGGTTTTAGTTTGTGCGGTGCATTAAACTTCGCGACTGTCTATTACAATAATAAATTCGATATAAGTAATCAGAATTAATTCGAATATATTTGTGCCTTTCAATATAAAGTTCAGTTTAAGTCAAGTATGACGTATTCATTTAAAATTTTATTACTCAAATTTGAGTGGTAGGGCGATACATTTGAATTACTTCCCCGTCTGGCCGGAGCGACGGCGCCGGCGCCCCCCATTTTAAACGCTGCGCTACCCTCTGTCGCCTGGCTGACGGCCAGCGCATCTCCTTCTAGATAGCTTCATTCAAAGCTTACAAAGTTTCATTTCAAACTAACGTAAATGATAATTCTTGCAGAATGAATAATTAGATCGTTAGTAAGCAGGTACACTGCAATTTGTTATTTGTCGGGCCAGCCACTTTTCATTTGCTACATGCTTCATGGATTTTGCCTGTTCTTTTCTAGCGTTTTCACTTTTAATGCTTTTGTTCGTAATCTTCTTCGCCAGCAACAATTAACAGAATAATAAATAACATTACTTTCGTTTTATTTATGTTTCTGTAAATTAACAGCGTTTAGCCGACTGTGGCTCTTTTTTCGCTGAACTGTTTTCATAAATCTTCCAGCAGAATTCTGTTACCGGTATCATTTGTTATAAATTCGTAGATATCATCATAAATTATACACATACGCCATTTGCTTCAAATATATCGGTCTCAACATCTCTTACAGCTGATTCGAGTCTGGTCCTATCGTCATCCGCCCCCGCGCTGATCCCGCTGACGTCATCACTTAATCGTGTATATGATACATGGAAAGTGTTAGAAAATTCGAGGTCGATGCACGACTCGTTATTTTCCTTCATCTCATTTCTATTATTGCATGTTTTACCTATCGTAAGATATTTCTAGCTATGCTGTGTCTGTGTGATTATCTTGTTTGTCTTCGTCGTCTCGTATAAATTGGTCTTTGTCTGTGGATTTACTCGCATGATAAGTTTTTATTGCCTCTTAGATAATATATGGACTTAGCTTAGAGAATGTATGCACCACAGATTGTACACTGCAGTTTCTGTCCGGTGTCACCGTCACCGTTTAGCTGACATATTCTAATGCATCCAACATCAATCATACTGAAAACTGATTGCGTTACAGCGATGCTTTCTGGAATATATTTGAGAGACAATGCTTTCAGGTTAATAGTAAGCTTTTAAGACCATTAGCTAACTATTGCAGTTAACACCGGGGGCGAGTAAATTAGTGCCAAAATACAGCACAAGCTGTGGCACATTGTGGCTGGTTAGTTCTATTTCAGTAGTCTTGACATAGTTAATGAATGTAGGTTTGTAGAAATGAGATTTAAGAGAAACATTGTTGTAGTTATTAAAAACTTGGCCAGGAAATATTGATTATCTAAAAAAACCTACGTACTATTGATGAAGTCAACCAGTATAAATTAAGTAGGTACTGATTTTGTATCAATAGAAAATTTCAACAGTGTCAAATTTATAGATATTATCAGGATACGAATTGATTTTTATTCCACCTTTCTGATGACGGTTTTCAGATCTCACGATTTAATAGTTTTTTTTTTTTCTAAATCTCTAAATATAATTTTGTCTATGTGACTAACGTAGGATCGTTTGTCATATTGCAAAAGCGTAAACCATTTCCGTTCCATACCTGATCCGGATAATCCAATTTCATACATTCACGTGGCCAAACGGTTGTACTAAATGACTTCTAAAGTCATTAGAACGCCTTTCACCAAATATTTGGCATCCTTATTATGAATTTCGTAACTGCAACTGTGGCATTCCAAGATTTCAACAATGCTCAAACATTGTTTGTCACGTGTGACTTGGTATTTGTGACTGACCTATTATACGAATATGTGACTATGAATGAGAGACTTCTTAGAACCTCTCAGAGTGTTTATCATAAGTTCATGACTGTTCTATTAAGAATTTGCCAAAAGGTCAGTAAGGTCATATGTATCTAGCAGAGGTATGTTGTATTACGAGAAGTGATACAATTGGAAGGTCTATTATTCATATTCTGACGCTAAGGTGAGCGCTGAAAATAAATGTTGTGGCGCCTGAAGCGGCTAACAAATTATATTCGATAATGTAATGCAGCAGGGGAATGTGCCGCCTACAAGTTTCTGCCCACAGTCTTCTGGAAGTTAGCATTTTTTTCATTCCTGGCCAAGAATATGCTGTAGGCAGCTGAAATGTAAATATTTTGGGCGACTGACATCATAAATAACTAGTTTTTCTTTACGTAAAACACAATATGAAGTCATTTACACAGATTTTCAGAATCGTTTAGAAAATTTTACTTGTTAGTCCAAAAAAAGTAGGTTGTTAAAGATGACTTAGACCTTTCTTCTGTTAATATTCCTGCAGTAATATTTGTAACTAGTTTCTGCCCGCGACTTCGTCCGCGTCAAATTTTTGCTCCCCTGACCCTTCCCGTCGTATCGAATTGCCTGTCAGTTTTCGTCCATTTTTCATTCCTGCTCCGCTCCTTTTGATTTTAGCGTGATGTTATATAGCCTTCCTCAATAAATAGACTACCCAACAAAAATATATTTTTTCAATTCGGACCAGTAGTTCCAGAGATTAGCGCGTTCAACCAAACAAACTCTTCAGCGTTATATTATTAGTATAGATTTGTAATATTCCGTTAATTCAAGTAAATTATAATGAATCAGTTGCTTTTAATAAAATACAGATGATGACACGATGTAAATCTCAACGATGAAGTCCTGTAGGCGTTTACAACGGCGCCGCACCAATAAACAGAGTCGTGAAGATATGCTCCACCACTCGTAAAATATACGTTTTTGCCGTAAACTTTGAAATCGGGTTAGTTTTCGGTTTTACTGTGGGAGCAATCATTATGTTATAGAGTTTTAAACACCGTGGTAATGCCGTGGTATAACAAAACTTACAGCAAATAAAAAATCTGTGAAGATTCTTACTTTAACGTCGGCTGGCATGAATGCTCGACTAATTCTTGAAACTGAAACTTTCACAGGGTTCACTTTAAAAACATAGGAGCATAATTATGTTGAGTGATCGGCTGCATACAAATATGTAGCTAAAGCTACTTTAATACCTACTGATCCCTTCTATCTAATTACCAGATAGCATAGCATATCAGAATTAACTATTACAGCAGTATTCAAAATAAAATTATCACCAATTATATTTGATCACCCCATTAGGAAATCCACACATCCCGTCGCAGAACTAACATTCCTTCAACCGATTACAACATCTAAAACAAACGTCACAGAGCATAAATTCGTTTGCATGCGACATCATAATCCCATTGCACACGTCCAGTTGAATTTGTATCTACTTAAAGACGTGGATGTTTTATAAATAAAGTTATTTATATAGAAAAGTACCGTCAGCAACGACGCCTACGTCGCTTGGGCTATTTTTAAGAATTACTATAATGTTGGTATCGGGATCGCGTTGTCGTAGCTTTGTGTTTAATGATGTTTGAGCATGTTGATATGAACTTATTTGTGGATGCTGTTTTCAGTTATCTTTATCACTATCTGTTGCCCAAGATTGGCACTCTCCGATGTTCTGGATTCTTTTCAACGAGTATTAGAAATTGTTTACTGAACGATTCGCATGTCCAAAGATAGGTCGTTATGCTTACCAATTATAGTTTTGCTAATAATACCAATCTTTAGTTGGATGATTGCAAAAGTCTTTTTCTAATAGGTACATGTAAGGCATGAGCAACGACGTGAGTTCTCTTGCTCTCTGCGTGTCAGTGGTGTTAGACCATAGGTTCTCGACGTTAGCAAAAACGCCCTCTCGTGGGCTTTTGAGACTTTTTTCTTCAAACTCAGAACTAGAATAGGCTATTATCCTATCTTAAGATTACATACTCATTATGGGCTTCATAAGAAGACTGAAAGTACCCAAAGGGCAATGGCGAGCGCTGTGCTTGGAGTTTCCCTAGACAATCGAGTCGGAAATGAAGAGATCCATAGGAAGACCAAGGTAACCGACATAACCCGAAGAATTTTCGAAAATTGGCATCAATCAATCAACTCAGCCTATCGTAGTCCACTGCTGGCCATAGGCCTCTCCCATGTTGCGCCACAACACCCTATCCTCCGCCTTCCGCATTCAGTCTAACCCTCACCATGGATAAAGTGCCGAAAATTGGCATGGCTCTGACAAATAAAAATTCTTAAAGCGGGCAAAATAAGGTTCAGAACGAATGTTTTAGATCATTAAAACCCAAGTTTCCTCACGCCGTTTTCATGCACCGTGTTACCTCACTTTTCTTTCATTCATTGAGAACTTGGGACATAGTCTTACATTCACTTAGGGGCTCGTGGCTAAATTATAGTAGCAGCACGGGTGGATCAAATTAAAATACGCTTCCCATGGTCAGTTCGTGGTTGGGTGATCATCCATTACAATATCGAGAAACCCTCCGTGCTTTAGAAAGCACGTTCAAATGTTGGTTCCGACTGACATTCGTATATCTTTGATAGTTGTTATGGGTGGTCAGAATTCTAAGTCTGACAACCAGTGTTACCAGATAGGTACTCACTAAATGTAAAATACTATATACTGGCCGATTCCAATAATGTCTGCCAGGGTCGCGAGATTGTTCGAAAGAGATACCGTGACCCTGGCACATGGGCAACTGAAGGAGCACGGGTGGGTTTTAGTCAGTAAAAGTCTGACACGCCCTCCCGCTCCACCCAGAGCGGGAGAAGTCATTTCATCATATCACACCCAGAAAAAAAAACCCAATAATGTTGGGAAAAGGTTAGGCAAATTGAGAGATTGGTTGAATGTTAAACTGTAAATTTTGTCAAGGCTGAAGTACTTTTTGTTGAAATAGTTTTCATGATTGACAACTGACTCACCTATGAATGTTTTGATGTCATATAACTTTGAAAAATAGTTTTAGATATAAATATAAACTGGTTTTATATATGGGGCTAATGCAGTGCAGTTTTAATAAACAGATTCTTGTTATGCAAATCTGAATTTGCGTAAATCGTGCACAATACTTTTCGCCCTTGCAACTTACGGTGACCTCATCTTAAACATATTCAAATACGTTCTGAGAATCAGTCTTCTGTCACCATTCTTTATTTATTGCTAATATGTTCTTAGAAATATATTTTAAATAAACTCTACCAGATTAGATTTGTAAAATACTAAAGGTTTTTAAATCCTTATCATCATCATTATCTTCTGCCCTTATTCCGATCTATTTCGGGTTAGGGCACAGCCTCTCTTCTTCCTTGGTATATCTCAGCTGTCAACTGAGTATGCACCCCCTTTTCTAGTCATGTCTTTTTTTTACTCAACACATTTGTCGTTTTTTAGATTCCTCCGTGCCTCGGAAGGCACATTAAGGCGTTGGTCTCGGTTGTCATTCATAGATCTTTGACAGTCGTTACAAGCCGTCAGAAGACTGAAAGTCTGATGACCAGTCTTACAAAGGGTACGATACGTACTACCCAGTAACTGGGTTTTGGAGGAAGTCAGATAGTCAGTCGATCCAAGTAAAATACTGGCAGTCAGCTGCACCCGGTTAGACTGAAAGCCCGCCTCAACATAATTGAAAAAAGTCTAGGCAGAGGGCGTCCATATTTTTTTGATCCTACTGTAATCTTGTCATGATCATCATCAGTTTACATAAGTACATATATCGGTGTACTGCTGGATATAACCCTTACCGGTTACTTCTGTAAATAGTCGTTTACTCTTTAATTTATTTTATGGTTACCATCATCATCATCCACTGCCCGACTTCAACCACTACTGGTAATAGGCTTCTCGTTTCTAGTGCCAATCCTTGCTCCTACTAGTTCGTTTTCTAGTCCTTGGACGCCATTCTGTCACAGCCCTACTCCAACTGTCCTCACTTCTCCTCGCCAGGTGTCCTGCCCAATTGCATTTGAGTTCCATAATACGCTTTCCGATATCGAAGACGTTCGTACGTCTTCGTATCTCGTCGTTTCGAGCTAGCCTGATGGCAAGCATGGAACGCTCCATGGCACTCTGTGCAAATCTCAGCTGGTACAAAGCCTCCGTGAGCATCCACATCTCCGCACCGTACGTCATGGTGGTCATTTTATGGCACCTTCTTATAATGTTATGGATTTGTATCGATGTGAATTATGTTCTTGTCCTTAAGTCCCTTTCCTGCCTGTTTCTCTCTATCTTATACAGCAGTGTTTGTAGAGCGAAACTATATCTCCTAATGCCTGGAATACCTTTTGGCTAAGTAAAATTTCTCTTAACACTTTGTTTGTGAGTAAACAGATGAAGGTTGTTGCTAATAGTGAGTGAAAGAGCTTTTTGTTTGTTGCTTGTGGTCAGTTATTGGGGTACGTAGAATACTTTTTATATAGTGTTGATAGCATTATGTATATAAATTCCAAATCACAAGGTTTCGTACGGGAATTGTTTTGTGCTGTCTTGTTTTTCTTGAATAATCTAAATAGATTAGCTACGTTTTTGTAGATAACAATACCTTTAAACTGAAAGGAAATTCCCGTAATTTTAAAACCGATGTCAGTCTAATTTCCTAACAGGTTTGATAAATTTCAGGAATTTATTGTCGCTAAGTTGAGGTTGCGACTAGATTTTGAACGTTTTTAATTACGGCAATTGTTCTTCTGCGAACAGCTATTAACAAGCATTCGACAGGCTAACGTATCGAAAATGACACATTTGGATAACCTGATTTGTGGTGCCGCCGATCTAATCTCTTGTCGGAAGAATAGCGGTCGTGTACTTATTTGATTTCGACTGACAAAATTTAAACGTAAACAGCATTTAAAGGATTCTTGTTTTCAGTTTTCCTGGTTTCCTGGATTTCTTATTCGGTGTTCGATTCGGAACGGACGCATATCGAATGGTTTCGAATAGCTATGCAGATCTGTTTTAAAAAGCTTGTTCTCTCGATACTATTGTTGTTTATTTCAACATCGTACATTTAGTTTCTTTACGTGCTCTTTGTTATGAAACGCTAGGATATCGTAAAGTAAGCGAAACAATAAACTCTGAGTAAAAATCTCAAGATCTCACTAGTATAAATAGTCAGACGCCTACGCCTCTGCCTACGACCAACACACTAACCCATTTTTCATGGCCCAATCTAACAAGTTGTGTATGTTAGTTAGACTTTTTTCTTTTATTTTGAATACTGAGAATTGTTAGAATGTTTTATCCTTGGCTTACTTTTAAATCCATGTGACGTAGGTAATGTTTCAGAGGTAACTTTAGCGTTTTTACAACATCGTGCTGAAGAATTTCTATGGTTTGCATAAGCAGTAGGCTAATTTTCACACAAATCTATTGGGATCACAAAAAAATTATAGAAAATTGCTGATTTTTTTTTGTGTATCCTTCTTTACTTATTTTATCTGACCTTTTATGCCGCATTTAATTGGTAGAAAGTTTAACTTATTCATTTTATAGTATATTTAAACAAACACAAGATATAACATATTCTTTGGATACATAAGAATAAGAAAAAGTTTACCGACAACTTAATCACAAAATAAAACTAAAAGCAAAGATTCAAATTCAGTTCCAAGGTCACAATAACGAAAAGACATTGAAAGAAAAGAAAATAAAATACATTTATTTAGGCTAGAGAGAGTATATAAAAAAAAAATACAATTCAAACATAAAAGTGTAAGATGCGATGACAAACTAGTATTAGAGTGTGCCTCGCGGCTGCGCCAAAAAGGGCCAGTTCAGCAATAATGCCAGACAACTAGTGCCTGACGCTGGTTTTCTACTTGCATTGCAACTGCATGTTTCCCCTTTTCATCCAAAATCTAAACCCACATAGCACTAAACTAAATGGAAGCTCCGACCGCATCATTCCACACCACATCTCTAAAATCAAACGTTTAGCGCTAGCCCATAGACTATAGACATCAAATCATTCGCGTTTGTGTTTGTTCGTGAAACACCCGGCCTCAACCTTACTTCACTGATAAAAATAACCCGTCACACGTCTGCGACTAATCTGTCGCTAATTCTTTGGTTTAGTCTTGCCAAATGTATTATTAGAGCGATAACCTGTCTCCCGAGCACCTGATCGGTTCACTTTCGGTCTTTCAGAGCTGGGGATTAAGAGAAAACAATTCTCTAAGATGTTTTTCTAGAAATGCTATCCCTGGCTCAAAGTCTTTTTCCATGTCTGTCTCACAAGTTCGCGAGAAAAGTGTTTCGATAGATATGTAAGCACTCGCTTTTACGATAGTACTTGCACTTGTTTTTATGTGCACGATGTGAGTGCTTTGCACGCTGAAACTGCTGAATAGGACAAATATTTCATTTGTTGAAGTGGTGCGACGATTTTCGTCTCTGAAACATATTCTGATATATCTGAAACATATATTTTACGAAAAGACAGTTGAGTCATAGCTGTAAAAAGTCAGAAGACTACACTCGACTACTTTATTGGGATTATTATAGTAATCAATATTGTAATATTTTGACGTTTTACTGCTATGACTCATCTGTCCCTTCGTAAAATGTTTCTGTTGGGACACACCTCTCTGTGACAGGTTGTGGGCCGTTGTCCACGGTGCGTATTGATAGATGACACATTCGAATTTTCGGTTCTAGGACGTGCCGGTTTCCTCTCGATGGTTTTCTTCGCCGCCGCCGTTTTAAAACCTGTGCAATGTTGGAAAACGCAGGGCAGAAAATATTTGATAAAGAGATTGATTGCATTTATGGTCGTTTGCACGTTCACTACCTTATTGGTTAATGGTTTTATTCAGCGAGCGAATACTGATATGGTTTTAAATAATAATAGATGTAAAATAAAATAAATAAATATGACGTGATAGCAACATGAGTCGTGCCATAGAGGAGGAATACACCTCATCATCATCTGCCTAGTCTTTTCCTAATTAAGTTAGAGTCGGCTTGTCGGCGATGCAGCTGAATACCAGAAATTTTCCTTGGAGCGACAATATGTATGTATCAGTCATCGTGTAGCGCAACTCTATTGTAGGGCTCAACGAC
This sequence comes from Aporophyla nigra, assembly GCA_947507805.1. Classification (NCBI taxonomy): domain Eukaryota; kingdom Metazoa; phylum Arthropoda; class Insecta; order Lepidoptera; family Noctuidae; genus Aporophyla; species Aporophyla nigra. The sequence goes on from OX382301.1 coordinate 23,126,718, forward strand.
ACGTCACAAGACACTACCAGATCTGCAAGACTTTTGCGTAAGCCATATACAAAATACTCAAAAGAAAAATACTGGGTAATACCCCTTGGTAAGACTGGTTGTCAGACGGACACCAGGTGTCATCCGTAATTATCTATTGAATTAAACAAAATCTCGTTCTTAGTTGTTAGACTATGGCTATTAGACGTACTTATGAATGGCATTGAATAAAGAAGAGATGACAGCCGAGTAGCGATCCGAATCGAAAACACGAGAGAAAATGTATTTCGAGAAAACTGTCACCTCAATTTTTAGAGTCTTTTGATCATCTTCAAAACGAACGAATGTCAATAAACACAATACTGTCGTGACGAGGTCAATGTCCCTGTTCTCAGTTATTCTAAAATAGCACTTCCATAGGAAACTTCGGTAGAATGCGGTCACAGCGATGACTGACGGGCGACGGTCAAAACTCAATGAATGCCGAAAACTTGGGCGTTTACCCTGATTGAGATTGTTCGAATTCTTTGATGTTTTTGGCATAATGTCTACTCATTTAAATTTATAATCAACAGGAGTGTCAATAAATAAACAATTATCAATGAATTTCTAATATCTAGATCGTCGTTAATCTCAATATCTAAAGATACAGAGACCTGTTCTGAATTTTCCATTCAACCGATTAACCATTGGACGTTTGTAGTTTTCTAAGAATTTTTTCCCATTATAAAGTACTTTCTTTTCAGGATCGAAACTTTTTATCGATCTCTTTAAGGAGTCAGGTCTAGATAGAACGTTAAAAAAGGCCTTTTTTCCGTTTTTTTTTTTTGCCAGACGATAAAATAATATACAACAAAAGTTCTTCCGTGTAAAAGACATATATTTCATGTAAACATGACAATTTTTTAAAGAAATGTTTTCCAAAATAAACCGATATGTACCGATGGCCGAGGACGCTGCAAAAAAAACAGGTTTTGCGGTGATCACTCTCGCGCTGCAACGAATTATCTGAAACCAACAAAATAGAGGGGGATCTTTTGTTAATGATATAATGCTCTGGTTGAACGAAGGGTTTTGAAAAATTACCATTTTTCACAAAATGGCGGACGTTAAAAGTCAAAAGTGTTGTTTTGACAAAAAAAAAACACGTACATTTTTGATTATATAAAAAAAAATCTCCCAAAAATATAATCCTTCGTTCATCCGGCGGACAACTATGTATAGAAGAAGTGATATATATTTCAACCCGATCGGTTAAGCCGTTCTCGAGTTACAGTGATCACCGACTTCGAAAACATGGTTTCCAGAAAAATGAGTTTAAAGTTTTGAGTACGATTTGCATGCAGATAAAAACAATGTTTGTAACTTACATAGAGTCGTCTATTCTTGGGCCATATAGTTCGCCTTCCTGCGCTTTTTTTCCTGTATCTGAAGCCATTTTCAGCTGCCGCCGAGCTACCCTCGCCTCTCGAGTGTTTTCCAGGGATTCTAACTAGACCTGACTCCTTAAGATAGCGAGCGCTAGTGGTCTGAAGACTTTGCTTTGAGTCCAGTAAAAGCAGTTTCCATTAATTAACAATGTGCTTAAAAATGTCACACTTCACTAACTTTAAGGAAAACGGACAACATCAGGACTACCTACCTTGTAAAAGAAAACCAACCCACCTTCGTTGAAGGATACCTAGATATGATCGACTTATTACTAATAAGTCGATCATATCCAGGTAAGTATTAAGACGGTTATGCACTAAGGTAGCCCGCGGAATCCAAAATGTTTATTTGCAAATCAATTTCAGACTGTATATTGACTATAATGTATGTCTTGCGAGCGTAACTAATATGGCTTAACGAATTATAATCATTAAAATTGTCAATACAACCTTTTAAGTTCAATCAAAAAAATTTAATGACTTTTACATGAAAATAGTCGTTCAATGGGATTAAATGAAGTTAGAGGGTTGTATTGATGATTTTAATTAGGTATTACAATCGTGTATTTACATACGTGTTACGGTAATATGTTAATGAACATAAAATCTGACGCTGATCTACAAATTGCCAAAACGTAATAAAATTTGGATTTCGCGGCATACCTTGGCGCTCCCACTTTAACATGAATGTAAATACAAATGTGAAGCCCTAAACTAGTGTTAACTGTATTATAGGGACCAGTAGTGTTATTCTATAAAAAATATCACCGTGATATCTTGGGTGCAGTCAGCTTAAAGTAAGCTGTCACTAGTGTCATTCCCTAGCATCGGATGGAATGACAGCTCACTTTTAGGTCACTTCACTTAAGTTCTCACGGTGAGTTTTGAACAGAATACATTGTAATAATTCGTAGTAGGCACATAAGCCATATTTAATTATACTGCACCCTAATTGCGAAACGCACAATTTATCAGAATCTGAATGGGATTGAAGATTATTTCGAAACCATTGCGTCATTTGTTCGAATAAATTGTCTGCTCAGCAACGTAAATAACGCAATGAATGTTGTTTAACTATGAATATTAAACCAATTCCTACCGATAAAAAGTTTCGCAATTACCCCTTTGGTCTATTAGTTTCTTGTTTTATGATACATGTGTTTTATGTGTGTCTTGACATACAATAAAGACTTATCTATCTATCAATACACAGTGTATAAGGTCTGGGTCATCTCGTTTACATACAAGCACACGACTAACCCTTTTACGAGCTGGTTAGCCTTGGTTGCTGCAGGCACGCAGGTTGATGTCATCGGCACAGGAACACTGCGTGCAGTTTCTATTTCAATATAATTTTAGTGTGGCAACATTGTCGGTAATAGATATGAAGACAGTTTGTTGTCGTTTGGAATTAGATTGGGTGTCGTAAATTTTTACTCGTATTGTTCATAAATGTTTCTTCGATAGCTGCCATGTGCGATTGTGTTGCTGTTTGGGTGATACATAATTATATTGCTGTATTTTGACTGTTTATTTCGGTTAATTTGTTTTTTCTTATGTGAGGGTAGGTATCTCAGTAGCAACGGCCGCCACTTACGAGTAAATAGGCGATTTACTTTGTGTTCATTATTTTATGACGACTGCTGTCAAAACGGTGAAGGAAACCATCGTGAGGAAACCGGCATGTCATAGAACTGATCGAAGACATATGACATCTACCAAACCGCACTGGTCCCCTTGGTGGTAGATTACGGCCTATTCCATAGATATAAGAAATATTTTTTATTTTTCTATGACCTACTCACTGTCAAAAAGGGAGGTAGCCTGTGTCCCAGCCGTTGGAACATATAGGCTGCTATTATGTAAGGCTACTTCATACACGAATTATTTAAATAGATAAAAATAAAATATGTGTGTTTTAATACTAATTTTAATACACATTATTAGACCTTCCGGAATAAGTCAAAATAATTGTAAAGTTTAGAAGATATAAGTAGTCACACAGGCAGATACGAAAAGCGACCTATGTTTTGTATGTTGTATAAGCTAAGCAGATATAGATGATGCCGTCTTGTCTACATTGTAAAATAATAGAGAACAAGAGTCACGACAATTTGTTGTCGTGTGAAATTATATTGGGTGTCGTAAATGTGTTATCTCAGTGATATGATGCACTCACATTCAAATTGTTAATAAATATTTCTTCAATAGAGACCATGTGCGATTTTGTGTGTTTGTAAAATAATGCAGTTTAAATGTTGGGAAATAGAGAAACATCATTATTTGAATATTTATTTAACTGTTTATTTTGTCTTTCATATGTCTTCTTTGTGTGAGGTCGATTGTATCTGCTATACTACTACTATTGCGTAAACTATTTTCTCTTCTGTTCTATTGATATTTGGTTTTCAGATACCATTGAGATTGTCCCGTATAAATAGCAACGTCTTACATATAGACGTTTTGTTTTTATTGCTCTCCCTTTTCAGTAAGGAGCGAGTTACGGTAATTCGCTGGTAATTTAGTATTTGTATTTTAATGCAAGTCGTGTATGCGGGCAGTTAATGTATTAAAAATATATTACTTAACGTAATATCACGCATTGTTTTCGAGAATAGTTGAGCAGAATTACACCCACATGGTATGGCATGGTTTGGTGGTATTACATGGTTTTAAATCCTATGTAATAAGGGGTGACTCTATAGCCATAAACTGGGCACAAATCCCAACTTTGGGCCGCTACTGAGGAATTCCAGATAGAAAAACCCAATAACACTTTGCCTGACCTTGGAATCGAACCCAGTACCTCGTGCTCAGCAGCAGTGCCTGTGACCACTAGCCCAACGAGGCAGTTTGTAAAAATAATTTGAAATGTAGGTACAAAAGGTATAAAACCATGTTGCAGAATTTATTATGTCGTGTGATAGTTTATCGTATGATGAAAACATGACAAATTGGTATTTTATTATTTCAGCACCGAACATGCATGCAATGAAAATTATTATTTAGGTATGTTTATTAGGTCATCATCATCATCATCATCAGCAGCCTATAAATGTTCCCACTGCTGGGACACAGGCCTCCTCTCGGTGTGAGGGTTTATTAGGTGCAAGCAGGTAAACCTAAAGTTCATCAAACGTATTATTACTATAGGTCATACTGGTTAGCGTAATCATCAACATCATCAGCAGCCTATAAATGTTCCCACTGCTGGGACACAGGCCTCCTCTCTGTGAGAGGGAGTGGGCCGTAACCCACCACGCGGGCCCAGTGCGGGTTGGTAAATGTCACATGTCTTTTATTTTTTGGTTCTTGGATATTTCGGTTTCCTCACGATGTTTTTATTCACCGTTTTGAGAGCAGTGGTGATGAAATCATTTGCATTAAAAAAATTGTCAGTCCACGTAATAAACATACTCGTATAAAAAATATTACCTTGACTGACATGAACATTATTCAGCATATGCATAATATATTAACCCTTAGTTTAAGGGGATAAGCAAAAACCTGCAATATAACTCCTTGAGATGGAATCGCACAGGGTTATTTTTTTACATATTATGTTGCAATTTACAGATCAGTACTATTTCATGAAGTAGTAATTTAATGGCATTATATGAACTTAGAGGGTTTAATAATTATAATTACTTTGACTGACATGAACCTAATTTAGCACAAGAATATTAAACATTAGTAAGAGGGGATAAGCAAAAACCTACAATATAATAATTCCTTGAGGTGGAAGCTCACATGGTTGGTTTAAAAAAAAAAACATATTTTGCAATTTACAGGTCAGTAAATATTTCATGAAGGAGTCATTTAATGAGATTATATGAACTTAGAGGGTGTAATAGTTATAATTTTCTAAGTACATACTTTTTATTGGCGCCAATTTTATTTTAATCAACATACAACCTGATACTGTCCTTTGCGAATTGCAAAAAACAAGTTTTAAAAATCGTGGGCTTTCTTAGCGCCTTAAATGAACTGTTCTCTATGAGTAAATAAATTCTTTAAACCTACCATCTAGGTTGAATTAAATTCACTGTTTAATTTCCACGAAAACGTACCAAGTCACGAACAAGCGCTAATTCCGAATATATTCACCAGCTTTTCAGCCTGTCCAATTTCCTAGATACAGGCCGAAATCCATCAAAGCGTCGTTAAGCCGGCCAGACTAAACGTCTAGCCTGTACACAAAACATTACACTCGAGAGTTCATCGCAGTCGGATAAAAATAACTCTTGTTTGTACCGCACACACTATCTGGGTAACTATATGTAGTGTTAGGCTATGTGCATTGACTGGGGGTCCGCCTGCTAAGGTGGCTTAGTTCGAGAAGCTTCCAAGGATAGAGTAAAGCATAAATGCTATGTAGGGCACCTTTGCTCGAAGTCCGAACGTCTTCCGCTTATTAGTCGACGTGCTCGAATTTACTCATAGAAACAGGTGAATCGACACTTTGGCGTTTCGCAAGAAGTTCATTAACCGACGAAAAAAACGGGAGAGGTTCTCAATTCGACGCGTATTTTTGTTTTTTTTTGTAGGCGGAACGATATTCCCAGAAATATTTATTAGGCAATGAACGTTTTAAATTTAATGTAATATAGAGAAGTAATTATTGTTATTTTTCTTACTTGATAATCGACTCCGATTACATCCAAATTCGTAATTCGTAATACATACATACAGTTATATACACATGGTACACATACAGCTAAAAAGCTGAAATAAATGAGGTTTTTTTTTTATTAATTTTGAGGGTAGATGTTAATTTTCTCATTTTGGGTAATACAGTACCCCTTGGCGTTTCACTAGATAAGAGACAATCATACTAATTTGATAAATTTATTGCTTAAAGTAATAATACTAGTTTTAAAAAGAAAAATGTTTGAGAATGTGAAAATAGCGCTTATGATACCCAATTTTAAGAACCCTGTAAGTCCGTGTTGCCAAAGAAAAAATTTTTTCTTTCTTACTTATAAAATAGTTGGGCAAATGTCATCTAAAACTATTCCAATTTTTATCCAGATGTGACAGACAAACTGAGTCTCACCATAAAGGGTTCCTTTTTACCATTTTGGTACGGAATCCTTAAAATATATGAGGTATCATAAGCTACCTACTGAAAAGTTTATGTCAATCCTGTTGAAAGTTGTTTTAGAAGTATAACACTTTTTGATGACTATTGCCACTTGTCTAGCCCTTGGGTACTGTATTACCCTAACTACTCGTAAAATCCTTGAAATAAGTACCTTGATATTAATGGCCATTAAAACAGTGTTAAAACTTGTCCCTGATTTGGAACCATATTGGAAATACCGACGCCAGCTAAGTTTTAAATACACCTATGTAAAGATGATTCGAAATTCAATTAGAGTATTCATACATTACTGTCTATTCTCCATGTTTATGAGATACTGACTTTAATGAATCGGTACAAATTAATTTCGAAACATCAATCATTAAGCACACGATTCAACAACGAATTCCTGCAATTAATACAACAAACACTTCTCAATTGGCAGTTCCAGTAAATCCTAGGCATTGCCTCGGTATTGGCGTCTCGCTTCCTAGCGAACGTGACTGCTAACCGCCTGCTGATCACGCGTCGCTCTGAAAGGAAATACCCTCCTTTTAACTAATTTTACTCCTGTTCTGTGTTATTCTTTTTTTGCATTTAGTCACAGTATAAATATAGACAGTATGTAAGCTAGGCCTTATTTTAATATTATTACCTACGCTTTATTGGAGCGTTAGGTTTGTCACTTGTTAATCCACGTCACAACGGGGGTAATAAAATTGCGGATGGATTTTTTCGCGACATATATCTTCAACGTACTGCTTAGAGTTGAGAGTTGAAAATTGAACAGTGTTTTTGCATTGGGATGCAATCTTTTGGATTCTCAAAGCTTGGGTGGACACAGTGTTGTCAATCCAGTGAGCGATAGGAATCTTTGCTGAAAAATTGCTCATGTATACCAGGCCTAAAGTTTAGAATAGTACCTATCCACTATCTATCTACTTTAAAATCTTATTTGTAGATCTCTGAACTTAAGTGATTCCCACTCACACCCAAATACAGAATGCAAGAGAGCTAAGATGAGAGATATATTGCGATGAATAGATCAGCTGTTGGTAATAATTATAATGGTTTTTCAATTGCATTAACTAACACGCTCTTCACACACACTCTTTACTATATTTGTGACTAAAAAATTGCTAGCAATTTTTTTTGTAGGCAATTCGTGCGAAGTTAACGTTACTGTGGGCGAATTGACAAGTACAGAAATACGTATAAGGCAATTGAAAAAAAAAAATGCAATGAAGTTGTAACATTCATTCGATTTTTTCCCAGTAAAGTGTTCGATTCGCCCACAAAAAAATAAACTAGGTGCGATAACCTACAGAAAATAATATATTAAGTATTTAAAAGTATCGATTCACCCGTTCCGCGCGAGTGAATTTGGGCCAAAAAGACAAATAAACCACCAACAGAGAAGTCGAAAAGTAAATCACACACAATATACAAACCCTGGCTGACAACGTCTAATGCAAACTCTCTAAACCATGACAAGAACTGCCAATCATACAAATTGAAACTGATTGACACAACTTTCTGCTACACGGCTCACGAAGGCAACCATACATACACAAACTTACCTGACCTAGCTCCAACAATGCTAGCTCAGATTTCTAGTGTAGCCCGTCAGACCGGTTCGGCTATCTGCTTTGTCCAAGTCTGGATTCACTTCTTATACGTAGGCGTTAAGATATGTGGTGCCCTTTATTATAAATATAATGGGGAGGGTACTGATATGGATGTAAGAGATAAACTGTGTAGATCTTACCCACGCCGATTAAAGTATGGAATTGGTAGTGATTTGTTAGGTTGATGGCCTGTTTTGCAAGGTCTTGATAAGTGAGGGTTAAGTTATCTAGTTAATAATTTAGACTAATGTTTGAATTTATTATTTAGTTTATTTTGTAGATGGTGTGTATCCGAACACAGTGAAATCTATTTCACAGAGTCTGATAAGTATGGAATTGGTAGTGACTTACAAGGTAAATGGCCTGTTTTCCAAGCTCTTGATAAGTGAGGGTTAAGTTATCTAGTTAATAATTTAGACTAATGTTTGAATTAATTGTTTAGTTTCTTTTGTAAATGGTATGTATCCGGACACTGTGAAATCCGTTTCACAGAGCCTGGATACGTAGTTTAAACCTAGTAAAGAGTCCATAAATCGTTTATCTATTTATTAGTCTATCTACAATCATATATTTTATCACCACTGCTCTCAAAACAGTGAAGGAAAACATCGTTAGGAAAGCGGTATATTCTAGAACCAAAAATTCGAAAACATGTGACGTCTACCAATCCACACTGGGCCCGCGTAGTGGTTTATGGCTCTTTCCCTCTCATAAAGAGGATGCCTGCATCTTAGCAGTAGGTACATTATAGTCCGATTATGCTGTTTAATTCAATAAAGACAGGCACGAACCAGAGCAAATAAACGTGATCAATAAACTGATTTACTAAGCAAAGCTACACCTTTAATCTAACCTAAGGTTAATCAAGTTGTTAGAACTTCAGTATAAGTTAATGTATCTCAGCGTAGAATCTAAACAAGTTCAGAGCCTGCAGGCATTGATCGCATGAAGATATCCTTCAATAAAAGCTTAAAGGTTAATTGGTGTTTGTTTAGCCTCTCTGAGTAAACCTGTGTTTATATAAGAGACTTTCTCTTTGAGCTATCTATTCATTGTTATTAAGTTAGAGACCTTACAAAATTCAATGGCTATTATACCAATTAGTAATTTTATTGTAGGTGCATTGTTTTCACATCTAATTATATAATTAATGTAAACAACATATTGTAAAACAATAAAAAAGACGGTGGTGTTTCTTTTCCGTTCTTGTCTATACGAAAGTACCGTTTGGAAAGGGCGACTAGAAACAATTTTCCTTCGTAAATTTTGACTTTCTAAAGTGTGTTTTTGAAATTAATTATTTGACTTTGCCTTAGTGAGATGCTCATGACTAGTCGACGTGATAACAACAGTGAACGTCTTCCAGCCGAAACTGATAACGATGATGATTCCAATGATGATATTGAAAGTACTATAAAAGTCGAATGCCTGCAAAATTTTAATTCCAATAAGCCATTGTATAGTAATTTTAATACGACGCTTCTAGGTCTAAAACTCTAAATATAGAATTTACTCTTGCAAAATATCCTAACATTAGTATAAACTATGATGATCAAATCAGTGAAAGGCTAACTCATCAGCAGTCACCATGGCAACACAATCATCCTTGAAGAATAATTCATGTATTAGGACTTAATGTAACCGCCTTTCCGGTTCCTATGCGGGGCGATGATCTCACTAGAGTCACCTATTTGCCGAAGCCAGTCGGAGTTCTGCGTAAAGAAATAGTAATTATATACTTTATGGCAAAATTAGTCCAACTTAGAGAAATATGTCTGGATCCCAGAAATATCAAGGATAATGCTAAAGAAATCAAAAACATACTCGTAGAATTAGATAGATCTGTAGACTATGAAATTTAGGGAACATGAGGAACTTTTAATAATGAGGCTGGACTTAATATTACAGTTAGCATAGAAAAAACTATATAAAATCAGCAGCACCAGCATCATTACGTTATCTACTGCATTGTTAATTCTAAACTTGATTCAAAGAAGACGTATCTTTAAAATACGCACGTTTTGGCAATTTTATTCCATTGGCAATTGCATGCAATAGAAACTTAATTCACCTGATAGTACATACTCTACTGTAAGATATAGGCTGACCTATCCCGACACCGGCCGACACAACAGCCCACAGCTCGGATACTATAGTGAATAAATAAATACATTACGCGTCTTAATATAATCTGGTTTCAAGTTCCTCGGAGAGCGTTGATCTCGATCCAGTGCGAAACTTTCGTCTCGTATTGTGTCGCCGAATCCGTTCGCTTTAAGTATTGTGCTCGGATGTGTGGAGCTATGGACTTGAAAGGTGGGTGTGGCTGTGTGTATGCTTTGGTTAGACAAAGAGTAAAAGCAACGGTAGATATTTTAGGATACTTAGCTTTGCTGTTAACTATCATGGTATTCGTGAATTAAATGAAAGCTCTAGTGCTAGTCTGCTTTTTTTTATATATCTTCAACAATGTGACACTGGCACGGTTGCTTCTAGCAAGTGTCTGTGTATGCATTCAAAGCATTGTTAAGGGTTCGATCATTTTTATCTTCATTAAATTAATAATGATGCCTATTATAGTCCACAGCTGCATTCACCTCTCTCTTCAAAGAGTTGAGAGCTGCACACGAAACTTTAACCTAAGACTTTGATTCAACCGTTTTTTCTATTCTAAGTTTGACCATGTGTATGAAGATTTGTGTTGCTGTCAAATATTGTTCAAACTTGTACAAATAGATTTAACAACATCTCAACACAATTCAGTTACAGACACACACCAAGTTAGTACACAGACAATGCGACGTCTCCTCCTCCGTGTCGCATTGCGAACCGGCCCGACCGGATTGGCACACTTTTGTATATACATATATGGTTATAGTTAGATGAAGTTTGGAAGACGAAGCTTCTTCTTTAAGGAATACTGCTAAGTTTGATTTTAATATAGTTTTTTTTTTTTTAAAGAGCTGGTAGACGTTCGTTATTTTTTTAACTTGTGTATTTTTTTTGTGGTGAGGTAATTATGGTTTGATTTTTATCAGGGAAAGACCTTGGTGATTAAGTTTTAACTCTATTTCTCTGACTGTCTGTAGCGTCGGTGCTCCCAAACGGTTCGATGCATTGAATTGCTGATTTTTTCTTGAATTTACTGCAACAAAAATCTGAGGTTAATAAAACTCTCAAATTATAATCTAGACAAATAATAAAATTGGAGTGTCTGTTTTTAATATTAAAATAACCGCTTTTACTAAGTGTATATGGATTTATATGTCGCAGGTTTTTCATAAAATTAGGTTTTTGATAAAAAAAAATCTAGGTTTTTGATGAAAAATCGGAAGATGACACATTTTAAACTCAATTTCATCATAAACCTGTAACAATCCAGATTTGTTATCAAAAACCTGAACTAGTTTGGGTTTATGATAAAGATCTTGTCAAAATCACGGGTTTGCTTGCCAGACGGATCTATTTAAATGCCATTTGTAGTAAGCCCTAGCACAATATTAATGAGATTTATTCACATAATTATATTTTACGTAATTATTTGTCACAAAAATGAACGCCCATTTGAGTTGTATTTTGTGACTGAAGAAACGGGGAAAGGGCGGGGCGCCCGCGAGCGCAGGCGAAGCAAAAGCAGGGGAAGTCCCTAAGTCCCTGTCAACGGAAATATATATCAGATTGATCATAAACCCAAACTAGTTCAGGTTTTTGATCAAAAATCTGGTTTGTTACAGGTTTATGATGAAATTGAGTTTAAAATGTGTCATCTTCCGGTTTTTCATCAAAAACCTAGATTTTTGACCAAAAACCTAATTTTATGAAAAACCTGCGACATATACCTACACGGTTAATATACCAATAGGTACAACATTTTTTACAATTTTTGTCTGTCTGTTTGTTCCGGCTAATCTCTGAAATGGCTGGACCGATTTTGACGGGACTTTCACTGGCAGATAGCTGATGTATGATGTAACTTAGGCTACTTTTATTTTAGGAAAAAAAAAATAGAATATCACGAAAAAAAAAACGAACGAAAAACTTTTTTGTTAGCTGCGGGTAATTACCTATATAACTTGGATTAATGCATTCTTAATACATTAACCGCGGTAGTACGTCCTCTTGCGATAATTTCCGACATCCACGCGGGCGAAGCCGCGGGCAAAAGCTAGTTAGATATAAACAGAATACCTCGATTCTCTTGAGTCATTCATTGCATACGGTTGAAATACTTACGCTATTTCAATATTTTCACTTCTAAACGATCAACCAACTCATGTAGGTTGATAATGTATACATTCCCTTAGTCGACTGGTCAAGAATGGTCTATTGAGATTCCACCCGATGCCTAACGGATTTTATCTGTGACCCATGATTTTAGCAATAAAGTTAAGTTCATTAGTGATCAGTGGTTAATGGTACCCAGCGGGGGTTATGGTAATGCTTACTAAGAAAATGAGTCCGTTTGTTGGTTACTTTTTGAAGCTTAAACTGCTGAAACAATTTCGACCTTTGACATTTAAGCCTTACACGACAATGGGTACATAGTCGATATTGTTTATTTATTTATTTATATAAGGTACTCCAACGACTTCTTCACTAATAACATGTTACTTATTACTAACTTATATCTATTAGTATGGTGAATTTGTCACTTAAAGAAGTATACAGCTTACACATAAGTATAAAATACATACAAATTTTTAAAACTATTTGAGTTTCGGAATAAACTATTTTTGTTACAGTGAAAGATACATAACAGCTATTTAACCATAGGAAGACAGTATAAAAAAAAAACAACATCAGATTTACTTAAATAAAAGATACAAGTTTAATATTGGTGGTATTTATTATACGTGAAGCGACTGCAATAAACGTGATCAAAATGTTAAGCATGATTAGGGATCAAAAGTTTTTTACGGAATTGGTAAAAAGTGTCGGCAAAGATGTCAATGTTGCTGCTATTGTGAATTATATTATAATTAGCCGCAAACAGTTGTTACAGTTAACCACGTAATTTCTTTATAACTTTCGATAAGAACCTGAAGATAATTGAAAAGTCACAACTGTCACATTGACTTGTTCTTGTCTTTTTATGTCTTGCAAGTGATATTTACCGTAGTTTGGACGCTAATGGAAGAACGAGGTAGACTTAAAAAAATATATTAGAATGCTGCTGGTACAGGAGCGTGGGAATTGTCACAAGAAAAAACCTTAAATACAGATCCTGAGACACTGAATTCCGAAATTAAAGTTATTTTTGACTTTTTAGTGTTTTTTTAAGGAAGTCGGTTGTTATTTTTTTGTAAAAAGTTTTTATTTTTAACTTTTTATTTATGGTAGATACCGCGCACTAATCTAATCGCGTTATTCGTTAATTTGTCGCGCAAATACTTAATGCAAATTTAAGATTTTCACATGGACCCCATTGTCCAAATGGGACCATTCGGGAAGCACCAGCTTTCAAATAAAAAAAGAATCATCAAAATCGGTTCACCTAGTCAAAAGTTATGAGGTAACAAACATAACAAACAAACAAAAAATTACAAAATACAGTCGAATTAATAACCTCCTCCTTTTTTTGAAGTCGGTTAAAAAGAGAGGCTTATGCCGAGAAGTTAGTAAAGTCGGGCTGTGTTATTGTGGATGATGATCAGCAGTTAGTGAAGTCGGGCTGTGTAATTCTGGATGGGGATAAAATACAAGTTTATATAGAATTTGAGCGAAACCTCAAGACCGGCTAGAGAATTTTATCATAATTTTTTTATTGTAAATGGCATCCCTACTGAGAATCAGTAATATCATCGCTAGTGATGATTTTCTTTTTAGCCGACGATAAGACGTTCATTGAGTGGAGTCGAGTAAGGTATTCGGTTACCATTTATCCTTTCCGGGAGGAAGAGGGCATGCATTTGTGTTAATTAGCATAGCATCATTTTAATGAAGCATTAGGGACATCAGCTATATTTCTTGCTATGGAAATCCTACTAATATTATAATCTTACTAATATAGGTATGTGAAAGTTGGTGAGGATGGATGGATGGATGATGTTTGTTACTTGAAAGTAAAGACCAATTGGACTCAAAGGGTCGAAAGGTTGGAATCGCGCCACAGCATTAATTTTAAGTCGTTTGTGGTACGAGTTCCAACCCACCATCTACAGACCTGCCAGAGAGAGGACTTTTGGCCGAAAGGTGTCTTGTATCGTCGTTTCCGAGGACGGTTACGCAACATCACGCAGCGGACAGGTCACCGTCATCATTACGTGTTTAGTGATAGTTTATGTTTTGTTTTATAGAATATGTATTAGTTTATAGTTATTGTTTTATATTATTTATTTATTGTGTTTTTATGGGCCTAAGTTGCCTGAAATAAAGGATTGTATTGTATTGTTACTCTATCACGCAATAACGAATGAACAGATTTGGATAAAATTTGGCAGAATTAATACATAGGGTTTTTATCCCGGTAGTACGTTCTTCCGGAATATTTTACAACCTCCACGCGGGCGAAGCCGTTGGCAAAAGCTAGTCTTCAATATAGGTACTAAAGAATTTCAATTTCTTTTTTCTGCGGATTATGATACCATGAATTTTAAGTTTGCAATGGGAGCCCCTTTACTTCTTGATGAAAGTAAAAACTGAAATATTTTACTAAGAGAGATGTAGATGATTTTTAGGGTTCCGTTGCCAAATGGCAAAAAACGGAACCCTTATAGATTCGTCATGTCTGTCTGTCTGTCTGTCTGTCCGAGTATGTCACAGCCATTTTTTTCCGAAACTATAAGAGCTATGCTGTTGAAACTTGGTAAGTAGATGTATTCTGTAAACCGCATTAAGATTTTTACACAAAAATAGAAAAAAAAAAACAATAATATTTGGGGTTCCCCATACATAGAACTGAAACTCAATTATTTTTTTTTCATCAAACCCATACGTGTGGGGAATCTATGGATAGGTCTTCAAAAATGATATTGAGGTTTCTAACATCATTTTTTTTTTAAACAATAATATTTGGGGTTCCCCATACATAGAACTGAAACTCAAAAAAAAAAAAAATCATCAAACCCATACGTGTGGGGTATCTATGGATAGGTCTTCAAAAATGATATTGAGGTTTCTAATATCATTTTTTTCTAAACTGAATAGTTTGCGCGAGAGACACTTCCAAAGTGCTAAAATGTGTCTCCCCCCCGTAACTTCTAAAATAAGGGAATGATAAAACTAAAAAAAATATATGATGTACATTACCATATAAACTTCCACCGAAAATTGGTTTGAACGAGATCTAGTAAGTGGTTTTTTTTTAATACGTCATAAATATAAACCACAATTTACCTTTCATTCAGTCAACTCAAATATAAAAATTAAAAAAAAAACATTTAATTTCATAAACATAAACCTTATGCATAAACCGTGAATTCCTGCAGGTTTGTACGGAACCCTCGGTGCGCGAGTCCGACTCGCACTTGGCCAGTTTTTTAAAGACTCAATAGTTGGCAATTAATTCATGACATCTATACAAAAAAAAAAAAATTGTAGTGTCTGTTTGTAATTTCAAATTAACAGCTTTTCAATAAATGCATATGAAAGTATATACGGTACTTACATCAAAAAAACTATTTTTATTTTATTTGTCTGTGTGTCTGTTTGTTTGTTCCGGCTAATCTTCGAAACGGCTGGACCGATTTCGACGGGAAATGCACTGGCAGATAGTTGATATTATAAGAAGTAACATACGCTAATATAATATTTTGTCTGGGTAGTACGTCTCCGGCACCACACGGTACCGTGTACGTAAAGAATAGTATCACCCTATTTCTTCCCGTGGGTGTCGTAAAAGGCGACTATGGGACTTACTAGAGAATGGGCAGCAGTGTTCTCTATGCATCTTGCCACCATACTGCGATTGCCAATCCGCCTGCCAAGCGTGGCGATTATGGCAACGCCCCCCAAATTGGGGAGGCCTATGTCCAGCAGTGGTCGTATTACGGCTGAAATGATGATGATGATGATGAGTACGTCTCCGTGTGATAAATTCCGAACCTCACGCGGGTGAAGCCGCGGGCACAGCTAGTATCATATCATATAAAATAAGGTGAGTTCATTCTTCTTGGCTGAAATATAAGTGAACTTTGGCACCTATATAAAATTCATTGTTGAACTTATTCTGCAAGAACGCAAAATCATATAACAAGGCTTTTTTATCTCTCAACTGTATCAGATACCTCCTTAACTTCAGTGACATGCTCGTTTAGACCGCACCTACGTACTGTTCAATAGGACATTATTGTAAGAAATACATAACATTTTAAACACTGAAAGTCATCCATACTGTTTGCCAAATAGAGTCCAAAATACTTTGAAAGCTACAGAAGAAACTTGGTCAAAATGAAGGTGAACAAAAATCGATCTTCAAGTGTGCAGAATAGAGTTTTAAATACTTTAAAGAAAACAGAAGAAAAGTTGGCACAGGAAAAGTTCAAAGACCTTGGGTACTCCCAGCTTGCGTGCGGTCTGCCTACGACGAATTTTCTGCAAGTTTCTTTCTCAAATTTTTTGGTGGTGCGGTATGCAGCCTGCATTGGCACTAAGCTATTACTTACTTATTTATAGTGCTGCTAAATTCAAGGAACACTACCTAGTTTTCAACATTATTTCGTTGGAACTTCGCTCTACATTATGTTAGTACGACATTTTAAAACTATCTAAGTTTGTGCTTTTTCTTTGGACCTGAAACGAAAATTATTTGTTGATTTTGTAGTAGAACATTTTAAAACATTCATTACTGTTTAAGCAACAAATAGTGTTCATAATTTGTCGTCGTAGTAAATAAAAGTATTAAAGGCTAACCTAGCAAAAGGTAGCTAAATTATTGTAAAATAATACCACAATTTTTTTAAATTGTACCACAGTTATACTGCTTACGTATCGTTGCTTCAGGCCTCAATCGCATGAAGTAAGATATTATGCGCACCCGTTTCCTTGTACAAACTGTCGTTATATCCCCTCAATTTCTTTCTAAGCAGTAATTACACACCATCCATTGTTTTGGAACATCAAATACAAAATGTATCGTTAGATATCGCTAAACAACTATTCGCGTAAACATCATCATCATCATTTCAGCCATAAGACATCTTCGCTGGACATAAGCCTCCCCAATTTTCGGGGGGTTTTTCACAATCGCTGCGTTTGGCAGGCGGATTGCCGTCCGCAGTATGGTGGTAAAATGCTTAGAGAACGCTACTGCCCATAGATGCCTTTTACGACACCCACGGGAAGAAATGAGATGGCGCTATTCTTTACATCCGGCACCACACAAAGCATAAATAACACAATTATAAAACTGGTATGAACGGACTTGTAACTAAGAAAACTTTTTCAATTTTATGAGGGCAAAATTCTGAAAAGTTTTCATTTAAATGTTTCGCGTTTTCATCTTAATTAGACCGTAACTCTGCATAAAATCTCAATTGTAAATACTTGGCGAGCATGTACTATGCATATGTAGTATTTTATTTACATCATTAAACTTAGCATCATTGATGTCTAATAATAGCTGTGTTATGAATATTCTGAACGGGATATGTTCGATTATATTGTAATCTATTTCTAATAAATATGATGGGACTCATGAATTAAATATCGTGGTAAAGTTATTTGTTATTGATATTGTAATGAATTGTCGCTTTAATGGCTAATAGCTACTAGATTGTTTTATAGAAATGTAAATAGAAGTGGTGATGCAACAATTAATAACATTTACAATAAATATATTTTGAGTATTCGGATTTTTTTTTGAAAAGATTCGAATGCAATTTTCGTCTGTAGAACTTTAAAAAAATCTGACATAAGATCCTGAAAAATAAAGTAAAAAATATGATGAGACTCTCTAAAACCTGCTTGCATAGTTAACAAGGAAAATTATACCCAAAAATATATATATATTTTTAATAATAATACATTACTTATGGGCTAGTACTTGGTGGTGTATAACATGTTAGCATCTGTAGTCGAACTAGGACGAGTCCTGTATCTCGACATACAGCGCCAGTCCCCTCAAATTTCACAAAAGCATATTAGTCCAAATGACATGCAAATATATGGATGACTTATCATTATTTTTAATTGTCCTTGTTAACTAGTTACTTCGACTCATACAAACTTGAATCACCACTTCTCATTAGCATCACCAGCCTCTAATGTTCCCACTGCTGGGACACAGACCTCTGCTCTGAGGGGCGTGGGCCATCCACCACGCGGGCCTATTGCGAATTGCTGGATGTCACATGTCATCGTATTTTTAGTTTTAAGACATGCCATGCCATACCTATGGGCCATCACTGCTCACTACTTCTCATTAATGACCCCTAATTAACGTGAAAAGAGAAAGTGGCCTGTTAACAAGAACAAAGCTCGCGACTAGTAACTAAGTAACAGTACTAAACTGTTCATGAATCAAGTGCATCTGTACTCAATCAGTGACGAGGGGAATGACTAAACAATCCTTAGCTTCGGTTCCTACGTTAGGCACAGCTAAGCAACAGATGAGTGGATCGAGAGTTAGAATCAAAGCCATGACATAGCGTAAACTTACATTATTTTAGAACAAATCTGTTCATTTTGGTGTAATGATAGATGGATGCATTTCTATAAGCAAGTTTTGTATATACCGTATGAAACCCTAAGTGTTCATTGAACTGTAATTTTGTACCTTAAACGACTGTCTTAGAGTCTCAAAAAGCATTGCTTTTTTTTTGGTAATTCGGTAAAATAAAAAATGATATTTCAAGTATTCAAGTGCAATAACTAACATCAAACTGAACTTTCCACATATTTTGCATAAACTAAAGGGAATATTAGAGAATGTGCAGCTTAGGAATTTCTCAAAGTATGAAATGCCACGAAGATAAATACTTTTTAGCCTTGAAATTCTACCAAATAAATTGTCACAAAGAAATATATAATATGACTGTTATTTCATTGGACGGAAACAAACGCGAAATCAATGAACTATATAAAACTGATATAACAATGAGGAAGATAGTGCAATTAGCATTGACTTCAGTTTAAGTAATTAATTTAAACTCTTGGTGCTAATTTATCCACAGCCTTTTAATAAAGTCAAGACTTGTTGTTGACGGGCTAACTTAGCCCGCACTTGGGATCTATGTACGGTCACCAAAAGAGATAATTGACCGGGGTGATCAGCTATCATCATCATCATCATTTCAGCTGATAGACGTTGACTGCTGGATATGTTCTGAAGTCGACGGCCTCCCCCAACTTTGGGGGGTTTCTGCCCGCTACTTCGTTCTCGTAAAATTCACTGTAGTCTGAGATAAAAGAGACCTTGGGTCCTTATTTTTGCAATCTTTGCTAAGCTTTTAGTAGCACCTCATCTTATAGCGGGTCAAGGCGGGACTACTTTCTATATAGCCTCAGAACTTATAGATAAATATTATTATGGCTCGTTATAAACTCGTGTGGTACTGGTACTAACTATCTATGTGTACTGCAGTAGGTAGTATGTGTGTGCCTTTATCTCTAACGGGTTTATAGTGGGTAGTAATGAGGCTTTTTGAACAAGTACCTTCGCGGTATAAATGTTATGTGAAATACGAAATAGCTTCGAGGATTTCACTGTTTTCAGGTTGTACTTGCTTGCTTACCTAATTATTGTTGTATTGATAATTGCGTTTTCCCTGAATGTTCAACACAGTTTTATCTGTTATAATTACAGAGACATGGCTCTTTTAAGCCCAAAATAAACATATAAATTCACGCCTGTTGCCCTTGGGGGTAGCCAGAAACTATAGAACGCTTGAACGAAACTGCTACGATTCTTACATACTCCTTTTGCCTCGTTTACGTTCATACTTCAGCAAGCGTAGCATGACCAATTTTATCTCTGTTCTATCAAGAATAGACAAAGTTCTTTCTATCCAACTTGAAGGGGCGAGCCGTAAACTAGCGTTTCTATGAAGAAAAAGACAGTTATTCTTGCCATAGTAACGGGGAGGCAGCTTATGTAGATCCGCTAAGGATTTTTTAATTAAATAGTCATACAATGGGATTAAATGATCTTACACTATTGTATTGATGATTACTATTAACATTATTCTGTAAAAATGTCTATACCCACAAGTGTCAAAGTAGAAAAAAAAATGGTCGTCATGCTTGAGATCGTAGAATTTTGTCGACGAAGAATAGAAACATTTCCTCTCTTCAGTATTAACATCTCCATGCTTAATACCGTAAAAATCTTTCTACAATCTGTGATTTTGTCTATTCTTCCGTCGACAAAGCCTGTTTCTATGGTGGTCATGCTACGCGTGCTGGTCATACACGCACGCCGGTTACGAGTACTATGCACGTGACCTATCTGAAGAACACCCCCAATAAGCTCACTATATTTCCCCCTACAACGTCCTCTCTCGGCGTTTTCACACTCATCTGCCTTTTGTTAGTCACTTTTCATTCATCTTCTTAATATTAACAAACCATGGAAGCATACACTTTTAAATTGTCACTGCATTTTATTTTAAGCACTGTTGTCCTACTTTTCCTATATTCCAAGACAAAACATGGCCATACTGCGTAGAAGACGACTAGGGGAACCGAGTAACTCCAATCATCTGTTACGCAGTAGGAACGTTGCAAGTCTGGCGTCTCTTTTATATCTAAAGCTCGGGTGACGTTTGTGAGAAAAAGAACAACACTTGTATTTTTTTTTCCATATTGACAGCTCTTGGACATGCCGTTTTCTTCACCGTTTTGAGAGTTGTGGTGATGAAGTGACACAACCGTCTATCTGGATTCTAACCTATGACCTATGACTCATCATGTCGCTGCTGTTACCAGCGGCTACCAGTGCTAAACGTGACAAAAAAAAAGTGTAGGTACCTAGATCTACGAGTACATTACTCATTCGACGCGCAAGTGGAACTAACACATTCACTAGTCACAATGAACCAATTTAACAATTAGTCAACAAATAGGTCACAGTCTGTTGGTTTGGAGGTCGAGACTCAAGGGCACTGGGGCTTTGGCCCTTTGGCATTAGACAGGGATGCATGATTGACACGCCAAGAGGTGCGAGAAGGATGAATGATGATTGTATCAGCTGAATTTTAGTGGAATTTTCAAACGGGATTCTGTTATGGTTGGTGGTCTTGGTTGGAACACCCCTTTGGATGATATCATTGAGTTTATTTTAGTTTGGAGACGGTAATTTGCTAGAAACGGAGGCTTATAGAGGCCTTGGTGGCTCTTTGCCATTAGACAGAGACGTATGATTGACACGCCAAGAAGTGCGAGAAGGATGAATGATGATGTATCAGCTGACTTTAGTTGAATTTTCAAACGGGATTCTGTTATAGTTTGTGGTCTGAGTTGGAACACTCCTATGGATAATAGCATCATTGAGTTTAAATTTAGTTTGTAGACAGTAATTTGTTAGAAAGGGGGCTTGTGGTTAAGTAATACCAGCCACACGGACCGATCGATCAGGTTAAGCTACGTTTGCCGTAGTTATTCCGTGGATGGGTGACTATCTTTACATACTAAGACCCCTCCGTGCCTCGGAAAGCACGTTATGCTGTTGGTCCCGGCTGCCATTTGCGGATCTTTGACAGTCCTTACGGTTCGTAAAAATCCCGAAAGTCTGACAACCAAGGGGCATGCATCCGTGTTAATCAGTAACTGTTTTGTGGTGGTTTGATAGACCGTCACACCTTGTAAAAAAACAGGATCCATCTGCATTCGGTTAGACTCGAAGTCTAGCCAGATGAAGAGACAGTAATTTGCTAGAGGTAAAGTTTTGATGGAAGAAAATTCCTTAGTTGAAATCTTTCGGGAATCTCTTCAAATGATTAAATGGAGATAGATCTATGAGGGGACGCCCTAGGAGGACATATACCTTATTGGTGATGTTCTTCAGAAAGGTCAGGTGCGTAGTACTCGCAACCGGCGTGTGTGTATGACCAATTGTATGAACCTAAACGAGGCAAAAGGGGTGTGTAGAGATCGTAGCAGGTAGCATGCCGTGGTTTCTGCCTTGCCCCATGGTAAAAAGGCGTGATTGTATGTATTTAGATCTATGAGAAGATACAAGAGGCCAGTGATATAATAATTGGATCAGAACAGCGTAGTCCCTGCCTTTTGTGTTCGGTATGGTCTACAGATGTTTGTTTGGAACATTTTTTGTCGCTGTCAATTGTATCTAGGTATCTATAATGACATTCGGTACACTCATTTAGGAAATTTTTATAGTACGGTAGTATTGCTTTAGTTATAATTAAAGGAACTTTTATTGCACTTTGGCTTCAACCGGAGTCTGGATGGTGGCAAAGAGCTCGCATCCAATTCCATGGGACTTAAACACAGCTGGCGAGACGTGGGGATACTACTACCTTTACTTTTTCGATCATTATGTCCGTTATGTTCAGGACTTTCCAAATGTGCAACATTGACCTAAATAAATCCCGTACAGAATTTAGAAATCTCCACAGTCTAAAATATGGTTTCTAATGAAAGTCAAGTTCGTTCCACAAACCTTTTGGCATTAAACTATGGGGAATTTGAACTGTCTCGATGACTAAGTGAGGCTGCCTTAGCGGAGGCTGTAATAAATTGTATGCCAATAACTGGGCCATTTGCATTAGAACGTAACTCTGTTATTACCTTAGACTTAATGATGCTGAGATTTTATTGTTTGTGAATTATGTGTGTTATACTCACGTATTAATTTAGTTACTAGCTGACCCGACAAACGTTGTCCTGTCTCTTTGATGATATTTGAGTACGCACTCTGTCAATTCTATGTCAAATGTCATAATGTTTCATTAAAAAAGTTTACATTGTCCTATTATATGGTTGTTAAGTATTCTTAAATAAGTGTTCTTCAATTTTCTAATATTCCGCGTATTTTTTTTATTTTTTTCTTTCATAAGAACCTTCTCCTGACAATTATAAACACAACAAAACAAAAAGAAGTGAAATCGGTCCAGCCGTTCACGCGTGATATCGTGACCAAGGGAAATAGGGATTCATTTTTATATATATAGATTAAGATAAAGTTCAATCAAGTTGTTCTAACTTAACAGGCAGCTGTGCTGCTGGGGAGTTGGTTGCGCCACTTTTTACCAGCTAAAGTACGAGGCAGTGGTGAACGGCAGCATTTTGACGTTCAAAAAGTGCTGTCTCTCCGCCTAGTTTGAATAAATGGCTTTTGGTTTTGATTAGTTTCTCTTCTTAGCGTGTCGATTAGTAATCTAAATATAGTCAGCCCAGAATTTGGTTACGAGGTTATCACTTTCAGCAGCGTCTATCAACTTCGGTGGCGTGTAAAGAACAGGAATCGCTGCCCCCCATTGTTTGTGGAACAACACCACCTGTTGGGTTGACATTTAAAGATTGTTTGGTGTCAATGTATTTAAGCTGAATCCACTCCAACACCCTAATTTTGAAACGCACTATCAATCAGAATCTGAAACAATACGAAGGATATTGCTAATCTATTGGTTCTGTAAACAGACTGGTTGTTGGCCTTGTAGGCTTCTGAAGACCCGTAACAATCACCAAAGATCTACAAATAATAGTCGGGACCAACGGTTTGACGTGGCTCCCGAGGCACAGAGCGGTCTTTATATGTAACTAGCTGTTACCCGCGACTTCGTCCGAACAAAAAAGTTTTTCATTCGTTTTTTTTTTTTGTGAGATCCTATTTATTTTTTCTAAAATAAAAATACAGTCCACACAGTGACAGTCCCGTCAAAATCGGTCCAGCCATTTCAGAGATTAGCCGGAACAAACAAACAGACAGACACAAAAATTGTAAAAAATGTTGTTTTGGTATATGTACCGTGTGTACATCCATGTACACTTAGTAAAAAGTAGTTATCTTAATATGATATCTTAGATGGATGGTCACCCATTCACGGAACGACTTTGACAACCGTAGCTTTACCTTCGTTTGACCCGTGCGACTGTTATTAAGTACCCAAGAGCTCCTCTAATTAATAAACAATTTTTTTATTTGATGAATTTGTGTAGAAAGCCTGAAAAAGTTTTATGTTATTTATTTTTATTTTATTTCTTCGGGATGACAAAGAATTGCGCAATAATGTTTAATATTTAGGTACAGATAAAAAAAAAAACACTTAATAACGCGACCAGCATCATTATACACAAATTAATTAAACATTAAAAAACAGTTTGAAGTAGGTCCAAGAAAACTTAGCAAACAAATCGTCTTGTGAAATAACGTGTGACAAACTGGATGTCAGAAGATTAGAACTGAATCTAAGTGGTATTTAAAAACGATTTTTATCAATACAACTTTTAAACTGTCTGAGTGACAATGGGAATATGTCAATATCAGCAAAATGATATATATTATTAATACTTATACTTTTAATAGCAAAGTAATCGATATCTTGTGCAACATTTCAAAGTTCGTAAAATAAACGAATGTTATCATTAATAACACAGAAGCAGTTGTTTGTGATAACATCTAAAAATATCTTACATAATTAGTGAGTTAATCGCGTTACGTCAGCCTTATTATTGGCGGTTTGATAACGGCAAGATACGTACCTAAACAAAAATTAGAACAAAAATAGTGTACATTTACTATTTATAGTAATCCACGTTATGTAGGTGTATTGTCATTGTTTTTCCTGTTGTTGTCAACCAGCGCGAGCCATATGACATAGTTTCAGATGTTTTGACGTAAATTTTATAACGTAGAGTTTTTCAGATACTTACGAAATATTCCGGACCTTCTAAGACCTCAGTTGAAAGCACCCCTAAGCTCCCCGGCAACGTCTAGGCGATGTCTACAACCACACGTGGAATCGCATAGAGCATGCGCAAAGTCAAACCTCCAACTTAGCGGCTAGTATCGAGCGAGCCTCCGTGCGGAGAGGTCATGTCGCAATGTCGGACGGTCGCGACTCCCCGTCGCAAAGCGGTCTTCGGGACCGTGTGCATTTCTTTGAGAAAGTATGGAGTGGACAATCTAGTAATGACACAGTAGATGCGTCCACTGATGTTGACGAAATAGAGCGACGTATAGAGCAGCGCAAGCGGCGCCCTGAGTCGCCGAAAATCGAAGTTAAACTTAAACACACTCGTGATGGAGAATCTCCCACAAAGACTTTTGAATCTTCTTTCCCTAATTTGAAACTACGACATGTGGAACCGACTGAGGAACTGGAGAAGTTCGAGCGTCAGGTCGAGGAGGGCGACCTGGCTGCCGGCGTCCGGTTCGTCAAGTTCGAGCGCGTAGTAAAAAGGACCGTGACCGAGACCCGTAGTGAGGAGCGGGCAGAGTCACCCCAGCACGAGTGGTACTCGGAGTATAAACAACAGACCTGGCAAACGGCTCCAAGGAAGGACTACCTGAGGAGCAAATCGGAATATGACTCACACATCGCAGAAATACGCAGTAAGTTTAAGTTCTGAATGAGATATCGGTGGCAAACCCCGATTAGGTCCTGTTTTTATTTTTATAACAGTGCACTTCTTGAATGCACATAAGTTAAAGGCTTTATAATGCTCTTGAAAAACCGGCAAATGTCAAAAGTACGCTCGGCCTTGGCAATCAACAGTAGTAAATAACTTTATTTGGTATTCTAATTTGAGTTTTGACTTATCTGCGTACAAAACGTACAGCTTTTTTTTTTTTTCAGACTGTAATGGCTAGAAATGACATCATTCCTGACGATTTCTTATGTTGAAAAATGATTAGTTTTTTAAGCAAACTTGACCAGTTACGTCTTGTTTGGCGTCTAAATGTATTTGATTAGATTAGATAATACAAAGTGTTTTCAAGTAGTCTCTGTTATTAATTGTTAAACAAAAGAGCGCCCTACCTTATTAGAATTTCTAAACAGATTACGCACCTCATTTCCTACGGGAATTTTCAATTTGATGGTGAAACAATAGGTCTTTGTTCAATAACATATTGCTACTAGACTCCTTTAATTAGATACCAACGCTTTTTGTTCAGAATGCTTGCCGTCAATCTAGATATGAGTGTACCTACATATTTGACTGGCCTGTTAGTCTAGTGGTTAGTGACCCTGACTGCTAAGACAGGTCGTGGGTTCGATTCCCACCCAGGAAAAATCTTTGTGTGATGAGCACAATCATTTGTTCTGTGTCTGGGTGTAATTTATCTATAATATGTCTGTATTTAGAAATATTTAAGTATGTTTATCAGTTGTCTGGTTGCCATAGTACAGGCTCTGCCTAGTTTGGGATCAGTTAACGGTGTGTTGGATATCTTAAGATTTTTTTTTATAAATTTTCAAAATTATTCTCTCAGCATTTTTATGTTATCGACTACAATACCGGATATTTCATATTCCTTTAGTTCGACATATAAAGTTGCTTCTGTATTTCAAATAATATTTCTCAACTAGATACTAATCACAATATTAAACAGCCATTATATCCTTTTATCTGATAAATATTTCATATTTGATCTCCGTGACTGAAATACTAAGTAGCTTGATATTTATATTCAATCGGGTTTCACAGTTTAAGTGTCATTTTACTCGTTATTGGTCTGAGCTGATCAGAATTGAGTATCGATTGATATTTAATTTAAAAGTCGTCTGTCATGTGTGGACCCCATACTATTCCAAATTCATTTAGCTATATATTGATGTTAGTTTATCAGTATCAGCAACTACTACTGTAGCATTAACAGCCCATAATATACCTGCTAGGATACAGGTCTCCTCTTTGTTAGAGGGATTGGGCCATAATCCACCACGCAGGCCCAGTGCGGGTTGGTAAATGTCACAGGTGTCTTCGAATATTTGTATCTAGGACATGCCGGTTATCCTTACGATGGTTTCTTTCACCGTTTTGAGAGCAGTGGTGATGAGCTTACACAAAGTTAAGTGCGAGTCAGGGTTCGAATCTAAAACTCGTAATTGACAGCCGTTATCACTTGGCCAACACTACTCTACCTATTGCTGTATATAGCTTTAGTAAATTTATTGCTTTACTCCAACATTACCATACTATTTTAGTTTCTTCATCTCGTTGATTTAGATGCGTGAATAAGCAATTAGTCTTGCAAAAAAGGCAACAATGCACTTACTATGTGAGGCAGTGAATCACCATTTCAGAGACGGCTTGGAACAAATTGTGTGTTTCAGTAAACGTCACACTGAAACAAATTAGGTGTGAATCTATTTAAGTTCAAGGTTATTACAGCCGATTAACCGAAGCCTTAAGAAGTTAAAACATTTTTATGAATTTCGTCTCTTTGCAGATGTATTTTGGGAGTGCGACATAGAAACTCTATTGTTGTTGTTGTTTTTGATATTGTCGTTGTTTACGTCTTTAATATCGTTGAAGACCCTAACTAAACTAAAACTAAGTCCAGGAATGTCCATTTAAGATCTTTTTCAAGAATCGCCACAAATACTATAGGAATCTAATACTATACTGTACATAAAGGATCATGTTTTTCTAAAGAATCTTGTCTCGCGCTCGTAATACCTATACCTACATATGTACCTGCTAGCTGTCCTTTATTCGTAAGATGGCGATTTTCTGGTTTTACAAGAAGCGCTGGGTGTGTCTACCTACGCAAAGTTAAAGAATAGAAATCAGATTTTTGCTGTAAGTTGTTACTTGGATCAGTTTCATGTTGCTCTTGTACTTATTTATGTTTATTTAACGTCTGTTCTGTAGGCACATCTTGAAACTTTGGTAAAGTTATCTACTGCTATCCAAAAAAAAAAAAAAAAAAAAAAAAAGTTGTCATGAAAATCTTAGTATTGTAATTTGTCTTTCAAAACAACATACTTTCGCCTATTACTAAGTAGTGCTTACTGCATCCGTTGGTCCAGTTTCTCTATTATCAAATTCGTCTTGGATTATAATTCAATTAGCTATACTTTGGATGCATCAATCTTCATTATTTGCGGTCCATTGTCCAGTTCGTAGAATGTTGAATTCATGTTTTGAGAAATCTGTTGAAGCTGCAGTTATTTGTACCTGATTCTATTTTTATACATCATCATTACTTTTAAAGATGTATTCAGGTATAACTCCAAGATAATTATTTTTAATATGTTTTTGCCATTCAAAAGTAATATTTTCTCAAACATTATGTATTCTTCTAAAATGCAACAATCAGAAGCACAACCTGTTGCTTAACCATTTCCTCAATTGATGTGACTTACTTGTTGCATGTAGTTTCTTTATTCACTGTTTCACGATAACCATCAAACAGCTGTTGTATTTTTCCTACTATACCAGAACTTGTAACAAAATTTTAACATTGCTAATATTTTCATTATCAATATCGCAATACCATCAATCAATCAATCAATTTGCTTCTTAATTCCAGCGTGGGAAAGATTAAATTCCTTTGCGATGCGTTGTTTCGAAATTTGCTATTTTATCTTATCTTGCACTTTAGTTATTAGCGCAGTGATAAATATTGCACTTGGCTTCTAATTGATTTGTCCTTGGTTGAAAATATTTTAACTTTAAGGATTTTGTTTTAAAATTATTTTAGAAAGATGTTCTTTGTTCTTCAAAAATTGTGTTACTTTACTGTCACCAAAAGATTTTTTGATAGTAGATGTAAAATAAAACTATACATATATCATTACGATATCATTCATACATTTAGACTATCATATTATGGAAATCTAGCCAAACTAAAGGCTACACAGGTCAGATGGCAATCTGTCCTCGTAGTACCAGGAACACAACGTGCATTTGCTAATGAAGTCACGACCAGGGCCATAAAACAGACATCTCGAAATGTTAGATCAGGAATAACATTTAGAAATGATACGACTAAGATTTTTATCCGTTTATGTATATTTCTGATGTCATTTCTAACAAGGACCGATTTAGCAAAGATATATATTCTATATCAATTGGTCTATCAATTATTCTAACATTGGTCTCCCTGAATAATTTATTCAATGTTTCCGAGAAAATCGCTACTAAAATTGTCACGACTGAATGGTTCGTGACGTCACATAGCATGTGTAATCGGGTATTATAATTGGCGTGATGTCATTCCTACAGTAAATTAGCACCAAGTTGAATAACAACTACTAACCGGTAGAAATTTTGAGTAAAAACATCCGATGGTTGTAATTCACGACCTAACTTTTTTAAATTGATTGAAA
Source organism: Aporophyla nigra (assembly GCA_947507805.1). Classification (NCBI taxonomy): domain Eukaryota; kingdom Metazoa; phylum Arthropoda; class Insecta; order Lepidoptera; family Noctuidae; genus Aporophyla; species Aporophyla nigra. Next base: position 23,156,017 of record OX382301.1, read on the forward strand.
TAAAGACGGACAGCAGCTCCAACTCTTAAATTGTATGGTGTAAGAGGTTGCAAGTTCAAACGATTCGTTTCAATGCATTTAGTGTAGGGCCTGGTACTGATGTGTAATTTGAATCCGTCAATGTAAAAGGTTATATGCTTGAAGAATTAAGAGAGCCTGCATATATAGAATATATAAGTATGTTTATCATACTGTAGGAAGTCAGTGTGAGTACCAGCCTTGCTGAAAACTATTCCTGTCATAACTCCTAAAGATTCTCCGAAACGAGATATTCGAATGTTCGATATATCCCTTGATTGTAAGTATTCACTGTGATTTTGCATATAATTACGTTCCACAAGCACTTGAAGGACGCAGACATCTCATAAAGTTGAGTGTATCAACAGAACATTGTTGAGCTAAGATAACAGAGCGCTAAATATATCGTCTTTAATAGCTTTGCTGATTACCAATCACGTAACCCCTGTATGCAAGTTTGTTGATTGCATCTGCCTTGCAAAGAAACACTGCCCCTTATTCTTTTGTAGCTGTATGTTTACAAAAAAATGATACCTAGTGTCAATGTTTTGGTAAGTACCGTTTTAGAACTCCCTAACTATTTGAATGGTGTACATAACAAAAAGTATTATATCTTTCTATTATCTATATTCTCAGTTCAATTCGAACATCGCACTTAAAGATAAGTACAATTAAGTTAATTGAACCGAATGCCAAAGGATCTCTTTCTATTAAGTTTATCTGTGTAGCTTTAAAAGTTAGTGAATGTATTGCGTTAAATAAAGACCCAATTCTCTTAACTGCTTATTGGATGGACTAACTTTAGGGGACTATTCACTGTCCTTCGTTAATACTACTGATAAGAAGACTTTGTGCCCGTTTTCGTCCGTTGTCTTTCAGGAGTGTAGTATAGAGTAGGTGATTACTGACATACTTAATTCTTTACCAAACATTAAGAGTACGTCCGCTAGGCTAACGCTCATAGCTTTATTTTTTGTATTTTGTAAACTTATCATATACAATGCCATATATGAAATGCATTAGTGTAACCTAAGAATTCAAAAGAGTCGGAATCCAATTCAAACAGAGTGTCAGGGGCATCAACGCGCAACTGGTTACCATGGATTCTGAACCGAACTGTTAACAGACAAAATATTCAAAAGGGTCATGTGCTAAATTCAGGATTACAGTTTGCGCGTCGATTTTCCTGCCACCTTGTATAGTATTTCTCAGTTTTTTTCGTTGCCACCCAGTTATCTATAATAAATCAAACCAGAAACGAAATGTTTTAAATTATGATAAATAAAAAAGAAGGAAAATTACTTACAAAAATTACAACTTTAAATGATGGTCGACTTCATGAATAGATGAAAAATAAGTGGGTGAACTATGAACAGTCACCGGTAAAGTATGCCGCCGCCGGCGCGGGTGCATCGCAGGTGTGAGATTCAGTTTATAATTCTGGGATAGGTGCGCAATGACTCAGTGGAACTTTTGACTATACGGGTATATAAACGGATAAATAGGGATTTACAGAAAATGGTCCTAGGAAATTTTAGAGACGTAATGCCTATAACAGACCTCTGTCACATATCAAATTGGTTAGAAAAGGCAATGAAATCAACTTTTACGTTATACCAAATTTCTACTCTATTAATAAGTTCGTTTGTTCTAGGAGCATGCATTCTCCAATGATTTAGATTTTTGCTTAAGAACCACTAAAATATAAATGTTGAGATTTACACAGTAATTCTGTTTGTACGAACTGCATCAAATACTTATCCTGAACCTGCATTCAAATATTTAAGCAGAAAATAAAAGAGACATCCCATTCACATCACATTCTTGTCTCATTCTGCGCATGCACATAAATTTGAACATTTTAGGTTTTTATTTTCTCTAAAGCTCCAGTCTCAAGAACATCTGTTGTGAAGATGCAAGGTCAACCATGCATTTTGAAACCGGACGTTTTTATTATAGGTTTTTGACACGAAACCGGTTTTTTGCTGGTTGATTTAAAAAATAAGTCGTCTATACTTAACGTAGTCTGGTCCGAAAAATTATGGAATTGAAGATTCTAATTTTAGATAATTTTCTAAGAAGAATCAGATTTTTTTTTGCTACCACACAAATACGATAAACCTCAAGGTAGTATCTTAGGACCCACACTATTTGGAATATATAGAAATGATCTCTGTCAATTACCCCTAATAATTGTATCATTTTTACCTACGCAAACAACACACCACTTTTAATATATAATGAGCCTTGGGACAAAGCAAACCATAGAACTAAACCCCACCTCGCGATCAGCTATGGACTGGCTTTCCAACTCTTGACGCTCAATACTTTAGTCAAGTCTTTAGAAACTGAAATAAATGAACATCTAGATATACTGCCAACACTCAATCCTTAAAACCCAAAGACTAATCCACATAACCCTACTTACCCTCACTCCTACTGGTTAGAAGCAGTTATTGGTGGTGGCAACACAGGTCCTTAAACAGAAGCACCCACTTAAATCCTACCAGGAGGATACTCTGACGATAACCACAAATTCCCCATCACCTTTAATGTCCCATTTAGTTGGTCGGGATGGGCATCTGCCATTGAAGCGTATCGCGTTACGGTAAACCGCAACTATCAACGTAATCTGTGCTATAGGCACCTATATTTATAATACATATTAGCTCCGCTCGCCCCTGTAAACTTGACCACGTGATGCGGTGTGACGTGGATCGGATTATGTTAATTGTGCAATAGCTTAGATAATTATTACTGGATGATATACAGGATGAGTCATTGAGATGGGTCAGTGTGGAAAAATATGAAGTTCTGACTTCTGAGAGGTAAGAGGCATTTCAGTGATTCACCCTGTATATGTAGAGTTTATCAAGGGTCAAGTTTTTGTTTTAATAGTTATGATGATATCAGATCTCTTAATTTACTAAGGTATCATCTGGTTTCGTTGCTACTCATATAAACATTTTTCTTTCGTATTTGGTCCTTTAACTGGAATTTATTATTTCCGAAAAACATTCAAGTATTCCTGAAACAAAACAATCAAAATAAATGGCGTTTAATGCAAGCAAATCATTTTTATAAACTTCTATGTTTTCTCTGACAAAGCTTAAACATATACCATCGCACATTAGTCCTTCGAGCCGGATCAAGTGGACTATAGTACTTTATTTAAGTACTTCCACCAACATCCATCTTCACAGTGAGTGGTACCTGGACTTGAACTGGTCGACGTTCCACCAATCCAGCGCATTATACCCCGCAACGCACATAATTAAAATTTGTCGTTTCGCGTTCACGTTGACGGGTTCACTATAATATTTTTGAAAGCATTAGCTCTGCTTGACTGAAAAATGGTGTAAATAAGAATATGATAATTATGATGACTTGTTAAAAATGCAAACAGTCCAACACAAGCATCAACTTCATGTAAAGTTTATGAATTGATAACTATTAGAAGGTCACAAACAAAGAGACTATAGTCTGGCGAATTTACCTACTATTCAATATAGTCGTTAATGCATAATGTATTTTATTCAGAGTAAAAATACCTATTATATAAGCCACAATGATCGCATATGCAAAACAGGATGAGGCAGAGATACGGTGCAGTGAGGGCATGTGCCCTAACCTTGGAAGCTACGGAAAAATAACCTTAGGAGACTGTCTTGTATCTACTATTCGAGTTATGGCGAACTCCATTAAAAGATTTGAAATGTGGAGTGGAAAACGTCAATTCTCACATTTTATTTTCATTATTCCAATCGATGTAGTATTGGATAAGGAACTCTTCTCGACCATAGGGGTAATTGCGTAACACACTAACAGTTAGAATGGCTTTCATTTTGATAGTTCAACAACATTCATTGCGTTATTTACGTTGTTGAGCAGCGTATTTTTGGAACTTATAAACCAATGGATTAGCAATATTCTTACAATTCAGATTCTGATTGATAGTGTTACTTACGCAATTAGGATGCAGTGTAGCATTATGTGATGACTCAGAGTTTGGATAAGACTTTAAAGTCGGACAAATTTTAATTCAAGGCTAATCTTTGGCCTTTTGTAACTGGAGCATCTTTTACTTCTTGTTAGCTTTTGTCCCCATCATGTTTTTATTTTCTACGTTGCATTTGTCATGACAATAGTATCTGCAGATTCTATTAATAGTTTTATTACTTGTCTGTTACTTGTGGATAGTAATTATTCGATTGTATTTTCTTCTTTACTTTTGCTCTATTCGTGTTTACATTTAGGAACATATTAATTATTATTTTTCTATGATTTCGTGAGGATGGATTTCGGATTTGGGATACATATAGTTTATAATCTGGATTAACACATAAGATACCAACTTTTTATCCCGTGGTATAATTACCGACATCCACGCTGGCGGAGTCGGTGGCGAAGATAGTAAACTATAAAACAGTACAGTTAATATCGATATTCAAATACAATATCATCGGCACTCGTTCTTAGAACTAACATATTGCTCTAGAAACGATTCAAAACAATCTAATTCACAACAAATTATATAAAGTACTAAACAAATCATAAACTACTACTAGGTTAAGAGTACGTGCTCGTGTTAATGAAGTGATGTCATAAACGCGTGATTAACCAACTCGCGGTTATCGTACGACCTTTATATCGTTATTGTGGACGGCGAAAATAAAGGTGATCTGTCTTTACTTGGAAAAAATATTTATGTAATGTGTGGACTGTGTCATTCTGGGTACGTAAATTGAGTGAGGAATGTAGGTATTGTCGTATGTGATCATTCAAATAACCTTACACATTATTATTCGGTACGCATACATATTGACGAAGTCATTACCCCAGTTACAGAGACACGAAAAGCTCTGTTCTTCTTTGACCATTATCTCACCTGCTTAGCTATTCAAAACCATTCGATAGGCTATTAAAAATGGAACTTTTCCTTTTGCTTGGCCCTTGACAGAAAATAGGTGTCGTAAGAATAGATGTCGTCTATTTGATTTAAACTGACAAATTTTCTGAAACTGTCTTCTACGAAAACGTTGAATGATATTCGATTTGTTATGAAAGCTTATCGAATGGTTATGAATAGCTATACTGATGGAGATCGTAAGCGAAGATGCGAGCAAAAATGGTACGCGATTGCCGCTAAAACTAATTGAGAAACGTTTTATAAAGTTACGGTGAATTTTCTATGAAATCGTAAAGGAATGAGAATATACCTTCGACTACGAGAGATATCAAAACAAAGTTATTTATAGGAATATCAAGTCCTCTGTATGCTAAAAAGATAGGTATACATTTACTCGTATTGGTTTACTTGAATACATAAATGAAGTCGCGCAAGCGATTTACCGGAAAATCTCAACATTCCGTAGATATGAAACGGAGATAACAGAAAGAGGTAACAATTCCTCACTTAATCATCCTATAATGTTCCTACTGCTGGGAATCAGGCTTCCTCACTTCGAGAGGGAGTAGGCCTCCACCATCCAGTCCCCGTCCAGTGCTGGTTTGTAGATGTCAATTATGTCTTCGAATTTTTGGTTCTAGGAAATTACGATTTTCTCACGATGTTTTCCTTCACCAATTTGAGAGCAGTGGTGATGATATAATTTATACAAAGTATAGCATCAGTGTGGGTTTGAACCTACGACCTACAATTTGTAATTCGCGGCCGTTACCATACTGTTCACAGTTCCTAAATCGTTCCAAAATAATCTAAATAACTAGCTAGTGATCAATGGTAAATGTATACCACCGTAGAGTATAATGACTTCCAAGGCACACTAATATGTTGCAACATTTATAGCCCTCCTGCCATTTACAAGTTATTTATGGTAACTTGCGTGCTTACAAGCCGTTTAATTATACACGAAAAATCTAAGCCGAGACTCATAAGACCGTCACGGCTGTAGACCAAAGTATTAAAATGCATGTACGTAAATGTATCGCGTATCGCTTATGTATATCGGACACTACAAAATAACGTAAGTGTGAATTATAAAAAAACTGCTTCTTTAAGTGTTAACCTAGTAATTATGATGAACATCGATTACCATGGATTCAGTACATGATTCTGAACATCCATTGGAATTTTTATCGATTTTTTTTGTAACCTTCCAAAATGTTCTACTGAGAATGATATTCATGGAAAAAGTCGTATTGTGTTCGCGTTTTAAAAATGTTTTTCCATAAACAGATATTTGTTTACATGTTTCGAAACTTAATCGCAAACGAGGGAAAAGGTAATTGAACATTCAAAGAGTTGACTCGTGGTTTACCGAAGTGACGCCATTGTCTCACCCTCCGGAAAGTAGGCGCCTTGGCGTGACGGCTGTACATAGGTTTATATACAATGTCCCTACATGTTTATGTAAAGAAGTTTGTTTGGCAGCAGGTTAGATAATCGTATGAAAGCGGATATGGCTTGATGGATCGCTGTTTTATAGGGGAAAATGTTGCCTTTTACGATGATGTATGGAGATTTTATGATATAGATGCGTATATCAAGACTGTCTCTACAATTTTCGTGAAATAAACATAAAATTTACGGGAAAATTAAAAGGGTTATTTAGCGTGTCTTAAAGTTGTTAATTTGCCAAGTGGTTGGCAAATTGTATTATGAAAAGTATGCGGTGAAGTTTGTTACTAAATTGAGCAAAAACTACTAATCAGTTTTGGATGAAAAACATATCCAATTGCGACAGATTATATCCGGAATTGTAAGACACTGTTAGATTGTTTCCTCTAGGTTGCGAATGAAGCCACAAGCAACAACAAGATCAGTAAATCAACCAAGTCAAGCTAACTAATTCCGTAATCCAGCTTGGGTGGTCCCACAACCTACATAACAAAGTAGGACAGTCTTATAGTATCTTGTCGATTTCTATCGACTATGTAAGGTTTCCCTGTCAAACCACTGTATTTATTGGCCATAGACAGACAGTTACAAGCAGATGTCTGTCTAGAGACCGTCCAGTTATAGCCGAGACTAAATAAGGCTATATCACATAAGTTAGCGTAGCTGATGGAGAAAATTATTGAGGAGCTTTCTTGTTAAAGAAAGGCGCAATTTTCTGGATCGTAAATCTTTTGTTATGATGGTGTAAAACATTTCAGTAATGTTATACTTGGAAAACGTTTTTACTTACTTTTAAGTAGATACGACGGTAGAATTTCACTTTTGCTGAGGTATAATGTTGCCGTTAGTAAATGAATCAACATTGACTTCAATAAAGAAAGTAAAGTTAGTAAATAAAGATAATTATGCTTCTAAAAACTGGAATCAAAAGTAACCACATATAGTCAAGAATGAGAAAGATGAATTAAAGTCCCAATAAATGTTTATTACAGAGTATAAAAGTGGCGCGTTGCACGCGTGAAAATAAAAAAAATAACTCTTGAAGAAACAGACATTGTAGTGCCACACCCGCATGGTGTATTATGGCCCACTCCCTCACATCGAGAGAACACAGGCCGTGTTCCTGCAGAGGGAACATCATAGGCTTATTATGCTATTAAGGTTAAGAAATAAATAGACTGTGTTATGAAAGACGATGTGGCTAGAAAGAAAGTAAACACAGAAATGACAACTGATCGAAATGTAGGGAAGGAAGAGACATACGGTGCTCCACAATAAATTGGGATAAGGTCAGAAGTATCTTGAACAGAATTTTTACAAATACTAAAAGATGTTGTTTCAAAGTTAAAACAATAACAACGCGACTATCAAAATGAACATTCTTAATACATAAATAAATATTTTGTTCAGAAGTACGAGTTTACCGCGTGTAATAAATGTTACAAGGACATGGTCTAACACACATTGTTTTGTTTTGGAAAACAAATGTGTTTCATTGTTTACGTTTACAAATAATAGATGAGTGGCGTTGTTAAGTGTGGTCCTAGTGGATTATTGTAGTGTTTAGTTTAGGAATTGTGTTTTGATAATAATTGGATATCGATTGATGACCGTCTTTAATGGTGTTAAAGATATGTCCGCGCTTGTTGGTTTCCTTTAAGTACCAAGTGGTAGAAGTCCTTCTGTACAAAGAATTTGGTTCATTAAGAACCTTTAAGAAGTTATTCTTAAAGGTATAAATTCGTCCCTAACATTAAGAACAATATTAGTTATTATCTATCCTAAGTTGACTAAAAGAATCTTGTCTTCGCGACACTTACATTTTAATGTTGAAGAATTCGTTTGTTATGCGATGTGGTGACACTTGGGAAAGGTTTATGTCTATCAGTGGACATCTTTCGACTGACATGATAACGATAATAATGAATCTGCTTTTTTTTTCTTATTTACTTTATCCTCTGACTCAAGAAACTGCCCGTCACAATAACGCTTGAAATGTAACATAGGACCGAGACACATTCAGGATCATTTACAAGCAAATAATTTACAATTCTGGTCTGAGTAACATTACCCACCCACGCTAGACATGTAAGCCGTCAATATGAATTTATTATTTACAGCCAACGTAGAAAGTACACTAAGTATATTTGTAGAAGAAGCAGTCCTCGTGTACAAATATACTTAATGTAAGGGTAGGGTTTTTCTGAAAACCCCTCCAAATGAAAACATGAGTCATTTGATCAATACTGAAGGGGATTAGGGCTGAAACAATTGCTAAAATAAAATTCAAACGTGTTTTCCGTCACGATATTTAGGAATTGAATAATCTTAACTTTTTGTTGGGTTATCTCTTTCCTTGTACTGTTATCAATGTTAACATAAACGTGTAACGTATGTAATGTTTCATGATTAATTTATACTCTCTTTTAGTATTTTTTTTTTGATTCTCCACCCCAAAGTACCTCATTGGGATCTTATTATTAAGATTCCGCCGTCCTTTTGTCTCTCTCACATAGGGTTGTATCTAATGAAACAATAACTAGCTAGTTAATAACAATAAGAACGATTTCTGATTTCATCATCATCATCATTAGCAACCTTCTTTCTATACTGCTGATTACAGGCCACCTCCCTTTTGTGCCATGCTTTCCTGGCCTATGTTAGTCTAATCCAGGTCTTTCTCACGATCTTCTGTTGTTCATCCACCACCTGGCTATTAATCTGATAACTTATTTGCTTTAAGTTCTTATAATTTGAGTCTATCTTACAATTATTTACCTATAACTACTATGGTTCATGCATACTGGTAGATTGCTTTTAAATTTTTTCCATCTGTTGACCAATAAGTAACTGCTGTATATGGCCTCAGGCCATATAATAAAACTTGGCGCAATTTGGAACTCTGTTGGTGGGAAAAAATTGAACCATTCGTATCATATGAATAATTTATTATGTATCTAAGTTTAGATTGTTGCTGATAATATTCACCATTTTTCTAAGAAACTGGAATCCAACTAAACTCTGTCAAGGATTTGTATTTTGTCTACGATTAATGTCTTTTCCTCTCGACACAAGCTATTTCAATACCCTGTCTTGTCTTGTCAGTATATCTATAAACTTTATGGTGTACACAGTAAAGAGTCTTCAATCTATCTTAGTTGATAAATAAGTAAATCAGCTCCAATGGCACTGATGCTGACTGTCCTGTTAAGAGTTTCTGACGCCATAGTATTGTCGCTTCTGGAAACTTTAAAATGCACACGCCAGTCATATTTTGTACAAGAATGTTGTTTGATAGACATGTAGTTAATACTATCTAATTTGTATATTTTGAGTGCAATATCTTGGCTACTATAATTAAATTAATTGTAAGTTAGTGATAAGATACGATCGATCGATTTCAATCGAGTGTCAATCACTTGATTTGCCCTTGGCTCCTTGCCGGGCCTTGTATATGTATGAATGTTTTAGTCGTTCATTATGAGTTTGTTGCCACTGCGCAGTTACTGACGATTATTATTACAACAACTGTCGTTCCCAGCAGTTCCCAACGTGTCCTGATGATAGAAATAAAATTGCAATGTAAATTAATCGCGCCAACTCTAAAGTTAATCGTGCCTTGGTATATGTCAAAAGCATAATTTCAATAATGTCAGGAAAAGTACATAATCCATCACTGGATACCAATTAAAATTTCCTATACATATATCCAAATCGGTGAAGGAAAACATCGTGAAGAAACCGGCATGTCTTAGAACCAAAAATTCGAAGACATGTGACATCTACCAACCCGCACTGGGCCCGCGTGGTGGATCATGGCCCACTCCCTCTTACCGAGAGGAGGCCTGTGTCCCAGCAGTGGGAACATTATAGGCTGATGATGATGATATATCCAATTCTCAATTGTCATAATTTGACAGTTGTATGAAATGTCAAACACACACGACAATTAAACGATGTGTGTCAATTTGATAAACGATAAAATGCACCGTCCCTATATACATATGGGTACACAAACCACGATGCTTCGCCAAGGAGGACAATTCGTCACGATACAATGAAAGCAGGCTCTCATAGAGACAGGTTGTTAGTTCATGGTCTATGAACACCATAGCCAGTTGGTACTGTATGACTCATACCACTTGCGCAGGCATTAGTACCTGTACGTGTGCCCATTCATGCAATTGTTATTCTAGCTCAGATTTGATTACAGGTTTGATACACCAATTTAGAATGATAAAATAGCTAGTTGATTTTGTAAGTGTTGTTGTTATATGCTTAATTCCCATCTGGATATTAGGTATTCTCCTATCATAATATTTTATAACGAATCAGTTGTGTTGAAACAGACTTAGAGAAATCTGTTTGCAATGCATCAGATTTTTATTTAAATTTAGAACTTTTTGCTTCGGTATTTTTCAGTTTTATAAAAATGTCATAACATATAAAATGCCTTTTTGCATTACATAGCCTTTAGCCAAGAGAATACGATATTTACATAGGTCGTGGAAAATGGAAATTCGTTTATGTCATGCCGTGTTTTTGTCTGACCTTGTTACCTTTTACAATGAATTTATAATTCCATCACCATGGTTACAATCAGAGGCAAACATGTATCGTACATATCTTTATTTACGTTTATAAATAAAACAGTTTCTTGCCCCATTTACTGTTGGTTGTGATAAGCCATGAACTATTAGAAACGTTGTGCAATCAGCAAGTATGCGAACTGTTAACAGTTTATCAAGCAACCAATACGTAGTATTCGTAATGGTAACTTTGTATATGAATCCTATTAAAAATATAATATTATATGTCGCCTTATTTTCCCAAAAGGTCGGGCAGAGTTGTACTAGAAGTACGCCCACACGTCGCCTTAAATGTTTTAAGTTCAATGCAGGAGGCAAGCCACAATTCCGGGCTTCTATTAAGAAGTTCCCGATATTAAAACCTCATAATAATTTACGCGACCTGGGAATTGAACCCAGGACCTCGTGCTCAGCAATAACGCTTTATGACCACTGGATCAACGAAGCACTCTTGATTTGGGGTATAACTGGCAATACTGTAACTAATATCAACATTGGTCACTCTATTATTGACTATAAGTATGTAGATATAAGGTTAAAACCAAAAGAAATATAGCATGACGTATGGTTAGAGATCGAATATTGCTTCGGAATAACGAACTAGTGAATTGTATTTGATCATCATCATCTGCTTAGCCTTCTCCCAACTAAGTTAGGGTCGGTTCTAGGCTAACCGGATACAGCTGAATACAAATATTTTACATGGAGAGACTGGTTGTCAGACTTTCGGGCTACTGACAGGCTTCAAAGATTAACGTGGGTAACTTCGATTCCGAGGCGGGGGGAGTCTTGGTAATGTAATGCATGGTGACCCATCTACGGACCAACATCGGTAAGCGTTGCTTTACAACGAAAATCAACCCATGCAGCTGTTATTATTTAGCCACGAGTTGATCTGCTCTGTAATTTAAAAAAATATCTAAGGCTTTAACAGATATAGCCACGTCATAATCTGAGACTAAAATACCATTCAAAATCAACACAGTTTCAATGGCGCCACAGTAACAATGATCTACTTCCTGTACAAAAAGTTCGCCAAACATATTAGGTAATAATAATGTAGTAGATAAATGGGCCAGGCAGTTAAATTGCATGGAGTCCATGACCTTGTGTTCCGCGTCGCTTGTTCGTGTTTTAATAGTTTTTGTAACCATTATAAACCCAGACGTGCGTGGGAGTTGATCTATGGAAGATAAAAGGGATTCGTTCAACATGAATCTGCATAAAAGCCTCGAATTGGTAAATTGAGCGTTTAGAAGTCTTTGTAATGTGGTTTGAATAGGAAATATTGCAAAAAGCCTTTCCAAAGGCAAGGGTTTTAGAGGTATGAGGAACAGGATGGAAAGTTCCTTATCCTCCGTGTAAAGGCTCCTTCGATCAGACGGATGGTAGGTCAGGTGGGCTACTGCCTGTTTTCGCTTGTTTTTGTGGGTTTCTGTAAAAGCTCGTTCAGACTAGTGCGACGCGACGGTCGCGCGCGAATCGCCGATTTATATCCGTAGAACAATTTCTATGAAAACGCGCGCGACACTTAACACAGGGGCGATCTGTCGCGCCGCGACACGGTCGCTCCGCGTCGAGCAGCGCGACAACATGAGGTACATTTTGTGTGGTGTCGGTTCGCAGCCGCGACGACCTCGTCGCGGCCGCGAATTTGCCGCGACGCCATACAAAATGTACTAAAAGCTGTCGCGCTGCTCGTCGCGCCGCTACAAGGACGTCGCGCGTGATTCGCGCACGAGTTGTCGCGCCAGTGTGAAAGGTGTTGCGTCGCGATACATCGTAGAATCGCCTCCGCGATAGGTCGCGCGACATGTCGCGCGACATGTCGCGCCTGTCTGTACGAGCCTTAATGTAAGTCGCGTGGATAATTCTGATATCGTGATGTAAGATAGGTACGTCAGTATTTTTCGTATGCGGCGGTACAAATTGGTTAAAACGTTGAAAATGCATACTATCCTACAAATACAATGTAGAATTTCTTCTAAAATGAGCCAATGCAGATGGAAATTAATATAAATATATCTTATTATTATCATACAAATTGTTGCTTGGATCGTGAATATATTCGGGGCAATATTGATGCGGCCGGAAGCGGATTGAAGAAAACACTGATTTGATCGATGTTAAAATATTATCAATTGCTCGAATTCCTCCACGTTTTAGATTGCAACTTGGTTTACGATTTCAATATGAACGGAAGGAATGGGGTTACTGAGAAATGCCATAAAATGTATGATAAGTTCTGTTATTGATGCAATTAGTCACAGTGATATCAAGGTTATGCCGGTTTTCTGAATGTTTTTATATTTTCACGTTATAAGATCTCTCAAATATTACGTTGCAAGAAGATTTGTTTAAAACACTTTCCCTCTCAAAGTCTTTGGCATGCATTTGTTGTTTGCAGATAAGTGTCACATGCTCTTAAATCCTGAACCGGCTAAAATGCTGTAGCATTTTTGGAATGAATATAAGGTATACTGATTTTCATTTAAAAAATTATCATAGTCACACTTGTTAAAAATAACGTAGGCTCAAGTATACCTCCTTGCGAAAACCGATATTACAAATACATGAATACAAACTGCAAGCAACGGATCTGACACTGCAATGTTACTTTTAGAACTTATCGTGTAAGACCCTAAATTCTTCAGTATTTCATGCTTGCCATTTCACTCTCTCTCATAGTTTTTCCTTGTCGCTCACTGGGGGTGACCTCACCGCGCTTGCGCAAGCAACCGGTCAAACGCTGTATGATGATCTAATGACATTTTATACGGGGTTTTTTGCGATATATTTTACGTTTTATGGTTCTTCATATTTTATGCGGTGGTTATACTATTTTTGCCTTAGCAGCACACAATTTAAAATCAGTTTTAGAACATAATTATAATATGTGGTAAAACTGAAATAGAATATTGATATTTACCTGAACTGAGAATAGGCAATATTATCGCCAACTAGCTTCTGCCCACGACTTCGTCCGCGTTAAATTTCTCGTCCCCCCGACCCTCCCCGTTGCATCGAATCGCCTGTGCGAGTTCTTCGTATTCGTGACTTTTTTCTTTTTCCTCGGCTCCTAAGTGTCCTAGCGTGATGTTATGTAGTCTATTGCCTTTATCGATAAATGATTTTTACAACACTAAAAGATTTTTTCAATTCCAATTCCAGTAGTTCCTGAGATCAACCAAAGAAACAAAGTCTTAAGCTTTATGATATCTATATATATAAAAATGAATCCCTATTTCCCTTGGTCACGCCATCACGCGTGAACGGCTGGACCGATTTTACTTTTTTTGTTGTTGTTGTGTTTGTAGTTGTCAGGAGAAGGTTCTTATGAAAGAAAAAATAATAAAAATTTCGCGGAAAATTAGAAAATGTAAGAACACTTATTTAAGAATACTTAACAACCATATAATAGGACAATGTAAACTTTTTTAATGTAACATTATGACATTTGACATAGTATTGACAGAATGCGTGCTTAAATATCATCAAAGAGACAGGACAACGTCTGTCGGGTCAGCTAGTAAATAATAAAATAATATATTGATGTTTTTGATTTTGGGAACTTCTAGACTAACATGAGGTCAAATGTTTACCTCGACCACAGTTTTATTTACTGCTGGTAAAATTAGTTACTGGTGAATTGCTGACTCCGAAGGTCACATAGAACCAGTGGTTTTTTTAGGAACAACTTCACTACCGGAGCTATAAAAATTCGGTGCCTCACTGCCTCTTAAGGATCATTACATGTTTTTTAGTGCCGGCGCCACAAAACACGTGAAGCACCTAACATTAACTGTAATTGATGCTCGTTAGTATCTTTACAAGCACACTTGAAATACCTCTACCTGTTCATTACTTTATAGAAAAAATCATAGATTTTATTACTGCATAAACTAATGCCACTTGTATTCCTAGTGTTTAAATGGTCACAGTACCTGATTTTCTCATTAGATCGTGGGTCATTAAGGTGACATATTGAAAAAACCGTGCTTTTGCTTTTAAGTGTACCTTTCTTACCATATGATAGCCGAACTTAATATTTAAGTGCATGTTTTTTGACTATATGATCTAGTATCCTGTAAAAGGAATACACGATACGATAAAATTTTCTCGATACAAAAAAATCGCAAAGTTCTATCCATGTTTATGATTTTTTTAGCCTCAAGGCGCAATGCGTTAGATTTATTAAACATAGTTTACTTTAAAACATTGATAATAATCTTATCTAAGTTTTTGTAAAACAGTTTTCGTTTTAATCATACTTTTCATTC
Source organism: Aporophyla nigra (assembly GCA_947507805.1). NCBI lineage: Eukaryota > Metazoa > Arthropoda > Insecta > Lepidoptera > Noctuidae > Aporophyla > Aporophyla nigra. The sequence continues at coordinate 23,171,265 of OX382301.1, forward strand.
ATAAAAGACGGCGATTCGTTTTGGCACATACGTTATTTTATTCCAAGCGCATACACATTATCGCCATCTCTTTTTTTGCCTATAATAAGTAGTGTCATCACTCTCGTCCATTTATAAATCAGTCGCCCAGTAGGGCTCATCGACGACGGATCTATGTCACTTTTTTACAAATCGGTGCGATCAAAATTACGTTTTTTAAATATTTATGTTCCCAGAAAAAGGTAGTAGTGAAGTATTTTGCAGTAATTATGTAATATAATAAGTGTTGGCTTTCCAAAAACTTTATATTTAGACTGTATATGTGTCTATTTTTGTGACTGTGAATAATATTACATTCTTTTTCTATTACTATTTAGTGACGACCTAAATTATGTATGAAAATGGGAAGAACCATAAACCAAAATTGAACAGTACCTTCAAGGTTAGGAGTACCTGCACAGGGCAATTAATTAATTCATTTTGCGGGAATTCAATACCAATAAGATGATGATAACAGTAAGAGGAATTCACCACCTTCACTAAAGCATTACAGCAACAATATATTCTCACTTTGTAAAGTAATATTGAGTTAACATCCTATTTTCTAGAGCAGAACATCAGTTTTATCCCAAAAACTTATAATAATCGTTCATTTAGAAATAAATTAAAATATATGATTAGTTTTTAGATTTGAAGTACGTCAACAATATATTTATGTCAAGTACTGACACTATAAATACAAGAGCACAACGAAGGAATGGAGTAGCATTACAAGTGTGAAAAAGGTGAGGTTTTATATCTGACTGCGGCCCAAAGGAGGGTAATGATTTTACCAAGCAAATGTATGGTGATCGGTGAAACGAAGTTGGAGTTTATCAATCTCTTATATATCAACATCCATTTTATTTATATACCTCTAGAAGATTGTCGTAAATAACAAAGGTATGCAAAATGTACCTTTTTGAAAATTACAAGCAAAGCTACTACTTACACATTTAGATTTTCATAACGACTAGCTGACCTGTGCCCACTTCGTTGGGTGGTAAAGGGTTTTGTTTTTATTGCATACCAGCTTCTGCCAGTGACTTCGTCCGCGATAAATTTTTTGTTCTCCCGACCCTTCCCGTCGCGTTGAATCGCATACCCGTGCAATTTTCCCCGTTTTAGCAACATTTTTCATCACTGCTCAGCTCCTCTTGGTTTTAGCGTGATGTTATATAGCCTATAGCCTTTCTCGATAAATAGGCTACCCAACACAGAAAGAATTTTTCAATTCGGACCAGTAGTTCCGGAGATTACCCCCTACATACAAACTTACAAACATACAAACTTACAAACAAATGTTACCTCTTTATAATATTAGTATAGATTAGCACTAACCTGACAAAATAAACTGTTCTATTCTATTCTATTTTTTATATTATTATATTATTATTATTATATATTATGGCAAACAAAGCCGATGTCGACTATTCTGCCAATGTCTAAAGTCAATTGAGATAACATAAGTGCGTGCTTAAATAAAAAAATAAAGATTGTAATCTTCGATGAAATAAACTGTTTTAAATCCTTGTAATACCTTATTTGATGGTCACTGAAGCTTCTTTGTCATATTTGACATTAAACATTTTCATTTTCATATCTTTACAGTAAAACTGAATCACCATCTTGAGCAAAAATTGAGACAAAAGCTTTTTCTCTATATCTATTCTATGGAAAAGTAGTGCCCGTAGCCAATTTTTTTTTCTTTGTTTCGAGATCCTAAAAGTTCTGCTGCCATTTTAGAAAGATCTTATTTACGCACCAAGTTGTTTAATTCTGGTTGTGCAAATAGCTGTGGCTCGGTTTTGTCGATAGAGAGACCAATCAGTCGACAGTCAATCACATTTACTAGATATTTTTAATAACTACCAACAAGTAAAATGACAGTCGAAAATAATAATTGTTCATCATCTGCCTAGCCTTTTCCCAACTATATTGGGTCGGCTTCCAGTCTCACCGGATGCGGCTGAGTACCAGTATTTTACATGGAGCGAATGCCTATCTAACCTCCACAACCCAGTTACTGGGTAATACGATACCCCTTGGTAAGACTGGTTGTCATACTTTCGGGCTTCTGACGACCCGTAACGACTGTCTAAGATCTACGAAAGACGGCCGGGACCAACAATTTTTTTTTTTTGGATGGTATATCATCAAATGACGTCTCGCGCTCTGGGTGGAGCAGAAGGGCGTGTCAGACTTTTACTGACTAAAACCCTTTAGTTGTCCATATGCCAGGACCACGGTACCTCGTTCGAATTAATCTCGCGACCCTGGCAGGGGGACCAACGGCTTAACGTTCTTTCCGAGGCACGGAAGGGTCTTGGTCTGTAAAGATGGTCAACCATCCACGGGCCAACCGCGGCAAGCATAGCTTAACCTGAACGACCGACCCGTGCAGCTGTTGTAACTTAGCCACAAGCCCTTCCGAAAATAATAATTGTTATCATATCATATTTGTACTATGGTAGCATTTATGAAGATTTTTACAAAATCTTACGTGATGGAATTTTTTCTTTATTTTTCCGTTAATCAGGAATTCAAATTCTATAACAAACCATTATTCGATTTCAATTTATTTTATTTTTTTTACCCATGCATACCATTAATCAAAATTTAAGTTTAAGGTTTTTAAATATTTTGTATTAGTTGTCTACTCCATAGTTTACTATGCGCAAAAATTTCAAAGACCGAGACAAATTAACGTCACTTGGCATGCACATTTTTCTTAAATATGTTGCCGTCTTTATCTTGCACTTTTATTTTAACAGTTGTGCGACGGTGACACGAATAATGCTTAGCAAAAGGCCATGCTAAGCAACGTTTTTAAATTTCGGTCAGTGATAATTCCTTCGTTCCACTTTTGGCCATTGGTAAAATAAGTCAATAAAGTTTGTGGCGCTGACGTGTCGGCCGACCACTGAAGATAGATCCGCAACTCCCCGCGTGCGGGGGAAACAATCCAACTATCATTTAATGTCAAGGTAGGGTCTTAAAGTACAAAAATGAAGTAATATTAGTAAGCGTTAACCAGAATAACCAGATTTTGATAAACCCTAGCCACTCTAGAAATAGCTTTAAAAAACTTACTAATCACGCTTCGGAATCAATAATATTGCGTGCACCTTACGTAAGGTTTTGCTTTAAAAATACACCAATGAAATTCTGGCTTTTCTGAAATTAAACTTTATTGTAAGTGGTTAAGGTAGTTTTTGGTGCGATTCCGATATTTCGACCTTAAAAGTCCAGACGCTCTGTGGCTGGAATTCAAAATGGAAGATAAAAGTGGAATGTTGCGCTATCTGTGCTCTTGCGCATTGTGCATAATGTTGTTTAAGGATAATGTGGCTATTTATACAATCTATTGGTGTAATGAAATGTTAACGAGGCATTGTATGTAAGGGCTTATGTTTAATGTCTTTATAGGGTCTGTGTTAAGGATATAATGGATATTTGAGAATTGGATAAAATAAGCCATAAGTCCATCAACCAGTACTGGGCTTGCGTGGTGGATTATGACCCAAACTCGCTTACAGAGAAGACGCCTTTGTCTCAGCAGTGGCAACGTTAAGGACTGATTATGCAATAGGAAATCACGACTTTTGGTTTTTGTCAAGGACATTAGTAATGGCCTTTAGTAGTTGATTATAAGCACCAGACACAAACGTTAGCTAAGATTATGCTTTTCAATCGCGAATAGAATTCATGACTGTTTTAAGTCCTATGGACTAAATCTTACTAATATTATAAATGCGAAAATTTGTGACGAAAAAACTACTGGACGGATTTGGATGAAATTTGGCACAAAGATAGTTTATAACCTGGAATAACATGTAGGGTACTTTTTATCCCGGTAGTATGTTCCCGCGGGATAATTTCCGACCTCCACGCGGGCGAAGCCGCTGGCAAAAGCTAGTTAAACATATAATTAAATGAAACAAAAACCTACAAAACTATGGCTCTCTAATATTATAGTGATACAATATTGATGAAAAGACAGTCATTTTTGATCAATGACCACATCATAAAATAGAGTTCGAGAACGAAAGAAGCAGGAAATAAATACATTTAATCCAGGTTAAAGCACACAATATTCAAACAAAAACAATTAACAGATAATATAACTTTTAAAGAAAATTGTGTGCGTCATAAGCTCACGGCTGTGGCAAATAGGCCCAGTTCAACATAAATGCCAAACAACCAGTACCTAACGTTGGTTTTCAACCGGACCCTATATAATATGTTGCGAGAGTTATTTATCTTGTTAAAATAATTCCATAGCAACAAACCACTAGTGACATCACTAGGGTAGCAATCATTATTAAGTGCAGGTTAGTCACAGAAATACCTCATTTGTTTGACGGTGCTTAAGATAGGAACGCTATTGTTGTCACGTAGACATTTGGATGTTTCATCATACAAGATTGTTGTTTTGCTTTTGTGTAAGTAAAGGTATACCTAAGTATTTGGAATTACAAGCATGTTAATACCATGATGACGAGATTGCGACTAATAGAGAAGTAAAGCGGAAAACGATATGTTGCACCAACCCTAAATAAATTGGGATACAGGCAATGATGATGATGTTGGTGAAGCCTGTATAGTTTTTGGATTTTACCTTATTTAAAGCTGATAATACGCCGAAACATCGCCACTTTAGAATTCACAAACTTTAAAAATATAAGAGAAGGATATTATTGTTTTTTGTATGTTTATTAAATCTCACTTCTTAAAAAAACAAACACTGAGGTTACGAAAATACGACAAAATGTCAGTCTACATTTCTACAACACCTAGAAAATAAAAACCGAATTAGTCTTAATCTAAAAGATAAAACATTCAATTAAAGAAAAAAAGAATACATCCTTGGGAATATCGCTAACACCTATGCAATGGAATCTATCAATATCTTGTTTTATAAAACGAGATGCAACGGAAATGCCAATAAGATTAGTTTTCCTTCTAAGCTATAATGGTTCACGCTTTTTAATATGCGTCTCAGTAAATATGACATGTTCGATGTACTTACCTATTCAAATTCTTCGATCACGTTTGGGAAATTCCGTACTTAAGGTACACATGACCAATTTATTAATTTCAACTCTAGTTCTTTTATCACTATGGTCTTCTAGATTCTTAGCATCATCATAGACAGTACAGTACACAGCTACCGCCTTTTTGAGCTTAAATGAACCAATCTGAGCAATACAGTTTTCAAAATCTTTATCGATTTTACTTACTCTACTTACTGTATTATAATTTTTTAAATCATGTGATGTCCCACTGCAGGGCAAAGGCCTCCCTACTCTTTTTTCATTTATCTCTGTTTAAAGCTGGTAGGAATTAGTTCTTGTTGAAGGAGTCCACCTCATCCCGCCATCTCCGTCTGGGCCTAACGCAACTTTGATATCCTTTCCTACAGCCTTAATCAAATTTTCGTTATGTCTTTATATTAAACGATCACAAAGAGCTAGATTGACCTGGTTCCCAAGACTACAGTCTAATAAGGCGCAAAGCTCTTCCATTGTGACCTAGTCAAGTAGTCGTGTGTCGGTTATTTTATGCTATGTTAATGCATTACGTAAATGTCCACTTACCTTGATGACCTCATCGTGTCTGTCATTCGAATTATTTCTAACAACCAAATTTGGACTCTATTTTGAAAGTTGCACAGTGCATTTTGTATGGTGACGCGTATTTGGAAGCAGAGCTGAATTCCGAATGGATATTTGCTATATCGCGACGAATTGATTTGATTAGCTGTATTAAATTATTGTTTGATCTTTGTCTGCCATTGTTTATTGCTAAGAATAATATTCAATTCAAATATTACATCTGTGGCCGACCAAGTTATATGGAGTTAGGTGTAGCTCTGTTTCTTTTGGGCGGGCCGCTTGATCTGTATATTTGTCTGTCTGTACTGTATCTAACATTGTCGTACTACCGTTAGATGCGTGGGTGGCATTCATAGCAATAGTTCAAAGCCATGGCTAGCATTATTACTATTATTTGCAATTATCAATACCGTTCTATTTGACGGTTCTAACCGTTATTTCAAAATAAAGACTGATGAACATATTTTATAAGTATCCCGAAATATCAAAGCCGACCCCTTTTTAATTCGGATATATGTGTTCCAGATTTAATTGAGTTCGAAGTGAAAAAGTTTTAATGATGAAAATCTCGATTGATTTTGTTGTAAATATTTAGGAAATCTATTTAGAATTAAGTGGTTGTATATATAACACATATAGTACATTTTAGTTTTAAATCGGTCGTATTTTTTGTAACAAGAACTTCTAGAACATACATGGTTGATATCAACTTACCCAGAAATTCATGTTGTAATAGATATGAATATTATCTAACGTCTATATCTGTTAAGAAAATAAACAGATTAGAGTAGCGACCTTTCTAAAAGAAGCGATTTGATTACGCTATCCGTCTGCAAATCTAATCTTTATTGTTTATGAATAAAGATAGCTATTAGCGCGTTATCTCTAATCTCGAAATAGAATATCAATACGTTTGGATTGGTTAGAAGATTAACTGAATTTTCTGAGGATTTTTTTTTCATGTCTCTAATTTATATGAGGTTGGCCAGTCAGCAAGGTTGAGTAGTGGTGACCCACTAATAATATCTATACTATACTATACCCTATACTATACTATATAATATTATAAAGCTGAAGAGTTTGTTTGTTTGTTTGGTTGAACGCGATAATCTCAGGAACTACTATTCCGAATTGAAAAATTGTATATAATATCACGCTACAATCAAAAGGAGCGGAGCAGCAACGAAAAATGGACGAAATCTGGTAGGCAATTCTATGCGACGGGAAGGGTCAGGGGAGAAAAATTTGACGCGGACGAAGTCGCGGGCAGAAGCTAGAAATTTATAACCCAGAGGGGGTAAATAAATTAATCATCACTGTTTTCAAAACGGTGAAGGAAAACATCTTGAAAAAACCAGCATGTCCAAAAACCAAAAAATCGAAGACATGATACGTCCATCAACCCGCACTAGGCCTTCGTGGTGGATTATAACCCAGTCCCTTTCAGATAGACGAGTCCTGTGTCCCAGCTGTGGGGACGTTTTAGGCTGAATAATGATTAAACTTAGATGGCAGCAAGGCTCACTGCCCTGCCTGCACTGTACACGTGGAGACTAATGGCAGCAAGGCTCACTGCCCTGCCTGCACTGTACACGTGGAAACTATTTTAGTAATGAAATTCGGTATTTCCTCATGCAGTAATTAAATTAGGTGATAAAGACTAATGGAGCGTATTTTATATACCTGTACAGGTAGATACGATGATGTTTATGTAAAGTATGAAATAAAATAACAGGTAGGTAAATTACGAGATGACGTAAATATTTAAATATTTTCCTTCCTCTTTGGAGTAAAAAATGTGCCAATAAACGTTTGATTCTATCATTTATTGTTCTGATTCTCGTTTGCGTGATTTATTTTTGCGATTCCTTGTCTTTTACGATATCCTCTCCTTTTATAGAGAGCACTTACTTTTAAACCTGGTTACTAGTCTGTGACCTTTTGTAAATAGAAATTCTTCTTCTATTCTGGGATTTATTATTCTATTGTCAGGGTCTTTACCAGGTAAAATCTGCTGTTTCATAGAAAAATGCAATACCTATGCGGTTAAATGTATGGAAACGTATTTTATTTTAAATGACTACCGAATTTTTTCAACCAGTTCAGAATAATGTTCCGTTTACTGAATCCACGGTAAGAGGGTGCACGCCAATGTCCTTGCCGCCCCTTTATTATATTAAATTCAACATTGGTTTACAACATTAGCCAAAGCAAATAAAGAACGAAAGACAAAATAAAATCTAGTAAATAGCTGAAGAACGTTCTAAAGTTATACTGGTTTTATCTTCGAGCAAGATGTGTGCAACCGCAGCGCACAGAACAATAGTGTGATTCATTATAAATACGATGTTTTGTCTGCTTTGAATAATAAGAAACTAAATGCTTTTGTAGAAACACACACATACCTGAGAGAAACGACCAAATGGATTGATTTCATACAAATAGTGGATTTTTTTAAGTGTACATTAAGTTTTAGATTTTGATTTCCCATTAGCCATGAGCCATTTACTACCTAACAAAATACATTATACTGAAATTATGACAAGAATGAACAAGCAAGATGGTTTCGACTTTTCTAGCCCATGAGATCTTTATCTTCCTAGCCTTTTACTATGATGGGGTCTGCTTCCAGTCTAACTGGATGTAGCTGAATATCAGTATTCTTCATGAAACGACCGCTAATCTGACCTCCATAACCCAGTTACTATGTAATACGATAGGTATCGTTGGTAAGACTGGTTGAGATTTTCGGGCTTCTGACGAGCCAACAAATGACAGCTGGTACCAACCGCTTAATGAACTTTCCGAGGCACGGAAGGGTCTCGGTATATAAAGACAGCCACCCATCCATGGACTAACCGTGGCAAGTGTAGCTTAACCTGATTGATCAATCCGTGCGGTTGTTACTACTTAGCCACAATATGTTTGTTTAAGTTTTCTGAGTTGCTGAGTACAGACCTGCTTTCAAAATCAAAGGTGCTACCCGTTTCCGTGACAACAATTTTTTTTGTAGTTGAGTATAACTTCTGGCGAAGAAACCAAAGTTTTTTAACTTTATAAAATTTGGTTCTGTCTAAATATTCATAAAAGTTACTTGCAAATTTTTGTAGATCGTTTTCGTGAATTTATATTCCTCGCTGGCTTAAGATTGAAAGACAATGAAGCATTGTCTTTACAATGTAAGATACATTACTTACCAAATGATTGGCAGAGGCAGTTGTGATAACTGTACATTTACTATTGTGCTTATTTATGTCCGTTGGATGAAGTATAGAAATTATTATATCTTGAAGTAGAATGTAGCATTGTCGTGGAGTTTCATACCGGCTCTTCTCCAGAGGAAATGACCAATTGGAACCATGCACCTAAATGTTCACGGTTCATAAGTGACCATTTAGGTTTATGTGAAATAAAATATTTTGATGTTTTATTCTTCGGCTCAAGTAAATGTCAGATCATTTAAAGTCACCCGTTGCCGTTTTTCTAGACAAGATGGTGTTAGCCATTTTTGTGATGGATTTATTCAAGGTGCCATTAATTGTTTTCTGGTATTGGTTTCTTTATAAAGAATTGATGCTAAAACTTTAGTACCAACACTTATAATTTTCAGAGCATCAGGTACATCGTGAGTTCCTGACTTGCATTATCAAGTCTAGATATTAATCTAAGTCATTTCCTGACCCCAACAGGTATATTATCTAGGTATGGTTTTTACACCTAAGTGTTACCTACTTTGTTTTCCAGCTCTGTGGTTAATAATTTAATCAAGACGAGACGAGACGACTCTGCAAATGGTTTTTGGTATGGGTTTTGTAGTAAAAAAACTAGTTGATTTTCAGTTTAGGCCCTCTTGTAGTTGAAGACGTTTCGGCGAACACTGGCCGGTCGTTGCGAGCGCTTGAACTGCTAGATTTTGTGTATAATTGTTTCGTGGAGACAAAATGATAAGGAAATTATAAAATATTTTCTCAGCATGCCCTAAAAAACAATAAAACCTATCTTTTGGTATAAGTTTTACATGGTTTAATGGTGCAATCTCTTCAAGGTACACGTTTTAAATGACGATTTAGTGTCATCTTTATGATTATTTTTTATCGAGCCAATTATTTCAATTCATTGTTGCCAATTCACGTTTCTATCTTCACACAACGCTTAACAATATGTTCAATTTTCCTAAATATTTTTTTTTTTTACGGAACCTAGCCATTTTGCTAGATTTATAGAGGTTTAAAAAAGTTAAAAAGTACTGCAACCTCGCCTCAAAACTCTTACACAACACACAATGTTTATCGGATCAATGGGGTAACATACTAAAAGTAGTAATGGTTTTCATTTTGACATTTCAAAAATATTAATTGCGTTATTTACGTTGAAAAAATTCCAACAGATGTAGCAATGGATTGTGATTGATCGTGTGTTACGTAATTAGGGTGCTGATAGATAATGTCTTAAAGCCATAAAAGTACAAGCTGGGCAAATCGGCAACACGTTTTAGTTAATTATGATATGTCAACATACTTGACGGGATAAAATATCTCTATCTCAAATTATCATATAAATCCAATACACGTTTCTAGTAATAATAATTATTGCTTTTATTATCAAGTACTTGATTTAATCGTGTGAAGAGCCTCGACCGACACCTCAGGACGTTCTCATTGCACAGCTCGGTCAAGGGCATGATTCAGAAAGCAGTTCTTCTAGACACGGCACGCATAGTCAGGAGGTTCCTATCTCTAGAGCCCTGACCACCGACAGCTTGGACCCTGCTTCTGATACCGAAGGGCCACAAAATAAAAAATGTTTTGTCAAAATGTTTAAAAATATACATATCCATTAAGTATGTGCATCTGTCTATATCGGCTGCCTCGTTGTTCGGGTGGTCGCAAGCGCTGCCGCTGAGAAGGAGGTTTTAGGTTTGATTCTCAGGTCGGGCAAAGCGTTACTGGGTTTTTCTATCTCGGTAGCATCGCGGAGTCTGGATTTGTGCCTGGTTGATGGCAATAGGTTCGCCATATATTACATGACACTAAAACAGAACTGGTGAAATGTGGGTGTATTATCGGTACACCACGAAAGACAGAAAGTTATTTATTTATTTATGGCATTTACACAGCATAGAAAAATCCTTAAAGCGGACCCTGGGCTCTGAAAGGATGCAACCAGGATAACGCAAGGATGATGATGATAGAAAAATTCTTAAAACTGTAAAAAAATAGAAAACAATGATAATGATGCTAAAAAGGCCTCAAGTTAGCATAATGTCAGATGAGAACACAAGGTGTACCTGACGCTGATTTCAGCTGCAACTCGCGAAACCAACTTTGCCTAACCCTTCAGGGAAACAAGGCGTGATTTCATGTCATTTATCTAATATGTATAAAGATTAATAAACGTAAATAATTGCTATCAGCTGTAGATAATGATATCGATTATGATCAAAGCGAAACCTGTAACAGAACATGTTGTACTAACCACTAACCTCATTTTTGGGTCAACCGCGTAATCTCCAGACAAGGTTGAAATATTGGTGACGGCTAAACACTTTGCAGACCGAAATGGAGGGAAGTACCTACATATGTGAACAATGCGAGGTAATGCCAAATTTTTACAAACTTTTTTTGGAAGTCAAATTACTTCCAAAAAAATGTTTGTAAAAATCTTTGTTCGAAAGGTTTTTCTATCTTTCACAAAGTCCATTCATCGTTTTTTTTTCGCCCTCCCCATGTTAGATATCATATAATCATAAAAACGTACCAGTTCGTATACTGAATATGTAATCGATTCTTTCAACACTATCATATTTACCACTTACCTCTATCAACAAAACAATTGTCTTCTCAACTTCTTCATGTCACCCCTCTTCAAAATTCTCTAGAACTGTACAATCTATCACCACCAATTTTGGCGAAGGTTCAATTAATTCGAGAGATCGTTCAAGATGTTCTTAGAATACAGACAAATAATATAGTGCAAGATATTATTGGCAATGTTAAACAAATCGTTCTTGCTAAGAGATGATGACATGTAAGTCGTAAATAATTCGGTCTTTTGAGTACCTGATGATGGCCGCTGCTTGTTGTATTCTTATCTATTCGTTGGCTACGTAAAGCATAAATATAAAAATATTATGCTGTCGTTATGTTTAGTTTCTATTGTTTATTCAATTTTGCCTAAAGCGGTTATTGCGTAACACACTAACAGTAGAAATGGCTTTCGTTTTAACAGTTCAACAACATTCATTGTGTTATTTACGTTGTTGGGCATACAACATTTTTCCGACCTATATTACAATGTAATACAATATCAAATGATTTAGATTGCGATAGGTAGTGTCATGGGCAATTTGGATGCTGACTGCTGTTTAAGGTTTGCCAACAGTTTGTATTATGTTTAAGTTGTAATCTGTGGAATATATAGTAGGTATTATAGTATGATTGTTAAGTTTAATGTTACGCTGTTCTGTAGTAAACTTTGTTTTCCCTTATAAAATAAAATAATTATGTTCCAAAGGCTGAATACGTATAGTAAATATTAAGTAAAATAAACTTAACTTAGACTGTACATAAGATGAATAGAAAGCAAAACAGGCAATAACATAATATACATTCGTTATTGAAACCGCAACAGGATAGCAACTAACGGGATGAATCAATATTTGTCATGGTTTGATAAAAGTGTTACAAGGTTAGGAAAATGCTTCATTTTTTAACTCTGATACTAGAAACTATCAATGTTTATCCAATAGTAATACGATTGAAATAATGACAGTATAAATAAGACACAGATCAAACAAGAGCTTAATCCAATCCAAAAGTTAACAATAGAATGTTTCAACAAAGAAAGTCAGCCACCCAACGAGTAGTTTCTCTAAACGCATCTAGTATTATATTTATAGCGACTGTTTAAGCTGAACTAAGATTAATAGCCTATAGCCTATCTGGCTCAGCTGTCATTGCCATCAATCATTGGGAAGGCAGTTCCGTTTCTTTAACAGTTATGATCTGGTACTCTTTAGTTGTGAGCTAATATTTTTATGTGGTCTAATTGGTGGAATCATTTTGGGTCCGTCGGTACGATGTTGATAATTTAGAGTTGAAGTAACTTATGTACAAGATAAATGTATACAATAACTTAATTGAGTAAAAAACAAATCTCAAGTAACTAAATGAGTCGAATTTTAATATTCCGAAAACTAGCTATTGGAAATCGGTTGCAAAAACAACAAAATACGACAACATGCTCGTAAAATAACAAAACAGGTTTTTCTAACAATTCACGAATTCTACATCACAAAAAACTTGACCTTGAAAATGTCAAAACCTGTTGCAACATTTATAAACAGGTTCTTATGACAATAATATGTTAGACTAACATATTATTAGAACCAATAAATAAATAAATAAAATATACTACTACCTGTATAATTTGTAAGCTGCATGGAGACGCATCACAAAAGAACACGAAGTCTTACCACACCAACGAATATTAGTAATGAAATATGTAACGAAGAGAGTTAGATTTCATCGTTACCAAAATAAAAGTCAAAGCAATTAGTACAAACGTCTATTAATTATTGGCGTTTATGCTGCAATATATAAATGTACAAATATGTACCAATTGGTAGCAATAACCAATTTTGCAACTTGATGTTTACCATAAGGCAAAATCTAGAAACATATTAAGCTAGATGGTCATACATGAAGTTATTTATAAAATCAATTATAAATTCCAAGCAATCAACACTTAAAAGTACAAGTCAACTAATCAACAGAGATTCATATCCGTACAGTAGATGATGTAATGAGCGTCAACGACCGTCAAGGGCCACGGAGCCAAGGTTCGTTTGACAAAAAATAAATTGTGCCAGCGTGCCAACGCATGATAAACAGTAGTCTCCAGACAATGTTGTTAAGTACACGGCTGTGGGCCTCATTACTTGTACAAGTACATTCAAATATGTCTACAATGTTGATTGACTGAGCTTCGTCGAAATTGAAGTCAAAACTATAATTGATTTTGTTATTCCACGTCCGCACGGAGATAAACAATATCGCAGAGAGTTTTTTTCGCGTATCAGATAGAGAGTTGAAAATCAAACAGGGTGTTTTTTCGACGCGCTGGGATGCACTCTGTTGAATTGTCTATGCTTGATTCAACACTAAGAGTTCAAAATTCAATCTGTATAAATAAAATTCAAAGTCCTGAGTGACTGACTGACTGATATATCAACGCACAGCCTAAACCGCTGGTCCTAGAGACACGAAATTTGGAAGGTGTGTTCTTTGTGAGGAGTAGGTATCCACTAAGAAAGGGTATTTGAAAATACCATTCCTAAGAGGGTGAAATGAGGGTTTGAATTTTCTATGAAACTTTTTATACTCTGGGTCGGATAAGACAAAGCAAGTAGTGCGATATGATATCGTTTACCTAGATTAACACATTAATCCCGGTAGTACTTTCCAGTGGGATATTTTTCGACATCCACGCGGGCGAATCCGCGGGCAGAAACTAGTAAGCGATAAAATCCCGCTGCTATATTTTGATGTTCATGCGAACTTGGTCTTATAGTTTCAAATGATGAATAAATTGGTAGTCTATAGAACAGCTTTGCTAATGCAACAGAAAGCATTAGTCTCGAAAGAACCTGTCAAATGTATGCTTCCGCATAATCTCAGATTTGGCCTTACTGCAGTCTCCATAGTCTGTATTATCTTGTATGAGTATATATTCCTACGCTAACTTTTTGTTATCCTTGTTGATATCAAAAGATGCTGTTTTTATCCCCCTTTTACGTTTAAGATGATGTCAGTTACAGGAAGGAAGCTTCTTTATTTGATCATCAAGGATATGGTTGCAGTTTATAACCTTAACCTGAATAAATGCAGCATTCAAAATGTATATTTTAGGAATATCGCTTTCCTTGTATGCCAATGTAGCGATTCATTATTGCAGTCTAAGGAAGCGACCAACTGGCATTCAAAGTATCTTTCAAGCAATCTGGAAGAAAGCGACGAAAATACATAGAAAAGTTGACTCAATCTTTCTGGAAATATAAACTGGCCATGTATACCTGACATTTTAGCTAGCACTAGAGGTATGTCCCACTCAAGTGAAAACTCGACGGAAAAGTAGAAATTTAACAGTGTAACATTTGTAAATGAGTTTGTTGACTACCCATTGACCCATTTTTTATTTTTACACGGCGGAAATATAGTACCTACCTATTAGTAGTATAGTATAGTAGTAGTATTATTCAGTACTGTAGCAGCAAGTATCTTTCCACCAATGGATTGTAACAATTGACGATTTTAGATAACATGTGATAAAATCATAGAGAATCTTTCCACCAATGGATTGTAACAATTGACGATTTTAGATAACATGTGATAAAATCATAGAGAAGAGATGTTATGACGACTTTAAGCTTGTTATTGACAGGTCAAGTTACCTACTCGTTTCGACTACATCGTTAAATTTAATATAAACTAGCTTTTGCCCGCGGCAAAATGTCATATTGTGTTAATCCAGGTGTGCCGAATTTCATCTAAATCCGCTTTTGTGTGATCGAGTAACAAACATCCAAACATCTAAACGTACAAAGTTTTACATTATATAATGTTATAATAGGATAACGGATATGGAAAATGAAATGCCTTCGACTGAATATGAATATGTTCGAATAGTCCAACCCTCATTAGAGAGAATTAGGACTCCACAATATACAGCTGTAATTATTTAATTTTTTTCGAAATATTTCTAAATTCAATAAAATTGATCGCAACAACTCAGTTGAGTGCAGCATAATATTAATAAGTTCTGTCAAGCCGTTACGTGCCAAGGCTGCCATTAGATCATCGTCTTGTGGTCGACTTGTTTACTTGTTTTTTTATTTATTACCTACACCAGAAGGTCCAGTGAGATATGAAAGGTCTTTTTATTTAATTAAGATATTTCTAGAAGATTGGCCTTAATGTCTCTCGTTATTATAATTTATAACGTCTGTTGCTACGAGCTGATATCCGGATCTGTAAATCACTTTGTTTTTTTCTATATTTTTTTTTACTTTAGTCTATTAATATAACTGTATACGATATTGGTCACAATTTGGAACAAAACGTCGAAATCAATAACCCTTTTCAATTTAATTACGTCAACGGGACTAATTTTGAACTTACCTTTTCATAAATTGTATCTTTATTTTGGATTTCTCTATTATGCTTCAGTGTAGAGTCAGAGCGAAAATTGCTTTTATGATTTTCAACTTAATCTTCACGTACCAACTTGCCCTTGAATCCTCAGCTTCAGGTGTCAATGCTAATGCTGACCTCAAGCCACCTGTCACTACCTCCATTACAGAGAAAGACATAGAAATAGACTCATCTCGAAGCGTGTTTACATCGCGCGACCTTGGCATCGATTCGTTTTCGTCTGTTAGTAAACGTGTAGACACATCGTGCGAGTTTTCATTTTCATTTCGCGATGATGTTTTTTCTTTCTCTGTTAGAAAATTTTCGCTGTTAACAGTTTGTGTATCAAGGACGTTGGGCGGCTGTTCTTTTTATATAATTATTTTTTCTATTTGTGAAAGATGATGATGAAAGAATCATTTTATGAGATGTAAGATTTTTGTGGAAATAGTAGTATTATTAATAGGGTTTCAACAACTTTAATTGAGTTATCTCAATTAATCTGTATTCATAAACACAGGTACTACAATAAAGAGATGTCAGCAAAACTGAAGGGGTCCGCTAAGACCGATGCCTACCAGGGTTGCGAGATTCGTTTGAAAGAGTTACCGTGGCCCTGGCATATAGGCAACTGAAGGAACGCGGGTGGGTTTTAGTCGGTAAAAGTCTGAGAACCCCTCTCGCTCCGCCCAGAGCGGGAGACGTCATTTTATGATTTCACAGCCACAAAAAAAGGTACTACAATAAAGGGAGCTCTATGTCCTATAAATGAAATTATTGTACAAATATATACAATAGTTTTTTTTCGCACGGACTGGTTATTGAATATATTGAATTTCGTGTCAATATCCATTTGTGGTATTCGTAAGCTAGCCCACGTCTCGTCACGTTATTTTCGCGTATTACGGCGATTTCCTGAATAATTCATGATACTAAGAATAAAAGAACCAACTGTTTTTTATATTTTCTTCAACATTGATCACACTGTGGACGTGCTCTAACATATGTAGCGTTCAATTACCACGTTCACCTTGTCGAAGATATACCTACGAGTACATTAAAGATCAGTCTGGATTGAACTAAACACATTTTTTTGAAAACTAACCTTGTCTCTAGAACGTCTTTAGGACCGTGAAATCAGAGACAATTAATCATTTGAAGGCTGATCTTTGTATCCAATTTGAGAGGCATCCAAATTATCCATAGGTGTATAATATATCTATAGTAGTGCAGTGGTAAAATGGATATATAAAACTAACAGACGATATATAGTCGCAAAACGTAAAGGGACCCATTCAAAGCCATTAACACCCTAATGGCGTTGGATGGGTCACCCTTACGTCCACAATATTTAAATGTCACAGCCACTAGTCATAAAGAAATTCCTTGGTATACATAACAAATGTAAGAAAACACTCGGAATATTATCTATGAAGCTTACTCAAATAATCCATCTGTAAGGTCGGTGTGACAGTGTCAGGGCTATGCATATCTGCCCATAGATAGTGTGACGACTATTAATGGTCGCAGAAATGGTGGGTGACGTCATTGGCGCCGGCACAATGTCAAATGAGGCTTACGTGTGTAGGGTGCATAGTTTGTCTTTGATATGGACGATGGGTGGGGCTCTATTTACATTTTAAAGGTTGTTTGTAATAATAATTGAAGTTTTTGGAGAATTGAACCTTTATAATTTCGAAGAATACATCCTGGGAATTCAAGCTTTATAATTTCCATAATTAGAATATAAGTTTCAACATTTCTATGAATTGATGCATAGTTAGATTCGAAGCTTCTCAATTGCAATGAAATGAGACACCAGCCCCTCTCTTCGCAAGGGAGTGTACTGTAATCTTTTACGCCAGGTTTAGTGCGGATTAGTAGATGCCACATGCCTACAAACTTTCGGTTCTAGGTCATACCAATTTCTTCACGATGTTTTTCTTCACCGTTTTGAGAGCAGCGATGATGAAATTATTCACGAAGTAGAGCGTCTGTCTGGACTCGAACCCACGACGTAATGACTCTTAATTCGGCCCGTTAACACTGGGCCCCCACACTGCTCCGATTTTGATGATGTTTCGTAATTTTTTTAACACTTTATTATCCTTTTAACCATTAACGTTTATGAGTAGTAGTTCCATTTGTTTGATATTCACATAGTTGTGTGTATTACCTTAATACAATTTAAACGAAAACACTCTAACCTACCATAAAAGCATCTACGTTGTACATTTCGTGAAATTGACACAATTATAGTGTTAAATTGTTAGTTTCCAAAACAACTGTTAATAACGGACTTTCACTTGAAATTTAATGATTCCCAAGGTATAATTGTTCCATAATTATGACTGGTTGGCTGGTCATTGGGCTGTGCCCGTTGGGAATTCGGTCAGATCTGATTGGAATGATATGGCTACTCTAATTGTACCAGAAAGAGTACAAAATAAGACTTCCATCATCTACCTAGCCTTTTTCCAACTATGTTGCGTTCGGTCTTCCACTTAAACTGGATGCAGCTGAAGGTCAGTATTCAGCCGTGCCCAACGGCTTAGCGTGGTTTCCAAGGCACGGTGGTGTCTAGTTACGTGAAAATATTCACCCACTCAAAGATCGACCGTAGCATGCGGCTATTTTTACTGAGCCACAAAATAATAACATTCAAAATAAGATCTATAGTTCTAATTTATTAAATTTTAAACAGATAACTCTAACTAGAAGATCTTTGGTAGAGAAACTATAATATATTGGATAGGTAAATGATAGATAAACTTTCGTGTTTAGAGGTACCACATACTAGAAAGAGTGATGGCACTGGCATTTTTATACAAGACAAAAAGGAACGAGGAATCTCCCCGAAAAGTAAAGGAACAAATGACATGCAGCATGAAAATGACATGCCCATGTTTAGCCATAAAGAAGAAATGAATGGTTTCGATAATATCGTTGACAAAAATAAAAATGTGGCTCCAGATAACAGTTCACTTCTGGAATTATTTATCAGGCACGCGATCACTGTTATGAAATTGATCGTAAAAATATAGGGTTGCTTCCCCAAACGAGAATATATTTATAAAAATAGAATAGTTTTATTTATTTATGTAATCATTTATGTAGTTACATATAAGAGACAAGAAGAAATGAACATAAAGATACGTACAAAGGTGATGTTTATTTCTAAAGAAATCTCTTCCAGCATACCTGTTATAAGAGAGAAGATAAAAATAGATATAGACACCGGGCGTACGAGTAAGAGTAGAAGGGAAAACGAATTACGAAGAAATTAACAAAATTGAGCTTTGAAATTCACGGCTAATATAATCATAATTATTGAGAGAAGACCTGCAAAAAAAAAAAAATTGGAATTATGTTGTTGTACTCGTAACATCGATAAGTTAGAAATAGACTTTAACATGCCGTTGCCTTTAAGAGAAGCTTTATTAAGCCCTGTCAGCGTATTGATATTGACGATGGTGTACCTACAGCGTGGTAGTTGCGTAACACACTATCAGTAGGAATGGGTTTATTTTGACTACGGTGTTGATCAGAATAAAACTTTCAAACGCATGAAATCATTTTGTGAAAATGATTCGGATCTGATAAATAATGTATTATACAATTAAGGTGTCGATGCGTTATTGAACGATCAAGATGGAATACGAAGTGAGTAGTGACTAAGTAAACATCCCAATTTTAGTGAACACGTGGAAAAGCATTGGGAATCAAGTTACAAAATTCAAAAGGTTATCAACCCTGCTCCAACTTCGAAGATAGGTCATTGTCCGTGTCTGGTCGTGCCATGCGTGCGCTCCTACGTCTCGGAGTTACAAGTGACAGACCGATATGCGTGACTGATAATTGACAGAAAGCCTACAGGAACCCCATGGAAACAATGCGTTTACGGGAAATTGTTCAGATCCATTATGGAATTTTACTACTTTCTTATAGCAGAAGTATTTAATTTTATGGAGCATTTGGTTTATTTCCTGGTATCGTTTATTTGATTGCTATGTCGTTAAAGTTTTACTGTCTTCCGCACTTGTGCAGAATTGCAATAGAATCTTGAGGTAAATTAAAATCTTTTACGAGAGAGCTCACCTAGCTGAGATCATGATTAGTCTCTTATTATGGAAACTAATAATTTCTTGCAATAACACTACACTTTAAAAGCTATTTCATTCAAGTCTATTAACCAGCTCAACATTATGGTAGCAACAATGCAAACAAACTATACTCTATTAATTACAGTACCTGCTTTAGTTAAATATACACCCACCATCATGTAGCCAACACTGTAAGAATCTATCAACATCCTTATTACGAAATCTCCAAATATTTGTTCTGCAGGGCAGCTGAGTCTATGAACTCATAAACTAGAAATAGACTTCTGATTATTTTGCTGCAGGTTTATTTAAGATTGGCTTTATTTCCGTTATTAACTTCTGCTGAGATTTAATTTGACTTAAGGCTTCCAGCCTTAAGTCAAATTCAATCCAATCGTTAAAAAATTAACTGATAATAGTGGAGTATTTTTCAATTCTAAATATTTACTCTTTTGTATATCGCCAAAATGGCGTGTTTTTTGAAATTCATTTTATATATAACTAGCTTTTGCCAGCGGCTTCGCCCGCGTGGAGGTCGGAAATTATCCCGCGGGAACATACTACCGGGATAAAAAGTACCCTATGTGTTATTCCAGGTTATAAACTATCTGTGTGCCAAATTTCATCCAAATCCGTTTTTCCGTAGTTTTTTCGTAAAAGGGTAACAAACATACACATACGTGTTACCCTTTCACGAAAAAACGTAAAAAGTTTAGTTAGAAAGTTTAGTTTTAGTTTTTAAAGTTTATGTGTTTTTCATAAACTTTCGCATTTATAATATTAGTAGGACTCATCTCATATATCAATATGTGATTGTTTTGACTCGTTGTTACTTGTTTATAATATATATGCCCACATTATGTTAAATCTATTAGCTTCATCATCATCATCATCATCATTTCAGCCGAAAGACGTCCACTGCTGGACATAGGCTTCCCCCAAACTCCACCACTTCGACCTTAAATAAATGAAAATCATCATTCTTTTGCCCCTTTTTTTTTCTTGGATGGGAAATCATCAAATGACGTCTCCCGCTCTTGGGTGGAGCGGGAGGGCGTGTCAGACTTTTACTGACTAAAACCCACCCGTGTTCCTTCAGTTGCTCATGTGCCAGGGTCACGGTGTCTCTTTCGAACAATCTCGCGACCCTGGGAGACAATCTCGCGACCCTGGTAGATTTGCCCTCATCCGAATTTATTTGAGATTGGCGCAACATGTCTCTTCCTCCAAGAATTCTCTTTTAGTCGTTCTTCCTAACCATATCATCATTCACTCAGTCCACTCATCGTTTGTTCGGTCTTCCACTCTTATAGCCATTGACATTCATACTCAAAACTTTCCTCACGTCATTTTCCTCATTACTCCGGGTTTCCACACAAGCTTTCAGTTACCGATACCATATAAATAAATATATAATATAAAAATGAATAAAAAATAATAATTTGGAGTTAAGTACTAAATCAATTTAAGGCATCTGTAGATAAATCTGCAAACAAGATCTAAATATTTTAGCTTTATAGACAAAATCATCATCCAAGCAGACCATTGCATCCTCTATTAATAACACCACCACCACTAGTCATAGTCGTAATAACAATATAACTAAAATTTATGTTTACTCTTATCGTAACAATATCCTTACTCCTAGTGCACTGAACTTGGCAAGATGTAGCGTCTGCTTCAGAGAAAGTGACTCAGAGCATTGTGATTTATTTGGTAAGGCATGGTACACACTTATTCGGGTCGACTTGATGCGGTACAGATAGGCGGCAAATTTCCCAATTATCCAATGTGGAGCAGTGGCCCGCCTCCCATCCCCTTACCTTGTAGAAATCTCACCGATCCACCATTCGTTATTTCAAGGTTTAATAAATTCGAAATCGCGAGTGGATGAAACGTTTTGTTTATTATTTAAGGGAATCAATATTTTTGGAACGGCTTACCTTCTTCAGAATTCTATCTCACGCCACTGATGTGTATCAAAATAAAAAAAGAGATTGTTTTAAACAAATTAAAAATAGTAGTGATGGACAAACTACGCGTTTCACAAATCTATGGCTAGCTATAGTGACAAAATATTGGATATATTTTGATTGAATTTTTGAATGCAGACTGAGAACGCCATTAGATATATGTATATAACGTATTTTCGTTATAAATGAAGACATTTGGAAAAAGTCGCTCGGCTTAGCTCAGTGTGCCGACTCGAACATGTTTCAGTAAGGGTAAATGTCGGACGGAGTATGTCGTTCGGAATTGTTTCAAGTCAGCTTGGTTGTTCAACAGATTCTGCTGAAACAAATGTGCCGAGCCCAAGTCGTGTGTAGAAATCCCTTTACTCTCTCCGTGCCAAATCTGGCTTTCGAGTATCACTGGTTTAATGGCTGTCTCAGCTATTCTTGTTATGTATTTGATCACTTTTATGGGTTTGTTTAGTGTTAGGATACAATTTTTATGGATATCATTGAGTTTCAGGCCATTTAGGGGACTCAAATTAGAGTATAGCAATTACGTGTTTGATTTAGTGTTAATATCTAGATTCATACTCTCTTTTTTATTAATGCAATCCAATTCCTAGTGTTTTAATGTTTGTTTTTTAGGTTTTTCTTATACGACAAATCATTGTTATACGGTGTATTGTACTTCTGAAAATAATTAACAGTATGTAATTATTGTGTTAGTACGTTTGGACCTTGGCATTAAACATTAAATTTCTCTTGTTACAGATGAACAAGAAAGAGTACAGAAGAAAACGTTTGTCAATTGGATCAACTCACATTTATCGAAGGTAAGTGATCAAAATAACTGGCAAGTTTGTAGCAACAGTTTTAGTACAACGTGGAGATCAATTTTCATGATATGTTGCGAGGAAAACCTGCGAAGAATTTATGGGAAGTAATAACTACCTTACCACAACCGGAGACGGTTTAGCCAAGCGATGCAATTAGGGGAATAATGTTTCTCTGTATTTTGAGGCAAGCCTATGTTCAGCAGTGTAATTATGGGCTCTTCTGATGAATAGATAGATCGTAGATTATACTTTGAAAATTATTGAGACTTGATTCACCACCTCCGGTTAACTTATTGGAGTGGGTTAGTTAAAAACGATTTTGATAGTCCCTTTTCATATGGGCATTTAATGACGAGGGTGGAAACACATGTGATTAAAAGAGTGGAGCCAATAAACGTAGATGGATGGAAGAAGGTCAAGAAAAGATGGATTGTGTCAGGAATGATAAGATAGAAAAGGGAGTGAATGACAGCATGACTGTTGACAGTGGAGATTTGAAGAAGAAAATGTGTTACGCCGACCCTAAACTATATGGCTCAAGGACAGTACGATGATAATGATGATGATGTAGTTCCAAAGACTGTTTAACAAGCCCTATGTATCTTCCCTTATGAGTACTGCGTTCGTTGAATAATTCACTTTTATTTCATAATAAAATTACGAATAAAAAGGTCAGGACAAAGTTCATGCCCTTTTAGTACTGTTTTTAACTCTCTAAACATAACACCACGCCTTGTTTTCATGAAGGGTTGGTCAGAGGTGACCTGTAGACCGCCCACATGTCACCAGTTATGTTTAAGTCCCATGTAATAGAAGGAGATTATTGCCAACAACCGGGCACAAATCCAAAGTCTATAAAACTTGTTATTTACTTTACTTTTATAGTTAATACCTATAGTATTCAAAGCTGTAATTGTAAAACCTCTAACTATGCAGTTTTATAAGCTACTAGCTTCTGCCCGCGACTTCGTCCGCGTTAAATTTCTTGTTCCTCCGACCTTTCCCGTCGCGTCGAATCGCCTACCCGTGCGATTTTTTCCGTTTTTGCAACATTTTTCATTACTGCTCCGCTTCTCTTAGTTGTAGCGTGATGTTATATAGCCTATTGCCCTCCTCGATAAATGACTACCCAACACAAAAAGAATATTTCAATCCGGACCAGTAGTTCCTGAGATTAGCGCGTTCAATCAAACAAACATACAAACAAACTCTGTAGCTTAAATATAATATTAAGTATAGATTAATCTGTGTCGACAGTGGGACTAGCACTATGGTTACTGCAATCTCTAATGTTATAGTTTTCCTCAAAGTGATGCCATTACTATTAGGTATCCGTTTCACTTCAATTTATATAAATTACGTATTTCTCAATATGAATGACCTAATTATGTTACAATTCTCATTGCAGAAAGATTGGACTGCATCCTCTCTCGATTTAGCATACAATCCACTGATATAATCTGTCTTTTCCAGCGCATACCGCCACTGCGCATTGATGACCTTATCTACGACCTGCGCGATGGAACCAAACTGTTGGCGCTGCTCGAGGTGTTGTCAGGGGAGAAGCTAGTAAGTACAATAACACCACAATTACTTTTTAATGTCTTGACACAATCTTATGTCGCAACGTTAGTATTCCTAGAAAAAGTAGACAGCGTTGTATTGAAGAAACATATTTCACTTGTAAATGGGAGTGCAGCGCTGGGCAAAAATCTACTCACAATGGGTGCCTCAAGATGAACGGTACTGCCGGGGCCGTTCCAGAAAGATATAGCGTGGTAACCTGTACGCGTAAAGTGACTGGTTCGAGGTAGCGCAGGAAAGTATTTCCTGGAGGGATTTAGGGGAGGCCTTTGCCCAGCAGTGGCACGGACTAGGCTAAAAAATAAATTGAGTGCTTGTGCATCTTACTAATCAGGCACAACTCTCGACAAAGTAAATTAATATATGTTTTCAACAACTAGACCAATCAGGAATCCCATAACGTTTAATATAGTGAAGCGCTGAATTAGTCAGATATCACCATGAATGAAATAATCTAAGATCAAGATTTTGGTTATGAATCGATATTATTACGTTGAAATGCTGTTTTAACTTTCATTTATTTGTTTACGGTTTACATTTGTTATTTAATTATTTTAGTGGCAAGATTAACTATTGTGTCAGACTAATTTTATTCGTATACAGTATTTTAAGACGTTGATTACCTGTAACATTATTAAGATGTAACGCGTTAGTTTAGAAGTATTTTAGAGTTGATAAAGTAAGGTCCTGTAAAATCTTATATTTTGTTCAAAATTATATAAAGCAACTACGAACATGAATGAATATGTTCAATGTCTGATTTGAAGGCTAATGACTGGATACGAAATATTTCAACTTAAGCTATATTATATACTTGCGATTCTTTAGGTATTGCAAATGAACAGGCGGCGGTGACCACTTAAGTCATGTCTTCCGCCTGCTGCTAACCCAATTATGTTCTCATATGAGTACTTTTCCAACAGCCTATGGAACGCGGCCGCGTCCTTAGACGCCCGCACTTCCTATCAAACGCGAACACTGCGCTGCGCTTCCTAGCCGGCAAGAGGATCAAGCTGGTCAACATCAACGCCGCGGACCTCGTGGATGGACGGCCTGCTGTCGTGCTCGGCCTCATTTGGACCATCATCCTCTATTTCCAGGTAGGGAGGCGCTCTTCATGGCTCGTGTTTGAACAGAGAGCTGCAATAGTTTTAGTCTGGATTCTAGCCGTGTCTTGAGCAGCATCACGTACCTAATATAAAATCTTTAACAGAAAGAAAGGTTGATAAATTTCGGGTTAATAGGACAAGAAATAACTTTTCTAGATCCATACAAATACAAATTAATAGCAAAGAATTTGCTTTTAAATAAGAATCAAACGTTTGGCAATCATTTGAGCTTCACTGATACTTGATATTAGATTGCCAAAAACAACAAAATCATCAAATGGCTTTCTCAATAATATTATATTACTGATACACCTTCAAAAATCTCTAATTACATTAGAAAGTAATTCTGTATCGTATTTCTTAAGTTACACTATTGTGGCTCACTGTACACTGACTCAGCACCGCGTGGTACGGAAATAGATTTCAATTAGGATAGAACTGCCACAGTATTGCGTAGGTAGAATAGATCTACACTTTCAGAACGTTTTACAACTATTATAAATCTAACAGGATCATCAATGTTTATATGATCTTAATCAATGGCCTCATCTATTTTATTTGTATAGTCACTGTGATCATTACCATTGTAGATGTCTTCTTCGGGTATATTTAGAATATGTATCACAGACTTCATTGATACTTTTTATTAGACTGTGATTCCCATGTTTGGTTTTTCTTCATCTCCATACATTGTCATTCATAGTATGGATTTAAATTGTTTTTTTCAAAATTGCTCTATTTTCTGAAATGAACAGCCAATAGCATACTATTATATACCAGCATTATATCTTTATTGTCCGTATGTTTTATTCAGTGTCTGTTGTAATTACCACCCGCATACCTACTTATTTAATCTTTCTCCTAATCTGCCCCTTTTACTGATGTAGTTGCACTATCCAGTAACCTGTACGTAATATTATTTCTATATTTACCATTAAAATGAGGATGTACATTAAAAATAAAAGAATGGCTATTCAAAGATTTTATTACATTTAAAAGTTAATTAGTTATATTTTGATTCACAGTCTGTTCTCATTTTAATTGGCTTGAACTAATTTTGTTTGCAAGCTTCGCTCAATATATTGGACCCACAGGATAGAGGACCTAAGGTGGGTAACGGCATCACAGCTTCTAAAGTAGTTGAGTCTCTTGGCATTCATCATTTTACCTGTTTATAATGTTGTATGTATGTATCTTTATCAAAAGTTGTAGGAGCTAAGAATATCTTTGCTACCATATTACTTACAAATGTATGCTTGTTGATTTTAGCTTAGCTATATTTGAATACATATCAACTTAAGTCTTTGTATACCCTATATTTACAGCTTGATCAAGCTTGCAAAGCATATAAAGCTTGCATTGCAATATAACTTTTATAGTCCCTATTTTCTAACGCCAGAGACCATAGACTACACAGTACTGCTATTGGTTGACGAAATTGGTTTTATAATTGGACTAGAATCATAGATTTCACTTATAAGATTCACATCACATCACCTCTAGATAATAATTGTATAATTGTCGTCACTTTAAATCACTTAGCCGTAGTTCGAGTGTGGGAGGAGTGAATTGGCAGAATTTTGTTGTTGATTACGTAATAAGAATAGTGACTGGCGCTAATGCTTTGTACTTGTCTTCATTGTTACTAGAACCTGTTGGTTGGTTGTTGTTGGTTTCTGTTTAAGTTGGAAAACCACTAACTTCACAGTTTTTGTATCAATAAAAGACATTACGTTGGGCTAGGTCTTTTAAGATGAAACTAGACTAAAAATAGTTTACTCTTTAACATTATTTAATTTATTTATTATTGGTCCTTGCCGTCCATTTAATTCTGCAAACACATTAAATATAACCTTGCTAGTATTAGCATCAGTTAATCTATTCATTTATGTAAATCAACATTTTATTTTACATCAGCAGTCATTGCTGTCATTAAATCAAATTTCATCAAAACAGGTTATGTATCCAGGGTCAGGA
Source organism: Aporophyla nigra (assembly GCA_947507805.1). NCBI lineage: Eukaryota > Metazoa > Arthropoda > Insecta > Lepidoptera > Noctuidae > Aporophyla > Aporophyla nigra. The sequence continues at coordinate 23,198,655 of OX382301.1, forward strand.
CACGATATGCCTTCATCATATGGTCTTCAGGTCAGCTTTGGAACACAGAATTTAGATTTTGGATGTATTTTGGTGTACTGCCCTTATTTACAAACACAACTTGTTTGGCATCGGCTTTCTCAAAAATCAAATGAGCGTTATTGATAAACAAGAACTTTGTCATGTCCAAAATTTTGCCCTTATGACCCTGATATCCTAATGTGGACATTATTTATTCCCTTAAAATGAGGATTTTATTTCATTGGCGTGTTTCAGGTACACTGTACATTTTCACTGCACCGGATTTTTGACCTCAAAACCAACACTAATTGGCAAATTTGTTATGATCTTAGCTATAATTAGTGAAGAAACAATAAATATAAATTAGATTTCCAAAATTTTATCCAAACTGCTATAATTACGACCCAAGAATGTTTTACCTATGCTTCTAAATCCGAGATTATCAACCACAATACTGATATGTGGTATCCATGAAGTTTTTGATCAATTAATCCAGTACTATCTTTCTAATTGTTCTACCAAATCCCCATCAGATCGAGGAGAACAGCCGGGCTCTAGAGTACCTCGGAGGGTCTCGATGTGCTTCAGTCATGTCCCATGAGTCGGGAGCCGCCACTCCGACTCAGCGGGCAGAGGACAAGTGGAAGCAAGGTGCCAAGAAGACGCTGCTGCAGTGGGTCGCCAATGCTTTGCCGAAGTAAGTAGAAACCTGGATTATTGAAGATTGTAATTATTTAGATGTTTAAAATTAATGATTAGGAAAGGAAAAATAGAAAGGAGTGAAAGACGCACATGCGCTTTTTGCTAATGAATATGACAGGAGTTGCTTACGTAGTAAACCTGCACCTACAGAATCATCTTTCGTATCGGCGTTTATTTATATTATACTGTTTGGGTCCAACAATGTGCCTAGTTTATCTATGTTGGGGCTTAATTTGTGTATCACATACTAGGTCCAAACACTCGAAACCTAAGTAAGGTCAAAATTGCTGCCGAACAATTTTGGTCGCAAAAGGAACAATAAGGCCTCCTGAATAATTGAAATCAATCAAGGCTCTCATATAACACAGAACCAATGTATCCTTTTCATAATAGATTTCCAATTCAGTTATATTCACCCGTTCGTTATGGATCCATCAAATAGTGATGCAACAATAGAACTGAAGTGTAATCAGCATCGATCACTGCACAAACAAGTTGAAAAGCTTTTAAAAATTTCCGTTTTAGTTGTACGAATGATATATGAATCAAAATTCATTATTCAATTTCTGGGAAGAAGTGGCGCAAAAAACTTTTCTGCAGCACAGCTATCTGTTCAGTTAGAAGAACTTGATGCAATATCTACAATAGGTAGTACCTACGCAAGCAATTAACAGTATGCCAACAAACTGAAATGATTTGTTTGCGTATATGAATGTTTGTATATACATATTGTTATTGGGGAACCCACTGACCTACATATGATTTGAAAGCTATGACGCTAGTTGCAGTGGCTGTAACAGTTATTAATTCCATCATTAATTTCGCCAAACGCTGCCAAGAGGCCCGAGATATCCGCTGGCCTAATTTTATTGCAGTTACTATAATTTGACCCCTTCATTGAGAGATCAAATGCACCAAATTGTTTTTGATGAAATTAGTTTTAGAGTATTTTTAAAAGCATTCAACATTTATTCGATGCATTCTTTAGATCTAATAAGTACTCACGATACTTGTATATATCTTGTACCCATTTGATGACCCACAAAAACAAAAGGGTAAAATTAAGTTAGCTAGCGAAATTCCGCAGACGTGGGGCGACACGATATGTGAACATTATTATAGATAGTTCAATCCATGAAGACGCGCCTGCTCTTTCACAATTGTACTGAGAGCGGTTAAAAACAAAGGAAAGGGGCGCAGAGGGGCGCGTCATCGTGGATTGAACTATCTGTAAAATGTATGGTTAGCTGATATATGGCAATTGATTTAATTTAATGTTCTGTGTCTCGTAATGTTAATCTCTATGCCTACATACTATTGTATAGAATCAAGTTTATTTAACTAAACAGACAGCTGTGTTGCTGGAAAGTTTATTGCGCCACTTCTTCTTCCCAGCTAAAGCACTAGGATGTAGTGAAAGGCGGGCGTTTTGGGGGACTATCTTGTGTAATCTTGATGACCTAAAAGACCTGACTGTCAGCCCAATTTGAATAAATTACTTTTGATTAAGAAAAAAAAAATCGAGGTCATCAACCGCGAGTAATGTCGTTCCTTGAAATATCAGTGTTAAAAATACAGTTTTCTCCGTGTAAACTTCAGAGACGTAATGAGTATAATATAGATAAACACGATAAAATACAAATAAAATTGATTTTCTGAACTCATACTTTAAGGAACACTGGTGGTAGTTGTTGACCCAAAAAAACAACCACAAAAAAAAATTGTTAAGATACCCATCATGTCAGTGGTCCACCACATCAAGAGAGTAGTGGTGGCTCAGTGCTAACGGCCTCGACTTACAAGTTGTAGGTCACAGGTTCGAACTCAAGCAGGAGCAAAACTTTGTGTAAAAAAAAATATATCACCACTGCTCTCAAAACGGTGAAGGAAAACATCGTGAAGAAACCGGCATATCCTAGGACTAAACATTCTAGGACATATAACGTCAACCAACCTGCATTGGGCTCGCCTGGTGTATTATGGCCCACTCCCTCGAAGAGTGGAGGCCTGTGTCCCATGGCTGATTATACATATGCCATCACGTCTGCGGAGTTTCAGTTCTAGGTTAATTGGTAATAATATCTTATTTCATGGTTCATTAATTAATGTCTGTTCTCAAAAACACAGTAATTAAATGTGACCATCTGTCGGGAAGGCACTAGCTTCTGCCCGCGACTTCGTCCGCGTTAAATTTCTTGTTCCCCCGACCCTTCCCGTCGTCGTATGGAATCGCCTGTCCGTGCGATTTTCCTCGTTTTTGCAACATTTTTCATTGCTGTTCCGCTCTTCTTTGTTGTAGCGTAATGTTATATAACTTATAGCCTTTCTCGATAAATAGGCTACCCAACACAAAAAGATTTTTTTAATTCGGACCACTAGTTCCTGAGATTACCGAGTTCAACCAAACAAACAAACAAACAAAGTCTTCAGCTTTATAATCATCATCATCATCATAGTAATTTCTGGTGTGGCAGAGAAATCGGCGCGCAAACTGTAAACATGAATTCAGTACATGATTGTGACCCTGTAGAGTACATTTTTGTTGTCGGTTAATAAACTGTTCATAGAAAAGTGCAAATGTATGGTAGGGCTAGTTTTTAGGGTACCGTACCCAAAGGGTAAAACGGAATCCTATTACTGAGACTCCCCTGTCCGTCCGTCCGTCTGTCACCAGGTTGTATCTCATGAACCGTGATAGTTAGAGTTCAAATTTTCACAGATGATGAATGTATTATATTACTGTTGCCGCTATAACAACAAATACTAAAAAACAGTATAAATTAAGGGGGGCGTCGATACAAAAATCGTGATTTTTTTGCCGAACTCACACTTGGCCGGTTTTTTTAATAACCGCTGAAAATTTTTAAATTTCGGAATTATGTTCTGAATCTATGATAATATAGTTTTCGTCGATGTCCCCGCCAGCCTGTATTTGTGCTCGTGACAGTACCTAATGCTCGCTATAGTTTTTAATATTAAAAAAAAAACACTTCTCCTCTCCAGGGACTCAAACATCCAAGTAACAGACTTCGGCCCATCATGGCGCGACGGTATCGCATTCCTTGCCATCATCGACGCTATCAAAGCCAATCTGATCAACCTGGCAGAGATGAAGAGGAAGACTAACAGACAACGTTTGGAACACGCGTTCGATGTCGCAGAAACCGCACTCGGTATCGCAAGGCTGCTGGATGCCGAAGATGTGGATGTCGACAAGCCTGATGAGAGGTCCATCATGACATACGTAGCCCAGTTCCTGCATAAATATCCTGAACCCAAGGTAAGTTATAAGTCTTAAGAAAGTAGTTAAATGTTCGAGACAGTTCTGTATCTATGAAACTAAAATATACAGTATATTTATAAGAGTTTATTAAAAGCAGTTTGTTCAATAAAGAGTATAGGTATTTACGTAATGTGTGCATGACTTGAACAGTCAACACAAGTTTAACATAAATCCGTGACAAGTAATTCATCAACTCACTATTGTTCCGGTTATATCTCCGTTGTTTTAACAAGTGTGCGACCTTGTGCAGTATTAACGCCATGTTTTGTCAACAGACGACAGGACCGGATGCCGTAGCGGCAGTGCAAGAGGAGTACGAATCTCTTAGAATGTGGCTGACGGAGCGCGTCACCACAGTTCAAAGGCAATACGACTCGCGAACTCTCTCGCGACACTACGAAGACTACGTGCGCGCCGAAAACGACCGGCTCGCGCGCGAACCCATCTACCAGAAACTAGAGAAACTTATGTACACACAGAGCCTCGTAGCCATCGCGCCAAAGTCCTGGCGCGAATTAGTCTCCCTCTGGATAGAATTAGAAAGACTGCATAGAAGATGGCTCTGGCTCCTAGACGCAGAACTCCCCGGAGACTTTAGAAATGTCGGCGAGTGGTTAGCGAGGGCCGAATACCTTTTATACTTTGACGAAATCCCCACTAGCTTAGACGAGAGGACCGCTGCTATAATCAGCGAGAAATTAGAGGAACACAGCGGCTTTTTCGCTGGATTACCAGAAGTTATCGACCGATTCGAAGCGGCTTTAAGATCACCTGAGGCCGCGCGAATCCCTGGCGAAAGACTCCAAGACATGAAAGAGCGTCTCGAGACAGTAAGTCGAAGAGCGCCACAGAGGAAGGCTAGATTAAAGTACTTGGAGCACAAATGTTGTATCGTCGCTTTCACAGAGCTGACTAAAGCCAAGCTTGCCGCGTGGACCGGCAAATACGGTCGCATAGACCACGTACGTGCCTTATTAGAAGACTATGATAATTTCGTGACTAAGAATAAGATTTTCCAGGAGTTTGATAGAGCTTACGTTGATATTAAGCAAGTAGCGGAGGAGTACAAGAGGGTTTGTGAGGTAGATAGGACTGAAGCGAGAGATATTGATACGTTCTTGAAAGACGTTGCTGAAACCTGGAGAAGAGTCGCTTCAGACGTGCGTTGTGCCAGAAGTGTGTTAGAAGAAGTCATCGCTCATTGGGAGCGTTGGAACACTTTAGCTGATGACTTCACAACCTGGTTGGATAAGGCACAGCATATGCTAAGAGTTTCGGAAGATGAGAGATTGGAGTTCTTCCAAGACCTGACTGTGTGGAAGGAGAAGCACCAACTGTTGGGTGATGCAGCTGGGTTCCTTGCTGCGACTTCTTCTGAAGAGATCAGTCAGGAGGTGAAGAGGAAATACGTAGAGATTACTGAACGTTGGGAACGAGTGTGGGAAGAAGCAGAGAGGTGAGTTTAAATATTTCTTTCTTTCTTTATTTAATTTAGTATTGTTTAAATAACATGATATAAATAGGTCATACTTGAATTCGTTTGAAGAATTTCATAATCAGATAATGAAATTATTTAATCGAATCCGTTCGGAGAATTAATTCTTAGTTATAAATTAATACATTCCAAGAATGATTAATATCTTGTGGATTAGCAGTTTTAATATCATTAAGTAGTTCCAAAAGATAAGATCTTCTTTTTGGAGTCAAATCTAAAACAACAATTTATTCTCTCTTCTCTTTTGTTTTGGTGAAAAATAAAGAATAGGAAGCTATTAACAAACTAACAAGAAAATTTTTGAATGTGGTTTTCATCCCCTTCCAAATGTCGAATTAATTTTAAACTTTGCGTACTTATCAAGGACCATGTGACAATACAACATTGTTTATGGTATAAATTTGTGCCATTGTCCTGACCAGAATCATCAGGATAGCAAAAAATAAACCGCTTTTGTAGAAAACCAAACTAAAAAGTCGAAAATAATAAAAAAAAACCTGAAGTACTACAGATTAATTTTAAAAAAAAAACTTCAAAAAACACACCATGTTTTTTTCCATTAATATCTACTGTTTATATGTAGGCGTTTTTTTTTAGTTTTCTTTAACTATTACTTTTTATTTCCTAGACTTACGTTAACCTTTTGATCTTGATTAACGCCGAAACAGACCATAATAATGTTCAAACATAAACATTACACAAGGATATTCTCAGGAAAGAAATTCTTACCTCCCTAGATACGTGCGTGGTGGAGACGCTCTCCGCAACCGTCGCGAGCTGGCCAGCGGCTCGCGCGCGCTGGACGCGTGGCTGTCGGCCGCTGACAACTTGCTGGGCAGGCAGCCGCGGGCCAACACTGTGGACATACAGACCTACATCGACCAGCTGCTGCAGCTCAACTCCGAGATAGAACACCACGAGGAGCTGTTCAAGACTATCAGCAGGTTTGTTTATACTTATATAGTACTAGCTTTTGCCCGCGGCTTCGCTCGCGTTAAATTCGGGGTAACACGGTTCCCCTTTCCTGATTTAGAACACAGAAGAGAACTCGGAACAGAATGTTATTTTAATACGCTACTGTAGACGATATTATATGTATTTCCATTTGGGGATAGAATGTAAAGATTCTGGACATTGGACACACGCGAACATGCTACATACAATTATCCATGGGAAAAGCACGGCTTTTCTAAGTGCACCCCAGCCGCCTAAAAAAGAATAAAAAAGTAGCCTATGTCACTCTCCATGCCTTCAACTATCTCCACGTAAAAAATCACGTCAATTCGTCGCTCCGTTTTACCGTGAAAGCAGAGGCGTAGCGTGCCCTGGCGGGGCCCCGTATAAAAATTTGTTTGGGGGCCCTTATGAAGGGTAACGATTTCTCACAATAGGAAAAAAAAATGTTTGCATAAAATTAAAAGAAATATTTATTCATCATAATTGTCTATCTGTCACTTTTTCCAAAACTTTTATAAACAATTCAAATTAAATAACTCTCCTTGCCTTTTTTTCGGCAAACTGGAGATAATACATAATTCTACTGTTATCCAATTTTAATAAGTTATTTTACCAAGTGTGTATATTTTTAAAACCGAGAAAACAAAAAAAAACTTAAGCGTTTGATGCGTGAAATGAGCCGCCCAGTAATAGAGATTGACGCACCATAATCGATAAAAAAAGATCGGCTATTTTACGAGTGCGTCTGCTTCGAAAGTTCGAATGCTTTCCGTGTGTTTCTTATTGTGCAAGTTGTTTAAATTGAATGCTGTTAAATTGTCAAGTTTTGTTATCTGTGCAGGACGACTTTACTAGAGCGGAGATGAGTTTATTATTGACTTAGGTGATTCGGATGACTGTTCGTCTTTGCCAATGCAATCTGACAACGAATTAGACTAAAATGATTTTTATGAATTGTTGTGTTTTTCTTTTTACATCCATAATCTTTATTAGAAATTATTTATAATTAACCAGATCTATTTAAAAAAATCGATTAATGTTCAATTGCAAAACTTCTCGATTTTTGCTAATAGTCGCAAGGAGACCTCACTATTTAAGTCATTTGACTAAGTGTCACTGTACCAAACCTATGTGAAAAAGACCATAAACGGGGAAATCCCGCAGCCCGCGATAACCGATGTAGGGTGTTGCCAACTTTGGAACGCACGCTTTACGCGGGAAAAAGAAATTGATTTTGTGACTTTTGTCATTTCTGAAATAAAAAAAGGGGACATTTTTATGAATTTTTGCTTACGCACGTTGGGGGCCCCCGTAGCCCGGGGGCCCCGTATAATTGATACGGCAGATACGGCGGTAGCTACGCCCCTGCGTGAAAGACGGACAAACAGACACACACATTTTCCCATTTATAATATTATTAAAGATAAGTATCCTGTGTGGTGCCAGAGGTTAAGAATACCACCATCTCATTTCTTCTCGTGTGGCGACTTAGGGACTAACTACAGAATGGGCAGCAGTTTTCTCTAAGCATTTTACCATCATACTGAGCCAACCTGCCTCCCAAAAGTTGTAACTATGGAATCCCCCCCCCCGGATGGGGGAGGGAGGCCTATGTCCAGAAATGTTCGGCTGAAATAATGATGGCATAGTATAAAATAAAGTCGCTTTCCGCGTCTTAGATCCTTTGAACTATGAAACTGATTTTAATGTTGTTTCGTCAATAGACGGAGTAATTCAAGAGGAGAGTTTAAATGCGTAACATTACGTGAAGCAATAGCTAGTAGTAACCATTCATGGTATTATTATCAACTTTATCGACAACATTTTTAGACTTATTTCTTTACGATGCTCAAAATTTATATTTGATTCGAATAGTACAATCGTGTTAGGTTTACCATGTCTTCTCAGGTATTTGCTGTACTTTCCACTCTCTCTACCATAACAGTATAAATATTTAAATATCAAGAGACTAAGGTTTACCTTCTTTAACTTGTGTAAAGATAATTTCTTTCATAATGAAAAATAAAATGACTTTTTGATAATATTAACATGAATAGTCCCGTGTGGTGCCGGACATAAAGAATAGCATCACCCCTTTTCTTCCCATGGGTATCGTAAAACGCGACTAAGGGATATACTAGAGATGGGCAGCAGTGTTCTCTGTGCATTTTCCCACTGTGCTGCGATCGCCAACCCGCCTGCCAAGCGTGGTGATTATGGCAAAGCCCCCCAAATTGAGGGAGGTCTATGTCCAGCAGTGGACGTCTTGCGGCTGAGATAATGAACATGGATATATTAAAAGCATTTAGCAACAAATTGACTGAGAACTGAAAAATAAACTCAACATAATTCTAAAAGAGCGTAATAATGTTAATAATTTACCTCCACGGATAGTACGTACCTTATTATTGTTTTTAGGGTTCCGCGCCTCAAAAGGAAAAAGCGGAACCCTTATAGGATCACTTTGTTGTCCGTCCGTCCGTCCGTCAGTCCGTCTGTCTGTCAAGACCCTTTTTCTCAAGAACGCGTGGAGGTATCAAGCTGAAATTTATAGCAAATGCTCAGGTCTACTGTCCCTTGGAGCTGTGAAAAAATTAAACTTCTAAACTAACGCAATCAAAAGATATAGCCGTTTATGCCGCAAATTTCGAATCAAAACCTAAAGGGTACTTCCAGTCGATCTAGAATTTTGAAATTTGGTACGAAGCAACGTCTTATAGCACAGATAAAGGAAAAATTGTGAAAACCGTAAAATTTTTCGTAACATCATATAATAAAAATATGTTTTTTACGGAACCCTCGGTGCGCGAGTCCGACTCGCACTTGGCCGGTTTTTTTAAAGGCAAAATGTACTTCATTATTGTTGTACAAATGTGCGGGTTGAAAAACTGTATGAAAATCCATTGTTAACGTGCTGTGTCTTAATTTAGGAAAATTCAGTAGCTAACCTAAGTAAATAAAGAATAATGCCAAAAAACAAAAACGTTTTATCGCCAATCGCAAAATGTTAGTGGCCGCATACCTTTGCTGAACATTGATTTGAAAATAAAATAGAAAATACTGAAAGGGTGACTCGGGTGAATCGCGCGCTCGATTCTTTTGTTTTATTTATCTGAATTTTCAATTTGTATTTTCGCCATTTCGATATACCGTCTAGTAGTGATAGTGAAGATTTAAAAGTGTCTTTTATTTTCCACGTAGGTATAATATAAAGCATTATATATCACTCGGAAGAAAGTTCGATTCCCGACTGTGTATTAAGGCTCAAACTACACCCTCGTTAATTAAATTATTGATCACTGTGACAGTTGATTGTTTACTATTCATCATTCTTTTTCTAGAACCTTCCAAAATGCGATCAACGAGATGCCTCGCGACGAGGTGGAAGCCAACATGGCGAAGCTCAAACAACAGAAGGAGGCGCTAGTGCGCGTGCGAGCCACCGTGCCGGTGAAGCTGCACCAGTACCGGCAGCTACTGGTGCAGCACGAGTCGCTGGAGAGCGGACAGAAGGAGATCGGCTCCTGGCTGGACAAGGCTGAGGAGGCGCTGAGAACTGGCGGTGAAACTAGACGGTAAGTCCAAATTAAAAGCAGCTAAAAATGGCGCTGGTGTATACCAGTCAATTAACATCAAAACCTGCAGTAATCTCTTCGGATTATGCCATCTCGACTTGAGAATTTTGAAGTCAGGAAAGAATAGTTTACATCTAAGCAGACAGGCTGCGATAAATACAGTTGCTGTCACTTAATTGTCAGTATTACCGAAAAGAAAAACAAATTGTAAGTAAAACCATTGCTAAAGCACAACCAGTCGAAGCGGCGGTACTTGGGGAAGCCTATATCCAGCAGGGGACGTCTTTCGGCTGAAATGATGATGAATGATTGCTAAATAGCAATGATGGATGAACAATATTTAGCAATATAACAGTCAGTGACTAAGTAATACTAACGAAGCAAGACTGTACATTTTTATTTTTTACTAGCTTCTGCCCGCGACTTCGTCCGCGTCAAATTTTTGCTCCCGCGACCCTTCCCGTCAGCGTCGCATTGAATTGCCTGCCAGTTTTCATCCATTTTTCATTGCTACTCGGCTCCTTTTGACTTTAGCGTGATGTTATATAGCCTTCCTCATTAAATAGGCTACCCAAAACAAACATTATTTTTTAAATTCGGAGTAGTAGTTCCTGAGATTAGCGCGTTCAATCAATCAAACAAACAAACTCTTCAACTTTATAATATTAAATATAGATGATTATGGTGTATATGACTAATGACGGTGATGTAATTTCATGATATTTATGCATGTACTAGAAATATTTGCACGACTGAAAAGTCGAATATAGTGAAAAGAAAATTATTTTACCATGTTACTATGTAAATACCTCTAATCTGGCAAATAAATAAATTCATTCATTCAATGTAATTGAGTATTTCCAAGTTCCACCCTTAGTATACTATTCCTTGAGTATGGTCAAACAACATAAATAATAATGTATACCTTCTTTCTTCACAGCGAGATAATCTCCGAGCGCTACGAGATCCACCGCACATTCTTCTCCCGCACGACCTACTATCGTTCAATGTTGGAGAGCAAGAACAAGGTCTTCCAGAATATTGTCAAGTCAGCTGACACTGACAGGAGCGCTGACGTGACGGAGCAAGTCAGACTCATGAGGGACCTTAACGAGAGGTGAGCATTTTGTTTAAATACACGAGGAGTATTGAGGTTTGGGAATTGTGGACATGAAGTCACTGCATGTGTACCTAGCATTAGTTGAATAATATGGTATCACATGACTCCAAAAAAAAAAAACTGGAAATCACTTTGGAAATATGAATTGTATAACATTTGTGTAGAGAGCTCGAAACCCCCAGCACTTTAAAGCCACTTTCCTGTGATTTGACCTTTTAACTCCATAGATAAATGACGATATGAGAACTCTTCATCAATCTGGACTTTTCACACTAAACAAACCCCTTTACTAAACAACCATCACCTCCGCAGGTTCGCTCACGTATCATCCGAGGCCACACGTCGCGAGGCCGACCTGCAACGCTTAGTGCGCGCTTGGGAAGACTTCGACTCCAAGAAGCGCGCCGTAGAAGAGTGGGCTTCAAGAGCTGAGGCCCTACTGGCCGACAATAGGGTCGACTCTAAGCAGGCCGTCGACTTCCACAAGAGATTCTTCCAAGGAGCTGATGAGAGGGCTGTCTCGGAGTTGGTGAGGTCTGGACGGGAGCTTATTGAGGTAAGTTCTAACATTAAGTTGCCAAAACTGACTTGTAGTGTACGAGAAACAATTAATACTAAACAAATAGTTTGATTAAGTACAAACGTAGACTAATCTTGTAAAAAAACATACAATTATGGTTTGTGATGCACCTGCTGATTTGCCCTAAAAAAGGCGCTAGACGAGGAACCTTGTCACTATTTTATGTCTTCATCCTAGCCCACTAGGTTTGTCCCGTTTTTGCGCAAGATATTGAGATTCGTACTAGGCATTTTAGCCTGTAATAACAAAATAATAATTAATTAGAGCAATTTTGAAGCCGGGTACAGTTACTTTCAAGGAATGCAGAACTGCATGGATTAAGCAAAATACAGATAGCAAAATGTTTACAACACAAAATCACAAACAACCTTAATTTTCCAGCTGGTCAGCGAAGAAGACCGTCCCCGAGTAGTCCAAACAGTGGAACAGCTACAACAACGCTGGCGCTCCCTGCTGGACAAGGCGCCTCCGCACCTCATGCGGCTGGAGTTCCGGCTGGACGAGGCTGTGTTCCAGCACTGCATCAAGGACATTGAGAAGGAGATCGTTTATGAGGAACAGGTATACCTTACCAACTTTGTTTCTAGAGCTCTAAATATTGTATCAGTCATCAGATTTATTTACTTACTAGCGGGCCCGGCAGACGTTGTCCTGCCCTGAAAATCGGTACAAAAATCCAGGTCCATGCAGCCTACCCTATCCCACCTGCCTACCTACTTACCTACCCTACTAATCTGCCTACGTACCCTATCAACTCACCTACCTACCTCCATACTTACTCTACCTATCCTATCCCTACATACTTACCTACTCTACCTACCTACATAATTACCTATCCTACCCACACTACTATATACTTATTCTACTTACCCTACCCCTACATACTTACCTACCCTACCTCTACATACTTATCTACCCTACCTACCTACCTACATACTTACTCTACCTACCCTACCCTACATACTTACCTACCCTACTGACCTATCTACCTACCTACATACTTCCTTACCCTGCCTACCTACCTACCTACATAAAAAAGAGGATAAAAAGTATCTATTTTTTTAGGATTATATACTATGTCTGTCTCCTGGGTCTTAGCTACCTCCCCACCAATTTTCAGCCAAATCGGTTGAGCCGTTTCTGAGTTATAAATAGTGTAACTAAGACAGCTTTCTTTTATAAACGGATAAATTTAAGTCGTTTCGGACCTCTTAATAATAATAATAATAAAGTTCTTGAAAACGGCCATATCACACTGTACTGGGATCGATCCATCATCACTGACAGGACTGTTGTTGCAAATAAGCCTGATATAGTGGTGGTGGATCGACTAGAAAGGCGCACAATGATTGTTGACATAACGGTTCCGCATGACGAGAACCTCGTGAAAGCCGAGAAAGATAAACAAATCAAGTATCTTGACTTGGCTCGCGAGGTTGTCGACATGTGGGATGTGGACTCAGCGATCATTGTGCCGATAGTCGTCACAGCCAATGGGTTGATAGCCAAGAGCCTCGACCAACACCTGAAGAGGCTCTCGTTAAGCAGTTGGGTCAAGGGCTTGATTCAGAAAGCGGTACTTCTGGACACGGCTCGCATTGTCAGGAGGTTCCTCTCTCTGGAGCCCTGACCGCCGGTAGCTTGGACCCTGTTCCCGATACCGGTGGGCTACTATTTTTTATATTTTTAAATGTTTTTATTTTATATTCTAATATTTAAAAATATAATTTATAAGTTTTTAAAATGAATAAAGGATAATAATAATAATATAACATACTAATTAAATGACGATTGGTCAGTTTTCGACCGGAGAGGAAAAATGATTAAATTACTAAAATGGCTATTAAAAAATAGGGGTTGATCGTAGAAGGGTGAAAATTGAGGATTGTATGTATTTTTGTATGTTGTATCATAAAAAAATAGAAATTAAAAATTTTGTCTAAAAAATAAAAATAAAAATTTAGGGGTGGACTACCCCTAACATTTAGGGGGATGAAAAATAAATGTTGGCCGATTCTCATAGATACCGGATAAGCACAAAAAATTTCATCAAAATCGGTCAAGCCGTTTCGGAGGAGTATGGCAACGAAAACTGAGACACGAGAATTTTATATATTAGATTTAACAGTCTATGTAGAGTTGTAGTTAGATACGACGATAAACAGACAGGTAGAAAGGAACAGAAATCGACTAAATTAGCCGTTAAAATCGTCAGGAATATGAAATAAGAACCATTTGTTAGCGATCCTCACTTTTAAAGAAAAATTATAATAAGTCAAGGTAGAATTACATTGTTCATTTGACAGATAGTCGAACCGGAACAGCCCCGACGGGCATTATCTATTCTTACGTTAGGCCTAACGCTTGTAACTATATTTTTAAGGAAAAGTTGTAGTCTACTGATTAAAGCATTTCAGGAAACGGAAGACTGTGTATAAGTTGAGTCCACTCACACTTAAAAAAAAGGACTATTTTACTTCTACCGCAAGCTGTCGTTCCAAAAAATATTAAATACTCCGTGGCAGCTAAGGGTTGTCTAGTCACTACAGCGCCCCTTCACGAACATGACGTATGGATCAGTAGTATTCAGCTCAACCATTTTGAAGGGAACTTAATGATCTAACACACACGTCACCACCAGTGTGTGAGCATGACAAGGTCTTAGCAGCCAAGGCAAGTTCAAATTAATGAAAAACTTATCCAGTAAATGGTAGCTTTTTAGTGAATAATAATAATCACAAAGCAGTAGGTAATTGTAATATTCGCAAATGATTGAGCAACAGTCTTTAATTAAAAGGATGATTCAAACAGACTGAATTCTTTAAAACTAGCCCTTCGCCCGCGACTTCGTCCGCGTGAAATGTGTACCTCATATTACTCCGAAATAATTTATGTATCCAAGGTTGAATGAATTTTCAAAATCGGTTAAGTAGTTTTTGATTTTATCGATTATAAACAATCAATCCTTTTTATAATTTTAGTGTAGTCTACACTAATAATATAGAGAGGAAAACAATTATAAATACATGAAATACACAAATGTGGTTAAAACACGTCATGGCTCGCGACCTTGGTAGTGTAATTATTTATTAATAACTACTTAGTGTGTCCTTAGGTTTAATAAAAGAAACGTGTGACCTTGACCTAATTCAAGAAAATTTAAACAAAAAAAATCCCAACATCGAATATACAACGTGTAGCGGATATGGATGCGTAAACTGGTGTCTTGAATTTTGCACACTAATTCTAGACTCCCCAGTGCAGCATAGCAATTTTTTTCTGTTTATTATTTAAATGAAATCCCTTACACCGTGATGAATGATCTATGACTAATGTATCACTTTCATTTAAACTCATATTCTACACAACTCACAGAGCCTCAAAGAACCTCAAATAACCAAAACCTACCCCCCACAGGCTTACAACCAAAGTGACGACGCCGACGGCATCCTCATTCGAAACGAAGAATACTTCCGCAACCAAGGCAAGATCATGCAAGTTGAGCATTGCCTTCAGAACCTGCACAAGATAGCCACTAGCTACACCCATCAAACCACAGACACTACTCTAGAAGAGTCTGTACGAAAGTGCGAACAAATGTGGGAATCCACCGTGCAAAGAGTGGAACACTTCAGGCAGCAACTGCAAAGGATTCCTGCGAAGTGGGATGCCTATAAAGAAAAGTTCAGGGAAATGGAACGGTGGATGGATCATGTTGATAAGACCATGGATAGCATTGTACGAGAGGTGGATTCGGCTGAGGCGTTTGAGAGGGAGAAGACTATCTTCCAGGTAAGATTAGATTTTCATGATGTATAACAATTTTTTATTGTTTTGTTTGTTTAATATACAAGCGTTAACATGGCATATCGATACCTATTAGTAAGAGAGTGTCAAATTTTTATGAGTGATATATTCTAGCGTCTTCGAGTTTTTAGAATAATTAATAATATTTTTGTTAGAATAATTTAAGGCTTTATATAGCTACGAAGCGTTAACTTATTCTAAAATTCGATATAATATTATATTTATGTGAAATAATTAATGATTTTCTACTTTTTCTAATGCCTTCTTTGGAAACAAATAGTTAAGGGAACTTATGGTAAATATTCGATGTTATGTTGTCCCACATAAAATTATCGCACAGTAGTATCGTATTTAGCTAATGGTTCTTATTTATTTAATAAAATTACATTTAATTGATTAAAACAACACAATATGTATTAAATTCACTTTAATTTCTAGAACATCTGTCGCGAAGCCGACAAAAAACGGGAAGACATGAAGTGGCTAGTCCAAACATTAGACATGCTCACAAACCACTGCTCAGAAGGAGAGGCTCAAGAGGAACAAATCAAACTCGAAAACCTCATCGCGAGGTACAAGAACTTGATACCGACCATCGAGATCACGATGATCAAGACTGAAACATACACACGATGCTATACATACCGCAGAGAAGTACATGAAGTCATATGTGTACTAGAAAACGCTAAAGAACAAGCCATGGTTGCACCTGAACCTCAGTCGCTTCAACATGTCGAACAGTTAGTTCTCGAACAACAGGCTGCTGTTCAAAAGCTCGACCGTCACCGACCTTCAGTCATGTCCATGCTCCAGAGAGGCAAGGAATTAATCAAGGATGCCAATGCACCAGCTTTCGTTAGGGAAGACGTAAAGAGCCTCGAAACTGGCTGGAACACCGCATATGAAACTTCTACAGACCGTCTGCATAAGCTGCGTGACACACAAAAAGTCTGGTCTAACTTCGAATATCAGAAAGACGAGTTACTGTCAGACCTTGATAAGTACGAGAGCTATGTTGTCCACCCGGGACTTGAACTCGGAGTCACAAACATAGGTCGTGAACTCCAAGAAACGAAGATGATTAAGACTGATATCGAAAAGGCCAAGGCTGAGAGATTGCCTCAACTGCAACAGACATACACTGAATTACGTACACTTACTGCAGACAAACCTAAACCTGTCATTGAGAAAGATATAGAAACCATCGAACGGAAATTAGTTAGAGTGCATGATGAAGTTGACTCTAAAGTCGTGCATTTAGAAAAGTTCAACGAAGAATGGGTCAAAATTGAACACAAACTGGAACATGTCAGAGAATGGATCAAGAAGGAAAGTCCAATATTAATCCAACAGATCCGCTCAGAAAACATCACGCCTGAAGAAAGAGTAATCAAGTCACAGTCTTTACAGAAAATAATTGCTGAAAAGTTAGAGACTGTTCGAGGTGTTGCTGATCAAGGAACAAAACTGGCTGTAGAACATAGAGTTCAAGACGCTAACCGGCTCAAAGGTGAAGTCGCTTTACTAGAGAAAATGATGGCTGACCTACAACGCTCAACAGAACACCAAACTAAAGTAGTCGAACACGACTTGGCAACTTACCAGAAATACCAGAAGGGTGTTGCTGAAATCAAACCCTGGATTGAAGAAGCTGAGTTAAAGTTAGGTAATGTACCCAAACCTACAACTCTGCCCGAAGCACAGCAATTACAACAGCAATCTAAGGCTCTGATCACCGATTGTGAGAAACAGCTGATGAACTTGCAGATCCTTTCAAGTGTCAGTCATCAGCTGTCAGGAAAGACCAGTGCCCCTGATGAAGTGGATGCCATTCACTCCAGATGGGCCGTAGTCCACGACTTGGCTGACCAATGGAACAATAAACTAGACAAACTCGTCACTAACTGGGAGAACTTTGAACGTGAAGCCGAGAAACTCGAATCTTGGATTGAAAACGGCGAAAAGTTATTAAGCAGCCGAAATGTTTCCATCGATTCACCTCAAGTGGAAAAACTAGATAGGGAATTAAACAAACTAAAATCATTCGGAAACGAAATTTCCCAACAGCAAGCTAAAATCATTAGTTTATCACAGACATGTGACAATATCTGTCATAACATACAACCCGAAGGCGCCACCCTACTCAAGAACAAAGTGTCGGATATCAAACAACGCACAAACGATCTGGCTGAGACAGTGAGATCTAGAGTCAATGAACTTTCTGACAAGATCATCGTCAGACAAGAATTCATGACTAAACTACACAACTTTGATAACTGGATTACAGACTTTAGAAGGAAGACTGAGAGTTATGACCAGATCGGTGCCGACAAAGTAGAACCTACATTACAATCGATGCATGTTCTTTTGCAAGAACATGCTGCTAAAGCACCCGAATTCGCTGATATTTACAACGAAATCAAGAACATGACACTTGCTTCACACCCCGACGAATCACGGTCATTAAGCGAAACTTACTCTAACATTGCCGAACATTACCAGATCATTGAAAATAACATTCAACAAAACAAAGGAATCCTACAGAAATGGTCTGACCTACTCAATTGGTATGACGAATCTAAGCAACAACTGAACCATATACAGTACCAAATTGAGGGTCCAAAACTTACTCCGGAAAGCTACGAAATTCTAAGGCAAGAACTTGTGAATGTCCTTACAAAAATACCTGAATGGAAGAGTAATGTTGCCCTGTTAGATGGACCTTCAAAGGTAAAGGTGACAGACCAGAATACTGGCAGAATCATGTCACCTACTAGCATCGTGAAAGAAATTGAGATGAAGGCAGAAGCTTTACTGAACCAAGTAACGAATAAGAGAGATTTAGTACAGAAAGTCGGCGCTAGATGGGACAAGTTCAATGTTCAACACAATGCTTTGGGAGAAGTTTTACATAACGTACAATCCGTGCTCAATGAAATGGCTCAGAAACCTGTACCTTTGACTGAAGCCACCATCCAAGATATGACAGAGCAATTAGACAGATTAGATGCAGAAATGAAAGAAAAACAGTCTATTCGCAAGGAACTGAGAGAAGAAGGTCTTCATTTAATGAGAGAAGATCAACCCAACATGGGCACAATCCAAAATGCCTTATCTACTGCTGATAACAACTGGGACCAAGTCGTAAATGCCGTTCGAGATACTAAGAACAAGTACATCTTATTATCTTCTACACTTCACGAATTGAAGAACTTTACCATCGCATTTGATAGAGAAATGAGCAGAGCCGAGCAACTGTACAACGATTGCAAAGACGCACCTAACGATTATGTGCAAACTGGACAAGCTTTAGAAAAGGCAAAGAAGTCTTATGAAATTCTGAAAAGATCTAAGGGTCTATTAGACCAGATGGATGTTATCAAGCAATCTGTTCTCAAACAAGCGTCGACGTTAGGAGGATTTGATACAAGTCCACTAGAAGAAGCATTCTTATCTTCTCAAACACACTGGGAGAAAGTGAACGACGCCGTCATCAAGAGAATACAGGACTTAGAATCTCAACTGATTGTCTGGAGACAGATTGATGACACAAAGAATCAAGTTATCAGTTGGCTGAGCGAAACTGGTCAAAACTTGGCCAATGCTTGTGACAATCTAGAAATCAGATTCGGACAAAGCCACCTTACAAAATACAAGGAAGAACTACCCATATACACTGGTCTTAAGAACAGCATCAAAGCTAAATGCGAACAAATAACTAATTTGAATAAGAGCATACCAGTTGGTCAAGTTTCTTCAATTATTGATTACTTAGACAACGAGTTTTCCGCTCTTCAGTCACTTGCGGATAACTTAGAAAGCGCAGTATCTTCATTGGGAACAAAAGAAATCAAATTGAAGGATCACATCAAACGCCTTTCAGATAACGTTAGCAAAATCCGTGATGACATTATCAAGTGCGACGACATGACGGGCGATAATGCTAAGATTCTTGACCGTCTGAAGAAATGCCAGTCATGCAAAGCTGAGCTCCAGAACTTGAGTGAGGAAATTGATAATTTGTCACAGAGTGTATCCGAGATGAACGATAACTACCCAGGATTCTATGAGTCGTTAGTGCCAAAAGAGCTTAGCACTCTACAAAAGAGATTCGAAAGCGTTTTGGTACACGCCAATAAAACCGAAATCACTCTGCTTACGTTCTTGCAAAAACTGTTTACCGACAAATTAGCAATGTTTAACAGGAACTTAAAGATATTAGACGATAAAACAAGATGGTGCATGCCTGACGTCACCAGTGATAAGTATAACTTGGAAGTCAAAAGTGCTGCACTTATTGATGTCGAAAATGGTATTGCTGACTGTAAGAACAAGGTCGCAGAGTTAAAAGAAGCTCGCGATATTCTTAAAGTGGTCGCAGAGCCTGCGTGTGCGCAGGAAGCAGCTCAACAAACTGAGAAAGCACAAAAGAACTTAGAAGTTCTTAATGCTAACTACGAAGAAATCAAAAACAGGCTAAAAGAAAACATTGACGCTTGGCAAGAATATGAAGTCTTGTTAGAAAATGTTTCAGAGTGGCTAAAAGAAAAAGAGAACAAAGTGAGACAAGAAGCCGCTAACCTACTAAACCTGGACGAAATTGATGCTAAAATTGCCGAAATTGAGCACCTCGATCAGGAAATTAAAGAATATGGTGGAGAGGTTGGCAAGCTTACAGAAATCGGAGAAAAGATCTTATCACGAAATCCAGATTCACGTGTTCTCCAACATATCAATCATTTGGTCTCGAGATATCAGACCGTAGACAAGTTTATGGACAGCCATCTCAACAGACTCAAGGAGCTGAAAGACAATAAAGCTAAGTATGACAAATCTATCGGTGAGTTCAAGAACTGGCTTCAAGATGCCAACAGTAAGATCAAGGATTTGGCTGTGATGAGCAAGCATGCCAAGCCATCGGCTGCTGATCTAGCACAAGTAAAGAAACTGAACGAGAACAAAGATGTTGGTCAAAAACTCCTTAATAACGCTATTGGATCTGGTGAAGCTTTATTCAGTGGCATCACGCCTGAATGTCGTGAGCAAGTCAGAAATGAGCTCAGAGCTCTAAGAGACTACTTCGAAGATTCCGTGGATTCACTCAACAATGTGATTAAAGACATTGAAACAACCATCAACAAGAGATCGTCCTTTGACGACACTTTCAACCAAGTTCAAAAATGGATTGGTGACAAGGAAAAAGAACTTGGTGACTTCAAGCTCTGCCCCACATTGCCCGAAAAGAAGGCACAGCTACACGCTAACAAGATCTTACACCAAGAAGTTGAATTACATCAATCAATGCTCTCACAATTAACTGAAAAGATTAAGCTGATGCCAGACGAGGAAGCAGAAAAAAGTCTTTCTAAAACTATTGACAGATATAGGAATATGACTAAAGAACTTGAAAAGAGAATCTCTACAAGCGAATCTCACGTCGCCGATCATGAAAAATACGTCAACATGTTCGAAGACGTCCGCGACCGTCTTAATCACATCGTTGCTGAGAACAGCATGCTAAATTACGGATCTGTCACACAGAAAGATGACGTAGATGCCAAGATTGCTGCAATTGAAAAAGTAACCATTAAAGCTAAAGACATCCAGAATAATCTAGCTGGTCTTAAATCACAGCTGGAAACCGTTATAGAAACAACAAGCGCTAATGGACACCCAGTGCTCATCAGCGAGTTCGAACAGCTAAAAGTAACATGGGACCAATTAGCAACACAATGCAAAGAACAGGACAAGAAACTTAAAGATACCTTAAAACAATGGACCGAAAGCCAGAAGACTTTGGATGAACTCGAAGAATGGTTGAAGATCAAAGAAAACCAGGTCAGAGACCAAAGCCTTAAAAGTAATTTGGAGGCTAAGATAGCACACTTACAAAAAGTCAAAGAAATTCAGAATGAACTTGCTTCTAGAAGCGCTGATTTTGCTGCATTGACTGACACCAAACAGAATGTAGCCACTGAATCTGAGCTTACAAATAAGACATCTAAGCTGGCAACGAGATACCACACACTGAACAATCTCGTAAATGAAATCATTTCCAAGTACGAAGTATTCGTGTCAGAACATCAGACATTCGAAAATGAATACAACAGTATGGAGAACTGGCTCATGGGAATGCTCGGTGAGCTCGGAGATCTCAACGAAATTGTCGGAGACTATGCTGTCTTGCAAGAAAAGCAAAACAAAGCTAAAGAACTGTACGAGACCAGAAACAAGAAAACACCTGCCTTTGAAGAGTTCTTAAGTTTAGGCGAAAAACTGTATACGCATACCAGTCCAGATGGCAGAGAAGTGATTCGTCAAAAGATCCGTAAGATAAGGACACTGTGGGACAGTTTTGGAGACAGCTTCCAAGAAACTGTTAACAAATTAGACCAGTGTCTTCTACAGTTCTCAGACTTTAGCCTCGCTCAAGAACAACTAACCAAATGGCTTAAGGATGTAGAAAGGGCGATGCAACGACATACTGAGCTCAAGGCTTCTCTTGAGGAGAAGAAGGCTCAGTTGCAGAACCATAAGATTATGCACCAAGAGATTATGACTCATCAACAATTAGTCGAATCTGTTTGTGATAAAGCCCAACAGCTAGTCGACCAGACTCATGACGCTTCCTTGAATGTGTATCTACAATCTATTAAGCAGTTGTTCCAAAATATAGTAACAAAGTCTCAAAATCTCCAAGACAATTTAGAGGACTGTGTGAAGAGACACGAAGATCTCGTACGTCTTATTCAACAGTACAAAGAATGGCTCGGTTCACAGTCTGAGAAACTTCTCGATATTGAAAATGCAACCGGTGAGAAACCTGAAATTATCAGGAAGTTACAATCAGCCATCGCATTGAAGGACATTGAAAAAATTGGTTCTACTAAGTTAGATGAAATAAGAGCAGTTTTCGTGAATGTGAGCAAGAGCACTTCGGAAGCCGGTAATACAGCTATCAAAGCTGAAATCGACAACCTGCACGACCAACTGCGTAATGCTGTTGAAAACATTGTTACCTCAGAACAAAAACTCAAGCATACATTAGAGATTTGGAACAAATTCGATTCTTCAATAGAATCTATTACTGAATGGCTGAAAGATATGGAATCAAAATGCCGTGACCAAAGCCTTTGCTCTACGCTCAAAGACAAAGAAGCTCAGTTGCAGCGGTATGTTGATCTGCGTAATAACATCAACGCTAAAGAAAAGGAAATTGATGCTTTCGTCGATGAATCTCACAGCCTTATCCAACTTAGTGGTACAGAACGACTTAAGCCTCTGGTTACTCAAGTAAGCAGCCGTTATCAACAGCTGCATCTAATTTCCAAAGAAATTGTCAACCATTGGTCAGAGCTTGTCGCTGATCACAGGAAATATGTTCAGCTTCGCAGTGAGTTTGATGCCTGGTTGAAACCATTAGAAGAACAACTTTCACAGATGGTAACTAAAGAAGACAAACTGAGCATCGAAAGCAAGGGCAACAAACTCCAAGTGTTTTTAATGGAGAGAGAGAATGGTGAACACAAGATTGGAATACTGACCACTGCTGGTGATAAAGTATTACCGGAAACAGCTGCAAATGGCAGAGAGAACATCCGCGGCGAAATAAGGGCTCTCAGAGAGAGATGGGACAAACTAAACGATGCAATCCTTCAACAACAGAAAGAATTTGAGTCTCAGACCTTACAATGGTCAAGCTACCAAGATGTTCTGCAACAGACGTTGTCTTGGTTAGACGAAAAAGAGAAAATAGTTGACAGTGAAGAGAAAGCCGTATTGAACTCGGCTCAGGAGATCAAGTCAAAATTACTGAAGAATAAGACACTGTTACAAGAAATAAACTCACACAAGAGAGTCATAGAAACAGTTACTGAAAAAGCCAAGAGTGTGTCTGCTACTCTTCACTCAGGAAAGGGAGAAAGCGATGAAATGACCGCCATCATCAAATCAGTGTGGGACAGATACAATGCTTTGACAAACAGGCTGACAGGAATCATTGACAAACATGAAAGCACGTTTGATATTTACCAACAATTCGCCGATCAGCAAAAGTCTCTGCAAGATTACCAGAAGCATCTTTGGGATCGTTTACACCTGTTGTCAGATTTTAGCGGTAACAAAGCAGCTTTACAAAGTAAATTGGCTAAGATACAAGAACTATTAGATGCGATCCCAACTGGAAACAACAAATTGAAAATGCTATCTGACTTAATAGAAAAGAATAATACAAGACTTTCACCCAGAGGCAGAGAAGGTATGTCTCGAGAGTTGAGTCTTCTCCGAGCCGATTTGGAGAAGTTTACTGCGACTGTTCATGATGTCAAACGTGGCATTGAAGATAAGATTCAGCAATGGATCGAGTTTGATAGTGCCAACGATCGTCTCCAACATTGGTTGACTGACACCGAGATGAGTTTGAAGACTTATACACCCAAGGCAACACTGGAAGAGAAGGTGGATCAACTGAACAAATATCAGGTAAGAATTTTTGTTTATTGACTTGTTTTACTCAACTTTACTTAACAATGTTAATTTAAATGATGAATTTTGAAACAGGATTTATGTAAAGCGATTGATAATCACGACAATGATTTGAGCGCAGTCATTACTTTGGGCGAAGCCTTGGACCAAGTAAGAGTTGATGAAAGACAACATCTTTTGTCGTCAGCACCGTAGGAAATAGCCTAATTTTCAGTAGAAACCTAATTTCACGAACGTAATATTTATAGAAAGCTAACAACAAAATTATATTTTAAATACTTACATACTCGTATGTTGTGTATGATTCAAATACTTCAAGTTTTGACTATTTAATTTATATTTTATACTAATATAGAAGCATTGGTGATTGGTACTTCTAATGCTGACAAAAGTTTATTTAAAAAACGTCTAACTATCTCGATGATGGTACTAATGGTAGTTGTTGTAGTTCAGTTTAAACGTAATCTTGCTTTAATATTTTTATATCTAACTAACTGAGGTTCATTTTCAGGCTATCTTGGCTAACCTGAAGAAGACTGAGAACGACGTCGACAAACTAACTGATGAGTTCAGTGATCTCATCGAGAACTGTAACGATACCAGGATCACAATGAACTTACAGCAGATGACGTCACGATTCCAATCGGTACAATCAACTGCGAAGGAGCTTGTTAAGAAATGTGAACAAGCCGTCAATGATCACAACGCCTACCAAGAGAAGTATAACCAGTGCACTGATTGGTTGAAGGCAGCGCAACATAAGTTTGATGAATGCAAAGAAAACTTGTCTAATACTCCTGAAGGCATTAGCGCTAAACGAGAAAGCCTCAATGACTTGCTTAGTCAAAGACGCAATGCTACACTTCTTGTTAATAACACCTTTGAATTGGGAGAAAAACTGTATCCTTCCACATCACCCGAAGGCAAGGAAATTGTTGAACAACAGCTCCATGAAATCCAACAAGCTATCGACAACCTGTACGACAATATCATTAAAGCTGAGAGAGATCTTGATTCAGAACTTAACAAATGGTCGTCGTTTGAAGACAACCTTAAGACCGTACAATCGTGGTTGACATCAGCTGAGAAGACTCTTCCTAAGGAGATTGAATTAAAGGCTACTTTGGATGAGAAGCGCAATCAACTAAATGTCTACAGAACTTTCTTACAAGACGCTATCACTCACCAACAAGACATTGCCGATTTAGAATCTCGTGCTCAAACTCTACCTGATGTTAGCAAAGATATAGCTAAGGAAATCAACCAACTCAAGCAAAGGCATGAAACTATTTTGGCTAGAGCGAAATCATTCGTCGAGCAATACGAAGCAATTGTTAACAACCACCAACAATATACCAAGGCTGTTAAGGAGTTGGAAGAATGGGTTGAAGCCACACACAACACCGCCCAACTCTGGGGCGATGTCAACTTAGAACGAGTAGCTCTAAGCAGTAACTGTGAAAAACTCAAGTCTCTACAACTCAACTTATCCGAAGAAAAGAATCGTATCGACAAAATACGTTCTTTAGGTGAAAAGGTTCTACCAGGAACCATAAGCAGTGGACAAGCAAATATCAGAAACCAGATTGATGCTTCGCACCAAGAATGGGAAGGCCTCGTTTCGTTCATCAATAAGACAATCGAAGCAATGGAGAACAAGATACAACAATGGAATGAATACGAAAATATGAAAGATCAATGCTTGGCATGGATCAGAAATACTGACAACCAAATCCATGCTGTGGACTTGAAAGCAACTTTGCCTGAGAAACAAGAACAGTTCAAGAAATTCCAGGAATTGCAAGGTGAAGTTCGTGCTAAAGAACTCGAAATTGATAATATTACTGAGAAAGCTCAACACTTGCACACAGGTGTTTTCGGACCACGTGCATCGCAGATCTCAGATCTATCCGTAAAGTATCAAACTCTTTCACAAAAGGTAAAAGATTTGACCAACAGGTGGCAGCAGTACGTCAAAACTCATCAAGAATTCGCTAGCAATGTCACTGAATGCTCGCAATGGATCGAAGAGCTGAGAGACAAACTGGACTTCTGTGCTGACCTGAGCTCTTGCTCACAAGATGACCTAGAAACCAAATTAGTACTAATCCAGAACTTGTTACTTACAAAGGATGAAGGTTTCACTAAGGTACAGTCACTTGTTGAGTTGGCCCAAAATGTTATGGCTAATACTGCGCCAGCGGGTCACGAAGCTATCAACAACTCGTTAGTTGCCTTACAAGAACAATGGTCGGCATTACTGTCCAGAATGATTGAAACAAAGAATATGCTGGATGACTCAGTCACCAAATGGGCTGGGTTCCTGGAACAGATTCAACTCATTGAGAAGAGCAACAGTTACCTTGAGAACATGTTAGCTGAACTAACACCGTACGAGGCCTCTATGACAGACAAGAGGGCACAGCTTGAAAAACTTAAGGAAGTAGAAGAGAAAGCCCGTTGTGATCGTTTAGATGTAGATACACTGAAAGCTAAAGCAGCTGAAATGCTCGCAAGTGGGCAACAAAATCAAGCCGCCTCTAAAGCACAAGAAACATTGAGCAAATTCGACAATCTATACGACAAGATTAAGAAATTACTTGCCGACCGCGAGGAACAATACAAAGATCACAGACTATACAAAGAAGCTCACGATGAGCTCATTCAGTGGCTGGGCAGAGCTCGTGAAAAAGTGCCTTCCCTGAAATCCAAACCGTTAAGCGATAAACTGGCGATTGAAAATTCAGTAGCGCCTCTTGATGCCCTGATCAACAAACAGGCTCAAGGAGAACTATTATTAGAACATCTGCAACACACCGGTGAAGTTGTGCTAGCCAGTACATCGCCTGATGGCCAGACAGTCATCAAAAATGAAATGAAGGCATTAAAAGAAAGCTTCGACGATCTCTTCAATGAAATCAAACAACAGAAGAGTCAGCTAGAAGATACCGTCAGCCAATGGCGAGAGTACAAAGATGAGTACGAGAGATTATCTGACTGGTTGCAACAAAAGGAGATCCTTATCAAGAATCAAAAACTAGCTCTACTAGGAACTGCTAAGGAAAAGGGTGCTCAAGTTAATGAAGTAAAGGAAATAGTTGACCAGCTGAATAAGGGCAAAGCTGACTTTGAGAAATTTAATGCTTCCGCTTCTGGTCTTCTGGCTTCACACTTGGACACCTATGTTAACAATCAGTTACGTCACCTGAACTCCAGGTACCAAGTATTAGTCAACATGGCTAATGATGTTCTTAAGAAAGTTGAGACAAATTACGAACAACATCAGACCTATGATGACAATTACGCAAAGACTAAGAAATGGATCGATGACGCTTGGGAGATAACTCGCAGTGGCAGTGATACTGGCAGCAATAGCAGTAAGGAAGCCTTACAGAAGCGTCTAGAACAGATCGAGGACTTGCTAAAACGCCGCGAAGAAGGCCAGAACCTGGTCCATGCAACCGTCAACAGTGGAGAAAAAGTCCTCAGAAACACAAGGTCTGATGGAAAAGACAAGATCAATACCGAACTCAAAGAACTGCAGAACGAATGGGACCGTCTTGTAAAGAAGATGAGTACCGCCAAGGTTCATCTGGAAACAGCATTACTCCAATGGGCCGACTACAGCTCAAGCTATTCACAACTGCAACAATGGATATCCGACAGGGAAGCAAAACTCCAAGAAGTGTGTGAACAAAAGGTCGCCAAGTCTAAGAAGGGCCAAGACCGCCTCGCTGGTCTCACGGCTGGTCTTAGCTTAGGCGAAAGGAAAGCCACACTCCGTCAAACAAACAATATTGTGCAAGATATCGTTTCGTTTGAACCCATGATTCAGTCTGTAACTTCTAAGGCTTCAGAACTTATGCAACAGGCTCCGGCGTCTGAGATCACCAGTAAATACGAGACTCTTTCAAAACAAGCTAAAGACTTGTATGAGAAACAGAGAGAAACGGTAGAACAACACCAAGCGTTTATTGATGCTGGCTCAGACTTCGTCCAATGGATTAGAGCTGCTAAAGAGAGATTAGGAAAGTGCTCTGATGCAACTGGGGACAAGGAATCTTTGAGTAGTAAGATATCTCAACTCAAAGTGTTGGAAAGCGAACTGCCTGAGGGTCAAGCTAAGCTACAGAAAGCGCTGGAACAAGGCGAGATATCCTGCGGCTCAGCTGACATCGAAGATAGAGAGGATATCGAGGAAGAAGTAGCTCTTATGCAAGAAGAATACGATACCTATGTGTAAGTTCAATTTTCATATATAACCTGATTTGATTGATTTCTAAGGATCACTTTGAAGTTTATTTTTTCAAGTTTGAAGTGTTTTTGTTTCTCTACCTCCATAGAAGATTCGGTTAAATTATCCGACAGATAATTTCATCCGATTTGTGAGACATTGTTGAGTTTCGCATTTATTTGGGGGATAATGCATATCCGAAGGTTTTGGCATAACAGGCCCATATATTCCGATTTCAATCATTACACGAAGCTTTTCCCCATTTTTATCTTTAGGACTTCTCCTAATCTTTATTTTCATTCAACAGTGAACAGCTGAACAACACCAAGGCTCTGATCGAGGGAGGTATCGTAAAGTGGACAGAATACGAAGAGCAGTACAAGGAAGCCTTAGACTGGTTGTCAAAGACTGAGAAATTAGTGCAATCCTTCAACAAACTGCAGAATAACTTGGAACAGAAGAAGGTTGTTCTTGAGGAGTTCCAGGTAAAAATTGAATTATTTCTGTTATTTACATGAACGTATTTAGAAACTAGCGATTTTTGCAAGCGTCTAAGAAAATTGAGACCAGAGGGGTAGTTGCGGAACTTTTTATAGGTAGGAATTGGTTTAATATTCATAGTTAAACAACATTCATTGCGTTATTTACGTTGCTGAGCCGACAATTTATTCGAACAAATGACGCAATGGTTTAGAAATAATCTTCAATCTCATTCAGATTCTGATAAATTGTGCGTTTCGCAATTAGGGAGCAGTTCACATTTTGTAAGCCCAAAATGTCGTCAAAAACACACGAACATGCCTGATATAAAAGTAAAACAGACACTTTAAGCATAAGATTACCTTTTGTATTTCCAAATATGTTACCGCATCCTAAACCTAGGTATTTCTTCCAGGGACACCTCCAAATGCTATTCGACTGGCAAGCGGAGCTGGACAAGCTGAACGTACGCGCGCAGACCCTGCTGGAGACCTGCGCAGACACCAGGATATCCAACGGCATCACACAGCTGACCACCAAGTATAACGCGCTGCTGTCACTGGCTAAGGAGGTTATGAAGAGGCTGGAACTCCATTACCAGGTAAGATGTGATTCTTAATTACAACGATAGTAACAAAATTGAAAAATTTCTATTGTACAGTTAAACGTACGTCGATGGAGACGTTTGACTTTGTCAATGCTTTATTTCGTAGTAGTAAGGGCTGTTTTCATAATTCAAGTTTATTTACTGACGTGCCGTACAAAACATTTCATGACAGAAGGAGTATTATGAAAATGTTACTGAACATTAGCTTTCTTTCATTTAGGACGTGTTATGGAGTGTTAGTGTAGA
Source organism: Aporophyla nigra (assembly GCA_947507805.1). Taxonomy (NCBI): domain Eukaryota; kingdom Metazoa; phylum Arthropoda; class Insecta; order Lepidoptera; family Noctuidae; genus Aporophyla; species Aporophyla nigra. Next base: position 23,228,225 of record OX382301.1, read on the forward strand.
AAGGTTAATATTTTTGGCAGACCATCTTAGTGGCTATAATTGAAATAATTGAATTGAGTTTACAAAACTTTGTATAAGGTGAATTGAAAACGGGAATCGTTTTCTTATGAAATAATTTGGAAAATAATAAACCGAGACAAAACAGCCGATAATAAAAATAATAAAAAATCAATAAAAAAAATATTGGTATGTAATTTTTAACGATTTAGTGACAGAATATGACTTTTCTAATAAATAATAAATTTTTCAGGAACATCAACAACACAACGCTCTGTACGGCGAATGCCAAGACTGGCTGGACAGGACCCGAGAGAAGCTCAACCAATGTGCTGAGATACCCAACAACCTGGCAGAAGTGAATAGCAAACTGAACACTGTGAAACTGCTGCGTCAATCGTTGGAGCAAGGCCAGAACAAACTAAGGTATGTTTACTGGTACTGGTATGGTATTTTGTCACAGGCAAGGTACCAGAATTAATTTGTAAAGGCCCAGAACACAGGCTGCAAATAATTTTATAGCCTGTATCTTTACACAGTATAAAACAAAGGTGCATTTCGTATCTGTACGCTTAGATCTTTTAAACTTCACAACGGATTTTGATTCGGTTTTCATTGAGTGATTCAAGAGATTCATTTCAATTCAATACGCAATCCAAGCCGCTGGCAAAAGCTAGTACTGTATACTTCATAGACCTTAAGTCGGCAACTTTACTTATAGTAACAATCATATTTTTTTTAATATTTGTATTGAACCTGTGGTCAGAAAACCCAGTGTTCGGTTTGATCTAGGACCGTTTTCAAAGTGATGCATGTTTTCCATCTTTATGTTTAGCTTTACCATTCGTATTATTAATACTTAAACGAATTTTCTTCATGTCTAGGTATCTTCTAGAACTGAAAGAGAAGGTAATCATGAACACGGAACAGACGGGAGCTGCCAAGATACAGGAGGACACTGATAACTTGAAGCAAGAGTTTGATAAGCTGATAGCTGACCTGCAAGATGTCAGGAATAAACTGACCAGCAGAGCGTCACAGTTTGACGATATTTCCAAGGTGAGGCAAAAATGGTTCATTGATAGAGAACATTAAAAAATCAAAATATTATCAGTGCCTAATGTTGCCTATTTGCTATGTTAGGTTAACACCTATCAAAAATAATCAATGACTAGTTTCAAAAGTAAACGCTGATTTTGTCCTGCTTTTTAACCTGATGTGCGTAGCTGTAAACCAATCAGAACAGCTTATACTAGGGTCGACAGTCAAAATATTTTACTGTCCTACTAATATTACAAATGTGACAGTTACAAACTTTCACCTTTAATAGTGTTTAGATGTTTGTTACTCCATCCCAAAAAACGGTTGAACGAATTTGGCTGAAATTTGGCACCTGGATTAAATTAGCACAGAACAAAGTTTCTCTTTAGACATGGTTTAAACCAACTAGCCATTTTTTTTGCAATAAGAACAAGAAAAAAATAGTGATCAGTTTTTTAAACAGAACTGTATTTCGATATGATTCGTTAAAAAACTAACCAAATAGTCCGGCACTAAGTAGTCCGTTTCGTATAAAGAACTTTACTTCAGTCAAAATTAAGTTTAAAATATAAAAACTAGCTTGAAGGTTTGTTTAGATAACTCGTTTTGTAAAGACGAATTGGGTTTGTTTTATTGTAAGCATCAAAATTCTCACAAATTAAATATTTTGTAGATCCACAAGCTCCTAGTAGAATGGCTGGACGACATTGACCAGAAGATCCAATCGGACGACTCTCTCCTGCAAGACTTATCAGAGAAGAAAGCCAAGCTGGAGAAGTTCAAGACATTCAACCGAGACATTGACTCTCACAACGATTTGGTCAAGAGACTGAATGAGAAGCTGAAAGAGGATGCCTCTCTTAAGTCTAAGGGTATTGAGGATACCTTGAAAAGGTATGATGGGATCAGGAAGACTGTAAATGAGATGATTGCGGTGAGTGTTCTATGAAATTTTGGTAGTATGTAGGTGATACAGACATTCTGAATAATTTTAAGACAAGATAGTTTGTAATAAATTTTGGTGATGATGCTGTTGTGCACCAACTCAGCTGATGACGGTATCACGGCACATCTGATAGTGATCTAATAGTAGAACATTATTTTCAGCATTATTTATAAATTAGCCCCAGAAATGTAGATAATGTTTCTACTTTAAAAGAAGGATGAATAATTTTGATTCATATGTCGAAAAAAAAAATTGCCAATTTTTTATTAAAGTGAAATATAGGTATGTACCTATTAATGTTTCTAACTTCTAATAATTTAAACAACCATATTCTCAACAGAAATTGGAAGATTACGTGAACTCCCACATTCAATACAAAGAATCCTATGACAACTTCTACGATTGGATAAGAAACTGCAAGATCGAGATCCAACAATGCTCCGACTCCCACGGAGAAAAGGATTCCGTACAAAAGAAACTACAAAAGGTCAACAAAATCATCGAATCTTTACCTAAAGGCGAGGCATTACTCAAAAAGGCAATAAGCCTTAGTAACGCAGTGCTAGACACTACAGGCAACGAAGGCAAAGATAACATCAACCAGGAGATTAAACAGCTGAAGATCGAATGGGAGAATCTCCAACAGATTTGTAAGGATACGAAGAAATTGCTGGAGAAGTGTTTGTCGGCCTGGTCGGACTACCTGGAGACTTCGGAGAAGATGAGCAAATGGGTGAAAGAGTTTGATAACAAACTGAAGACTGTGCAGAAGGTAGACAAGATCACTCCTGAGCATCTTGATAAATGTCGCGTGAGTATTTGATTTACTTATTTATTAAAGTTTCAAGAGGTAACGTATTACCCAGTACTGGGTTGTGAAGGTCAGATAAGCATTCGCTCCAAGTAAAATAAATCCCAAATAATATATAAATATATTGGTACCTAGTTAGCTGCGACGTACACACTGCACAGGATTCTAAACCCCATAAATGAAAAAAATAATTACGCAGGGTTCAGAATCATGCACTGAACCGGCATCAAGTTGTGCGTCAATGTCCCTGCATTAACATTTACGCCCGGATACTCTCTTTAATACCTACAACATTTTCATAAAACAATACAAGTGGATTTTCAAAAGTATTGTTACTATAATAAACATATGTAAGCTTTACTAACCCCTTTGTTATTTGACAGGAACTCCTATCCGAAGCATTAGGACACAAACACGTACTAGAAGAGCTGAACGACAGATGTGAAAACCTGATGGAACAGAGTGCTTGCGCCTGGGTCCGCGACAAGACAGTCAACCTGCAAACTGAATACACCACCTTGCTCACCAAGATTCAAGGACTAGTTTCCAATGGTGAGAAGAACTTGTCTGATCATACTGAGTTTATCAAAGCAAAGGAAGATCTCCAACAATGGTTGGAAACGGCGCATGGCACCGTTCAAGATTCCATTGGAGTTGGTGACATTGAAACAACTAAAGATAAACTAGAGACAGTCAAACTGGTGAGCAACAGAATGACTGAAGGTCATCACTTACTAGTGGTCTTACAAGAAGCTTTCAAGAAAGCCCTTAACAACACCCCACCTGAAGAACAAGATGGTCTCCGAAACGACGTCAAGATCTTACAGGAAAGCTGGGACCAACTGAAGATAGACCTTAACTCTATCACAGCACAGCTGAAAGCAGCTATTGGCAAATGGGAGGACTTTGAAGAATCTAAGAAGAAGATGGACCAATGGATCAAGGATACTGAACAAAACTTGGACAAGGTACCTCCTACCGGTGGAGAATTAGGAGAAATGAAGACTCTGCTAGAGAAATACAAACATATTGAAGATGAAATTGATAACAAAAAACCGGAATTGGACAGGCTTAAGAGCGAAGCTGCTGAATTAAGTTCCTGGGCAAAGAAACCAGCGATCAAAGAATCTGTAACAGAAATCGAAAAGAAATGCAAAGCATTACGCGCTAAATGCGCCGCTAAGAAAGCTGAGCTCGAGTCTGAGATCAAAGATTATAATAACTATCATCAATCTCTACAAGACACTGAGAAATGGCTGCTTCAAATATCCTTCCAATTAATGGCACACAACTCCTTGTACATCGCTAATAGGGAACAGACTGAAGAACAGCTAGCACAACATGCCGTCTTACTCGACGATATACAGAAATACAGGTCAACATTAGACGAATTAGAAGGCAAAGGGCAAGCACAAATCGAACGGTATGAAAAAACAACGCCATCTATTCGCGAAACTGTAGGAAAACAGTTGAAGAATGTCAATGACAGTCACAAGAGTCTGTTAGCTACTGCATTGCAGATTGAAAGGCGTTTGAGAGAAGGTTTGGCCAAGTTTAAGGAGTATGAAGATACATTGGAGAGTATATTGAACAACTTGGATGAAATGGAACCGGCGATTACTGAGCTTGATATCGAGGTTGATGGACTGTCGCATGGACGGGAATTGCTGGATAAGGCTAGGGTGAGTTTATTTGAATTTTTATATTATTTGAGTGAACCTGAAACTGGATAAATGAGGCTATCGTTTAATTGTTTCTTCAAGGATATAAACAAAGATTAAATTAAATTCGCATACTTAAACAATTGATAAAAACATTATAATGCAAATAGGAATCATAATATTGTGTATCGATTAGCGAAGCTGTGGCACAGTGAGTAATGATAAAACGATTAAACAGGTGTTTAAAGCAAAGTGTTGCCTAGAAACGCTGCCATCTTCATTTACATAGTATTAAATTATAATAGATTGGCGATTGTTCAATATTGTTATTATCGTAACTGTGACTTAACTTGGAAAATATTCTCAAACGAAATATCATATTGAAACAGCTGTAAATATCTTTTGAAAATGTCTTTGTGCTTCTCAACATCAGAGATAGCTAAGGTAATAGTAAAGTCAATCCTAAATGTCAGAAACCTGATTCTCCTTGACATGTTGAATCATAATCAGCAAATAACGTTCCCACTACTAGGAGACAAGCTTTAAAATCAAATTAAATGAAAATATTTTGTTTACACGTACCGGTTTGGTACCGTGTGGTACCGGATGTAAAGAATAACACCACCACATTTCTTCCCGTGGGTGTCGTAAAAGGCGACTAAGGGACTTACTAGAGGATGGACAGCAGCGTTCTCTATGCATTTTACCACCATACTGCGGTCGCCAACCCTCCTGCCAAGCGTGGCGATTATGGCAAAGCCCCCCAAATTGGGGGAGGCCTAAGTCCAGCAGTGGACGTCTTATGGCTGAAATGATGATGATGATGATTTTGTTTCACATAAATCTACACGGGCACTTATGACACGTCAGAATAACGTTCTCACATTCACAAAATGTAAAAGAATCTAATATTATAAAATAAAAATTAAGTAAAAACCTTTCTGTGACAGAAAATGAGCTTTAATCTACCACGCGGACCCAAAGCGGGTTTACAAGCTACATATCTTTGAAGTTTTGGTTCTAAGACATACCAGTTTCCTCATGACATGACGTTAACTATCATTTTCCTCCAGGGTCTCCACAACCGCCTCCAGACAGAGAAGAGCCGGCTGTCGGCCGCAGTGGCGGCATGCTCAGCGGCTGCAGCGTCGGTGTCGCGGCCGTCGTCGCCGGCCGACACGGCGCCGCTGCCCATCCCGCCGCGGGAGCTGCACGTGAGGGCGCGGCTGGAGGACCTCATCGACCAGGTACTCAAGGCTTCTACTAATATACTCGCTTCCGAAGTTTTGACGTCGTTTTGATGTGGATTAATTAAGACTTTTGTGTCTTGACTGTGTGGAGAATTGTGTTGCATTGGATATATGTTTAGGTAATTTATAGGAGAATTATGGCCTTAATAAAAATAAATACTTGTTGATTTAACTGAATATCGCCTTATTTAAAGATTAAGTGTAAGTTAGGGTTAGGTATTTGATAATGGCAGATGTCCGTCCTAAAATTTTTAATTTTTAATGTCTTGATTAGTATTTAAAGATGACTTAATCAGTTAAAATTAGGGAAGGTCTTAAAAAGAGTTTCAGTTACGAAATATCAAAGTGTTCAAAAAAACTAGTCTAAGCTTATTCAAGTTTAAATATACCTTGAAGTCAATTACTTAAGCTTGTTTTAAGATTAGGTAGAGACAATGACCTAGTAGGTAAGGCCTTAAAACATCTATTTTTATAGAGAAGCAGGCGATCTAAATTATATCGCTAGATTAAATAAATTAAATTAAAAATAAGGAACTCTACCAATGCAACACAGTTCTTGTAGCTTTTAAAAACTGAATGATCTGCATATAATTTATATTAATAAATCTATGCTTATAAGTTCGCCAGGTCGACAAAACGAACAGAACCAACGTTTTCGATGTAAGATAAGATCTCTTTTTAATAATAATAAATAATAATTAAAAATAGTTAACATTGTTGTAGATAGACCGTAGTTAGAACAATAATATTGTAAAGGCTTTATCGTTGGCAATGTAACTTTTGTGCACCTGGTTTTGTCTGAATGGAGATTATTATGGAATTATTAACAGAAAAATGGTTAACGGGGTTCCGCTAAGGTAGCCCATGAAATTCAAAGTTTCTTACTGTTTTGAAATTTGCAGGACAATGTCAGACTGTATGTTGATTAAATTAAGATTAGTGATAGTAACAAGTGTATGTATGAATTTACAGCACTTTATAAACTTAAGGGTTTTATTGTATAATACAAACCTCTAAGTTCATTTAATCGCATTGAATTACTATTTCATGGAAAAGTCGTTCAATAAGTTTGTACGATTTTTTCATTGTTCAATGATATCAATTATTATAATTCTATGAATACGTACGTAGTTGTTATTCTTGCTAATAATATTTTGTTCAACATACCGCCTGATACCTGCAAACATAGAGAAACACGTTAGAAAATTTGATTTTCGCGGGCTACCATAGCTGTAAAGAACTTTTCGAGTTAGTGTAACATGGATTGGAAAACTTAAAATATAATTTTAAATATCTTACCATATTAGAGTTTTTGGTTACTCTTTTCATGAATTTGGTCGTTTTTTGCGTGGAAAAGTTTAAGGCCCGTGACGTGGAAAGGGAGCGATGCGACTCTAGTAGAACAATTTCAGTTGAAGTTTTTAGCAATTGACAAGTCGCATCGTGCCCTCTGCGGGAGCCTTTATCAAATGGCGTAGATACTGTCTCATTCAATTTTGTCTAATTTAAAGAGGACAAAAATGTGCATTAACAAAATTTAAACAGCTGAAATTATTTATCAACATCATAATTTGTGGAGCAATGTTTCAGTATGTGCACGTCAACAAATTGCTAAAGAACAAAAAGTAGGCGCTTGAAAAAATACCAACAGACTTATTCCCAACACGTGTTACACTAAATCGATCCTTTTGGCTCATACAAAATTATTTATAATCTGTCTTCATACTAATAATCTTGAGTCAGACAGTTAGAGGCAAGCACTGTTCGTATAAAGTACAACGGGCACGTATAACATGATTCACTGAATACTTTACAACTTCAAGATCACTTTAATATCACCTCTACAATGTTGGATTGAATGCTTCTGCTACATGTCACGTTTGTACTGAGAAATGACAGAGAAAATGTATCGATAGCCTGTAGTTTAGATAACTTGGGTGTTGTAGGAAACATTTTGGTGTCATCTAAAGTTCCCTTGTCACTACGACCTATACTGTGGATCGATCTGACATTATTCACGAACTTATTTTTTTTTTGTTGTAATTTGTCCATTTATTTGTCAGAATATTGAAACAGAGATGTTACATATATGGTAGGTAGAGACAGCTTCAAGATGTATACGTTGATAAAATTCATTCGATTCTCCACAATTTGAGTTCCTACTGTTTCAATGTGTAGCTACAATTAGGAACCCAATGTGAAATATCTATGTTTATTGATACATTATTATGGAACAAAGTTTCTAGATAATTCAGCAAAATCTGTTTGGTCCATTCATCTTTTGGAAGCTACCTAATGGAAAAGCGATTCTCTGGCCCGTTTTTATATAACGATGTTTAAGCATGAGCGATTTGATTCAAAACAAGATTCCATTACCTACAGACTAGTATGTCATCGTTTAGATTTAAATGTAAAATCAGACCTGATTGGAGGCTTACAATAAAGTCCTGTCTTTAACTTTAATTGCCAGATCATAGCCGTCATCATTGTAGAAACTGCTGATTAGTTTTGATGACTGTTGATCTTGATAAAGCTGTGGCCTTTGAGCTAGTTGCTTTACCTCCTTACTTGATCGTATTAACGCTAATGTTTACATACGTAAATTTTTACGTAATATTAGTGTTTCTAATTATAGTGACCAGACGGCGCTTATTCGGTTCCAGTAAAAACTGAACTTTAACTTAATACGATCGAATACCTACCTAAGTACATTGTAGTAAAGTACATTTGAACCTTAATTACAATAGGCAGGAAAAGTTAACCAAGTACTGAAATTTAGAAATGAAATATTATATCTCACTTTAGAAAAACCACTTCAGTTTCACAGATATGCAGTTTCTTCGAATATTTTCTCTGTCTACCCAATAATCAATTAATCTGTTTCTTCATACTAACCCGCACTGTTTTGATGTCTGTGTGTGATGCATGGTTTGTTTATAGAAGCAAGTGAGCGAAGTAGGGAGCGCGCCACGCATTGACTTAATTCTAAGGACGCTTGAAGCACCAGAATTCAGTCAAAAGCTTTCGACTTTCGAATCAAAGGTAAGGATGCTTTTTTGTGAAATTATTAACAAAGAAGAGTGAAATGCTCTAGGAATTTGCTTGAATCCTTTTATTGATTTAGTTCAGCTGTTTTTCTATGAAACGTTTTAGTTGAAGAAGAAATTTATTTCCTCTGAATGGAGTATATGCATTCAGCCATTTTTTACGGTATCGAGATGTGCCTTATTTTTAAGATGTTCTATAACAGCTACTTAGTCCAAATTACTAAGTTATAATACCAGAGAGAAGAGCTCTACAAATCCCCACTGCGACCAGGATCTCATAGTGTTATTGTTGTTATAATTTCAGTCGTAGTTTTAGAAGACTCATTCACAAAAAATCTCTGAACTACATTCCCACAAGCTTGTCCGCAGCAAGTTTAATATTCACTAGATCAATGTTTTATATTATATATTACCACCAGCATGATCATCACTTTTACACAAAACCATCTAACACATAGTTAACCTTCAGGTACAAAGTCACTTGGAGGAATTAGGAGACGCGGTCCATGGCATGGAAGAGGCCATGAAACAAGTCCTAGAGATCCAGGAATGGATCGCGGTACATACTGCGTTAGCTCGCGATTGGCTCGCCAACCCATCCAAGTTGAGGCCTGAGGCTGCTAAGCAAGATATGGCAGCAATGAATGATGCATTGGCTTCCCTTAGTGAGAAGAGGAACAGGCTGCTTACTGAGATTCCTACAGAAGGTTAGTGCAATAATTTTGGTTAATTTATATCATGCAATTAAAAGGCCGCATAAGACATTTTTCAAAATTCGCTGATTTAAATGAGTTTCCAGATGTGATTTTACAATCAAAATACTATAAAGTTTTAATGCACATCATAAAATATAATTTCAAGTATGATGAAATGAATGTGCTACTTTTTTATAACCTTTTAATAATTATTTTTTTTTTTTTCTAAATAAGACTCGTTATTTTCATCTGTTACCTAACTATCACTGAAAATACATATACAATATTTATGGTCTGTAATGTTTTTATTACCCTTACACAAAACTTCTTGCAATGCAAGCATGATGAATTAGAACTGTAATCACTTACCATAATCTCTTCTTGTTCAGGACTCGAAGATGAAATCAATCTAGAAGAAGAGCTGGACAACCTAGAACAGGCCATTCTCAAGGCAATTGAAAGAGAGAAGGGCAACCAAGCAATTATCGATGCATTCCGCAACAAATGCCAGGAAATCCACGACTTCTTCGATTCCACACTCAAAAAGATGTGCTTGGCTGACAAGGGATCTGGGCTCCCATGTCCTCAGAAGCTCAGCGCTCTAAGGGAACTGTCTTCTGAGTTCGGACAGGCTGGCAAAGACAAGGTTGATAGCATCAAGTCTGTTGGCTCCCAAGTCATCAACATCGTCAGCAATTTGGAATCGCAGCAGGTCGAAGAACAAGTAAGTTGTCCATTTATGCAAAGATAAACAAATAACAAAACGTGACCGTGTCAAATATGAGTAAGTAGTAGTAGTGACCTCACCGTGAAATAACTCATTAAACTATTGTTGAACCGGAAACTATAGTGTTTTACCTACAAACCTCGTGCACTTGTAATCATGTTTTTTTTTGTGGCTTGGCAAATGACTAATTTGAAACTTTTTTCATAGATGAAATCGGTGGAACGACGATACAATGACATCGCTAAACGTATCCAACGCAAGCTACAAATGCTTGAGATCACCTACAAAGCAATCGATGGCACCAAGAGTGAAGTCAACGCCCAGAACGAATGGATGCAGAAGGAAATTGACAACATCCTGCACCCTGAACCTCTTGGTTATGAGAGCAAGTCAGTTAAAGAAAGACAAAAGAAGGTAGCCAATCTTCTTAAAGAAACTGACGGTAAGAAGACAGTCATTGACTCTTTGGAGAAGAAGGTAAGTAACATCCAATCGGAACTTGAACCTTCTGAACAAATGCAATTAGAGTCAGAATTGTCTGAACTGTCTTCGAAACAGAAACAACTTGCCTCACTCATTAAACAAGAAATCGAAAGACTAGGCACATCCGCTGAAGACAGAAAGAAACTTGAAAACGATATTGAGAAAGCTAAGAACTGGCTGAAAGCCAAACTCGCAGAGATTAAAAAACTTGGTGGGCCAGTACCTTTAGAAGCCGCGAAGGTTGAGAAAGAGATTGCAGTACATAAGAAACACCAGAGCGAGCTATCTGACTTCCACAACGATACTTTGACTGAAGTTATGCGCCAAGGCAACGCGGTCTCCAAAGACTGTTCCCCTGAAGACAGAGCTAAGCTGCAAGCCATTCTTGAAGACCTGAACAAGTCATACACTTCAGCAAAGGTTGATATTGATGACAAACTCGCAGCACTAAACAAACGCTTACAAGGCAGGAGTGAGTTTGAATCTGAATTTGCTAAGTGCCAGAGCTGGTTGAATGAAGCCGAAGTAGCGGCTACTCCTGAATTAAGAACAACTAGTCTTCAACTCCTAGAAGAACAACTCGCCAAGTTCGAGAAACTTAGCAAAGAAGCTGATGACGTCGAAAAGAATATCAATAAAATTAAGGACAAGTCTAAAGAACTCATGGATTCGTTGTCTGATTCTAACAAACTGCAACTAAAGGAACAAGTTAATGTTCTATATGATAGATTCGCTAGGATTAAGGCTATCATCAATGACAAGAAGGGCATCCTACTCAAACACATTAAGGAGTACAAGGACGCTGCTGCAAAGATTGCTGCTGCGCTTGAATTCTTGAATGAAATCCAGAATAAGCTAAAGGCCCTGAACAAACCTATTGGAAGCAAGGTAGAGGATGTCCAGCCAATCATTCAAGCTTACGAATCTATCTTAGCTGACCTGAAGAAGAACAAGGCAATGTTGAATGAACTGCAAGGAGGTAACTTACATGACCTTCAAGATATACTTACTCAGCAAGATGACTTGATGAGCACCATTGAAGACCAAATATCGAAACTGAAACAACTTCTCCTACTCAGAGAACAATTCTTTGCATTAGTTAAGGAAATAGAAGAGTTCATCTCTAAATACACTGACCTTACATCCGAAATTGAGAAATCCAACGATACCTTAGAAGACAAGATTAAACGTTATGATGATATCATCGTCAAGATTCAAGGGTGTGAAGCTTTGCTGGCTACAGCCACAGATAAAGGACAACAGATAGCTGCTGAAGGCACAGTCATCGATAGGAACAACATCACTGAACTACTACAATCACTGAAACAACAGCTTTTAACATTGAGACGAACTGTAGAAGCCAAGCGTCAAGAACACGAAAGAGCCGCCGCAGAACATAAGAAACTGGGCTCCGATCTGTCAGAGATCCTTCAATGGCTGCACGACAATGAAGCAGCCGTACACTCTCGACCACTCCTCAACAGAGATGTTGCTAGTGTCGACAAGAAACTCACAGAGCACTCTACACTTGTCAAAAACATTCAGTCGTATCTAGACAAACTTACAAAGATTACTGATGTTATTAAAAACGATGATGGAGTACCAAGCACGTTACTTGAAATGATGTCTGAAGCTAACTCACTGAAGACATCCTTACCTGCTGAGTTAGCAAACAGAGAGAAATACTTGCAAGACAACAAGAAGTACAGACAGCAATACCTACAACTTGTCGAGAAATTAAACATCTGGGTCAACGAAGCCACCATTCGCTTGGATATGGGCAAGAACGGCACAGACTTTGAAAACATCGAATCTGATTTAGAAGAGCACAAATCTTTCTTCAACACGTCCGAACCATCAATGAAAGATCTTGTTGGAAAGCGTATGCAAGATATCGTAGACAAGATCTGGCCGTCGTTGGCAGCTTCTGAACAAGAAGAACTTTCCAAGGATCACCAGAAACACAACCAACTTCTAAAGAACACCCTCAACTCTGCCAAGTCGCGTCAAGCTCAACTAGAACAAGACTTGGAGATTTGGAAAGACTTCTGCCAGCTCGTCGATAAGATTAAGGCAATCTTAGACAAAAACGACATTCAAGACGAACCGGTGACGTCGGTGGACGCGCTAAGGCTGCATTTGGAGAAGCTGAATCATGCCAAGAATGACCTTGAGGTGAGTGACTATTTCGTAGTAAAATCCGACTTGTATAGCAGCGCGTAGTAAACCTAATTTAATTAGCAATGATAATGGAACTCGAGAAACATCTCCTTTCCTCTGACTAAGCTAGTAAACATGTGGCTGATTTTTTGAGTCAGCCGGAAACAATGGGACCTGTCATAATTGTTTCATTCATTTTTAAAACGCAGTTGCTATAGAAGTCTGAAAATATTTTTTTCGATGGTAATAATATTATTATTTTTATTCGGCTGGCTGATTTACCCTATATATTTTCATTCCTAGATAAGTGACTGACAAATTATTCGATGAACCAAGGATCCTGCGTAATCGATTAATCAAATGACTGTCACGAAATTACGTTGGCGTGTTAGTTGCAAATATTTTAAAGACTGTTTTAAAAACAAACTGGTAGATAATTTGATAGCCTCAAACTTCCTTATTTGTCCAATTTTTATAGTTTTAACTACCTAAATTGACAAATTTAAAGTGCAATGCGAACACGAAAGTTGCTAATAAATCATTCAATTTCGATCAATTTAGATTACAAACGACTCCTCAATTGGTGTTGTGAGTCACAGTCTGAAAATTTGTACAGAGGGCGTTTCCATACTTAACCACGCGTTATTTGATCCCCACTAGATATTATGCTCTATTATCGGGGAAGTCCTTGAAATCATGAAACCCTCAGTCGAAGTATCGAATAATAGAGCTGTACCTACTTAGTAATTCGCCTAGAAAATACACGTGTGTTCTCAGATAAGAATAAAATTATCCTCATATTATATTAATAGCAATGATATCCATAATTAATTCACCCGGTTACCGCTAGATGTCCACCCAAGTAGCACAGACAACGGTTGTTTCAAAGATCGATATCTCGCGATAAACTTAACAATGGCTGATGGAAAAACAACTATTAAGAAATAACGCGATACTGTATGCCCGGGCACTGACGGGCACAACGCAAAATGAATAAATTCCCATACTAATGGAGATATTACAATTTTAAATGGAGTCAGAACCGTTACAAATAATAAAATGGCGCCGCTCTTAATTTTTTGCTGGATATCATTATTAATTGTTTAAGTAAATAGCATTAAGATGTGTATGAGCAAATATTTGTTGATGTTATCTTGAGGAGGTTGTCATATGAATAAAAAAATGTGTTGCATACACAGAACTTCCAATATTTTTAATAACTACTTAAGCGAATTTTGTTTTCAAAACTTTTTAGGAATCGAATGTTGACCTATGTGAAATTATATTTACCTAAAGGGATTATAACTAAATATGTTTCCTACATTAGTATTAGTTTCCTATATAAGATAATTCATCATTTTTAAGAAATCATAGTCATAATGTGGCATGATTTTATCAGTACAATCATATAAACATACCTATTAATACAATTCGTAATATCGATATCTTGTAGTATCTGTGCAATGATAAAGCAGATTATGATTACTATTAAATAGATGACAATAAACAATTTTCACAAGTCACAGTTAAACGTCCAGTCCTCTGAAATATCAAATTCAAAATAATAAAAAATAAAAATTCTTCCGTAACCCCCTACTTATTTTATTAAATAAAAAGATATTTAGTGCATACTACTTTACATAGCTACTTACTGTATAAATTTATACTTTGTAATAAGAAATTTCAATTTTTTTTTTTTATAATTTCAATAAATTTCAAATTACGTAAATTATTTAAAATATTTTTATTCTTAATATAAATTAATGTGATAGAAATGATATGTTATTATTATAAATTATTTTAAATAAATTATTAAAACATTTATTATAAAATTATTCATTGGAAAGTGTAGCTCAAAAGTACATCATCATTACCTACATTTTACTTCAAGAACTTAGGCACTCACTCATCATACGTCACTATCCTAATAAGGCTAGTTTTTTTTTTTTCAAAACCTAAGTTACCTGTGTTATACCTACAGCAGTTAGCCAGTTCTTATTTTAGTTTCTGAGCGACTAGGTTAATGCACTTGATTCCAAGGCCCATTGTTGTGGACTTAAGGCAACGTTGCTAAACTGACCCAGGCAAACTTTTATAACCTTTAATAATGCGAAAAATAAAAGGAAGGATAGATTTCGCGATAAGTTTTGTTTTAAAATCGAGTTCTTTTAGCGCAAGAGAGGCAACAATTATGATATTTTAATCCCATAGTATTAATTTGACAGTTGTTTTAATTTTACTTTTTAATATCTGTCAAATATTTGTTCCTAACGTATTTTTATGGATCCGTAATCGAAATTATTTACTAAAAGAGCCGAAACAGATCAGTTTAGAATCATATTTACATATACTGTAAACCTTTTTTATCAATTTGTTAATCTTTCAGATACATAATTTTTTTTTATATAAGACTAGTCAGTTAAATGCGCACATAATGAATCTGACCATAGAGGATCGGGTTTAGCTACCTATCTAATGCAAAAACTCAATATGAATTCATTACACGAACTTAACTTTAAAGGAGAGCTATAAAAATGTATGACCTACGCGAGCCCAAGGACGGAATGATTTATGCTTTAAAGAAACTTAGATATGCTCCGGATTTTAATGGGAAGTAAAATTGGAGCGATATATTTCGTGAAGAAAGAAAATGTAAAATGTATGTATTACATATTGGGCAAATGTTTAAGTTACGTACAATTACACTTTCGACTAGTTACCAAATTTAAATGGTAGTAAGTGTACTAGTAGTAGTCGCGACTTCGTCTGCGATTCAGGATGTAGCCAGGACCTTACCCAGGTAATTTTCTGTGTGCCAAACAAAATTCATTTAAATTCGTTCAACCGTTCTAGTGTGAAAGCCAAAATAATAAACTCACATTCGCATTTTTAATATTAGGATAACGAGAACGTATTACAAAGTTAGCCTGTGGATGAGCACTTGTCAGAAATTATTTTGTAGTACGTATGTACCCTCAATACGTTTTTGAGTCAATTCTTACCCCTTTCATTCTTTATTTCCATTCAACGTCCCCCTGGTTTTATTTAACAAATCCAGTTGACCCTAATTGAACATTTGCATTTGTGACGTTATCAGTTTTTCAACCGTCTATTCTTGCAATATGACAAGTGCTGCTATCACCTGCTATTTTGGTTTAAAAGACCATGCCTGTTTAGTTTCAAATTCAAAGTTCATGTATCTTTCATTTCAATTTGATAAACTGTAGAATATTTTTCTTTACCGAACCTGAAGTACTTACATAAGGAAAACCAACTTTTAACTTACATTTGCAAAACTCGAAAGAGCTGAATTAAAAAACAAATTCAATATATTTTTCTGAACTCTTTAAACGTCAACGATTCTCTATGGCTACAATAACCCTTATATAAAATCGCTAAATCATCATCAGCAACTTATCCGCTTATCAAAAACTTGTCAATGAAGTATTGCACAACACTTATGACTTCATCGTATGCCCCTTAACTGCGTGACGTCACACGGCTCGACCGGCCGCGCGCGCGCCAGTCTGTGACTGCATAGCATCGCAATGAGAACTGTACACAAACACACCACTTATTGCCTTGCTTTCACATCGTACAAGTGTTATATCCACGTGCCCACTTAGTTTACTAAACACTAAATAGTTTTTTTTTTTACAATTTTTAATTCTAGCCAGTAAGTAGATATTAAAAATTCCGCGAAAAAGGAAGGTAAGTTTGTGATATCGCGATAGTTTTTAATTTTCGCACAATTGTGTTTTGTTGTTGTTTTTGAAGTTAAGTTCAAGGTCACGGTCGACCAGTTCGGGTTCCATCATGTTTTCACTTTCCTAATGTTGACTAGTGTACATAGCCGGTGTTGTTTCATTGGATTCCGCGCTAGAAGGTCAAAATGCCGGTGTAAAATGTGTTTTTGTGATTGATGCGATTTTTTGTGATCTTGAAACGTGATTTCATGGCTATTACCATAAGCATGGCGAGTTTAAACACCAACGCATCGCTTGGAGCCATTTTCTGTGAGAGCATCGGACTCTTAAGTTAAAACGTTGGAAGTTACCGGTTATTATACCGTAAACGGAGACTGCAGTTACCTTTCGTAAAGGTCTTTTGGCAGTTAATTTTTCCTTAAGTGGATAAGCCGACATAATTAAACTTTCCGGTCTGAAGAACCCGAAATTAAAATAGGAAATGGGCGTTAACACTTAATATACGTAAAATAAAAGCAGTTGCTCCTTAAACAGCAATAAAAATAACAAATATTGTTTGTATGATAGGGGTAAGTGGCGCTAAACATGTGATGACCTTGAAGGTCAAGGGCGCGTTATCGAGGCCGCTTTATGTAATCTATCGATTGATATCGCCCTAGAATTCAACACGATATGCTATTTAAGTGCTAATCGATATTCACGGAAAACATGACCGAAAAATTGAACTGAACTCAAGGTGAGTTCATTTTCTTTCCAATAAAAATCGTGATGGATACGATGCTTCCGTGAAGTCACAACAGTGCTATAAAAATACGAATATTATTTCTTCAAATATGTTACGCTCAAAATCAAATACTTTTGGTTCAGTCACATTTTAAGTCCCAAGACACGAGACTGTCCCATAATTGGTAAGGTCGCATGACTCATTTACGATTATTATCCCACGTTTTCGTTCAACGGCCATGGTACTCCGAGTTAATATTTTAAAAGGATCTCATTACGTCACTGTTTTAAATTCAAGGGAAGTTACTTTTGGCCCATCAATAGTCGGCGAATCTTCCTCAAAGACTGTCGAAGGCCCTGAATCGAGAATTTGAAAAAAGAGCTGTGCCATCGATAGTTTTTAAATGAAATCGAAAACATTATTGATTGCAAATCTACCACACTTTTAATTTACCAAGTTAATGTTAATTTGAATGCTAAATAATGTATTATAGAACGTGATATTTACAATAACGCTGAGCGAGGCGAGTCAACAACCTTTTACAGAGATTGCACGCCTGCAGAATCAATTGAATCGGAACAGAGACACATCCACAAAAAAGTTCACAGCATCCTTCATAATATTGATACAAATTGCAAGAATATTAATACAGTGAAAGTAGTATGTGACTTTCTCTGTATTGTCACCTCGAAGAGCTCAAGCTCTAGAGCAGACACGTAATGACGTATTTGTAACTTGTAGCTTGTAACTTTCATATTGCCCACTTCACGTAAAGTTTGTCTGAAAGATGTTGTCGAATTACATTTGTTACAACTGGATTCTACAATAATAATTCTGGTAAAATTTTCCATTGTCAGAACTGTCAGAGTTTGATATAAAATTTCATCCCCCTATTTAACCTCTATAGGCGGTGAATTTTGAACAATCTTTCCTTAGTGCTCACTTTTGCTGTATGGAGTACTTTTGTGCAAAATTTCATGCTTCTAGACCCTTCGGTTTAGGATGTGCATCGTCTGTTAGTGAATGAATATAAAATTTAGTAGTACTACCAGGACAGGGGTGTCATTAATTATATTCAACGTATATGCATTGTGACTAAGCACGTAATGCACATAGCTGTTTCGTAATAAAAGATGCAAGTAGCCGAGTAGCGTGACTACTATTCTGCCTTGCATTCATTCTCCAATCAGAAATAGAATAGAGTTCTTTTTATTATGTACAGCATATGAACTCCCTGCAATCTACTTGCCTACTGCTAAGTTATAGTCATCCGCGTTTAAGGGTTAATGCCTACTCCACGCAGAGGTTGTCTGAAAGACACTGCCGAATAGCAGACATCTGAATTAATTAAATAATCGTATTGCCAGGTGTGCCATATAGTAAAACTGCACCATTGTTATATACTGCTCCAATTTGTTCAGCCTACATTCACTTATCGTTGATTATAGTCGTAGGTTTTGGCTTTATTACGCCAACATCTTCGGTTCTGAACAGGCATGCATAGGTCTGACTTATATTTACTTTGTTCTTAGTTGAGTATTGACTTCCTTTTACAGCCATAATACATTTCTTAGCAATTTGCGAATTTGTGCAATCGTTGCAGTCTCTGGCCAAAACATCACTAAAATGTTCTTCTATATTATGTTCACAATCTAATATTCAATCAGTAAAATGTAAATAAAGCCACTCAGAATGTAAAGAGGCGCAGGCGCTGCAATCTCGTTGAATATTTTTTCTCATCGGCTATAAATAGACACAATGAGTCGAGGTGTCAAGGCCGACGCCTGCTGAAGCCTCTGGGATATTTGTGATGCCGTGCCACCATTTTAGTTTATATTGTTAGGTAAAATCCTTTTTTTAAGGTCTCGGGGTTTAATGATGTTTGAAAATATCTTGCATAAATAGGAAATTCAACTTCATGCTATAGTCAAATCAACCTACCGGTTGTTAGAAAGTAAAACTTCTGTAGTCCAAGAAGTGTTTCCTTTAAACGTAGAACAATAAAAATACCAGGCTAATATTGTTCCACTGTAGGGCAAAAGACCTCATCTCATAATGAGGAGGTACGAGCATTAGTCACCAAGGCTCTTTAAGACGGGTTGGTAATTGCAAAATTCGTTACTTCATAGTATCGAAAAATCTCTTACAAGCACACATACGCTGTCCATATCTCTATCTACTTTCCTATATCAGGTATGCTGGAAGAGATTTCTTTACAAATAATCATAACTTCTGTGCCAATTTTTCTGCTCTTTTTTTGTCTGTTTTTATATGTGTGTTAAAGCCTATAGCCCATACTGATAGTGTGCTACGTAATTACCCTGCAGGTTTTAGCACGATATTGTTCCTTCCCATAAACCTGAAAAATACTATAAATTAAATTACTGTAGACTTCTTTTCACAACTTTCCAAGAAGGTAAAGTAATGAGGAATTTTCTCATAAAGACCAAACTAGCGTTTGACGCCGTTGTTATCAATTTCCTCTTATCAGTCATCAGTATACAGCTCTGATAACATTGTAAACACTCACGAGCCGTTCTCAGTCGCTATTTCAGCCTATTCAAGCGATCACTTTCTATTTTCATTGAATAAGAACGTTTTATATAATCAACTAGTTAGATGAGATAGTTCCTATTCAAGTTAAAGCGGTCAAGTTCAAGATAAGTGACATTACTAGCATATATAGTAGATATAGCTTATAGAAGTCATTTAAGTTACTAGATTCCGTTAATACTTGAGGAATGATAAGACTAAGTTACTGGTTTTGAAGAATTACTCGGTCCTGCTCGTAAGTTATTATTTGGACACTTTAAACCATTATGATAAAGGTTTTCGCCTATTTCTGTAACTTCCACATTACTGTAAAGATACTCCTAACATTCCCCTTAACTGTGATTAGATAATAAAACACATTATTGTTTTGATTTTTCACAATAAGTCAATTTATAAAATAATTTTCAGTAGGATAGGAGCTAGGACTGTTAGTAGGATATTTTCAAAACTAGATGAGGTTGACGTTTCCTACCTAAATATGTACGTACTTAGAAAAGGAAGTCTGAAAAAAAACAGGGGTCACTGTCCCAAAATCTAGACGTAATCTTGGTTAGATCACGTGAAGACCATGTAGATTGGTGTCTGATGGCCACGTAACGTTGAATTTGACGAAGTAAAAGCCTTCCAATAACCGGGTGGATTTTTACAA
This sequence comes from Aporophyla nigra, assembly GCA_947507805.1. Lineage (NCBI taxonomy): Eukaryota > Metazoa > Arthropoda > Insecta > Lepidoptera > Noctuidae > Aporophyla > Aporophyla nigra. Next base: position 23,248,676 of record OX382301.1, read on the forward strand.
GCTTTCATATAAAGCATTACATGGACACATTACATTAGAACATTATATAGACTCAGTAAAAATGTAACAATAAGTCAAACTGTAATGATGCAATAATTATACACATTGTGTATTCTCACAAATACCTCGTAGATAAAATCTCAGACCATGGCATGTTAAGACAAACCCCACTGTGCCTGTAGTCAGGAGCTCAACGTCTGACAACCACTCTTACCCAGTAACTGGGATGTAGACTTGTGAAATTCAGATAGGCAGTCGCTCCATGTAAAACACTGCTATTCAGCTGCATCCGGTTAGACTGGAAGCTGATCCCAAAATAGTTGGGAAAAGGCAGGCAGAATCATTGAAATATCCTGAAGTAAATCACTTCGAACAAGTGTAATCATGCTTGCAATAGGTGTGGGCTCACTCCAATATAGTGCAGCGGATGTGATGTGAACTCCCGACCTCTCAACTGCAAGTCAATGCCTTGTTGAGTCTATTGTCACGTGAACATCATCATAGTATGCAACTGTATTTTCGCAAACCTTTGATATTGTAATCAGGTCAAATGATCCTCATTCAGCTTTGTTTGTGTTAGTTTTAGCATTTGTGATTGGGGGAGGCTAATGGTTCTTAGCTGGTCAGGTAGAAGTCAAATTGTGAGGTTTCTTTTAGAAGTCGTCACTTTTGTCATTGTTGAAAAGCTAAAGTTAGGAATAGTTTAGTGTAGAGAAAATGATGTAATTCGTAGTTAAAGGCTGCTTCAGCAGAGGCGACATTTGTAGAAAAAAGTCCATGAAGTTTCAATAGAAATTATTCTATGAGAGTCGCGTCGCGCGCTGTTGCGGGAGCCTTAATAATATTTTTTATACAAAATACAGTTAGTTTAAGTAACACCGCTAAAACTGTATAGCATGAAGCTAAAATAAATGAATATCATCAAATTTTTGCTTAAGTAAAACTTAAATTCACTCATTGATGGACAACGCGCAATGTAAACACGCTCGGAGAACCTAGAAACGTGAAATTTTGCGAAAGAGTTCCCACTAAGGAAAGAATTTTGAAAATTCACCCACTTTTTTATTGGATGGGTAATCATCAAATGACTTCTCCCGCTCTGGGCGGAGCGGGAGGGCGTGTCAGACTTTTACTGACTAAAACCCACCCGTGTTCCTTCAGTTGCCCATGTGCCAGGGTCACGGTATCTCTTTCGAACAATCTCGCGACTCTGGCAGGAAAATTCACCCCCTTAAAGGTGATTTATATGAATAAAAAAAGTTTGCATATACATTTCTCAATTTTGCCGATGTGAATTCCACCGGAAGCACGGCTTGTTTACATACAAAATAATAACACCAACGTTATTATAGTCAAAAGTACAACAATGTCATACACAGTACAGCCTGCATTATATTTTAAAACCATAATGATGTCAGATCCGGTGGCTCTAGCAAGCACAATGAGAACATTAATGTTCTCGGTCAGCTAAAATCGTGGGCCAAGGTCTTAGGGACAAAGTTGCACAGAACAGAGCTATTGACTTGAAAAGTTGACGCTGTAAACACTTGGGCAGTTTCTAAAGAAACATTGTTGCAATACAATACAGTTACTTTACTAGCTGTGAAGAGTTGACAGAGTATGAAATAGCACTTTATCAGCATTCAAGTACTAAGAAAGAGTGTATTCATTGTTGTATGGCGACATTGTTATTGGGACCTTTTTCGTTGTCAGTAAACTTAAAATTATCTTGAAGTCTATCAACGTTCGCTACTAAAAATTAAGTTGTAAGAATTAATTACTTTAGCGTATCGATGGGAATAATAACAAAAAAAGAAAATACAAGGAATACGTCCACTGCTGCTGCTGCTATGCTGAACATAGGCCTCTCCCAAGCTCCGCCACTTCGACCGGTTCTGTGCCTCCCGCATCCAGCGGATTCCTGCGGCCTTCACAAGGTCATCGGTCCATCTTGTTGGAGGCCTTCCAACTCTACGTCTTTCGGCTGTAATAATGATGATGATGAAGGAATACGTACTTTCTTTCACCCATGGGGGTGGGCAAAAACTATAAATTGCCACCTGTGACGACCTCTACATACTCCTTTTGCCTCGTTTACATACATCTGGTCATTCATGCACGCCGGACGCGAGTACTACGCACCTGACCTTTTTGAAAAAAATTCACTGTATGCCCTTCTACGGCGTCCCCTCTCGGCGTAAAAAATATATTTAGATTAAATATATGAAATTCTTAATTATCGCAGGTTCCCATAGTAGTAATTATTTTACTTTGTACCGTATTAAAAATAATTTTTTTCTCTAAATTGTAATGATTCTACAGCTTAGCCGGATACCAAGCATAGCGTCAGCATCATTAGTCATTACTATTTGTGATTATTATCTTTTTGCGACAAATCAATACCATGACCAATTTATGTTGTGGTTTTATTTCTCGAATTGGCTTTATTGGCTTATTAGTCGACTCAGCGAATCGTCACTTTCTTTATGTGACTCGCACGAAATCAATTTATATGTGGGCACATCGACCATTCCAGAAAACGTATTAGGCAATTGACACGTTTTGTATATTATGTTTTTTTTTTCCTTAACTTTTCGTTGTTTCCTTAACGTTTTATTCAAGAAGATTTAATTCATGTGAGTTATTCATAGAGTTTAATTTTACATATTTCACCAAAATAACATTCCAGTCATTCAGAATTCAAAAAAACAATTTTATTCAGACTTGCATAAAAATAACAGCTCTTTAACAACTTGTTATAAGAACTTAAACTTACATAGTACTATGAAAGGTATTGCAAAATACTCATATTACATGTAATGCGTAAACGATTCTTCCTTTACACATACAGGTTTCAAACCGGTCCGTAAGTACGAAAGTAATTAAAATTAGGTAATCAGCCAGTCGACTGTAAAAGCAATAATTTCTCGATGTCAGTTTAATAATCAATGTGGAACATATGTATCAGTTACTGATCGACTACTTCCTGAATGAAACCATTATATAGAACATACTGTAACTAATGTTTTGGTGAAGAATTTTGATTTCTATCTATATTGTCTTACACAACTTTTTTGTCTATGATTTTTCGCATCTGTGTTCCTACCATCAAGCTTGATTTTGCTTTTTAGGGTCCGCCAACGCGCGTATTAACAATCCTCTCATCCATCCCTTCCTTCATTACGTTTCTGAGGATGTAGATAGAAAATTGACATTTTCCTTAGTATTAGTAGTCATGGATAAATATGGTTTCAATTTGGAATAGTTCGATTCTGAAACTCTCAACCGCTACTTAATTTTCAGATATTCTGCTAGTCGTTCTTGCTTTACGATACACTTTAAAGTGACAGAATCGATAATCATACAAAATTACCTAACAAACTGTCAGATTGACTTGTTTGGCTTTTGTTATTTCGGCCAGCCAATTAAAACAGTTAACAATCAGTTTGACATTCCGTTAGCAAGTTTTTTGTATCTGCGATTTAAAATTGAGTTGCGCTTGAGAATTTTAGCCACACTGTTACCACCTGGATTACTCTGACCTAAGTTTTGTACCTTCTACGTTTAACTCTTTATAATATGTTATACCCTATATCTTCAGAACCAGCAGCCGCTCTTGGACGTGGTCCGGGAGCGGGCGCGCGAGCTCTGCTCTGGGGCTGACGCAGCCAGCGGAGAAAGGGTTGAGCAGAGGACCAGGGAACTGGCTGACAGATGGAATGTAGCCTGCGAAGGTATGTAATCTGATGATGAGGATTAAGGCTCATTAGCACTACAAGTCTCTTAATGCATTTTATCCCAAGCGTATTTAAAACACCACAATGTCATATTCAAGCGACTGACAGAAATAGAACGATGTTTAGTGTGTATTAATGTTATTAGTGTTTTGTGGTACATTTCACTTTCGTTTCACCTAAATACAGAATTAACAACCTGAATGATCACAATATGGTTTTTAAAATACATAGAATGCCATTTACCACTCTATTTCTTCCGGTCAGTGTCGTAAAAGACGAATATGGGACTAGAGAATGGGCAGCAGCAATCTCTATATATTTTTTAAACCATACTGTGTTAATTGCCAACTGACTTGCTAATCGTAGTTATTATGGCGAATCCCCCTCAAAATGAAATGCTTCGAGATCAAAATGTACCCTAGTGCCCGGCGGCCCGATGTGGGAAGCTCAAAACGGGTCAAAGTGGCTGAGCTTAGGGGTGGCCCATATCCAGCCGTGGACATCTTTTGCCTGAAATGATGATGATGATTTTCATTATTGAATGGATTTTTGTATTCTTTGTTGGAGTTCGAATACTAGAAAGGATTAACAAAAGAGCTTAGTGCCTTGCAGTGGGTCAGCACAAGCAAAACCATGTTCAGACCAATATATTTGAGGAGTGAATGTTTTTTGGCTTGTTATTGCATAGGGTGTTATTGAATAAAGACCAACTGATATAGAAATAACGATATACTCGATGGTAGGGTTAGATAACAACGTACGATGTTTTGTCAATTCTGTTGTTATGGTGACACAAATTAGGACTGCAGCTTCGTAAAATATAAATAATATGCTATTTACGAAGACACAGAGTGTGACTCTTCCACCTTTAATGAAGTGTCTTTATCTACCTATCGTTAAATGTGACTTAAGATTCGTATGAGTGTTGTAGACCTAAATATTTCACAGTCAGTATTAGAACAGAATATATTTATTGACGAGTATACATCAAATAATAGGTGCAATGTCTTAAAATAACAAGTAGATCTGCATGTTTTGCCATTTATGGCGAACAAAATAACATTTTTTTTTTGGATTAATAATCCATAAAAAAAATTAAAAAATCTTGATTCTACACAGCAAACTAAAAAACACTATAAAATATTCCTAATACTATTCCACTTTGGATAGGCACTCCTCATGACAATTTTATTTTATATCATTACCTTATTTTCATTCGTGAATGTTTGACAATCATTACGGGTCGTCAGAAGTCCAAAAGTCTGACAAACAGTACTGCCAAGGGGTATCGTATTACCCAGTGATTTGGTTCTGGAGGTCAGATCAGCAGTCGCTCCATATAAAATAATTATGCTCAGCTTGATCCGGTTAGATTAAAAGCCGACCACAACAAAGGTGGGAAGGATCTGGGCAAATTATGAAATGTTATAGTTATATTCGTCTCTATTTTTCCCAGGCTTAGCCAAACGCGCAACGACAGCAGACCAGCAACTCAACCGCTGGAACCAACTCCTCGACGTACAGAGGAGCCTGGGCGCCGCCATAACCGCCGCGTCCGATCGCCTGCGACAGCTGGACGCTAGCCCCAGCACACGGCGACGAGCTGTGGATACCAGGCATGCTTTGCAGGTGAGATTCTACAAATTTAAATATTAGAGGAAACTAAAGCCGGATAAAACCTGTTCCTATTGATATCCTATAACCCCAGGGTATTAATGAGACCATATCGAAGAATCTTAATGGTCGCCCAGTGGTCGAAATTCGACTTTATTTCATTTCAATTTAATTTTGTATTTATAATTAATTATTATATAAAAGTACTAGCTGACCCGACAGACGTTGTCCTGTAATTAAAAAAAAGTTAACATTGTCCTATTATATGGTTGTTAAGTATTCTTAAATAAGTGTTCTTAAATTTTCTAATTTGCCGCGCAATTTTTAATTTTTTTCTTTCATAAGAATCTTCTGACAATTACAAACAACAAAAAAAAAGTGAAATTAGTCCAGCCGTTCACGCGTGATGGCGTGACCAAGGGAAATAGGGATTCATTTTTAGGGTTCCGTTGCCAAATGGCAAAAAACGGAACCCTTATAGATTCGCCATGTCTGTCTGTCTGTCTGTCTGTCTGTCCGAGTATGTCACAGCCACTTTTCTCCGAAAATATAAGAGCTGTGCTATTGAAACTTGGTAAGTGGATGTATTCAGTGAACCGCATTAAGATTTTCACACAAAAATAGAAAAAAAGCAATAATATTTGGGGTTCCCGATACATAGAGTTGAAACTCAAAAATTTTTTTTTCATCAAACCCATACGTGTGGGGTATCTATGGATAGGTCTTCAAAAATGATATTGAGGTTTCTAATATCATTTTTTTTTAAAACAATAATATTTGGGGTTCCCCATACATAGAACTGAAACACAAAAAAAAAATTAATCAAACCCTTACGTGTGGGGTATCTATGGATAGGTCTTTAAAAATGAAATTGAGGTTTCTAATATCATTTTTTTCTAAACTGAATAGTTTGCGCGAGAGACACTTCCAAAGTGGTAAAATGTGTGTCCCCCCCCCCGTAACTTCTAAAATAAGGGAATGATAAAACTAAAAAAAATATATGATGTACATTACCATAAAAACTACCAACGAAAATTGGTTTGAACGAGATCTAGTAAGTAGTTTTTTTTTTAATACGTCATAAATCGTAAACCACAATTTACCTTTCATTCAGTCAACTCAAATATAAAAATTAAAAAAAAAACATTTAATTTCATAAACGATGATGACGAATGATGATGATGATGACCTGCAGGTTTGTACGGAACCCTCGGTGCGCGAGTCCGACTCGCACTTGGCCGGTTTTTATATATATAGATAGATTAGATGTCTGTCCATATAAACTTAACTGTGCCAAATTTCATACTCCTCCGTCCGCGAAATTTTAGTAAAAAGGGGTACAAAGGTTTTACCTCACGTATTAAAAGATCTATTGAAACATTCCAGTGTTAAGGCACAGCCAGCTATGGTCCTGGTCATCTGACTAATAATGAGTTCTTTTGTCGACTGCTATTTAGAAAAAAAAATGTCAGCCATCAATTAATCGTTCATGAAGGTTGAAAGTAGACAAAGCCTCTTTTTCTCTTAAATATAAATAAAAACACTGTCTCGATTATGTTAAAATAAATTATATTATCCTTAACTCCCATCACACAACTTACCAAAACGGAATTCTTTGCAAAAGACTTCAGGACGGCTCGATAAAACCTGATTGTAGACGTTATGGGCATTCGATAAGAAAAGTTTTTTCTTACATGCGTAAACACCTAGAGCCGGAACAATTACTGCATTATGTAGGTCATACATTTACGAGTACCTACCTAGGTATGTTCTTTGCGTCACTCTGATCTTTTCAGGTATTTTAAAATACCCTATTTATTTGCTTGAATTCAATGTCTAGTTGGAATTAATCAAATTAAACCTACTTGTGATAAGCTGCGCAGTAAGATAAAACTATACTGACCAATTGATGGAAATTGCACAATTTAATCCCTCGATCGAAATATCTCCGTTGATCCAGTATATTGGCGATGCAAAGATTCTAACTAGCGCCCCAAGTGTCAATATTGTGAAGCTGTCTCAGAACGACACTTTGACAGTTTTCGATACAATTTACGTCACGGAAAAATATATTTATCCAATATAAATTAGATTTATGTTTTCTTGCTAGACGAAACAATAATTATGTTGTCAATAGTCGATGTAATTAAAGCGTCTGCAGGACACACAAAGCCAATGCGTTCTGAAGAAGAATGAGTATACGGAGTAGAATGGTGATTTCTGTAGGAAAAAAAGAAAAAAATAATACATAATTCATGTACAAGCACTGGTACGTCGGGATTAAATACGACATTAGGAAACAACTTCTGTCTTTAAGAATCTGGAACAATAAACATAATCTCGTTATCTGACGAGAAACTCGCCTTAGCCTAAACTAAATAAAAATCTTACAAAATACATGTGAATATAATATAAGTACAATAAAATAATTAAAACATAATTATCCTTACTGTTTGGAAAATAGTTTGAAGCTTGAAAACGATGAGAACAAACTCTCATTGTGGATGAAATCGGCTGGCCTATTCTTAAAGCAGTCTCCCATTTTTTCTACATAATTTTGTCTTTTGGAAACAAATGAAAACTTATTCCCGAAACTCCGTAAGTACTATATTGAGGAACGCAACAATATTTCGTATTTCTGCGTTTATTAGTAACAGGTTTTTGTATGTTATCGTGATCCATCTGATAATGTCTAAACTTAACCTCAACTTTAAAGCAGTGTTGTTCTTAGACAACTTCTAAATTTCGCCGCTAGAGGCGCGCGGATAATGTTTGCATCGCCAATAGTACCAAATGTGACTGTGAGTGTGAAGTCCTTAAATTCGATCCATGTGTTAGGCAGACTGCTATCAGGTTAATCTTTAAGAACATTCTCTGAACTAGTTTGAAATCTGGATCGGTTCGGTTAGTTAGAATAAACATCCCCTTCAAGCAACTTAGGTTATCGCTGTCAACTACTGAACATAACTCTCTGTTATGCTTTCAACCCTTATGTCATGGTAAATGTTTTAGTACCATACCCCTCTGTCGGTAATATCCTTCGAGTAACTATTATTAACCATTGTCTTTTTCTCTTCACCAGGAGCTACAAAGCGAAGTATCAAGTCTAGAAGACAGTCGTGACGAATTACTAGAGCACGCTGACTTCGTGATTAGCATCCTTAAGCCACACTCCAAGGACACAGCCAACGAGACAGAGAAGAACGTCAAGGAATTAGTAGAAGCATATGAGAAGTAAGTGGACTGACACTGTGCTTTTGTGTGTTTGTTTTTTAACTATATTTTGTAGGGATCGCTGTGAAGGTGGAAAGCAGGTAAGTTTAGTGTGCTGGTTTGAAGTTTACTTGTATTTATTGCTGGAAGTAGGGAAGTTAGTTGAAAAAGACAAATGGTTAGAATATTTATAAATAATTGTTATTCATATGAATAGATTATGTTCATTGGAGGTCCTACGATAGAGCCTATAGGTATATTTTTTAATAAATACTCAATACTCAATACTCAATATCTTTATTGCTTTACCATAATGTGAACTTAGGTGGTAATTATATAATTTAGATCATTATGGACCCTGTAGGGCACAGCAAAAGGATAGGAGAGAGGAAGCTCTGTTTTTGAAAATCATTTGGTCAGGAGATGTCCTAGAATAAACCAATATATCGCTTATTTATCTATAAAATGTATTAACATAATTTATATGATTTTTATATAAGTATCTATGTATTATAATAATTCTGTTTATTCATTTATATGGATTGTTGTTCTTTCAACAATAATTATTAGTTATATTGTTAAATTTATTAAGTTTTTAATTTTATTTATAATTATTTCTGTTTGATTTAATTTTTGTTTTTTATATTATTTGATAAATTATTATTATATTATCTATTTTTTTTAAATACATCGTACAAAAATTAAACGTGTAAAGGAGAAGGTAATTTATAACTGGTGGACAGTCAATTGGCTAGACGAGGGTAAAAATTGTTATGATGGAATAGAGATGCATGGTGAACCATTCTAGAACCAAAATAATTAGGATATGAGGAGGACAATGACGATTATCATCAAATGCATTAGAGAAATCTCATATATGATTACATCATAAGCATAAGCATTATCAGCCTATAATTTTCTTCCTGTTGCGACGCAGTCCTTTCTCACTGTGTGTATCAAGTCAAGTGTAACCCACATTTTGTTGATTTGACTACTTAGTTTTGCTTATATTGTAAATAATATTTTAAGAAATTGAATGGTAATTACGGTATTCAATTCCGAGTTGTTTTCGAAATTGAAATGCAAGTAAGCTTAAAACCAACATAAGCTCTTATATGTGTTTTCAGCATTACATCAGCAACGTTAAGATGTTTTCGTTGTCCATCCGTATTATTCCAATTAATTTGATATGTCCATGCGAGGTGCCAAAACCAACAGTCAATGCATTAAACAGTATTTACCGACGCGCGCAAAATTAATGACCAAACTGTGAGTCCGAAACTCGTTAGATTCGCGGGAAAGCATTAAAAGCGAACCGTTTGTGTAGCCTTGGGACACAAATAGTGTTAGGTTCTACTGTGAAACAATGAATTTAGTGAAAAAATAACCACATAGATTGTAATGTATCCGAAAAAGCTCGGTTGAAATCTTTGTGACGTCGTTTAACTGAACTAAAATCGAACGTCTCTGTGACAAATGAATGCCTGTAACTGGTTTTTCGTAAGACTGGATTTAAAAAAAAAGAATATATCCAAGTAAAAGCATTGACATTTTTCCGTGTGGAACTGGTCGTGAAGAATAGCACCATCGTGTTTCTCCCCGCAGGTGTGGTAAAGGGCGACTAAGGGACTTACTAGAGACTGGGCAGCAGCGTTCTCTATACATTTTATTAACATTCTGTGATCGCCAACCCGGCTCCCAATCATGGCAATTATGGCAAAACCACCAAGTTTGGAGAGCCCTGTGTCCAACAGTGGACGTCTTTCGGCTGAAATTATGGTGGTTATGAAAAACATGGACAATGACATATAGGTGCAAGTTTTGATCCAATTAAAAATATATTCTTTTTATCTCTTGCTTTTGTGTAGAGACTCACCAGTGAGCAATGGAATTATTAGCTAGTAGTCCAAAATTCACTGAAAAAACGTAATTATCTGTTTATTTCACAAAGATTCATTATTGTGGCCCATATAGTAAATGGTATGAATAGAAGAATAAATAAATAAATTCTTTATTGCCTTAAAAATGTGTTCACAAAAATTGAAGTTCTGAATTACTGAGTTAAAACACCTGTGTTGTATAGGAGCCAGTGTCTTCTCCCAATAACTTTTGGATTTTATGCAAATATATGAAGTTCCTTTTGATATCCCAAAACTCTAAGGTGTTAATGAGACCATGTTAAAGAATCAACCGATATATATTTCTTTTTTGTTTTAATTTTCATACAAAATAATTCGACGTCACGAGTGTTGATATAAAGCACCTTTCATGCAAAGAAACGGTAATGTTGTATTATATTAGTCTTAAATTTGAATGATTAGTTTGAATGAATAGATTAACTCGTACTTATCAATGAAACGTATTCAAGAAAAAAAAAACGTATGCCAGTTGATTCTTTGACATAATATCCTACAGTTATGGCATATCAATAGGAACACCAACAAAAAAAGTAAATCCCCCCAAATAGGGGGAGGCCTATGTCCAGCAGTGGACGTCTTGCGGCTGAGATGATGATGATGATGAAGAATAGGAACACGTATAAGATAACACATCCATTCACAGCTATCAAATATACGGTACCAATAGTTTCCACCAGTTACTTGCATCGCTTAATTGGCTTCCAGTTGGTCGATTGACGAGACAATTGAGACAGATAAGTTAAGTTATTACGCTTCTAACTTATGTGCGTTTATTGTATTACAAATATATATTTACTTGACAATATATACATTCTACTTTGATAGCCCAGGTATCTAAGTAAGATTTTGGAAATAAATTCTTACCTGATCCACTCTTTTAAACCTTTTTATGTAAAGTGTTGGTTAAAGGTCGTTTTAATCCTGAAAGAATTATTATCATTACTCATTACAAAACGCATTGATACCTCTCAATCATTCGTCAGTCTGTATTTAGCTTTATTGGACTCAGCATTTTTGTGCAATAAATTAAACTTGAGAAGCATTCTGAACGAACACAAGTGTATGTACAGTTAAGTACTTGGACCGCTATCGAGGCTGTTAAATTCTTTACAGCCAGTTGGTTGTGCATTCGAAAGACTCACCTTTTGAAAGGAGACAAGAAAATTGGCATTTATGTGCAGATACGAGTATAAGTAGTTTTATTTCTTCAAGCAATATAAATAATTTTTGCATTGCCTTCTTCAATACCTAGAGGTAAGTAAGGTAAGGTAAGCTTTGAAAAGCAAGCTTTAGGATGGACCTTCAAAATTTTGCTCAAAGACAATTTAAGAGGAATTTAACTATCACGGTGTATTCAAAAATTACAATCTCATACTTTTCTCGACATCTTGAAAGCCGAGAAAATTACACTCAAAATAAATTTCAAATAGGTCATTGGCATTATGTAATGAAAACAAAAATATTATTCGCGTTCTGCTTTCACCCACAAACTTTTATACAACTTCGCGTCGCTCTTTCACTGAATATTACATAAAAACCCTATCTCGGTAAGTAGGCCAGTTTGTTGTCCCTCCGTGCCAATGAATTCCGGAAGAAAACTTCTGGCATAGCATCAACTAGCTGACAGCGGCGCTCATGAATTCAAAACAAAAATATTTGCTATTTCTCCTACAAAACCAGTCGTTATTTTAAACCTTCTCACTTCTGCTTTAAGTTCAGAATCATTTGCTTCAATTTCGTCATCGACAGTTATAGTTGGTAGAAAAAGTGTTGGCGTCTCACTTTCTGGGTGGTTAGTTTTATATTTGGCAAGGTTTTTTGGAATTCAGTATCTGGTGTTGATTTTATGATGGATAGCTTTTAGATTTGCGTGTAATTAGCCAAGGACAAGAGTGGCAGGTCTGGCCCATATTAAAATGATCTTGGCTTCTTTGTATAGTACTAGCTTTACCCAGTGGCTTCGCCCGCGTATTACACATATGAACCTTCTTATTGAATTACTCTGTATATTTATTGATAAAAACCGCATTAAATCCGTTGCGTAGTTTAAAAGATCTAAGTGTACAAACGCGGGTAGCGACTTTGTTTTATACTATGTAAAGATTTGTTAATACCTACACTTACGTGTCCTAAAGTATGCAAGGAGGTACGGGTGATACTCTGCTAGCTTAATGCAAAATAAACGAGCTAATCCTCAAGTTCCCATAACATGGTACGACTTGCATATCTGTTATACCCACAGTATACTTGCCCAGTAACTTAAGTGTAGGCTAATGGCTATAAAAGTTATCTACATCTTACAAAATGGCGTCGGTAAGTCACTAACCATCTCTTAAAAGGCTTTGGCTCTAAATTCTTCACCACCAATTTTACTGTTGACCTTACTCACTCCCTAAAATTATCCATAATTACACTAAATCAGTCTAGGTTTAAAAAACAAGAGTCTCCACTATTCCTTACTTCACAACGGTCAATTTTGTTTTCATTTCATGTTTCAACATTAACATTCTTTACCAAACATCGCCAAACATGCGACCGCCAGACTGGATCGCCAAATTATATTTACCTTCCATACACGCTAAAATAAACTATATTAAATAGCAATAATTACCACAATAAAAGCGTACTAAAGCTGTCTTAAAATCATGAAGAAGGTATTGCCAAATAAATTCAGCTGCTAATAAAAATAATTTCAAGCGAAATTGGTTTCTCCGCTCTCTATTTTAAAGATTCTTATTGCATCTTTGGTAATGTAATTATCAAGTAGATACGTAATTGGTAATGCGAGTCAGTATATGGGACATTCAAGGGCAATCGTACATTAGTCCAGTCTGTCTTAATTGGCAACCTGTTCGATGCGTTTATAATCCAACGCAATAAGGTAGAAATAGAAAAAGAAAAATATAAGTTTCATGGGGAAGCAAAATGTACGATAGAGTTGCAAACATTCTATATTAACGATTTTATCTTATCAAAGCGAATAATCTTCATGCAGGATTACACAATACAATTTTGTATGCTGTTATCTAAAACTTCAGAATAATGTAAAACCAACTTTTCCATAATTTTCGAGCTGTAGGTAAAATTAACGATGTTTATCAAACACTTGTTGCAGAAAGAGGCGATGTAGGTAATAGCGTGAGAGAATTTAAGAGAAACTCAAGAAACATATTTATTATATTTAGTCTTAGTTGCGTGCTACGAAGGGTACACTGAAATGGAATAAAAATCTTAAAAAGCAAATTATAATTCCTCAAATGTTTTCCCATCATCATAAAAAAGAAATATGCAGAGAATTATACAAACGTTGGTCTTAAAAATATCTCGTGACTTGGGCCTTGGCCGTCTTTTTATTACTAATATTCTCATAATATACATGTTGGCAGAAAATTGCATTCGAAACAAAAAAATTAAATTAAGTCTGGAAATAGCTAGAATATACACAGAACAGGTAAAAACTTGTCACAGGCTGAGTAATGAATATTTTATAAATAAATAAGAGAAAAAAGAAAATAATTATTTTGCTTAAGTTACAAAATCTGTTAATTTATTTCAGCATAATGATGCAAGACATCCTGCAATCGATTCGGTCATCGTGTAAAAATCTGAATGTCCCATACAAATGAGCCCCAGACAGCTTAAAAATAAAATAGATTTTATTAGCGCAAGCAAAATAAAACCATGTCGCCATGACCACATGTTCGTTGCATGAACGCCGATAATATCTGATGATTTAACGTACAGGAATTCGTACGGGAACTAGAAGAAAAATACATAATAATAAAAATAAATGGCTGTGCAATCTATTAAAAATAGTGAAGCGATTGAAATATTCGATGAGAATAAAATAGAATATTGTAATGATGAAAATGTTTGTTATGATAAAAGCGACAATCGAACACATTTAACCAAATCCAATATTGAGATTAAAATTAATTACCAGTCAAAGATTAAAGAAAATAAGAGCGAATTTTCCCTAAACGTGGACCAACCCAAAAGTAGTATTGCCTAATGTAATGTTTCGTGAATGGAACACGCGAACAACGCAATCTCATATTTTGGTAGTCTTTAGAATTATCTTTAAACTACAATATGTGACTTCGTATCCTGCCCATTAAGACGCAGTTGTAAAACTAAATTGTTTAGCCAAATAAATATCAGCGTAGAATACATAAGGAACCTCTTTATCAAATTGTGCTAACACGTTCAGCCCATCTTGTATGGAACTATTCAAGTCGCAACGAAACTACGGAAGATACAACAAAATTGTTAAAAAACACCGGCCCCATACAAAAATTTGCGTTACGCAACCAATGACACAGGATCTTAAAATGATTTCGCTTTTGCGAAAATAATCTACAAACTATCGTAGACTTTATGCTGCAGAGATTAGAGTACACTTTGCATATTCTAATGTCGTGTCCTCCGCTATGATATCATCGCTTTGCTAAGAAATCTCGTAGTTTATTAAAATAACCCTTAGATCTAAGTGAAGTGACGTCAGATGCTTATTTAGTAGATGACACGATTAGTAAATGTCTAAACTTAGGGGATATTTTATCATTGTCATGATTAAAACTGATCATGTCATTTTCTTTACAATATTTATCGCTTAAGATTTCGCCATTTTCATTCTTCTTCATTCTGATAGATCATGCATGGACGATTGTGCCTATATCAATTCCTATTATTTCCATATGAATCACGACTTCTAACTTTCTGTCTCTACTAGGATCTATTGATTATAATTCAACCTTGTCCCTGCCGTTCCATTTCCAACTAGTAGATTTCAGCATCTCAGTTTCCGCAACACTGCACAGAATCCTGTACCTCACATAATCTTGACCTTGTAACTACAAATACCAAGATTTACTGAGCAGAACGTCTTGATGGATCGCACAAACCAAACAACCTTGATTCACGAACACCATGTGACTTTGTAGCCAGTGAAGTCATGATTTAATTGTGTCTAGACGAGGATTTGCATCTCTTCGACACATTATACTCTTCTTTACGGCTTCGATAATGGTACCCCAAGGGTAAAAGGGACCCTTTTGCATAGATTGTAGCTATATACAGGTTGTGTCGATGAAAAGGGATGATTTGTCCATGACAAATAAGGAGTCCATTTAATTTGGATGATTCACTGTTCTCCCAATTATTTTGCGAGAGACAACCATTGATTTAGAGTTTTGATTATCAGAACGAATAGATACAAGCTGACCATTTAAAAAAATTAATTACTAAATATTTTATTTATGACGTAATTTAAAAATCTTATTGCAGTTTGTCCTTCAAGGTTTAGACGTTCAAGTCGGTGTTAAATATTCAATATGTTTTCATTAAATTTACGCTTAGCTCCTTATGGCTGAGCAGAGTCTCTAGTATTCTTCAAACAAGGTGGTTTGATACCTCGTTATCAAGTGCATTAACAACATTGCTTATTGCATTAATAAAGACTAGAGTATAAGGAGTGACAAGTATAGACCATGACCCACTGTAACGCGGTTCAATAAATAACAATTTATTGTAAATTGAATCGAATCTAGTCGCCACATGGGATCTAATACAGCTCGTAAATTGGATGAGAATCGAATTTGCAACTTAGCACATGGGACTGAGTGACTAACTACAATATACAGGGTGTGGCGTAAGTAATGGTCCACCATTCAGGATTCGATGAACCAGATAATTAACTATAACAATTAAAAATTTTAACCATTTTTACCCAAGGGTTCCGAAAATATTCATTTTTGTCTTTTATTTTACGAAATTTCTACCTTTTATTACATATTTGTTTGTAGTTTCAACAAAAACCATTATTTTTTTCATTCTGATTTCTGTTAATTACTGCTGAATACTAGAGCTATCATGATAAATTATGATTTTTTATGTAAATTCAGCTCTTTTGAAGAAAAAGTTGGTTCTTCTCTAATTTTAACCCCAATTTTTAACACACCATCAAGTCCAAGAGTGATTTTTGTAAAAAAAAAAAACGCCTTGGGTAAAAATGTAAAAAAAAATATTGTTATAGTTAATTATCTGGTTCATCGAATCCTGAACGGTGGACCACTACTTACGCCACACCCTGTATATCCCTTTATAACGACGCCCTTTTAAACGATACACTCAATGTAGGTACAGGGAATACATTGGTGACATTTTCCCTATAATAATAATGGCTCTGCTGTATAATTTCAATTTCCCTTTGACAGTTAAGTACAAGGCATGGAAACCATAACAGCTGTTTACTGTTAGCTGCATGAGGCTCCCCTTCCAACCGCTACAAGCAACGGTCTTGAATGTATTATACTTTAATGACTACGTTTGGCAAGCGAACATGACTTTATATCTAAGTAATAGCTGGCTCAACAGTACAGTAACCCTTCTTATATAATTGGAAGTCAGCTAGGGTGAGCTGTTTGGCTGGCTAGGCAATATTTGTTTAACTACAAGAAAATACAGTATCATTTATAAAACTTTTTGGTCGCTTAGGTATCAAATAAGAGACTTACAAGGTTTCTAATGTATCAAATATAAGACTTACTTTAAAAGCATCTACGTCTTAAGGAGTTGTAAAGTCAGACTTAATGCTGAACTGAAAGCTACCTTACCTACTTATCTCTTGTCTAAAGATCGAATTTTCAAACATTGTAAAGAAAACAAATGAAGTTCAAACCAACTGAACGTATATTATAGATGAAGCTTTATTCAAGCTAAAATAAACGGAGATCAGCCTAACTTTAAGGTTGGTTTTCCAATAAAGGCATCCCCAGTCTAGTGCACATGGAAGCCGTTAACCGTTCCTTCAGGTTATGGTCCGCCGCCATCGCGTGCCGATCTCCGGCCGCACTGCCAACGCTCAGTTTGGCAGCATTGCCATTTGCTGGGTCGTTGACTTGTTATCGGCATGTCCGTTTATCAACAGTATTCATATTATATCGTTGTATATATGTGAGAACTTCCGCTCTGTTTATTTTAGGATCTGAATTCGGTCTTGTGTTTTTAGATTAAGTTTTGTTCTTGATCTAGTTTTTTATTGGGCACGATAATGCCAGAATTCATATGCTCTCTACATGAAGATTATTTAATGTTGTAGTCATGGGATACTTTTATAATTAACTGGTATGGTGCTCGGAAAAGGAAAATAATACTTTATCTAAAAGCTACTCTAATAGCTACTTTACTAGTAGAAAAGTTGATAAAAAGTATCACAAACTTTATAATTTTCCACCAAACTCTGTCTCTCTGTGAATTTGGTAGAGCTCTACCGAAGCCAGTTAGTAACATGATCCGTATTTACAATTGTAGGTCAGCAGACCAAATGTATGCCACATTTAAATGAGGATAAATACATCTAACATGTACCTACTGAACTTGAAACTGAAATCACAAGGTAAAACATTAGTTCTACAGTAACAGGATACACATTTTTTATCATAACGACATCTCTACCCGAACGTATACCAGTGAACATAACGACCACTTTCAACCTTATTACTGAGGGGTTAAGAGTGCGTTTAAAAAATAGTTATATGTAACTACGAAATAAAACAGTCACAGTGTGACCGCACAGAGCTTCCTGCTCAGGAAATAGCGATGACATAACTGATTCGCTAACTAGATTTACAGTATTGACGAATTTTGTATGAACACGCCTATTCAAGTCTGTTGAAAACACAGTATTAATATTTGAGCTGATCTTACAAGTTTGGAGTATAAAAGAAACGGGTTTTTTTGTATGGTATTGTCGTGTCTCGATCTTGCTTATGTTAGATTTGTTCTGCCTTGAAGAAACTTGGTTACTTCTTATTTATTTAAACACCGTAAATGATCCTTACGTATTATTTTTTATAAAAAATAATACGTAATTGGGGCAACCTGTGGAATATATATTAAATATATATTTTCAAGATAAAACAATAAATCTGCCCAGCCTTTTCCCAACTATTGTGGGGTCAGCTTCCAGTCTAAACGGATGCAATTGAATACCCGTATTTTACTTGGGGCGACTGCCCATCTGACCCTCACAACTAACTGGGTTGTAGAAGTCAGATAGGCAGTTATACGATATCGATTGGTAAGACTGATTGCTAGACTTTCGGGCTTCTAACGACTGTCATAGATCCTTGAATGACAGTAAGGACGAAAGGCTTAACGTGCTTTCCGAAACACGGAGATAAATATAGACACAAATGGAGATCTACATAAAACACGAAGGAACTATTTCTGACGTGGAAATATATTGGGACTATTAGTACTATTATTAAAACAAGTTTGACCACACAGGAGACGCGGGACGTACATTTTAAGTTGGAATTGAAAGACATGGAGGCTATTTTGGTTCACATTTCAGCAATCATGACGCGAAATCCTTCAGCAACTATTCTAGATCCAGTCCTCACAGACTGTATATAAAATCCTATTTCTAGAGACTTGCTCATAACTGTGAGAAAGAGAGGGAATAGTTCAGTATTGACCTGTGCACTCGCTTTTTATTTTTATGCTGCGCACAACGCAAACATCGACGGTTAAATTGCAATGGAGCCATCATTTTCGCATTCCTTTTCATGACATTTGCAAGGGGATGGGACTAAATACGAATAAATTTATGTCTAGACGCTCGTATATTAAAAAAATGCCTACATTTCATTTGGCGGCTTACATTTTCTAGGAGAGGGGACTCGGAGAAGCCCCATGCAATACTCACCCCTCAAAGCCAGACTTAATTATACCGTATTGCTCTAACATATTGATACCTACTCGTGTGTGTGTGTTTCCAATTTGTTGGGGAAACACGTTCTGTGTTTTGTGATAATCCTTATTTGTATAGTGATTAGTTAAAAAGGTTAAGCGAATATAGGTGCAGTAAAAATTAAAAATTATTCGCGGTGAATCTAGATAAAAATATCGGTCTAGTTATATTTCGTAGTACTTCAGCGGTATCGATCGGCTCCCTCATATAGTAATGGTGTACTTGTAAGCTCTAGAAACGAGCTTTAACTAGAACTTTCATGTGACCGAGAGTTTCTCCGCACTACAGACTAGAATAGAATCAATCAGAAGACGCGCTTTGCGACCGTAACGCCCTATGTCAAGCCCTTCCATAAGCCAATGTAATACTTACGCTACAGTTTACAGAGTTCATTTTTCACTGAAACAAAAGCCAGACAATCGACAGGGTATGGGGGAGACGTGTAATCGTTATTCAAACTGGCAGACTAGTATTTTCGAGCTTAGTGCGCATGCGTGCGATCGCAGCGCTTAATAGGTCACGGCCTCACAGTCTGCACTGGAAGCCGGCTACAGGGATATGCTTATAACGACACGCCATTTTAACAACAAGAAAATATATTTGCTTCAGCATTAAAGTTAAATGAACGCTATGAAAGTGAACTTTTGTGAAACTGTGCGTCGCGAAACGAGTGCCCGAGATAATCGCACGGTCCCCGTGCGCGAACCACCGTCGCACGGTGGATCGAAAATCGGCTGTAGAAGACATAGGATCTCGATTTCTTAAATGTTATTTTTTTTGCTGGAAATGACTTCTGCCGATCATTACTATGTACAAAAATGACACCCGAGTAAATTCTGCCCAAAAACGAAGGAAATATATTTTTTTTACGAAAAATTTGTATGAAGCTAGTATGAAAAATCGAATTATCTCCTAAACGGCATGTTTAACCGTAATATCCTTGGAGGTGGTCATAGTGCTAATTATTTATGATTTTTTGGTTGCCGATTTGACGAAAAATATAATGCCGTTTTTTTTTAAAAAATCTTCAAAATATTTTTATTTATTTTTACATGTAAAACGATCCCTTCGATATGTTATTAACCCAAATATTAAGAACACACAAAACAAGAAAAATTAAATTAAAAAATTGCTGTTTTTTTACACATTTTTATTAATTTAAATAAAAAAAGATTATCAAACTCTTATTTAAGTAACATATAAAGTTATATTATATACAAAATAATTTAATTTAAGGAATTAATACTAAGCATTTGTAAAATAAATAAAAAAAAGACAAAATATCATTAAATATTACAAAAAAAAAACCCAAACAGACTCAAATACAAATTTACAAATAAGTACATATATAATTTTTTTACAAATTTTCCTTATCACTCTCGTTGTCAGACTCCAATTCTGAGTCAGCATCCAGATTGGATACATCCAAAAACTCGAACTCAGTTTCCTGAAATTGAATTAAGTCGAGAGTTTCAGCAAAAAAGCTCTGCTTTTTCTTGGCATCTAACTTAGGCCTTTGTGCACTTAGCAAAGGATCCGAAGAAACAACAAGCATATTTAAAATGTCTTTATTGGAATCCTGCCTGCTTCTTTTCCGCGAATGATGTTCTCGAAACCTCCTAAAATCTTTGTTTCGAGACTCTGAGGCTTCTTCCGAGAGAGTCCCAATCGGCACAATATTATTTTTCTCAATTATGTCAGCCCCATGGATTAATAATTTATGAACGGTTGACGACATGTAGTACCAGTCGTATAATAATACGTACTTTTCTGCTGTTTTGCGGGCATAATCTCTAAATTTTATTATATCGACCTGCTCTCCAGATGTAATTGCTTGTAAAATTACAGCAAATCTTTTGATGAGGTCTTCATCCAAACCGGTTATAACTGCGGTTTTATTAGGAAACTCAAAGAATTTTCTTGCAGTATTCCCGTCATTGGTGGTTCCCGAGCCTTGTTTTACTATATCAATCAACTGATTGAGCTCATCTTTGAATTTATTTTGAATTATTTTCTTCCTTGTCTGTAGCATTTCTTTGTGCTCATCACTTCTCGCTACCCACCGTTTGAAGTCGAGCCTGTATGCAATGTGTAACAGACATTCCATACAATTTATACGGGCGTGTAGGGATGACAAGCCAAATTCATACAGGTCAGAACACACAATTTTTGATGTTACAGCATCTAAGCGGTTCATTTCTGTAGGTTTTGCTAAGCACAGGTAGCACGATGCATTTGATCTAGCTTCAGAAAGGTAAGTGCAAACTTTAGCGTCGATCATCGTCATCATTAGTTCATGAGTCACCCTATTATTATTATTGCACTCTGTGGGGATAAGGGCCTCAATTTCTTCATCCATTTGTTTTTTCAGCTCAAGGACAACTGCTTCACTCTCCTTTACAAAAGTAAACTGAACTGGACGACAATACAAAACTGAGCATGGTTTTGGGTTCGTCCATAAGATGTTGTCTCCATCTGTCAGTTTAAGTGGCACCAAGGAGGTCATGAAAATGCTCGAGTCATCTTCCTCACCCTCCATTTTCTGCTTGTATCGGCTTTGGTTAGAAGCACCATCAAATCCCCACTTGGATATCAGCTTCAACTGCTTGTTATGCTCTTCCTTAGAAAGGCTTTGAAGGATTCTTGTAACTGTGATATCAAGTAAAGCTTGAAGAGTAATCCTAGCCGATGAATCAGTAACTGTCACTGATTGCTTCGGAGGGTAGCAATCAAGCTTAGTTTGTTGCACTTTATAGTAAGATGGATAAATATCCTTAGCACCTTCCCGAATGGCAGCCTCTCGCAACGTAATATATTGCCACTTTGAGAGTTTTAGCGAAAGAAGCAATCCAAGCGCCTTTTCTGACGTAAATATGATTGTTTTCGCTGGTTTCTTAAGCGTTTCATTTAATTTAGCGGCTGCTTCAGGATTGTTCATCATGTATTCGATGACAGAGGCGATATCTCCATGCCCTTCTTCTTTTAAACGTGCTGCAGCTGCATATGCCAATTCACTGGAATCTTCGCCTGTGTGTTCATCAGATCTTCTCTTTTTTTGTTTACTTCCCAGATCTTCGAATGGTTTACGGGATCTTTTCGTCATTGTTCCAATGGACGTTGATGTCGACGGTTCTGGAGAGACTGAGGGCGCTCTTGGTATCTCATCAACACTTGGTTCTTGATTAACTAAAGTTTGCACAAAACTCGGCCAATCAATATTTGCTCCCAACCAATTCTCGTACTTTCTCCTGAAATTATCAAGGAATCGGTTGGATTTCTGCCACCTTTGTAAAGCGGCTCGCGTAAATCTCCGACAAAATTCTTTGAGAACAACACGATCTTCGTCAGACAGGCAATCGCCTATGCGGGATACAACTGCACTGAACAATACTTCATGATCAAATGAAGTACTCTCACTTCGTAGAAGAACAAACAAGTCTAAATTCGTGATTAAACTTTCCATTCTAAGATTTTATAGTCGCAGATTTAGTGTTAGCAGTTACACAGTTGTGAACAAACTAAATTATAAAACAAAACTGTAGCCCTTTTATTGCAAAACGCCAATAATTATGTAACTACCCTCATTAGTTATCTTCTCATTAGCTAATGAAAATTTATAATTATCACTAACTATTCTTAGAACTCATAGCACTGCTAATTAACAAATTAGCTTACTTATCAGGAAAAGTTGAATGTAATCCATAGTTGGCATTGTCGTGAGATATTGAAAATCATTAAATCACCTATAAAGACTCATTAGAAGACCTAATCAGTGTAGTTACTTAATTACTTCTTTTCGGACTCATTAGAAGAGTAAACAATTGGTAATTTGGTTGTATGAAAAGTTTTAAAACTCATGATGTGTTGATAAATATCTAGCTCAAGCATAGTTGTCTACGTGTGGGTGTACTATAAACCTCTGCCAACTCCTTCAGAAATATAGGAGTGATGCTATTTTATGTTACGTGTAGTTAAAAGTCAGTGTTCTTCAACATAAACACTAAAAGGAATCGTTTCATATGAAAAAACAAATGAAAATATTTAGACGATTTTTAAAAAAAAAACGGCATGAAATTTTTCGTCAAATCCGCAACTAAAAAATTATAAATAATTAGCACTATGACCACCTCCAAGGATATTACGGTTGAACATGCCGTTTAGGAGATAATTCGATTTTTCATACTAGCTCCATACATTTTTTTCTTATAAAAATTATAACTCTTCCATTTGTGCACATATTTACTTCATATGACATTTTATAGAACAGTAATGATCAGCAGAAGTCATTTCCAGCAAAAAAAATAACATTTAAGAAATCGAGATCCTATGTCTTCTACAGCCGATTTTCGATCCACCGTGCGTCGCTCCGACCGGTCCGAAAATAAGCGACACAATCTGTTTTTACAGTATCGAAACGAATTTTTATGCTATAAGGAGACTGGGACGTGCCTACGTCGCCGTGCGGCCGACATACTCACGTTTATCTGAATTATGTGATACAAATGTGACCGTACCTACGTGGACCGCCGGCGATGACTCACGCTCAGAATAGTGTTTCAGTGGACTGGGGACACTGTCCCACGGGATTTTTTGTATAATTGTGTACGTATTCCTATTTAAAAGTGACTTCTTTGTGTATTAAGTCGTGTACAATAAAACCGGCGCTGGGTCAGCCGGCCATGCTGCATGCGGTTTTGCGGTCGTCATTCATTGCGATTTTTGTTGCGTTACAATGAGGACCGATTCCGCTTTGCGAGTTGTGATCACCGAGCGTTCGGCTCTCACGAACCACTTCGCATTTAATTAACATATGGCAACCGGCCGGCTGAAGGTCGCACGGTTCGCGTCACCCTAGCATAAGGTAAACGCGGTCGGGCGTGTGCGTACAAAACGTAAACACTGGCCGGCGAATGCACCGAAAAAACTCGCGCGCTATGATGTCACCGTGCAAACATTAGAACGTGGAATTTAAAATTAGATGCGTCCAGCGAATCTATCGAGATCGGTTCATTGAGCGACGGGCGGGCGACGCGAGCGGAGCGCCGCGAGCGAACGAGCACGAACGACGAGGTAGCGTAGCGCCGCGCCGCGACCTTGCACCGTCACGGGCGCAGCGTCACGCCGCGTTGGATTATTTTCGTCGCGTTTGGCACCTACACCTCACGCGCACTCTCTAAACCACAATCCCGTGCCGTTCGGTGCGAACAGTACGTTTTAATATTGCTTTTATTTTGCAGATTGCGACAAACTCTTGCGGCGCGGCTCGCGGAGATCGACGACATTGTGTCTGAATTCGATCGCGTGTCGGAGAGAATCGACGAGCTCCGACAGCAAATAGAAGTGTTGACAGCGAAAGTTAGGACTTTCTACGTGTTCGGCGAAGACGAAGCGGACAGTGTGCGCGCTCTGACTAAAGAAGTGTCGGACTTGGTGGAGCGCACGAAGAACTTTACGGAGGAGAGCAGGAAGCGATACGGAGGATCGGCGCCGGCAGACGTCGCCCAGGAGCTGTCCTCCCTAGAGCTATCCTCTGAGGCGCTGGCAGCAGCCATGGAAGAGAAAGAGAGGGAATGGAAGCGTGCGCGCACAGCGCGCTCGGAGTACGCCACTGATGTAGAGGATGTGCAAGCTTGGGTTCGCGCCGCCGAACTCACAGCGAGGGAGCGCACCCTGGCGCCCGAGCCCTACCGGGAGCGCCTGCTGGCGGCGCGGGCCGAGGTGCCCGGCGTGGCCGACCGCGTGGAGCGCCTCACGCGCAACGCGCGCGCCATCGTGGAGGGCAGCCGCGACGCCGCCGAGCGCCAGCTGGTGCAGTCCACGGTGGCGGCGCTGTCGGAGCAGTTCGCGGCCGTGTGCAGCGAGCTGGAGGCGCGCCAGGGCGCCGTGGAGGACGCCTGCGACGCCGTCGCGCGCTTCCTCACTCTACTCGAGAAAGTCCTACTTTGGGTTGAGACACAGCGTGCATTCCTTGCGCGGCCACTCCCATTGGCCGACTTGCAGGAAGCACAACAGAAACAGACTGAATATGGGGTGCGTACCGACGGCCAACGTTTAATATATCACGTGCGAATGTTTACTAAAAAAATATTTATGTTTTCAGAACGCGCTCAAGAGTTGTAAGCAGCAAGCCAAGAATTTAGCGGATATGGCTAAAGAAATAGAGGCAATCGAACGGGTAACCAGCCCGGGAGACTTACCTTCCAGGCTAGAGGCAGCAGAGAACGCGACCGTTGACGTCGAAAAGAAATTAGCGAAGACAGTCAGTACAACCACTGATCATGACGCCAAGTTTAACTCGAACCACATACTAATTAACTTTATCTATTTACAGAACGGTTTACTACAGGAACTAGCCGAAGAATGGGAGCGATGCGAAAGAAAATTAAAGGATGTCGGGCACTGGCTCGAAGCGACCGCAAGGACGCTAGAGACACCTCAGAATGCAAAGAAACCACTCAGGGATCGTCTCGCCCTGAGGGAGAAATTGATAAACGATATCTCCACGCAAAAGACGAAGATCTCATATGCAGTGGAAAAACTCAACGTGAGTCGACATCGACGCATTTGTGTTTTCGTAGTCGGATTCCAGGTGCAGCGCTGCGAGTAGGTGGTGACTCGTGCTGACGCGTGTTGTATGTGGACAGGTACACTTCGGGCCGGACGGCGTGGCGGCGCAGTCCGTGGGGCCCGAGGCCGTGGAGGCGGCGGCGCGCGGCCTGGCGGCGGCGCTGGACGCGCTGGCGCAGCAGACGGGCGCGCAGGCGGCGCAGCTGGGCCGCGCGCTGGCGCAGGTGGACGCCTACTGCGCCGACGTGGCGCGCCTGCGCGCGCAGCTGCTGCAGGCCGAGCAGCAGCTGCGCCACGCCGCGCAGCCCAACTACTGCCCGCGCGAGCCCGAGCGCGCGCAGCGCCAGCAGCAGGTAAGCACTCCGCGACCTGAGCACACCCCGCGAGTAGGTGGCTAGCGAGTATTCTAGTTTTGTTTATCCGACCTGGAGGCTCTCAGGGCGACCGGGCAGGTGGCGGGCACGCTTCATCTCACCTGCGAGCCCCAAAGCTCGATCATCTTTTATTTATCTTTTGTTTTCTTTTTGTCACCCTCCTCCTCACCCTCCCCGCTACTAACACGTCGAACTGATATCCTCCGCTAGGAGTGTCGCGAGCGCGTCAAGTCGCTCCAGAGCAAGATTCAGGCGCGTAACGAGCGAGTGAAGCTCCTGGTGCAGCGCGGCAGTCCCGATGCCGAGCCGCTGCGAGACGCGTAGTCCGCGATCCACCGCGTTTAGTTCATAAGTCGATTCCTTGTCATCTCGTCCCTGTAATTTTTATAAGCATATAATACGAAACGTTAAATATACGAGACGCATCGCAGCCACCGTCGTTTCCTTTCGCTCAACCTCTCATCACGTTCGTCCACTCGTCTGAGAGACACCCTTGTAAATCATGTGTTTGTCCGTACTTGCGTATCAGGAGGTCGCCCGGCGAATCGAAGAGCTGACCGGAGCGATCTACGCGCTGGACCCGTACTTCGTGATGCCGGCGAGCGACGAGCACGCCGCCACTCTGAGCATGCTCGCGACGAGCGCGGCGCACGCGCGCAGCAACAGGCGCGCGCGCTCGCCGGCGAGGCGAGGGCGCGCGCGCCTGGCCCCGCCCGCCGGCCCCGCCCCCGGCCCCGCCCCCGGCCCCGCCCCCGCCCCGGGCGCCGCCGCGCGCGCCCGCTCGCCCTGCTGGGCCCCGGGCGGCATCACCTACGCCGAGATAGTCAAGGGCTCCGGCTCTCGCTCTAGCTCCCGCGGCTCCCGCGCGCCCGACGACCCCGCCCCGCCCGACGATGTGGAAGTGCCCGCGGAACCGTGTGTGCTCAGTGAGAGAGTCGATGATGTCGACGCAGTGTCGCGTAGTGACACTCGTGTTAGCGAGTCTATCAGTGTCAGTGATCTTTACGGCGGTGACGTGATCTATTACTATGATGACTTTGTGGATTCAACACCGGAACCCATTCCTGAATTTTATGCGGAACCCCAAATGGAGTACAGGGAGATGCCCATTGATGTGCCGAACCCCGTCTATCAGGAATCACCCGTGTATCGGGAATCACCCGTGGTTCGGGAATCACCCGTGTATCGGGAATCACCCGTGGTTCAGGAATCACCCGTATATCGGGAATCACCCGTGTATCGGGAATCACCCGTGTACCGAGAATCACCCGTGGTTCGGGAATCTCCCGTGTATCGGGAATCACCCGTGGTTCGGGAATCACCAGTGTACCAGGAATCACCCGAGCCTATGAAGAAGTTGCCTGAACAGCCAATGACGGAACTACAGCCAGTAAATCCAGAACAATCGGAAAGGGCTATTAGTCTGTCACTGAAACAACGCTCGCATGAATTATCGTATGCGGAAATACTAGCACTCGGGCTACGCAAGCAGCCGCGTACTCATAGCGTTACGTCCTTACCGAAACCACAAGTGGCACACGTAGAGCTGGTTAAAGAGATCGTAGTAGAATGCGTCGAAAGATCTCCACCGATTCAGCAATATGAATCGAAAGTTGAGAAGATTGAACCGCCGAGGTTCAAACCCGATAGACCCGAAAGACCGGAAAAAACGGATAGACTGGAAAGACCTGATAGGCCCGAGCGGCCGCCTCCTAGAAGCAGGTCAAGGGAAATGCCAAGACAGAGGCGCGGGCCTGAAAAACGGTCTACGAAAGCACATGATGTCCAAGCGATGAAAAAGAAAAAGACGATGAAAAAGGTTATTGAAGTTCAAGACTTTGATGAACCTGAACAATCCGTAGAAGTAGAACTAACACCAATTAGGGATACACTGGTTAAGGCTGCAACCGTGGAGCCAACTGTAGAAGTTGGTTACAAAGAAGTCACTAAAAAGCTGCAACACAGTGCTACAGTCGTAGAGACTGTCACTGAACTGGTAGCAAATGAAGAAGAAATTGAAGAAGTTGAACAAAAGAAACCTAAGAAAAAGCAAAAGCCTAAAAAACCAAAATCACCTGAAGACGAAATAATAAAAGCTCTCAAAGAAATTGAAGAGCTAGAAAAGAAGAAGAAAAAATCTAAAGAGCCTCGTGATAAAAGCAAAGACAGCATCACTGAGGTCATGAACGTGGAAACTCCCAAAGAACACGAAGGGATAGAATTAAAAAAGCATACTAAAGAAACAGATACACAAATTAGGTCCAAGAAAAAGAAAGGTCACAAAGAATCACCTATTAAAACCACCGATGTTAAAACCGAGTTCGATCCAACTGAGACGACCGCTCCAGTTGAATTAGTTACGAAAGAAACAAAACATAAGAAAAAGAAGAGTCAAAAACAAGCTTCAGTGGATAAATCAGAGAAATCAGAGCGTAGCTCTGTTGGTAGTATAACTGATATCATGTCTGTTGTTGAGCCTGGCAAGGGCAAAAAAACACCCGATGAAACAAAATCTGTGGAATCAGAAGTTGTTTCACAAGTCAGTGAATCTCTTAATCGACTGGAAGTAACAGAAGGAACACAACAGGCTTTGACCATCGATGATCAGTCTGACAAGAATGATATTCAAAATCTGGACGAAATACAGAAAGAGGGTTCTGAAGTTATTTCTACAAGAACTTCCGATGTTACTAATCATGCTGAATACACAAATGTATTTGAAACTGTAACTGAAACAAATTCTGTAAAGATAACACGGGAAGTAAGTGGTGATAATGAAAGTCAACCAGCTCTTGACGATAAGGTGACAGAATTAATTTCATCACACCCTGTTGTAGAAACACAACAGAAACATGAGCAAACGCCAGAACAAATTGAAAAAGTGAATGTAGTCACTGGCACAGTTGCATTCGTAACTAAAACAACGGACACTCAAAAGAAACTAGACATTCAGCAGGCTACAGAAGCTAAAGAAAGTCATTTGTTGTCCATCCATGATCAAACTCCTAAACAAGAAGAACAAATTAACAAGAAGGCTTCAAAAAATAAAAAGAAGAAAGGTAAAGCAGCACTGGAAGCTGACATTGTTTCAACTTTTATTTCCAAAGAGTCGGAACAGACACAACAGGAACCAACAGAAATACAATTAGAAGAGGTTCTGTCAGCACCTGAACAACGGGTACAAGAACAAGTGGATATAGAAAAATCTAAACAATCAAAGGTAGTAGAGCCACAGCTAGAACAAATAAAGCTAACACCTGAGCAACCGGAACCGGTTCAAACTGAACAAAATCAGCCGGAAGTGATGCAATTGGTACAATCGGAACAAACGAAAATCTTGCTAATGGAAAATGTACAGAAAATAGAAATAAAACAGGAACTAACTATACAAACACAACCAGAACCTTACAAACAGGAGACGGTTGAATCTCTGTCCCTGGAACATGAACTGCTACAGGCACAAGAGTCTATGCAACCAGAACTAGTACAAACAAAACAAGTACCAGAGCCGATACAAGAAGAGGTCAAAACGCATGAAGTCTCCTCTAAAAATAAGAAGAAAAAGAAACAAAAGAAACATGAAAAGATGTCAGAACCGATAGTCTTTGAAGCCACAGAAATGGTTGAAATAATTGAGGAAGATGTCAAAACGACGCCCATAGAGCCTGTTATAGCAGAAATACCAAACTTTGTAGAACAAGTTGAAGAGCCAAAAACATCGAAGAAAAAGAAATCTAAGAAGTCAAAACATGCTGAAGTGAAAGAGGATGCAATTGAAAAGTCAATGATCGAACAAAAAAGTACTGAGCAGACTACTGAAACTATTGAGAGTTTTTCTAAAGAAACTGAAGAACCACAAACTCTTGAAGAGACTAAACAGTCCAAAAAGAAGCCAAAATCCAAATCAAAACCAGAAAATGTTGTCAAGGAAGAACTAGAAGAAACTGTTCCTGAGCAAAAGTTACCTGCTCCTGAAGTTAAACCACCTCTAGAAGAAATAAAACCAGAAGATCTACCTTTTGAAGAAGTCAAATCACACAAAAAGAGGAAAACTAAAAAACAAAAGATTGATGATGATGATATTGAAAAAGCTCTAAAGGAGATAGAGCGTACTGAAGGACATGGACATAAAAAGAAACCTAAGGAAAAGACATTAAAACCAAAAGGCAAACCAGATCAGCACAAGCCAGTAACAACTCAGTTTAAAACAGCTGAGCAAGAGATTCAGAAGAAACACATCTCAAAGGTGGTTGAACATGATAGATCACCTGAAGAAGACATTGAAAATGTTCAACCAATTGAACATATTGACTGGAACGCCATGCTAGAAGAAGAAGAAGGTGTTACTGAAACAACTTTGGAACCATTCAGAAAACCAGAATCAGAGATAATTATTACCGAAACTGCATATGTTGCTAACCAAGTAACCATACTGCAAGAAACGACTAATGCGTTACTAGAAAAAGAACGAACTGTTAGAAAAGTTGAATCTTCAATAGAAACAGCAGTTACTTCAGAAAAACTGATGACAAATATTTCTGAAAGTGTCAGTGATAGAAAAATAGTAACAGAAGAAGATAAAACGCTCATGATGCCTACCACAAGTCCTGCTAACGAACAGAATAATAATGATAAGTTCTTCTCACCTGACGTGCTGAAAGAAGGATCATACAACATCGTTGAAGAGATAACTCAATATGAACCTATCATTCAAGATGTTGAAACCCGTACTATATACCTAATAACACACGAAGAGAAGAAATTACCACCAATCAGGACTGTTAAAGTATTTAGCAGTAAGAGTAACTCGTTAGAGGAACCTCAATCTATTGAAGAAAATGTAGTTTTAAGTGACGAAGCCACAAATAACAAAATCACTGATGAAAAGTCTTCCATTAATGTTAGTGATGATGTTTTTGATAGTAAGGTTATAACGGACGAGTTCATTGACCAAGAAAAAATATCCGATTTTGAGAGTAGCTTAACAAAAACAGATGTTGCTGAACTTGAAGCTACTAAAACTGAGTCGGTCAAAGCGCCAGTTGAAAGATTTGACATCGTAGAAAACAATACTGTTACACGTGTAACATCGACAAGTTCGGAACTGATAACGACACAAAGTGTAGCGAATATTATTACTGAGGTTACAACTACGGAAACTGTTGATCAGGAAGTACAGTTTGAAGAACTTGAAAAATCTGTTGATCAGGAAGTACAGTTTGTGCAACTTGAGACATCAAACCCGATGGAACTTGAAGAAGTTGGCACAAATAAACCTGAAAAACTACTAACGGAAGAAGATTTCTCCGATATACTTGAGGAAGCCATATTCGGATCAGTACAAGATCGCAACAAAACACCAGGTGAAAAGAAAACCAAAGAGACATATTCTAATATTCCTTATCAGGAGTTGGTTAACGATATCAAGCCATACTCGGAGAATTTGGACACTTATAAGCTAGATTACGATTATACGCAATCAATGTTAAGCCAACGGGAGTCTGATACTTCACAAGGAAATAACGTCATTATAGCATCAGATGAAACAGTGCCTGTACAAGCAATCAAATCTTTCGAACCTGTACCTAAAGTGGAACCTAAAGAAGTTTCTCCTGTGACGGAAGAAGCATTGGAAGAAATCAATCAAGAACTAGTGGATGCTGAAATTGTGATAGCCGTACCTGAAATTTTAGAAATGTCACAGGACAAACTTGAAGAAGTGTTGCTTAAAACTTTTAGTGAGGAGAAGCCTGAAAAAACTGATAGTCAACAATCTGTTGACTTTATCACATCAGAGAGCTTTGTCCTAATACCTGTTGGTGAAATTGATGCTTCTATACTGAGTATTGAAACAGACGTTGGTACAAATGCTATCTTCATCCCTGATGAATTAAGTTTTGTGGCACACCCACAAGAATTACAAGAGCAGCCAATTGATATTAAAACAGGAAGTATTGAGAAGCCTGCTAAAGTAACAGAAACTTCACTTATATCTTCAATAAACGAGGTAGCACCTAGAATTAATTACCATGAAATTAAAGATGCTGAAATAATTTTAGCGTCTCAGGTCTCTAACAATAAGGCTGAAATAACAACAACTGCAAAAACGGAAACAGTTTCGTCTCTGCGTGTCTCTGAAACTGTTTCGAAAACTGAAATTACAAGTGAAGCTCAAGATACTTTAATAGAACCTGAATTTCATACCAACACAGATCCAGAAGTTGCTATCGTTGAACAGACTATTAGATTGTATCCAGCAAAAGAAGAAACTCCTAGAATAAGCTATCATGAAATTCGTGATGCTGAAATAATCTTTGCATCTCAAGTAAAACCTACTGACAAGTCAAACGCCACAAACTTCGAGCTAGAAGCATATCAAGTAGCTGCAGAAACTCCAGTTCAACCACCAGAATTAGAACTTTTGGTTGACAAAGAAAAAACAGGTCAACAGACTTTAGCTCAAGATAATCTCCTTCAAGCTCTTAATAAATTGACTTCAACAACGTTCAAAACCGTCAATGAGCAAACCGTTAATTTTATTACTACTGAAAGTATTGTTTTAATGCCTGTTCAAGAACCAATAGCATACACGGTTACCGAGAAGGAGGCTGTACTTGTCATGGATAGTAAACCCTCTGAGGTCGAAAAACTACTACTGTCTTATGAGGAGACGCCACGTCAAAGCTATCACGAACTTGTTGATGCTGAAAAACGTCTAGCTCAATCAACCAGTAAGCATTCTGGCATAGTAGAACTTGTCAGTGAAATAGTTGCTGAGGACAGAGAACCAGCAACTGTAAAAACAGAAACGGATAACGTGACTTCTACGGCAGTTGAAACTACTGAAATTATGGAAACTGACGCACCAGATACTGAAACACTGCAAGATTTAATACCTGAAGTACCAACTGTAGGCAATCAAGAAACATCTAGTACTGAAAAACGCTTAGCTACCAAGATTGAAGCAGCAGCAGTCACGACAACTCTTGCGAAAGAAAAGGTTCCATCTGAAAGTACTGTAGCTGTTGAAACTGCAAAGGAGCCTAAACACAAGATATTTGAAGTGCCAAGAGTCAGTTACCACGAGATTTCTGATGCTGAATATCTTTTGGCTGCAATTGTTTCTAATTCGAGAGAAACAAGCAAAGAATCTTCTCCAGCCAAAGAAGGAGAAGAAAAACAAGAACCCATTATAAAAGAAGAAATGAAGGAAGCGCATAATATTCCTGATTATCCAGTCACTGCTGAACCGACCGGAAGTCAAAAGGCACAAAAGATCACAAATCAAGTTAGTCACAATGAAACTCCTGTTGGTAATGGGGCAATAGAAAATGTGATTATTGAAAATGCTCCACATGTGGCTCCAGAGCCTGAATCAATTAGAGAATTAATTTACGAGGTGCCAAGATTCAGTTATCATGAAATAAATGATGCTGAAAGGTTATTTGCTTATTCACGAGAAGCAGTTCAGGAGCTTGAAGTGTCTGCTGAAGTCGTTGTTACAATTCCATCAACAGGAAATGTACCAGCTGATATAGTTAAATCAGTTCTAGAGAAGGTTACTGATTTTGCCGAAGATGTCAAAGAAGTAGAAAAGTCATCAGTCGCAGTAAGTCTATTTGAACCTCTACGTCACAGTTATCATGAAATTAAAGACGCTGAACGTGTTCTAGCATCTAAGAAATTGAATAAAGTGACGGATATTTCTGAAGAAATACTAAAATCACCGATTGAGGAAGCTTCACTCACAGAAAAAAAACCTGAAGAGAAACTAAAATCACTAACTTTCACACCCGTAGAAGACACATTTATTCAAGTTGTACTTAATAAACAAACTACTACATCCACTAAAACGGACACTGAACATACTATTGACTTTATTACCAATGAGAGTATTGTCACGGAACCTGTGCAAAATATACACCAACGTATAGAGCTCCCATCTCCGCTTCAAAAGGCTTCATTGGAAAAGATTGAACAGTCATTTGAAGTAGACGATCTTAGTAATACACCTATATCGGTAGTTTACGGAAGTACCGATGTTGGAACACCTACGCTGGAACTTAAAGTTCCATTATTTGAAAGTAAAGTTGAGAAAGCTGTAGCAGCAGAGATTACAGAAAGTTCTGATATAGCGGATAAACCTCAAGTGACTAGTGTTACTCAAATAAACCTTCAGGCATCACAAGATGAAGGATGGACTGAATGCGATACATTTGAAATCATAGATCTCATTACAGACCTTTCAGATTATACTGACGAGTTTGATTTGAACATTTCGGAACCAAAGAAAATTGCATCATGCATTTCCGAGGCTGACGCCAACGTTGTTAAAGTATCAACACATTTTCCAGCAATTGTCACAGAAACTACGTCTATTCAAACTGAGACTACTACGGAACATCCACGGTCTATAACTCCAAAAACTAGCAATGACCATGCAGTTGTCCAAGACCTCATCGAAGAAGCTCTTCAGGAACCTGAAACATCATCGTTTACTGCTACTAATACTACCGTTGTTACAAGAACCAAACCAGCTTACGAAACTTTCGTTATTGATGATCTCAATGAAAGTCTTGTGCCTGTGGTTTTCGGTGACATCAAGGACATTGAACGTTCTATCAAATACAAGAAGCAAGAACTCCTGTTACAAACTGAACCTATACAACTTGCGAGTCCTGAAAAAGATATTATCGACGAAGTCGCGGCGGCTGGAGGGTCTCCGTCTCCTTTAGAAGATGTTGAAATCGTTGATACATCAGAAGACTTTACTATCCCGCATCCTAGTGAATACGTAGATTTTGGTCCCTTGTCGGATCTAGAGCCCGAAACTAAGCCCGACACTATCTCGGCGGATACACATACTGAAGTTTTAGAATCGGTTATAAACTCACCTGAACCCCAAATTATTGAACAACCTGATATAAATACGCATAAACCTACGGACGTAAAAACGGAAAAAAATATCGTTTCAGCTGATGTTAGGGAAACACAACTAACCAAAACTGAAACTGTTAGCCGTGTTGAGAAATCTCCTATACATAGCTTGCATGACCTCCTTCCCGAAATTGACTCCATCCCCGAATTCAAACCCTCTTATTCGAACACTGTATTGTTTTCAAAATTATCGGCTGATGCACCCGAGTTTACACCCTCTTACATGTATCAGACTGTAACTACTGTGTCTGAGAGTAGATCTGATGTAGTCGAAGATGCACCTGCACGTATTACTATGGAAGACGAAACTATCAAAGTTTTAACAGAAGAGACATCATCACTACCGCAAATATCATATTCAACAGTATTACAAAGTAAGAAGGAAAAAGCAGAAGTCTTACCACAACAATCAGCACCAGTTGAAAAACTATTGGAAGCTGAACTCACTACAGAAGAAGTGCTAGAAGAACATGTTGAAACTAAAACAAGAAAGAGTAAAAAGAAGAAAAAGAAGGAAAAAGATGATAAAAAGGAGGTTGCAGTTATAAAACCGCCGGAAGTTATGCCATTACCGGTAACAGTACCCTCTGTACCCGAAGTTACTTCAGTTTTACCTGAACCAGTTAATGTATGGGCCAAAGCTGCCGAAGAAGGCAAGTCATACGCTGATGTTCTGGCCGAGGGCCTGGTCCAAGAACATAAGGAATGTTTACAAATAGTTACGGACAAACCAAAAGAAAGAGAAATACCAGAACAAAAGAAACCAAAACCAGAAAACGTACTAGAGATCGAGAAAGTAGAAAGAACACCGATAGTGCCACCTGCATATGAAATTCAAGAAGTTGGAGAGACTACACAGATGGAAAGTGATCATAACATTGGGTCTTGGGCTAAGATAGTTGCTAAACGATCATCACCTGAAAGAGTGCAGAAAGAAGAAGATCCACACATATCACCAGTACCTGTTCCATCTAAAGCTCCAGTGATCTTTGTGGATGAATCAGATAACGACTATCACAAACCTGACGTTGAGGTGGATGCTGAAGGTTTCATCACTGTTGATAGAAGTAGACGGTCTAGGTCCAAATCTAGGGAAGCACGTTCGCAATCAAGCTTATCACAAAAACGTGAACCTCGTGAAAAGTCCGAGAATAGATTTGAACCATTGACTACCACTCTCAAACCAGACGATGCCGAATCCACACAAAGCCCTTCAGAGGATGAAAAACCAACAAAGAAACCAAGCAGGAAGAGCCGCAGGTCAAAATCCAAAGAAATTAAATCTACCGCTACAGTAGTAGCTCCAAACACATCCGATGAAGATAAGCAACCATCTAAGAAAGATAAAAAGAAACGCTCTTCTAAGTCTAAGGATAAGATTATTAAACCTGTGGAGGTTAACAAACCAGTAGATGAAAATACAGAATCACCCAAAGAGGTTGAAATCTCAAAACCACCAGAGGTGAAAGATAAAATTGAAGAAATTGTAAGTTCTAAAGAATTAGTAACATCTGTACCTGTTCAATTGGAGCCTAAAAAGAAAAGTAAAAAGAAGAAGAAAGATAAGAGACCCGAAGAAGTTACCGAGGCTAATGAGACGTTGTCTGCTGTAGAAGTAACTTCCAATGAACAAGAGATTGTAACAGTTTCTAAAGTGCCAACAAAATCTCAGCAGGGGAAGGTTGACACTCCTGTTTCAACACCCGAATCGATTCTAACACCTATAAAAGATAGAGTTTTCTCAGAAGCTCAGTTCTGGAAAATGGACCCTGGTAATTTATCTGAAATAATCTCTGTAGAAGTACAACAAACACCTACGGAAACGTTTAAAATAGAAATTAATGATAATGTGCCGGCTGAAGCATCATCATCATCACCTATGAAGTCTGATGAGCTCTCGGAAAGTGTTGAGCCAATCCGATCTACTGCCAAATTCATCACTGAAGAAATATCATCTGTTGAGACCCAGATACAAGAACTCGAGGATACGATTGCTGAAGACCAGTCACTTGAAAGCAAAATGGCTGACTTACAACGAGAAATTGAAGAAATGTTGCTGCCAGAAAACGATTCTTCGCTTAGTGACAGTTCACCCAAGGAACTGACTGATACTAATACGTCCATTGAATATCAGTATGATGAGCTACTGGATAACATGACTCCATCACTAGCTAGTCCTGAACCTGATGGTTTGGAACCTAAGTCATTTGAGGAATCGGTGCCTGAAGCACCATCAGAAGATAAAACCTCTAAGCACGATGAAGAACTTGATGATAAGCACATTAGCATGAGCATGATTGATTCACTACTGGACGATACCGAACCTTTATCTATGACTGAAACTCATTCTTTAGAGCACTCGGAAAATCTTTTAATCACTCAAGAAGAAGATGTTACTCCCAGAGACTTCAGTATAATTGAAACGCAAGTAGCAACTAATACTGCATCGCCAGAAAAACCTAAAGTTGTTCTGAAAGAAGTTCTGGAGGAAATGATTAAGCACACGGTGGGTAAACATGATAGCACTGTTTCTAAGGTTAATGAAACAACAAAAGGTACTAAAATGAATAAGAAAACAGAAATTCCAGTCAAGGAAAAGGAAAGCACTATTCCTTATTCGTTAGATAAACCAGAGTTAAAAGAAAAACTTGAAGATAAAATTCCGGCACAAGTAACTGCATTTATTGAATCAGAAAAGGATAACATAAATCTCGTTCCAAAATCAGAATTGACTAAGAAAGATAGTACACTGAAGAAATCACTAACCTCCTTTATTGAATCAGAGAAACCACAAGATAAATCAATCCCATTGGATGTAACAAAAGCAATATCTGGAGAAAAAAAATTACAAGACGCCTTAAAGTTCACAGAACATAGCATCGCTGAAAAAGATTCTGTTAGAACCGATATTGTATTTATTGACCCACTTTCTAACATTGATAGCGTTACTAACAATCTCACAAACCTAAAAGCGGATAACTTTTGGACGGACAAACACAACATTCATGATGCGGAATTACTATTAATAGAAAGTAAAACTGTTGGAAAAACAATTACACCTGTAGACACTGATGAACCTCACACAGACGAAGGCATTAGCGTTGAGGAAAACAT
Organism: Aporophyla nigra; assembly: GCA_947507805.1. Lineage (NCBI taxonomy): Eukaryota > Metazoa > Arthropoda > Insecta > Lepidoptera > Noctuidae > Aporophyla > Aporophyla nigra. Next base: position 23,286,906 of record OX382301.1, read on the forward strand.
TATCAATGATAATTCCTTCTGGCCTGATAAACACTTATACCACGACGCTGAATGCCAATACTTCCTTTCGTTGGCTCGTAAAACTAAAAAACCTAGTAATGACACCACCAAAATAGACATTAAAGATCAAAACGATAAAGACAGAGACCAGGGCGGAAGCTCTGGTCACTCTTCTGAAGGCGATGAGCCAAAAGACTCATCCGGTTCACCTTATGATCCCGACTACATATCCATGGACCTACCCGGTGGTATGTGTAGTTGGACAGACAAGTCTTCATACTTGAGCGTCGAAACACCTGTTGTTGATAACGTTTTGGACGAGCCTATGTCTAGGGAGGATATACTAACCAACCTGCCCATAGCACCAGCCCCATCCTCATCCAAACAGGAGCCGGAGGAGACGCCACTGAGGACAGCAAAGGTGACTGATCCACAGTCGTATTGTACGATTTTTAAATATCTTATCTATGTTTGGCATGATATAATTACTAAATTCTTAATTTCACATATTACGAAGCTCTGTATTGTGATGTATTTAGCCACGCCGCAGCTCGTCTTGTAGTGCCACATTTTGGCGTGCACTGTATATTATTACAGTAGTATAGTTACGCATTTTATTAGTCCTTAATTTTTGTATTGTGTGAATTAAAATACTCTAGTCATCACTAGTCAGATTTGAACTTTTCTAGTCTTTGTCAGTCATCTGATATTTTATTGTAATAAACCTTAAAAATAACGTGCATTGTTTTATTTACAAATGATGATAGTTTTATTTTTTTATTTCTTATGGTCAGTGTTTACCCCCGTCAAAATTTGGCTACTACGAGACGATAGACTGTTGCCGCTTAAATGAGACAAGTTGTTATAGAGTCTGTAATTGGGCATTGAAAGTTGATGAAAACTGCAACCCAGCAAGACTCAAAAGTCTGAAATCTTAATAATTTACAAAGAACTTTGACAAAGTCTGAAATTTAATTTCTGTCTGAAAGTTTTGCTAAGGTCAGTTATATTTTTTTGCTACATTTTGACTTTTAAGTAGTTTAGTTTGCAAGACCTCTTTTTCCAACATTGTTGTGAATGATACTTTTCAAGTTATTTTATTTGAATTGTTTCGAATGTCTTGTTCAAAGTATGTTAAAGCATCCAGTCATTCTAAAATTAGACCAGAATTGATAGTGGATTATCCTTATTTCAAGTGTTCCGTACTGAATCGGCTCCAAGTGCTTATCAGTGTGAATGTCACACGCCTCACCACACTGCTATTGACAATTAAAACTAACATCAATTGGTAGTTCAGGGGGAGTTAATTTATAAATATTTTCTTCATATTCTTTTTTAATTTCAAGGTTCCAAATTCAAGTAATCTTCATTATTAACTTAGTATTTATTATAGTCAAAATTAAATCCTCCATAACTTCCGTATTTTTCAAAATTGAACGAATCTTTTAAAATCTCTTGCCCTAAGAATGTTTCTGTTTCCAATAAAAACACAATGTATCAGCTATTTGGAATGATTAAATTCTTCAACTTAACGCGATGATAGTACGGAACACTTAATTACCAGACTGACCAGCTTTTGTTTTATATATAGTCCAGTAACTGTCCCAATTTGCAGACTTCTAAAGTTCGCATGTCATGCCAACATTGTAATGAACTAAATCGAGTTTTCTTTTTTGTTTTTTATTGTTGTTTTTGTTGTTGTATTGTGCTCCTAACATTCTAGTCCATCGGAATGATCACGTGGACTGTTTGACCGTTCAATATGTTATTAGACGATATGGAATCAAAAGTTTCAAATAGTTTATAGTCAATGGTTGCAAATGTTACATCTCAAAGATTAAAAGTAGATTTGGATTATCTGGGCCTAAACTTTCATTTGATGGAAATTAAAGCACATACTTAAATTCCGTCCCAAATGAAAAAATAACGTAATGTTTATGCTATAAAGTTAATTTTACTTCTGCGCTCAATCCGCTATGTACAAGACGTACATAAATTCTAGCATTATTCGTAATGAATGCCTACGTTCGTTTCGTCGAGTATGCGAACTCATAATTTATGTTTTGGCCGTAATCCAAAACTATTGGTCCAGAGATGTATTTAATCTTGATTTACTTCCACACGTGAACTGATAGTGCATGCTGTTTAACATTTTGAAATACTACAGGATGCACGTTGCTTGAGAATTTAATATCCCGAGTAACGTTACGTGAACATCATTTTAGTTTTTTTTTTTAAATCTCGATTGTGATGCGTTATATATCCTTGGTTTATTTGCATATTACATTATATTCTCAAAATCGAATAAAAAATATTTCGTTTGGTACCTTGTATTAAAAATACCAATGCAAACTGAAACTTTTGATTCCATGTCTCTATTTTACAAGAGTGTTTTGCTAATCAAAGCGTGTGTTCTCAGGATGAATTATCTAACGATATAGAAACTCTGCTAGAAGAAATAAGAGATGTACAAACGCGGTTATCGGACCTGCCTGATGAGAGTCTGGAAGCCATGGAGGAAGGTCTCAGGGTAAGTCTCACTGTATATACGCCATTGATCAAAAATAACAGACCCAAATTCCCACTGACGTAGATGATGCTAAACATAGATTCGCTATCTCGTGATACAAATTGGTTTAGAGCAGACTCCAAATGAATCTTCATTCAAAATTGCCCAGATAGCTGTCTTATAAACAAAACTAGAATTCAGTTACATGACGTGGGAGCTTGTAGAGATGCAGCATCAGCTGTTTATTTTACGCAAATCGTAGAAGGTGAGCTAAGGTAGTAGGTAACTGTGACTATCGTTACGGAAATACTGAAATTGTAATTTGTCATTATTGTTGTCTTACGAAATATGCTACTTTTAAATTTTTATCCACCAAAAATAACATTTTAGTTTTCTAAACGAAATTCCTAAATTTGGTGACCTAAATAATAAGTATATATTTTTAGCTGTGTAATACTACTTCTACCATTGTCCCTGTTCACATTGAAATTATTGATAATAGAACTTTAATTAAGCGCAGCGCTGTTTCTGTTATCACTTTCTGAGACGTGACTGATAGCTGCATACATTTTAATGTTCGTCAACAAGATACTTGATTTTTGTCATCTTCCAACAATGCTGTGACCTTGACAATGAGTTAGTCCATATACTGTGATGTTTCACCAAATGATGTCACCTGTGCGTTACGACATAGATTTAATAATAATGTTAGTGTTTGGCTTCTCTCAGGGCACTAGTAAGTGAACGAACGCAGTGCGGTCGATACGAATACGAATTATTCGAATGAAAATTATTTTACGATGGAATCGATTTGATTCGATTGTTTTTCGTGAAGTGTTTTAAAGTGCTTGTGGTTTTATTTGTGACAGGTATTTGTTTTTGTTTATTTTTTTCCATTTAAAGTAACTCTCGGTGATCAACTAAAAATAACGATACTCAATTACGGTTCAATATCTGGTCAAATATATTCAATTAAGATTATTTAGTAGAAGCTGTTTCTTCATTGAGGAAGTGTATCGAACTATGGGCGCTAGCTTTAACCCCACAAATATCTAAAACAACTATTTAACTATTTACATCCAATATTACGATATTCGAATTCTTTTCAAAACGCATTGAGCGCTATTCTATTTTATGTCCAGCATTCAACCTCCGGGTTGGTCATTGTCAGTCAATCATGTAGAACGATCACGGTACATACAATTCATTGCAAAGCCCGGAATCACTCTTCATTGTAGTCAACTAGGCTTGACTAAATTACCATACCTGACTTTTGACCTGTTGTATATCATTGTCGTCTGAAAAGTTAAATAAAATGACCTGAAATTAGCTGAATATCCACAATATCCACTAACGTCTGAAATGTTCCATTGACCAGGATTGGACATTTAACCTCAATCAGCATTCAATTATTTGCACTTTGCTAATGTTAGCTCTGCACAGAGTTGACAAACGTCATTGACATTACTATATTTGAGTAGGTGCCTTGTTTACCATCCCACGCAAGTAAAGTTGTAAGATTATAGTAAACAAGAATTATAATTATGATTTACTATTATATTGCACGAGTCTTCAATACAACCACTGACACTTACATGAAATATACCATTTCTCACAGTTCCTAGACCATTTGTATAAAGTGACATTGGCATTTAAGCATTGTGAATAAAAAACAGACAGTGTTTGCTTTAGTATATATATTTGTCCAAGAAACGGTGTTATTCCGTATTTTCGGTATTTTTAGGGTTCCGCACCTCAAAAGGAAAAAGCGGAACCCATATAGGATCACTTTGTTGTCCGTCCGTCCGTCTGTCAAGACCCTTTTTCTCAGGAACGCGTGGAGGTATCAAGCTGAAATTTATACCAAATACTCAAGTCTACTGTCCCTTGGACTTTTGAAAAAAATCAAACTTCTAAGCTAACGCAATCAAAAGATATAGCCGTTTATACCGCAAATTTCGACAAATTTTCGAAACTCGCAAGGGAATCAAACCCTAAAGGGTACTTCCAGTCGATCTAGAATTTTGAAATTTGGTACGAAGCAACGTCTTATAGCACAGATAAAGGAAAAATTGCGAAAACCGTAAATTTTTAGTTACATCATATAATAAACAGAACAAAACACAGACAGAAATAAAACCAAGCCAAGAAACAGAACAGAACTACGACTCGATTGTCGTGATGGGTGAACTTTTACTTATATACCTACAGGTTTGTACGGAACCCTCGGTGCGCGAGTCGGACTCGCACTTGGCCGGTTTTTTTTAGCTTAATGGTACATATTTACTTCATAAATTCTGTAAGCAATGCCCAAGTTTCTACGTATAAACGTAAATTCTTGTTATTTATGTCTATTCGATTCAATACTTACACACATTACATTTTTGATACATTAATTGGTATTGAAGCGATTCCAAGACGATATCATCAGCTGTGGATTTAAGCATGACGGCATAGCAGTGATCATTTCCAAAAACAATTTTACGAATTTGATTTTAGGTGGCCACGGTCTGTTTAATGACATCAGATCCTAATCTATTGTTGATCATTTGTATTTTGAGAAGCATGAGGCAAGAAGCATGTGGTATTTGATCATTCCTAAATCAATTATGATTAAATAATCAGCCAAATATGATCTCACTGCTTTCTATGAGAGCAGACTGTTATGCACCGGGCGGGTGTCATTATTCATCGCCATTTCAGCCGTAAGACGTCCACTGCTAGACCTCCCCAAGGCATTGCCTATTCGCCTGGTTCTGTGCTTTTTGCATCGTGCGGTTTCACGGATTCTAAGATAGTCACATGTTTTCAAATAGTAAATGTTGGCACCCTCGCGAGCTCAATGGTTGTTTCCAAATAACTACAATGCACTTGCAGTGTCCACGTTTTATACCTATGCATGAGTGTCTTGCGGCAGCCAACAAAGTAAGCACATCCAAGATACTCAGTCAAAGATAATTTTAACCGGCTCGTTAAACCTAATACACTCTATAAACTTCGTCTCATAAAATTAACGAGTTCCGTACTTTACTACTAATAGAAATAGTTCGGAAGGCACATAGGAGTTTGATGAATCATTTTCACGTGTGTTTCTTGCAATTTGCATTTCTCGTACCTAAGGTGATGACTGCATAATCTATGACCTTCATTTGTCCTGACGAGGCAACGAATTTCCAGAATTATGTGATGTGTTTGAAACTTTGTACCTTATTAGGTAGTTATTTATAGTTATACAACACCTATTGTTTTCCTTGTAAATGAGGATGTGGCTATTAACATAATATCTGTTTTGTTTGTACACCTGTCATGTTTAACAAAACATGTGATAAAAAATTGTTTTTTCATTGCCCAAATCCGCCTCTGTTAAAACACCTAAAGAACAGAATCTTATTCTTAATAAAAATCTTAAAGTGTGTCATTAATAGACAACGCACAGCCTAAACAGGGCCATCTTCCGTTATTACACAAAGTGAGCAGCGCTGCTCACTTTCGGAAGGAAAAATTAAAATAAACCTTCCATATCGGGGTTAGGTAGGAGGAGTTAGTTGTAATTTTTTACCGATGAGAAATACCATAAAAATGGCACAGTGTTTATAAATTGATAAATTCTCCTTTAAACACTCGCATCGCCAGTATACGAATGGACTATTGCTATAACCATAATTTAGGCTCCACATTAATAATATATGTCAATGATGATTCTGCCGACCCCACAGGGACATGGGCAGTCAGTAATACAATATGAATTATACATACAATGCGTTTGTTTAATTTTTATTAGCCTATGACATAATTTGTATGAGTAATACCATGTTTTCCAGCTCACATCACGGTTATAATTAGAATTTTTCTAAGAAATTATGACGCCATGTTTATTTTTGGTTTATCTCTACCAATTACTGTGTGCGATGCACTTAATAAGATAATAGTGGGACAGTAGTGTCACTGCAACTTTGGTGTCTTGTTGTGAGTACTAAGCTTTAAAATACGTTTGTGTGGGTAACTCGATTGTAGAGGTCAGGTAGTCAGTCGCTCCTGGTATTCACCATCCACTTGGACTGGTAGCCAGCCAACCCTAACATATATGGGAAAAGGCTCATTTCTGATAATAGTTTATTATAATAAATTTTCTGCTAACGTATATTTCATTTTATGTAAAGTACCTATTCTTGCCCAACGAAGTACCCAATAACTTTGTTAATGCCACCAATTGGTGCCATCTGCTATCAATTCCAAAGCCCTAAACATATTTAGATTTTTACTGCTCATGTGATTTCTTCACTGTGTTTACCTTCAGTTAAACCCAGCTATAAATTGCGTAAAATGTTCATGTTTGAAAAACAACGTTGTTATTGTGTAGGTCACATTACTGCCCTAAATCTACGTAGTTTTAAGCTCTCATTTGTTATATTGTGTAATGTTTATTTGACTTTTAGGATTAGGCAGTAATAAAAAAATATGCCTAACAGTTTAACACACAGAGGTGGTCCACAGGGCAGAATTTAGACTGGCGACACTTTGGCCCATACAAATGATTTAATCACCACTCGTGTGTTATCTGTAATGCGTAGGTAACGGTGAAATAATGCAGCGTTCAAGGTCAGCTTGAAATTTCTTTTTTCTTAACTTCTCTTACGTTTCTGAGCTCTTGCCTTGATATAAAATGACTAGCATGCAGCATAAGGTAACCTACTCTAAATCTGGCTTTCTTTACTGAAAACACGACACAGAAATTCAGTAACAGAAACATATGTTCGTAATGTACAAATAGCACTTTGTATAAAACTACTTTAAACTTACCCCTTTTTGTCCATTTATTTCAGGAGGGCATCACAATTCTAGTCAAGTGCGAAGAAGCGGCCGAGATTCTGGAGACGAAGATCATGGAATACCGGCAGGAGTCGGAGGTGCAGTCCCTCATCAAGGAACTGGTGATCATGAAGGCCAGGATACAGAAGCTACTGACCCAAGCCAGAGACGGGATTAACATCATCCAGGTAAGAAAGGTAACTCTTTTAACTTTACTTTCTGTTGGTGGTACTAACTGGTTTGTTGCATCTTTATTATTAGGGTAGTTCTTCGAAATTTGATTCTTTGATTGATTCATATAGCTAAAATTTTATTTCACTCACAGCTCTCTAACACAATATGTTCATATGAAAATAGGTATACATATGAAAATAAATCTGTAACACATGTTCATATGAAAATAGGTATACATATGAAAATAGGAAGATATAATTTCGAAGAACTACCCATTAATATTTACAATTATGTATTTATATTATCTGGATATAATTTTCTGTAAATTCAAAATAACAAAAGAGTTAAAAAATATATTTTGCTGTATTTTGCATGCCAAAGCCCTTGTTGGGCCGTAATAACATGAGGAAATTATGTAGATAGCCACAAATGGTAATTTATATGATTGAATACACCAGTTTAACCAAATTTCGACTTATTTATAGGAATTATTACTTGAACCACTGAATACTTTCATCCTGGACATAGGAATGTCCAAGATGAATGTATTTATTTAATACTTTACGCACAAATAAATATACAGAGGTGGACTTAATGCCTCTATTCATGGGCATGGGCAACTGAAGGAACACGGGTGGGTTTTAGTCAGTAAAAGTCTGGCATCACGCTCCGCCCAGAGCGGGAGAAGTCATTTGATGATGTCCCATCCAAAAAAAAAAAATGCCTCTATTTAATGATCAATCAATTTTACCACGTGCAGTCTTAATGAATGATATTATAAGTGTTACAACAATGATTACTATAAAATATTACGCTTATAATGATATAATTTATAACATGTGAGTTAATATTTTAATTAAATTTTCCAGGACGCCAAAGTGGAGGTGGCACGTCAAGCGAAAGAAATTGAAGAACACAAGGAGAAGATCGCCAAACTGGACAAGTGGCTGGAGAACATCAACAACGGGCTCAAGGAAACCACCGTGAAGTCAGAAGTTCTCACTGAAGAGGATATTGTTAGGTATATTGAAGTGTACGAGCGCTACATCAGGGAGTACGAAGAGTACGAGATTATACTGAAGTCAATAACTGTGATAAGTCAAGATGAATCTAGTCAATCTTTGAGAGTGAGGTTGAGTGCGACGCAGAAGGCATTAGAGGAAACGAAGCATCTAGTCATAATAGAGATAGAGAGGTTAAGACAAGTACTGCTGCAGATGAGAACTGCACCAGAAGTGGTCGAAGAAGACATTTCGCAGACTGACAGGACAATTGACTCAACGTCGATGCCCGAAGAAGTCGTCTCACCAAGAGAAACTGAAATCATCAAGGAAAAGGAACCGTTAGAGAAAATGCCGTCTAAACAACCCTCTGTCGAAGAAAGTGTGAAAGTGACAGTACAAGAAAGTAAACCTAGTCAGCCCGAACCAATCGAAATACAGGTTGTGAAAGAAACTGTGGCAATGGAAACTCAAACAGGCAAGAGTCTCATGTCAGAACCCCCATCTGTAACTGATAAGTCTGTGATATGCCAACCTGATGCCATCGTCACGCATGACGTAGCCATCACATGCGCTCCTCCCATAGAAATGGCAGTGCAAACTAGTGAGCCTCACTCCGAAACTAAAGAAATTCTTGAAAACATACAAGTCAGACAGACGATTTCTGACGGTCATGAGACTATTGAAATTGCTAGTCGACCTGTGATTAGGGAGCAAAGAGTCGATGAGAAATCACTTCTCGTGGATGCTAACTACAGAGATGACAATTTCAGGAAAGATTCACAACTGAACATTACGCATAGCCTGCCTCAGTCTTTCGAGACAGTTATGGTAGAACCAGATGAAACAACCACAGAAGTCGTAGTAGATGCCGATGGTACTAGAAGGATAATCGTGAAGAAAGTCCGAAAGACGCTGGTCACGAGGCAGCAGATAATGCAAAGCCAACAACATGAATCTCATATATTGTCAAGTGATCTCCCACTCGACCAGGCGTACTCTCAAATAGTGATAAGGGATGAAAAAGCGGGAACATCTACTACTTTAGGAGATGGTGGAGTACAACACATGGAATATCAGACCTACGGAGGCCAGGTTGTAACTCGCTTACCTGGAGGTGAAGTTACTATTCAGGAGTTCACATCTAGGCCTGATATGACAATTACTATGGAGAAGGATATGGATCCTGAGCAGATTCTTTTATTAGCCGAGGGTCAAGAACTACCCCAAGTTCAGACATCTACTTCTAGTGTAACAGCCGTCGTTCAGCAAGTCACCAAGAGAATTGTAAAGACGCGAAGGCGTATCATCCGCCGCGTCGTTATTATTGACGGTAAAGAACACGTGACAGAAGAAATAATTGAAGAACCAGACAATGTTGAAGTGGTTGAGGAACAGATCCCGAGAGTTTCGATAAACGTGAGAGAAAGAGGTGACGTTCCACCTACAATTGATGAAGGACATGACGATGGGAAAGGCGATCACCCTGCACTTCCACCTCGCAAGGATGATGAATCTTCTCGGGGAGATAAACCAAGAGATGGCGAACCAACAGGTAACAAACCTGATGACAAGCATAAAGACGACAAGCCTGAAGGTAAGTCCGGTGATGACATAGATCAGGGACAACAAGTAGATGCACCAACCGAACTTACCCAAGCCCAACAACTTGAAAAAATGATGCAGGATTTCATCCAAAAAGAAAGTAGCGGTCATCGCACGCACATTACAAAATCCACTACCGTGCGATCCTCACAGGAACGAGAAAGCACTCCAGTTAAAACTGTAACAGTTTCTGAGTCCTTCGAAATTCTACCTGACGATCATGTTCATATTCAAGAACCTGATGAAACTACCTATATTGTGCAAGAGCCACATGAAGGTCAGACGACTATTATTACTGGAGGAATGCATCATTCAACCTTCGAATCTTCCTCTAGCAATGTGGCTACTGTAATACAGAAAGTCACCAGGAAGATTACTAGGACTAGAAGACGTATCATAAAGCACATATCAATAATTGACGGTAAAGAACATGTGACAGAAGAAGTGATTGAGGAACCCGATGATGTTGAAGTCATTGAGGAGGAACCTAGAGTATCACATAGCATACAAACTGAAGGCGTTAAGACAAAACGCTTAAGGATTATCAAACAAGTTCAAATCATTGACGGCAAAGAGCATGTGACGGAACAAATTGTTGAAGAACCGGATGATGAATACATTCCAGATTCGACTATCACAACTGAAATTGACGTTAAATTGAACAAACCTGATGTATTAGAAGTTATTGAAGAGGATGTTACAGGTGAATCACCGAAAGTCACTAAAACGACGACTGTCACAGTAGGACCTACACAAAAACCAACTACTATTGTTGATGTGACAAAGAGCTTGATTGGCAGTGAAAGCGAATATTTGGCTGAACAAAGACCTGAAGTCAAACATATTATTCATACAGTAACTGACGATACAATTCGTCAGTCATTTGAACATCCAAGTGACCACCCTGATGCATCAGTCAAAATTGACAAAGAAACTATTCAGTTCACTGAGCCTGACATCACTACTATTACATCGTCTGAACAACCAGATATGTTTTCAACAACCACAACAACAAAACATTTTACATCTCAGTTCACTACTGTAACATCTACTGATTCACACAAGGATACAAGTCTGATTGATGTCACTAAGAGTTTGATTGGCAGTGAAATGGAGCATTCATTTGTCCCAGAAGAATTTTCAAAGAAATCGGAGGATGACAAAACAGCTGGCCCTGAGGCAACAGTGACCACTAAAACAGTTACTGTTACAGGACCAACTGGACAATCTAAGACGAGAACAACTATTACGACTTCTGAAACATCAGTTCCTGAATACACACAAAAGGAAACTGTGACAGTTGTCACTTCTACTGAACCAGTAACTTCTACTAAATCAAGTGAAGTACACAAACCACAAATAGTTGCGCATGTGCCAAAAGAAAAGGAAGAACCTGATACAGTGATGCAAATGATTCAAGAAACTGTACAATCTACTGAACCTCAAATTACGGTTATTAAAAAAGCTACTAAAACAAGCAAAATAACTAAAACTGACAGTGACAAACCAGTAATTACTGAAACTGTCATGACGACTGTTGTAACCAAGACACCTGAAACAAATGGATTTAAAGATACAAGTCTCATTAATATAACTAAGAGCCTGATTGGCAGTGAAATGGATCATTCTGCGGTTTCAAAAATACCAGCATCACCTGTGAAAGTTCCACAAAAACCGGAAGAAATTAAAGAGGTACCATTCAAACCAGAAGACACTAAAGACGTACCTCAGAAGCCAGAAGAGTCTAAACAAGTTTCACAGAAAACACAAGACATACAAGAGGTACCAGAAAAAATAAAAGAAATCAAAGAGGTACCACAGAAACCGCAGGAAATAAAGAAAGTTCCAGAAAAAGAATCTAAAGTTCCTAAAGATAAACCAATTAAACCAGTCGATGAAAAACCATCGAAAGCAGAGCAGTTACAACCAAAAGTTACTGTAGAAATGAAATTAACTGAAAAAAAGATACCAGCAAAAGATGATCTAACAGAGCCTAAAGTAGTTGATACCATACCTAAACAACCAACAACAATTACCGAGACTACAATTCAAACACAAAAAGACACATCTCTTTTCGATATCACCAAGAGTTTCCTAGGAACTGAAATCGACCATTCTGCTATGCACAAAACACCGGAAAAACTCCAAAAACAAGAACCTCTTCCTGAAAAGCCGAAAAAAGAAAAGAAAGTTTCTAAGAAACCTAAAAAAGATGAGGTACATCCTGAAGAACCTGTAAAGGATGAGTCATCTAAACCTCAAGCGACTGTCAAGGTTGAACCTGGCAAAACAGTCACTACTACAACTAAAAACGAAACGACAAAAACCAGTATTCAAGAAAGTAGACCTACAATTGAAAAACTAGTTTCCAAAATACCTGAAACAGTAACAATTGTAAAAGAAACTATTCAAACTGAACCTCTGACTACCATTACAACCGAGGATATTTCAGAACCTGAACCCGAACTGGTTCAAGCTGTAGAAGTGACAGATGTCACCCCTAAAATACCTAAAGATGCAGGTCTTATTGATCTTAACAAGAGCTTCATAGGAAGTGAGATGGACCATACAATAGTCTCCAAAATACCTGTTGCACCTGTAACGAGAGAAGAACTATTTGAAGTGGCTGTTGAAGCTATTCCAGAACCTGAATTGTCTGAAACGTTGCCGCAAATTCAAGAAACTGTTCATTATCTTCCTGAAGTCGTAACTACTACTAAACTGAATGAACAAGTTGACGTTACTAAAACTGTGGGTAGGGAATTTGTATCTGAACTCAAACCTGATAAACCAGTATCTGTAGAAGATCAGAAACTTACAGAGAAGGCAAAGACTCCTGAAAAACAAATTACATCGGAGCAAAAACCTAATGATGCTAGTGTACAATTCATCACACAAGAAATTACAGAACAAACAGGCGTAACACAGTTTAACATTACGCAACTAACTAAAGATCTATTGCAGAAGGAAAACATTCATGCTGAAACTGTTCACTCTACCAGCAAAACAGAAGAAAAACCTTCAGAAGAAATACCATCTAATATTCCTAAAGATGTTTCCCAGACTAGCATCAAAGAAGTATCTGTAGTATCTACAGGTACAGCCACAGAACCTAAAGACCCAGTATATCCTGAAGATAAACCATCACCAGTTTATATTTCTATCAAAGAACAGTCAATACCAGAAAAAAAGAAAGCTGTACCTTCAGTGACAAATGACGTAGAACCTCAAAAAACAGTCGTAAAAGAACCTGAAAAGGATATTGTTAAGCCTCAAGAACCTATTGTGAAGGAACGGGATGTTTTCGAACAACAGCCTATCAGAGTTCCTGAAGAACCAAAACCAGTATCTATAGAAGATAGTTTCCTACAAATTGAAACTTTCAAACAGCCACAGATTGGTATAGTAGAACTTACTAAAGAACTTATCATCCAAGAAGGCTCGGATAAGTATGAACAGGTTCCTGAAACGGTTAAAACTGAAATTGAAAAGATCATCAGTCATAAAACTACAGAAAAGGCACCAATACAGTCTACAGTCGAAGTGGAGACATTGAGAATAGGAACAACCATATCCGAATCTGACGTCACTGAAGTCTCTGTGGCACCAGAAATGTCTTACATAAGACAGTATGAACCTCAAGTTCAAGGTTCATCTGACAGTGTAAACAAACTCTTAATGACTTTCGGTCAGCCTGAAAAACAAGATGCACCATCACAAACAGCAGAATTTGTTGGTCCAGTACAACCGTTAACAGACAAACCTGGTACTAAATACGACGTTTCCATATTGTTACAATCAGAACGCCTGGATACTGATCTCCGAGGTTTCAAACCTGATACACAAGTGTCGCAGACCGACAAGCCTGAACAAACAGTTGACATTTCATTGTCTTTGTCTAAATATCGTGAAGAAAACAAGGTTGAACCGAAATTGCAATATGACCTAAAGGTTGAAGACTTCGAAGCTAAACCAATCGTAGTAAAAAAAGATATTGAGGTGGTTCTGCCAAGTGAAGTTAAAATCACTAAAGAACAAGTAAAAGTGCCTGTGGCTGACGTAGTAGCCGAGCAACCAAAAGCAGAAGTCACACCAGAAACAGTTAAAGAATCTAGAAAGAGCAAAAAGAAGAAGAAACACAAGGCTGGCTCTACTACGAGTGAGTCGACTGAAGTTGAAACTGACAAGAGTATTGCAGCTTCTGACAGTTCATCTCTTAGTCACTATGTGGAACTTCCTACATCACCACCACGCGAATCTCCTACACCAACAGAAGAGGTATTAGAACCAGTTGTGGTAAAAGAAGTTGTTCCTGAACCAGTCAAGGAACCTACACCAGTCGTTGAACCTTCACCAGAGCCTGTTGTACCTCAAATATCTGAAAAGGTAGAAACACCCGAAGAGCCTTCAATAGAAGAACCAGCAATACCTGTTATTGAAGACTCGTATGTCGAATCTGAATCTCTCACTATCTCAGAAGAACGAGGATATGAGGCCGAAGACATCTCTTTGGGACCAATAGCAACTCCTGACAGGAAAAAGAAACATAAGAAACGAAAGCCTCATGGAATTAGCGAAGAAACAGCTTACCCAGTTATCACTACAACTGAAACTGACGACACGACTGTGACGACACCAGTTGAAATGCTAGAACCGGCAAAGAAAGGAAGAGATAAAAAACGAAAGAAGAAGACTCCTGCTGAACCGGTGAAGTCTCCTTCAGAACCTGATATAGAACCTGAACCTATTGTAGAACCAGAGCCAGAACCGGAAGTTAAACCAGAAAGTCCAAAACTCGGTACTGAAGTTGAAGCTTCGTCACCAAAGGAAGAGTCATATCATACTATTAGCGAGACCTCAGATATCACTACTGTAAAAATTGTTGAAGAATGCGTTCAAAGTAGTCCAGAAACAGCTGAGCGGGAAGTAGGAACAATTCTCAAATTCCCAGTTCCCGTAGTCGAAGAAATTGCAACCCAAGAATATTCTATTCAAACATCTCCTGAAGAAACTGAACCTATCGAGGAAGTACCGAGACCTGAAACATCTGACATTGAACTACAGACGACACCTACATCTATGAGCGAAGTCATAACACAAACAACACCAGTGGAAGACAAAGAAGCTCACACACAAACGATCGAAGAAGTGACGACTGTAGTAGAAAAACTAATGTCAGATACTGAAATACAAACCAGCCGGTCAGAAACTCCAGAACAAATCGTTCAACTGGAAGCGACTACTCAGGTTATTCCACATGACATCGTCACTCCTGAAGAAAAGTTCTCACAAACTTCACCAGTTGTTGAGGAACCCGTTGTAATCGAAAAATCAATAACACCAGAGATAATAAGGGAGTCTCGAGAAATTCAAACATCTCCATTACCTGTAGTACAGAAAGATGAGAAGAGTACTGAAGTGGTTGTAGAGACAACTGAAACTGATATTCAGACAATTCAACATGATATTACGGAACAAGGAACATCTACTACACCTATCAAAGAAAAGGAGTTAACTGAGATGGGTATGCAAACGCCAGAAGTTCCACTTGTCAGTACTTTCACTCAGTCTGATACTCCTGAACCTGAACCTATCAAAGAGGTTGAGCCTGTTCCAGTAGAAGTACCTTCTCTACCACCACTGGAAATTAAAAAGGAAATTATCACGGTTGACAGCATTCAGCAAACAACACCAAGAGAAGAAGCTCCAAAACTTGAACTGAAGGAAGTTGAAACTATTGAAACTTCTCAGCAGACCACTCCTAGAGAAGAACCAATTGTGCAGGTACAAGAAGTACTTAAAGTGCCGTCACCGCCTGTAGAGCAAGAACCTGAACCTATACCGGTCATTGAACCCGTGATTGTACCTGAGGTTGTACCTGTGTTTGAGCCTGTGGTTGAACCACCAAAGAAGGAAGTCATAACAGTGGACAGCACACAACAAACGTCTCCAAGATCACCACCTGTGGAGTTAGTACCAGTGCCAATTCCAATACTAGACCTGCAAAGACGAGACGTTATCACCATTGATAGTACCCAGCAAACATCACCTAGGGTTTACTCTGAAGATTCTATCTCCACATCTACTGATGAACCTTATGAAGTTCACCTCAGAGCTCAGATCTCCATTCCTCAAGCTACTACAGACTTCATTGATAGTGAACGCTCATTCGAAGAACCTCCTCAGTCTATCTTAGGTGATAAATTCAAACAGAGGAAACGTAAATCGAAGAAAAAGACAGAATCACCTTTATTGCAATCACCTGAGAGTTTATCAGACCTAATTAACACTGAACTTTCTATGTCTGTAACACCGACTAGCGAAGATTTGTCACTTAGAGACTCATATTCCATAGATGAGGGTATCTCTCAACTGGCCAGTCCTACAGTACCAAAGCAAACTCAACATAAATTAACCTACTCTGACGTAGTACAAAGGTCAAAGTCGAAATCTCCATCCCCTACCAAGACAATTTTACCTCAAAAATCAGAAAAGGCACGATTACTTGATGCTCTTGAAAAGCGAACGTTATCAGTTACTGAACAGAAGACTATCCCAGATGATTCCATGACTGTTGCGTTGTTGGAACCGTCCGTAGAACAATCTTACAATCTAGTTGTCAATAAAGAATTAGACGAAGTAAAGAATTCAATTGAAAGCAATGATCCAACCAGAACAGAAAGAAGCGTTATCATAGTCATTGAAACCATTTCAATTTGGTTAGAAGAAATCCAATACAAGATCCAGAGACGGACTGTGAGCGGTGTGAAGTCAACGGAAGAAACCGAACGCCTTAAATCACTTAAAAAGCACGTCCAAAATCTTAAGCACATCATTGAAGTGACAGAAGTGAACGAAGAAATCATTACTTTGATCGAAACATTAACGCGTCAAGTAGACGCGGTTAATACTTTGAACAGTCAAAGCTCGGTCAAAGTGAAAGAATTGGAAAGTGAATGGATCAAATTCTTAGACGACACGGATAAACTCAGCGACGATGTCGAAGCAGTGAAGAATACATTAGACGATATCATACTATCGGAAATACCAACGCAACAGAAATTGGAGAAGCTGGATGAAATTGAAACTAGCAACTTGGATAATTTCGTAACCATCAGGAAAATGTTTAAGAGGTGTCGCAGTCTTGTCGAAGCGAACCCAAAGAGGGAGTGTCCAACTAAATTATACAACGCTGACGATGACACGAAACAAGTTGAGAACACCATCAACACTGAAAGAGATAGACTGTTACAACTTGCATCTTTGGCAGAAGAATATGAACAAACTCTGCAAGACTTTGGACAGATAACTGATGTCGCCGAAGCTTTACTAGACGGCAAGATCATTGTTTCTGACTTAGACCATCTACACGAAGAAATACAAAAGCACAGGAAATTCTTCGTTAACCTGAGCCATTGTAGAGCTATCCTTGAGTCATTAGAAGACAACCTAGATAGTGAAACAAGAGCTAAATATTCGTCACTACACAATTCACTACATGATAGAGCGACAGTTATTATCGATAGGGCTGCGTGTAGAGCTCAACAAATGACATTAGCAGCATCAAGATGGTCGCTACTCCAACATGGTATGAAGGAAGAACGACAATGGCTAGTTGTAGCTCAACAAAGAGTCCCAGATTTGAGCAATGTTACTTCAAGAGATCACGAACAGTACATTAACCTTTACCAGTCCATAAGTCTGGACGTGTCTCATCATTACGCCAAGATGTTGCGTCTCCTGTCCATCACGGAAAGCCTACAGAACTTGATAGTATGTTCTGGTTTAGAAACTGAATGTTCCGTAGCACTAGACACTTTGTTGAAGTTACAGGAGGATGTGGATTCCAGGTTAACTAGATTAAATGCTTTCAAAGAAAACTGGGTTACATACGACCTCCTAATCGACAGGATTGAAGGATGGATGAAGATTGCCAACAGAGAACTTGAGTTCATTACACCAGAAAACATTACAACCACTGGCAACCTCAGAAGATTCTGGGAATTAAAGGCACAACATGAAGTTCACAACAACTTAAAGAACGAATCAGGAGTTCAATTTGAAAAGGCTTTAGAAATTCTACCAGTGTCTGATGAAATGGTACAGAGGCAATTCTTCTCTAAGATCGAAGACAAATGGAGTGAATTAGCATCTAAGATCGACAACATCCACTCAACAGCTATTCAAAACATCTCAGACCGCGATGTTTCCTCAGGCGAAAAGCTCAATATTCTCGAAGAAGAGCTAAGAGAACTCCGCGCATCATTAGAAAGCCTGAAAGGCGTGATCAAGAGCGAAGACGAACTAAGCCTGTATATAGAAAGACTGCAAGTCATGACTGGCCGTATAGACAGAATACAGAACGAACTAGGAAGGCTGATCCTATTACCCACCGCTGAATCTGAACGCGTTGGTGCTTTACTGACCCAGTCTGGCATTCTCGATGACCAGATAGCTGAAGAGCTTGAACGCAGCATGTTGTTGAAGGAGAAGATCATGCAAGTTCAAGCAGGAATTCTTCGCTGCCAGAAGTCACAGCGAAGAGCGAGATTAACGCTTGAAGAATGTGAAACGGCTGAAAGGTTGGGCAGTGATGTGGTGGAACGAGCTTCGGAGAACTGTGATAGACTGATTGAGGAACTAGCGTCGCAATGGAGGGATATTCTGGTGTTGAGGCAGTCACTACATACGCTGCCGACCAGTCTACGTGTCGTCGTGTCGCCTACGGGCGTTGAGAAAGACATCTCTGCTTTGCAGGTAATTATTATTTATTTGTAGAAATTATTTTGTATGGTTTAGTAATGAAATGAAACTCAATTTTAAGTTGCCTAATGGTAGGCAACTAAAAATGTAGTTACATGAATGCAACTTCAAATTACATGATAAAATAAATAAATTATTGTCATTTATAGGTGTGTATTATCTAAAATTCACAGCATCACCCCTTTAGAATATCTATCTCACTTCATCAAGAATTAGAACATCCTTAATCAACATGATGAATTTTATTATTAAGGATGTTTTTGGAATATTTGTATCATATTTGTTTATTATATTTTCGATGAATATAAATATCATATGACCGCAATGAAATTTCCTAACTTCTAACCAATCTCTAATTCAACAGGAAACCCATGCTGAACTTGAAGCGGCTTGTAGCGACTTAAGCGCTCGCCTCCGGGCAAAACTACATCTGTGGCGTCGGTTCGAGCGTCAGCTAGAACTGGTGCAGGGCGCGGTCAGAGAAGCCGACTATATGGTGGAGCTGCTGACTGTACAGGGCCAAGTGGACTATGATAGGCTGCTGAAGGCTACTGAGAAACTTGAGGTTAGTGTCTAATATAATACCAACTGATTGCCAAAACACATACAAAGGCATCTCCACATACAGAGAAAGTTTTAGCAAAATAAAGACTCTTTTACATTATTATAGCAATAAATATCACAAATACATAATTATGTATTTCGGTGTGTCCTACTGCCGGCTTCAAGCCCCTCTCCAATCACCCTACTGGGTACGATTCTGCCTTACGTCTCAGTAATTTACTTTACAAGAAAATTTTCTATAAGAAATCATGAACCTAAGATTTTTTTTTTTAATATCATAAAACTTTTGGCAATCCCGAATAGGTTCCGGGTAAAACATTCGGCAAGTGACTTCAAAGACCATCTCTTTAGACAGTTCCTGGATCTTGCAGGGTTTTCTTATTCAGAGCCTTTACTGGAGACATTTGATTGTACACCTTTGCTGCCCGGGATTTTTGTTTTATTTGAAAAAATGTGAGCATCTGCTTTCTCCCACAGACCCTGAGCGAGTCGCTGTCCCGCCGTAGCGGCGAGCTGGTGGGCGAGCTGAGCGCGGCCGCGGCGCCGCTGCAGGCGTCCAGCGAGCCCGCCGTGGCCGCCAGCCTGCGGCGCGAGCTGGACCACGCCGCCGCCGCCTACCAGCACACCTGCGCCAACCTGAACCAGCTGTGTGACAAGTGAGTGCTTACCGAAGTGCCTGCTGGAATTATATGACTACGTGAACCAAACATGGCTACAATATTTCATTCAGGCGTTCGAGTTATTGTAGTTTTTGATTAAAAAGGCTTGGTCTAAGTTGTGTCACCACTATTAACGCGCCTCTTTTTAGTCAATACTGTGTCACAGATGGGCAAAGGCCTCCTGTTGTTCAAAAAATCCAAAACCTTTACTGGATCTTTATATCAACTTCCGGTTCGGTTTGACACCGGACGTAAAAAATAGCACCATCCCATTTTTTCCCGTGAGTGTCGTAAGAGGCGACCGAGGGACTTACTAGAGAATGGGCAGCAGCATTCACTTTGCATTTTACCACCATACTGCGATCGCCAACCCGTCAAGCGTAGCGATTATGATAAACCCCTTCAAATTCAGGAAGGCCTATAGCCAGCAGTGGACGTCTTTCGGCTGAAATGATAATGATGACATCAACTTAGGATGACGAACTGACTTCCTTTCAAAACTCACTATCACTATGTAACCGACCTCATTCGTCCCAAGGTACCACAAAGCAGTAGAGCTGTGGAAACGTTACCGTGACGCGGCGGCCGCAGTGCGCGCCTTCGCCGACTTCCAAGAGGGGAGGATACACGCGCTGCGACCTGATGACGCACTCAACACAGCACAAGTGAGTACTAGCTTTATTCTTACAGGTTTTCTGCGTATGGAGCTGATATTGTTCATTGGGTGGTGTTAACAAAAGATGGTTCTGTATTATGTAATTTTAGATTGACTGGTAGAATCTCGAAGCGCGTTTTTAAAACACTGGAGTCAAGCATATCTTCGTTTTTAAAAATAAACATTTTTACTATCGAATTGATGACTTTAATATTAAACTGTAGGTATTTAATATTCATATACGTTTAATTTCATAATGATTTCATGATGATGAATATTTTGAACCCGCAACGCATCGTCTGCCTGCGCTTTTTCTTCATTTCCCCTTAGCGCTCATTCTGACATTTTGTCTTTTTACTCGATTCCTATAAGTCATAGTGTGATATTATATAGCCCATAGCCTTCCTCAAAAATAAGGCTATCAAATGCAAAAAGAATTTTCTAAATCCAACAGGTATTAGTATACATTTTACCGCTCCTAGCGAGCCTAGAAACGACTACTTAAAAAAAAAATGTTTCGGCCTGAACACAAAAAAAAGTGTGCAAATCATTATCAAAGGCGTCTTGCCTGCTTAGCGTAAAGCAAATAAGTTACAATAGCCCAGACACGACCTCTCACTTCACAATAACGGTGTTCTGTAGTAACTGCTCTAATGCTTAGGAACTGTATGTTGGACCAGCCTGACATTTGCAACCGGACTTATTACTTTAACTGTAGGAAGGTTGTTTGATAGCATCTCTGTGTGGATTGTTATAGTCCAAGGTATGGTTAAAGGCTATAGATTTATTTTTGTGTTGATACACTCTTATATTGAATCATGATTGTCTCAGTTAACGTTGGACTCATTTAGCGTACCAAACGGATGGCTAATTTGAAACTGGTGACTCGGCTGGAGATGTTGGTTTACTGTGGTTCGGGTTGAAGATTCTATTCCGGTGCCAAATAAATTAATCTAAAGATCTTTATACCCGAATCCAGGAAAAATCTTTAAGTAAAAAATATATGTTTCCAATACCGATAAACTTTGCAAAGCCTAAAAAAATCCTACGCTGATTTTGGCTTAGTAAAGTGGTAACAACTTATTTTTGTAATATCAATTCTAAGCACATACACTAAACGTAACTCCTTTTTTACTACCGCTAGCAACCCGTTAAGCACTCAACTTAGGATACACCCAAAGATCAATAAGTATAGCGCAAACAAAGCGTCGAACCCACGACCATGACTCACGCTGCTGACCGCACCTAACTTAATGAATTAAGGTCGATGCTCTCAACGTTTCAGTTGTAAAATACTATCACGCAATGTCTCCGGGGGCTGGGCATATAAACATGTTGAGTAGAGTTGCACTTTGCTAAATTAAATGGGAATTTCGCACGAGTTTTCACACTTTAGTGTGTTAGTTGTGATAAAATTCGTTTTTTCATTGAATTTGAGTTTAGCATCACAGGTATCCACTTATTAGTACGTCCATCAATAAAATCAGGCTAGATTGGTGGAATGTAAACTTTTGTATGATATGAAAAATCTCATGGATAAGTACCGTTAGTAAGTAGAAAATAAATGTTTATTAATCACAATTGCTTAAAATAGGACACAACGTAACACTTATTTTCATAATCCTGTCCAAAATAATGTTTAATTTCCGCCAGCGTAAAAAAATCAAGATGGACATGTCCAATAAAATGTGTCTAAAGTATTTCCCAAAAAATCTTGCACGATCCAAAAAAAGCCTTATTTATGTAACAGACGCGTATCATCACTTTTTTGTACTCTTTATTATACAATTAGTGAGTAGGCGTGGCACTGCCACTTTTTGTTATAACTTAGAGGTCTATGCACTTAGCACTTTTTATAGGTAGTCCTAAAGAATTTTCTTTGTTGAAGTTGAATCTGTTACTTCATTAAGGATTTGTAAATATTTTCGAGACGGGCTCTTTGCTAAGTAATAACAGCTGTACGGGTTGATCGTCGAGGTTAAGCTACGCTTGTCGCTGTTGGACGGAGGATGGGTGATCATTTTTACACACTTAGACCCCTCCGTAGTTTGGAAAACACGTTAAGCCGTTGGTCCCGACTGCCATTCGTTGATCTTTCGGTCGTTACAGATCGTCAGAAGCCCCAGAATTTTACAACCAGTATTACCAAGAGGGAGGGTTATTAGGTTACCCAATAACTGAGCTGTGGAGGTCATCCGGATTCAGCTGCATCCGGTTAGACTGGAAGCTGACCTCAATATAGTTGGGAAAAGGCTAGGCAGATGATGACTTCGGTAAATATTTTTGTTACATAAAATTCTGGTACATAATAAGTCATTTAAAAACGGTTATTAAAACAGGTGCAGAAATATTGTTTACTTGCTAGTGTTCATAAAAGCAGATTAATTATCTCAAGGGTATCTTGCAGACTTTAATGTTTAAAGTAGGTAAACAAAGATCGGATTTCACGTTTTTCGTTCATAATATCAATTGTTCTATTAATCAAAATTATACACAAGTTAACTGAGAAATGGGAAGCCGGACTATTATAAAATCAAAATATTAACTTTTCAGACCAAAAAAAAAATACATTCACAACTTAAATTATTCAGAGTGCACTTTTGAGAATTTTACCCTGTATTTCCTATAAAATCGAATTAACAAAAAAAAAAAGCAAGTCTGATATTTCTAGTAAGGTACGTAAAGTGCGTAAGTATATTAGTTTAGTATATTATGTTTATCTTGATACACATAATAGATAATATTATGATAGCAAATTATTAAAATACCTGATCACTGATAAGTGCAATTCTCAGTGAGAATACAAATGATTACTTTCAATCGATATCTGTAAACCCCATCACTACTCATAGTGAGGTACACGACCGTTCCAACTTGATGCGCATATCGACAGTTGTCACTGTTGTCTGTGGCTGCCAAAGAGAATAAAACCACTAGAGAGCGTATAGGCCGATTTCTGCTTAGCACACGACTCACCACTGCGGGCCGGGGGACGAGGAAGAACGTGCGGCTGCAATTGGTCAATTCAAGGTCAAGTTGCATAGGTATGCCCATCGTAGGGCTGCTCTACTTCATTAAGGGAAAATAGTCGATATCGATAAAATGGATTTTAAAATTGTGATAAATACTCAATTAAAGTCAAAGAAATCATATTTAATCAAAATCAATCACTAATAAAATGAAAACTAGAGAATCCAAGAACAAAACTTTCGCCACTATCATATTCGACGAAATAGCAATCAGAAACGGTGTCGAATATCATCCCCAAGGCAGAAGGTACTATGGCCACAGTAGTTTTGGCGCCAGTTTACAAACGGATTGTCAAGACGAAGCTTAAGAAGCCACAGTATTTCAATTGAATGAAATTTTCATTCATTTTAATTTAAATTTTCGATAAAGACTTTCAGCTATTAAAGGAAACAGCACTAATTTTTACGATAAAAATACAAAGTGAAAGTAAGGGATAGATGCATTAGAATTGTCTAATGAAAGAACGAGACTTTTCCAAAAGACATCAACGCGGGACTCACACAGTGTGCTGGTTTACCCAACCACCATTTTAAATAGACCCCTACGGTGGATCATAATCTGATTAAATCACAATAATTTTTCGTACTGTTTATTTACTGATGAAAAGTTATGCGATAATTTTTGGAACTAGAAGTCTTGGAATGTTTCTCACACCACTTCACCGCGCATGAAGGTATTTTGATGCGTTATAATTGCAGATTTAGTTATATTATTTGCAATAATTTAGCGTGCACAGAGGTCTAACAATTGGTCACAACTAAAATGGCTACTTGAACCGCAGCCTATGCATAGGCGACAAAATACTAATAGTTTTCGAGCGTCGGGGCACTGTATGCGCAGTCAAGTGGTTATATAGTCTTTGGTGGCTGCCAAATATGACAGCGATTTATTTCGCCTGCGCGCGCGCATGATGTCATCATTCACGCCAATGACATTGAGTGTGCAAGTGCGATAGTGCATCAATGTTTTGTCAGTGCTGTGTAGTTAGTGTGATTGTTTATTTTTAATCTACATTTTTAGGATTCCGTGCAGAACAAAACCGTTTTTTATAAATGGAAAATGGCTTTCCAACTCTTAGAACTTCTTTTCATTCTGTTCTTGGGTTATTCCGTTGACCCATACTACGAAACGAGGAATTTCTTACAGTTTATTGACTATTTATTGTCTTTAGCTGTACGAACTCGGGTCAATATTACTATAATAATTAATCTGTTGTTGTTACAATCTACTTAGATGTGATAGAACGAAGAAATACTTTCCCAGAAGTCATTAGGTTCCTTATTTATTTATTTATTTATTGATGATATACAAAACAATGAGCTGAGAGAAAATTGGATCCGATCTGAGTAATTAGTTAAGGACGCTATAACATTTTTCTACAAATATCGGTGGTTTTCCGGTACGAATTACATCAAGAGGAATCACAACTGCGAGGTCAATTATGGTCTTTAATTAAAGATAACTTATTCATCTCCATTATGGTACCATAAAAATTGTATAGTCCCATACAATATTTTCATAAAAATACGTTTTCCCCACCGCAATAATCGAAGAAAATGAAAAATAATGGGGTCTGGAAAGGTACCTGTATAGTGAGATCAACTGCATATTTTAACTTCAAAATGACAACAAATTGCTGCTAATATAATCTTCTACGTTTTGCCTAAATATTTTGTAATTAAATACATAACTTTTTTATTTATGAGAAAAATATAGAACGTTCTCAACTTTCTTCATACATTTTCAACTCGCGGCTTCTCATTCCGCGCTCAGACGCGCCCTAGGAAGCACGGGCGTATCGCTTTTTTGTACAAAATAAATACGATCAAAATAATAATAAAGTGAGTGCCGTGCTGTATACTGTGGTTGAAAAATGTTGATACTTTTCGGACCAAAACTATGAGTACCAAACTTATTATCAGAACTTGATTTAGAAATAAATAACTCAAATTCTATTGGGATTATTGAGGTAGGATAATTATTTCTATGTATTCATTTTCAAGAATTCAAAATGGCGGATAATTATTCAATAAAAAGTTATATTTTCAACGTGGTAATTAAATTATGCAAGTGTCGTCCATTTTTGGAACGAAATTCTTTATTGTAGCTTGCGGTAGGGGTAAACAAGGGTGCTGAATCTTATTCAAAATCAAAAATGGTGGTTACGAATATTTTCAAAATTTTCACCATGGGTGTCGTTTTCAAGATTTTCGAAGGTGCTGAAGCCGGAAACTCCATACAAATTACATTTGGAGCCAAAAAAAGGCGACCCCACAAGTTTTTCATTCAAAACGACGAATATTTTAATTTTTTAAATAAAAAGCAGCTATCAAATTTGGATAATTTTACGAATGATTCATCCAAATTTGATCCAAATACGGCGGGTATTGTTTTTTTATAAAAAGATCTTTATCCATATTGGGGGTAGGGATTATAAAATCTTCGATTTTTAATTTAAAATGGCGGATGTACTGTTATGATGAAATGTCGACATGGGTATCAATTTTGGGGGTTTTGCTAGTATGTAGTCACAATATTTAACGTAACTTTAATTATTTACATAAATTGAAAATCATGTAGTTAATCACAAAAATGTTAAAGTCATTTAGAATTATAAATAGGTAATAGAAGAGTACAAAAACAGCCTTCATACAAAAATGTTATACATTTTCCTATTGTGTATTAAAAATTCTGAATACGCGCTGCAAACTCAAAGGTGGGGGTCGCGCGTCACACAATTTTTGCTTAGTTTTCTTTAAGGAATATCCTGTATGTTTTCAACGATTACAACGATATTCTACGATAACCATCAGTTATATTTGTTTATTAAAATATTGTTAAAGTATTTTATTGTTACACCTCGTTTTTTTTTTTAAATTGTCAAATTATACGTTACCCCAAAAATATTGATGATCATGGTAGTAAAAGTTATTTACTGTCACTAAATGCAGATAGTAAAGTTACTTTACTACAAATTTTACTCAACAGTGCTAGTAAAATAAAATAAATAATACCTTCGAGTATCAAGATTAGTTAACTAATGTTTAAAATCGAGCAGACAATGGTTTCAATGTGTGCGTGCGCGTAATGTTGTTGTGTGGCGACTCAGATACCTAAACTTGAGCGATTCAAAAATGTTATAGCGTCCTTAATAGGGTAGATACTTACTTAAATAAAATATGTTTACCTACTTATCATTTATTATTCATCCATATATAAACTCATAATTTTCAGGGGTTCAATAATAAAAAAAAATCATATCCCCTGAAAAAAAGGAGGAATATATTTCTTAAATGACCTAACTCATATTTGTCTATGCGAATGACATCAGAAAAAAGCATAACTAACCGTAATATATATCTATAATTGCAATTTCCAAAATGTTGAAACTTAAGTATTAACTTATGTATATTTTTCATTAAAATAATTCCATGTAGGTAAGTACGTAGAGGTATGTTGCGTGAAACGGTGTTTGAACCGCTAAAATTGCGTGAAACAGTTACTTAAACCGTAGAATTTTTTGGCAAAAATATGAGAATTTCGGAGCAAGAGAATTTAGCAAAGATACACCCAATTATAGGAACAATGAATTATTAATTCATCAGTTAATGACTTATCTATCTACTATTTTTTACAAAGCCGGTTTACATAGCTTATTGTCTATTATAAAATTTAATACGTTATTTTCTGACTTAAAAAATATTCAACACTTATAATTGCATGTTTTCTACAAGAGTCGCGTGTTAAAAACAAATCCAGTGACTAAGTTATTGAAAGCACTCTTAAGTTAAAAGTTCAAACAACTTTGTAACAAGTTCTGATAGAAGTTCACTGTCAACGGCTGTTTAACTTCACTCCAAAGTTTTTATTCAGCAAAAACCAAAAACGCCGAAAAATTCGGCGGAAACCTGTTATTATAATGAGTTGCCTTCGTAGCACTTCGTAGTGCGAAAACATGTGATGATAAGGCGAGTTAATGAAGTGAAACTTTGTGAACAGTCACAATAAAATCGCACTGATAACGTGTGTGATAATGCGTTCAGCCAACCGCGGGCCAGTCGCTTCGCAGGCGTCCACCACGAAGGACGTCTGCTTAACAACGCGCGAAAACAAACGAACAAACTCGAAAACATAACTCGAATAATCGAAAATCCGAAGTGTCAAAATCGATAACAGCCAAGGTCACACACTTGCCGACTGAAACAATGCTAAAGTTGTTGACTATGCATAATTTCATTTGATCATTAGACGATAAAAGCAGCAACTGCATACAATGTCGACCTTGGAACGCGGCCGTGACTCCATTGTAAGCGATGTTCCAAATTTGAAAATTTGAATTCCGCATTCAAATTGAATTTAACAGTGATGCCAGTGCCGGTGCAGTGAGCTAGGGAAGTGGCGGGAGTCGTATGTTTATTTTGAAAAATAAATATTACCGAACAAAAATAAAATTTGAATAATTAATTAAGTAAAAATAACACTATCCTCAAATGTAAATAAAGTGATT
Organism: Aporophyla nigra; assembly: GCA_947507805.1. Lineage (NCBI taxonomy): Eukaryota > Metazoa > Arthropoda > Insecta > Lepidoptera > Noctuidae > Aporophyla > Aporophyla nigra. The sequence goes on from OX382301.1 coordinate 23,315,182, forward strand.
AACATAATATTTATTTTAATTACGGGCTTATCGAATCGGTAAACATTCGATTTTTAATCATTCTTTTAACCATCGTTAGTGGGTACATAAACAAAATATGTAAATGAGTACATTAACGATATAAATAGTGTATTTAAATAAGTAGTGCAGTGCTAAATCATTCATTGGTGCCATGATATTGTCAAATGTGAGATATGATCGTGTTTTTTATTGTGATGTGATAAGGAATATGTGTCACGGGATCACAGTGTGATAAATCTGCTAATATGTCACTTCAGGAGGTAAGATTATATCAATCTGTGTTAAGTAGATTGATATTCAAGATTGATTTACATATTTGCTAAAATAATGAAAAAATGATTTTAAGCAACATTTTCATCACAACGCGCACCCTGTTCCCATAGATTCTGTACATGATAAACCGATACCTGTTATATTTATTAATACTTGCACATCAGTGCATAATATAGTAGGTTATAAAAAAATCTGCTGTTTCATTAAAAAGTGCAATACCTACGCGGTCAAATTGTATGGCACAAATTTAATCTTAGTAACTAACAAACAATTTCTACACTAGGGGTTCTATAATCGTGTGCTGAATTCATGGTTATAATTTGCGCGTTGATGTCCCAACACCCTGTATTCGTTGTTAGATTATGTATTCACTTCTACCCTAAATGTAGGAGATACCAATGTACCAATGTCAAACCACGAATCAACTATGATTGTTACAGTACACCGATATTGGTCCTAGCAAAAATAAGTTACGATTGAGAAGCAATAACGTGCTTTTACTATTATGAATAGCCTAAGGTTCTAGCGTCAAACAGTCTAGCCTATCTAGTTAATATCTAAATAATACAATTATAAGCACACCCAAGTTTATGCACACGTTTAAATGCAAAGTTCATTATAATCTGTGCAAATAGCGGGTGGTGAGATCATCGCGCGAACAAGCCAGAGGAAGCACATGACAAAAATACATGCTGCATACATTTCAACAATTTTTCCGTATAGATTTATTAATAGAAATATGGCTAGGACTGGCTAAAGGACTAACGAGGAAGTTGGGCCAAAAGGGGACCGGTATTTCCGTTGTGTACCTAACAGAGTTGGGGCTATCCAATTTGGGTGTCTGTCGTGTTCTAGCGAAGGGTTAATTAAATATTTGGTTCTAAATAGGGATCGACTGAAAATGCTTTTTATTTTTTGTTTGTCAATTGGTTTTGTATGGTCAGCTAATAAAAATAACCCACAAAATAAAATAAAATGTATTTTCGGCCGAAAAAAATCAGGCCGATTTTCGTCTTCGTTTGGTCTCTAGTCATAGATCTAATTTGTAGGTAGGTAAAAAAGAAGCATTAACCTTTTAATTATTAGAGCGGATTTCAAATAAAATGACCGTTACGCAGGTGGAATATCTTATTTTTGTTATAAACAAATTGCATTCAAACAATTATGATCATGTAGTATGTTAAATAAATGATCTTGTTTTATATAACATAATGTAGGGAAATATGAATTCCATCAATAAAAAAGTATTTTTGTGTCTGTGCGCTGGAAATTTTAATCCATTTAGTAAAGTTTTCGTTCTTAATTTTTTTTAAATAAAAAACCTTTTCTTCGTTTTCCTTTAATTACCTTAATTCAAAATAGCATAAATCTTCTTAAAAATAAAACTTAACATGAAAGTTTCACAGCGGTTTGCGAGTATTTTACCAAAGGAGCTCCATTACATAACTTTTACAAACTTGTACTACCAAAAAATATCTTTTTGCGCAATATCTGATCCTTATTTAACAATGTAATCTATTGAAGAAATATAAAGTTACATATATAATATTAAAATAAACAACTAAAAACGACTTAGGTTACTCTGTTTATAAGATAATCGAAAAAAAGAATCTGGCTTACCGTAAGACAGTTACGCTAATGGAACCTAGCGTTAAGAATAGGAGCTCCTTAGGGCGCGTTTACTATAACTAAATTAAATATCAAAATAACTAAGTTTAATACAGTCTTAATTCAGTCTAATAGAGTCATCACATTATGAACTTACACTAATAGAACCATTGATTTTAGTGACATGACTTCAAATTATAATCACTTCTTATTCTTACCATATAGAACTCTCATTAAGTATAATAAAAAATAGACAATCAAATAAGAGAAGTATGTTTCCGTTGAAACCTCACTTAAATACAGTACCTGCAATCTAACTTAGATGGACCAAAATCAGCCGTTTGAGTGCACCATGAATTATAAAGGTTATAAATTGTATAAATGCCCAGCCAAATGACCAACTTCAGAAGATCGGTCAACATAAATTGCGTGAACTGTGCTGCTTCGTAAAACGCGCGCTGGTTATATTATAAATTACCAAATGAAGCAAGACAACGTTCAAACTACGGTAAATTCTAGGATTTGATAGCAAAAGTCCGAACTATTCTGTCTATTAGCATGGTTTCATGGGTGATAAAAGTTCACAAGACAAAATAAAAAGTCACATTTGTTCACCTGGGTGAATTAATTCCTAGGTGATCAAAGGCCACTGCTTATGTCGAATTATTTCACCTGAAAGATAGCACCTAGGTGAAATTCTTTCAAGGTGAAATGAGGACACCACAAAGTCTCTTTGTTTACCTGGGTGATATTACCCAGGTGAACAAAGTGGAATAAACGCAAATTACTTGTCTTTGGGCTAAGTATACCTACCTACTCTTCAGAACCAAGACAAATTGGGCAAATGTAATCAAATGCATCAGTCCCACTGCATGTTAAACAAACCCAGGTTTTACACACCATACATTTAATCATTTCCTTTAAATTTAAAGAATCTTTTTTACAGATAGTGCACTCGTAACAGCAAATATTTCTAGCTGTTGTTGGTAACCGAACTTTCACCCGACGTTTATTTTCTTTGTCATCTATTCCTTGCATTGGATTGCTCAAAGTTCTTTTGGACGGTGGGTATTCCCCAGGTTTCAGTATACGGGCTCGTTTTTTATTATAAGATGTACTAGGAAGAGATTGGATATCTTGCAAACATTGTTTTTGTGGACATGTAAGATCTATGGTTTGAATATCTGTATTACTTGTATATGTCTCTGTATGACTTGAATTTTTGATGTGATCTTCTATATGTGTTGACTCAATAATATTTAGTTGATTTAAGAGCGGGTCGTCATTCATTAAAAAATCTAAATCTTTTAATACAATTTCTTGGAGAGGAATATCATCTTCCATTACTGAAGGTATGGAACATATTATTGGAGTATCAAAAAAGATGTTATTCTCTGATGTTATTGTCATCGCTATTGAAGAATTATTAGAGCCTAATACGTTTTCTTCAGCTATGTTACTGATCACAGAAGTAATTTCATTCATATTTGTTGATGCTAGGTTATCATCAGAAGTCACAACATTCGGTACAAGTATATGGGATTTAGGACAATAACAATCACATAATCCTGCTACATCTCCACAAAAGCAACTAATTAACCTATGTTTAATTATATTTTTCTGAGTGGATATAATTTGGTGCAGTTTCATCGTACCAGACACAGCTGTAACATTAGATGGAATTAGCTTGCTTATATTTTTAATATCATTTTCATTTACATAAAAACATTTTGTAGTTTTCATAACATTTTGTAGCACATTATAAGCATCTGTAGCATTTGTGATATCGTGGCCGTAAGCAACTTTCCTATCCAGTTGTCGTTTTACCGAACCTCCTACACCGTCAGCAACACTTTTGCCATGTCCACTTTCCGAGAAGGACCAAGTAGTATATTTTAATTTTAATTTGTCTGTAAATAAGTTTAACAAATAAAAGTTTTTCTTTTGCCGATATTGGCTAGTCGGGCCATCGGAAAAGAAATGGATTACATTTATAGGGTATTTTTCTTTGGCATGTTTTAAAATAGGAAGAAGATGTGCCCAGATGGCATCAGGCTCATGGCAAGTACTATCGGATAGTGTAGCAAATGTTTGAAATTTATCTTTAAAAAAAATAGCTCCAGTATGAATAGTAATCGAGTTTTTTGAAGCCCCAAAGTGTGTCGCTTGGATCTCTTTTGAGTATTTACACTCATAATTTTCGGAGAAATCGCATAAAATTACGACTTCTCCTTCTTTAAGTCTATTAATACATTGCCTGTACTGCCGCTGCTGTTCTTTCCAGTTATACAAATGTATTTTGAATTTCACTATGTCCGTCTCAAATTCAGAAATAAAATTCTTGACGATCCCCTGCTGTTCCTGTTTCGTAGTTTTTTTTGTAGTTATCTCTCGCCCAGATTTTTGATACTTATGATCTATTCGTACCCATTTCCACCAAGTAATTTGATCACCAGATTTTCTTTTATCATAATCGACGTTTACAGTTTTACAGTTTGCACAATTACCATACATACAGTCAAATGATGTTGTATTACATGAAAATATGTTTGTAATCTCTTCAATATTTTTGTATGATACAACACCATTCGTCTTTAATGATTGTAGAAATAAATCAATATTGCTGTGCTTTATGCACATACAGGTGTCCCTAGTTCTTGAATTAGGAGATAAAACATAAAATGGCTTATATCTATAAAATGTCGAGAAACTCTGCTTACCACCTTCGCCTTTGTATATTTCAAATAGATTTTGTAAGGTGTCCACCATATACCTTATTTGCATTTTGTTTTTTGCTTTTGTCCTACACTCTCTTTTTCCTGCAGTACACCTGGTTATGTCATCTCGAAGATAAAATGCTTCAATGTCTTCTCTAACCTTGGTGTTGGGTAAAAGCGGTTTGTGAGAAAATCTTATCCTACTTTTGAGTCCCAAAGTTTTTCCATCAAGTTTTTTGGCAGTTATTTTTGTAAAATTTGAAATAACATTTTTTAATAGTCTCTTCTCTTCATGAGTCTTACAATTTTCCTTATAAGTAACTTGGAATGCCTGTTTTAACTTTTTACCTTCTTCTTCTAATACTTTATTTTTGTTCAATTGCGATTGTAATACTAATTTAGTTCTTTGAAGTTGTTTCCTTAAGCATCCCACTAGTAAAGTTAATCTTTCTTCATTTTTTTTAGACTTACTTAATAAATTATTTACATGTTTTAGTTTTTTCTTTAAACGATCATTTACTTTTATTTTTCTTGTTTCTTTAATCAATTCAATCTTTGTATCAGTGTTTGATTTATTTTTCTTTTCCTTTTGGTTTCGTTTTTGTTGTCTCCATTGTTTTCTTTTTTTTTCTTTTTCATTTTCATCAAGGTCACTAATCTTTTTCACGCATTTTTTCACTCTTTCTAACTGTTGTTTTTTATAAGCTGCATATTTTTCGGGATTGTTTTTTAGGTTTTCTCTGAACCTTTTTGCCCGCTCTGCTCCTGTGAGTGGCATTTTCAGAACCGTAACTGCGAAATTTAAAAAAAAATTACCGTAAGCAAAATGCCAGTCATTGGAAGCAAATAATCATGACAGGATTTGTACATAAGAAATAAAGATTTATAGAGAAGTGGAAATATAATCCTTGGTTAAAAGAACAAAATATAATTTTATATAATTTGTAGTACAGATAATTTCTAGTGTCATTAATAGTAATAAAGAAGTTAGGAATTCTAAAATAAATTGTGAGGATTTTTTTTTATTTAAAAAATACTCGAAATGACCAACAACTATCAAATATCAATATAATTATAACGACATAACAACTTCTCTAAAATTCTTTTTTGCAAATCAATATGCATGCGACGCGCCGTGCTTTTTTAAAATTAATGCAAGCATACCCGCAGGCACCCACTAGTCAAATTCAAAGCTAGACACAGCCTTACAATTCCATTACGTAACAAAAAACGTTCCGTCTATACATAACGTTACGTAATGGTCGTTACGAATTTCTGTCTTGGGCTAATCGAAAAAACATTTTTGTATGATGTACATTAGATATTTATCTATATTGCACAAATAATCAATATCTGAATAATAAAGAACAATTCCAGTAACATAAAATGATAATAAAAACATTCTTACCTGAGAAAATACAGTTGCTTAAGTGGAATAATTTTTCACACACCTAACCTCCAGAACGTTTCGTAACGAACAGCGTAAAATATGCAATGACGATCTCGTTCATTCTTTGACGTTAGGTTAAAAATGTTGCCAGAGGTCTAAAAATATAGTGATATGGTATGTTTTTATTTTAGAAGTAAGAGAAATCCTCGTTACTTAGCTGGAATTTCCACCACTCGTGATTTTAGAGGACAAGAGTAAATTGAGTTATTTAATATGTTTTCTTTAATTTATCGTTAAATATAATGTTTACTTGTGCCCTCATACATTTGTATTTTATAATAATTGGCAAATTGTACATATTAAATGTTATTCAGTGGTAGTAATCACACTTTTTAGTTGGCAAGCTATAGGGTGGACATCTGAAATCAGGGGTTTCATCTAAGTTTAATACTATTCTATTTAAATGTTTGCCAGAATTACGAACTTTTTTTAATTTTAAACATAATGATAATAAGTTTTTTTAATGAATTTAATTTATACGACATCCGAAAAGTCTTTTTGTGCTGAGTAATCAATTGCTGAAGTTAGTGGACAACATACTTTTACAACGGTCATTTTTTTTGAAAATCGCTCATTAGCAATTTTATATAATTATACCTGTCAATTTTAACTATTAGGAGCATAAAGTTTTTCCATGCTTATTTTTTTACCACTTAATAGATAAAAACGGCGTTTAGGTAAAAACTCAAAACGCTGTCATGAAAAACTGATATTGACTAATTTCTCAGGCATTTTAGATTAGTCCGAATAGATTGGAAATCGATTGAAAACTCCAGTTATTATTAGCACTTAGTTAGTACTGTTATTTATAAATATGACTATGTAATCTCTAGTCACGAGCGTACCTAGAAGGACTAACAATGTTACGTCATATCAAACTGGGTTAAGGATCTCTCTCGATAGCGCATGAATAGTGACAGAACCCTAAACATGAGGTACCTTGTGGTACTAATGGTAGGTACTACATTTTCATTCTCAGTAATTCTTCTCGAAATGTCATGGATAGTGGTTAGGGAGTGTTGGTGCGGAAAGTGGGTAAAGATAGACGCTGTACTGTTGGAAAGTGGGTGGATAGGGATGTTGATACTTTTTCATATAATAATCTAAAACGAATACATCCTACTTCCTACTAATATTATAAATCTGAAAATTTGTGAGGATGTCCCGACTTTTGTTACTCGACTTTCACGCAAAAACTACAGAACGGATTTAGATGAAATTTGGCACACAGATAGTTCATAACCTGGATTAACACATAAGGTAAGTACCTACTTGTTTTTTCGATATGATTTTCTTGCGGGATAATTTTCGACCCCCACCAGGGCGGAGCCGCTGTCAAAAGCTAATAAAAAATAATTTAAAAACTCCATAATCCTCCTTAGTTTTATAGTATTAAAAATGAGGACATTTTGTAGTTGTTTAATGATGTCCATACAGACATCCTGTATCTTTGCTATTGACGAATAATTTATTGATACAATCTTTAGTAATTACCTAGTTAAATACCTTATTAAGAATAACAACATAGGCAAAATCCAACCCATTGAAAAATTGAGCTCAGTCATTGGAAATTAAAACAATTGGCTCAACTTTAACTTTTGCAAATTAGTTCATTGCAAATTCAAATAGAAAACAGTCTTTGAAATTATTTACCCATCATTTGTAGCAATTACAGTAAGTTTGGCTAATTTGTCAGTTCTGACACACAAGGCCGTGGTTTTGTGGTTCTAAATTATATCTGCAGTCGCAATTAGCATGTTTTCGTGGTCGCAGACTTGCTTATGGGAGAACTTAGTCCAACAAACTAATTGAAATTTTAAGGTAGTATTTTAATTACACTGGCAACTTGACAAAAAATCTGCTGAATTGCTGGCTTTAATTTTGTAATAAGCTTAATTTTGGGAAGTAGGTTTTGCCAAGGGCTTTGCCTGCGTGGAGGTCGGTAATTATTCCACGAGAACATACTACCGGGATGAAAGTATTCTGTGTATTAATTCAGGTTACAAACTGTCTGTGTGCCAAATTTCATCCGAACCCGTTCAGCCGTTTTTACGTGATTGACTACCTAATAAACATCCAAACTTTTCTCATCTATAATATAATATAGGTAAGTAGGATTATCAAGGTATTTGGTTAGCGATTGTAGATGAACAAGTAGAAGTGATCAAGCTTAATGATTTTTAATGGAAACTCAGTTAACTGGCCGTTAGTATACGGATTCGCGATTATCTGGGCTACCGATCGCGATCATATCAACTTTATATCTTCAAGTCGAATTCGTGCTTGCATGAACATGTCAGAACTTTCATTAGGTCACTATAAAATATGTAATCTCTTCATAATTTCTTACTAAACATTTCATTCATGATGTATTTTGTAATAATATGTAGAAAAACCGCTTTTCTTCATACTTACATTCAACTATCCGGATTTGAGATTATCCGAATGCCTAACTACAACAATTATTCCGGTTCATCGAGTCTCTACTGTATCTTGCAAAATTAGCATTTAATTGGCTAATATTAGGCAATAACGTTTAATAATTTTCAATCCAAATATAAAACAAATATTGCCACGAAATCTAAGAACGCTTGACATGAAAAATGCCTATTTACTGTTCTAAAATAACACACCAATTAACCAGTTTCACTCACTACTCCACTAAACTTACATGATAGTTAATACATAGCTGGTAATCGAATAATAAATACCCGCGTGCCAACATACCAGTAGGCTAAACTATTCAAAATGAAGTTTTCAAAGTCAAACAAATAAAACATAATTAAAAACAAACATTTGTAGCAATGCCATTGTGATTATCGCGCTGTTAACTTGTCAAGGGCGAACTCTCCTCGCCTAGGATAGAACTAGTAACGCCTAGACGCGGCTGAAGAAAGTACAACGGTACAAGGATCTTTAGGCTCGTGGTCAAAAGGAGTAAAAGTAAAGCTTCGCCATTGGTTCGCGAACGCGATGCATTCTAATTTTGAACTTCATTTGAAAACATCGAAATCACAAATTTTCAAAATCGGAACCTTACAAAACAAAACAAAAATAATAGTTTAGAAAAACTAAAAAACACGCTTCCATAGAAAACCAAATTAAAAAGTAGAAAATAATGGAAAAAAAGCGTGGGGTGCTTTTTAAGGTATTTTTTTATTATATCAGGCACCCCACGCTTTTTTTCCATTATTTTCTACTTTTTAATTTGGTTTTCTATGGAAGCGTGTTTTTTTAAACTCTTATTCATTTTTAATTTTTTAGGGTGTTTCGAATTTTGAGACGTATGTCAGTTTAGTTTGTGACGTATGTCAGCGTAGTTTTTGAAGAGAGTTTTTGCTGTCCCGGTAACCCTGGCAAGGATAGTGGCACAAATTTAAGAAATTATAGTATTGTCATTGGTCCTCGATAAGTCACACAGAGTTTGAATGAAATCTGGTTGTTTAAAGTGGGTCAAAATCGCGCTATAAGGAGTCGGTTACAAACAAACATACAAACATACAAGTGAAGCTTATACAAAGCGTGTAAAAAGATAACGAACAAATACACTCGAAAACAGAACAGACATACACATACAGATAGAAAATTAGATGATGGCTTCAGCTATGTTAGGGTCAACGATATGTTCGAAACAGTTACCGTGGCCCTGGCACAGGCAACTTAAGGAACACGGGGGGTTTTACCAGTGATAATTTCCTACTTGGAAAAAAGAGCTATCATTATGCTTTTACACGACTGCCCAAAAAACAGTGTTATATCAACATTATTTTCGTCGACAACGAGTCTTAACAAACTTCTCTAGTAATTTCTCATTCAATAGTATTCATTTAACCTTTGTTTTATTTTTAATATAAATCCCCTAAGGTGAAAACCTCCAGACAAAGCTGGACGGGACCCAAAAAGCCGGAAAAATCCGGACGGACTGTAAAATAAACTGTAACATAGATTGTACAGATTATGTAACGTAACGTCGAAATAATTGCACGACCGTTGCACTACAGTTGTTGATTGTCGAAATTGTAAAACGGTTGATTGTTTTGTATTGACAGCGAAGAATCAGGTAATCGATTTGTTAAGGTTATTTTTTTGTAAAAGGAATAGCTGTAATATTATGTCATAGAATTAATTGGTTGTTTTATAAGTTGTCCTTATTTGATGCATCAAGATTGTCGATAGTTTGAAGTGTTGTAATATTTTAAGGATTTTTTTTTATATCTTATTCCGAAGGTAAGATATTCAATTTAAGCTTAGGCAAGTTTTAATATTTTCGACAATTTATGTGCATATTGATAAATGACGCACATGAGATTTAAATTACTCGTTACATAAAGTTTGTAAATAAGTAGATAATTTAGCCAAAGTGTTTACTAAAACTAAATTCTGTTAAAAGGTATATTGAAATTGATAACGTTAGGAACAAAAATAGATTAACTGGTTCCGGTTGTGATATGGTTTCAGTTCATTTTTCCTAATTAAATATTTTTATCAGTAGGTCTTTTAACCTACGTACCATGTTTCGACAACTGATTGTTAGTTGCTAATTTTGCGTAGTAGGTTCATTTGTTTGCGCTCAATGTAGGTCGATTTTACCAATTTGAATAGTTAGCATAAATTAGCTACATGTGTAAGAATTTACCTAGGGTGTTCTATATTCAGCGGTCGAACATCCTACAAAGACGCTGATTTGTGTTTTCAAGCATAAATTGTTACGAAATAGCATTGTCTTGCAAATTAGACATTGTCTGAGAGAAGCAGAAGTTAGGTGTATATTGTTACATAGATACTTACAAAAAAGTGATTGAATATTCGGAGTCCAACCTTGTGATATTGATTTTTGGAATTGTGGTATGACCATGTATCTAATATAACAGAATTTTAATCCTCACTAATAATTAGAGATCGAAAAATATCCAATATTAATTTTCAAACCAAAAAAGCTGATGCATAAATCAGCGTCTATATTCAGCAGCGCGATTATATTCATCTGCCTACGCGCAATCGTCAAAATCCGTCGACCCGAGCATTGCCGAATCATATCTTGACAGCAAATCGTCTGCAAGATGACGCAAGAGGCGCTAAAAGTAACGCAGCGCCATTGGTTAGCGATGCATTCTAATTTTGAAATTGTATTTATAAACATCGAAATCCTACGAAGGTTATTTTCAAAACTTGCCTGTATGTGAAGTTGATATAAGTAAATGCATAATGTGAGAGAGTGTGAGAGTGGCTGAGATGATGCAGAGGTGGCTGAGGTGTGTATACCACATCCACATTTCACCAGTTACGTTTAAGGCCAATTGCCACCAACCGGGCTTACCCGTAAATCCAGATTCCGGCCTGCTAGTGTGTTATTCCCGATGGCAACATCCATTAACAGTTTGCCCAACCTCGGTATCGAACCCAGGACTTAGCTGCTTAGCAGCAGCGTTTGCGACCACTAAACAAATACTAGAAATACGAAAACTATATCCTACCCACATTTGACAATATTTTCTGCTGTCATTTTCTCGCATCAATTTGTGACAACCATGTCCTAAATAAACTAAATGGGCTACATCCATTACTCTTAGGCAGATAGCCAGATCGAACCACCTGTGCACTCTTTTCATACCAATGTAATTAATTAGGTAGGTATTCGTGATTATAAACCGTGCCAACATGATCTATCAGTCCTAGGAACAGCTAAGATTTCTCGACACCGTGTGTGGAAGATGCGTAGACGATCATTATGTCTCGCCTGAGCCTACGTTTGCATGGGCAATCTTTTAACGCGATGTTTCTTGCTGCGCACTGGATTTTCGACGCTCGGCTCAACCATTCCGGGTTTGAAATTCCAACTGTGCACTTTCTCAACGCGATAGGGATTCACTTAGTTGAATTCTGAACGCTAAGTTAGACGCCCAGAGTTGAAAATCCAGAGAACGATAAAAAAGTAACTGCGAATGTGAGCTTCGTGTTGATATGAGCAAAAACGTCAATATACCAAGTTGCTGTGTAATGCTTGATACGATTTATTTATTAGTTTGTGACAAAAAGTTGTCATCCGCATTACTTCATGTTTGGATTAATCAAGAAAATTACTTTCACATAGAACTAATACTCTTTAGACTGCCTCGTTAGTTTAGTGATCGCAAGCACTACTGCTGACCATGAGGTCATGGGTTCGATTCTAAGATCGAGGGTTCGATTATTGGGTCCTTCTATCTGGCATTTCTCAGTACCAGCCCGGAGTCTGTATTTGTGCCAGGTTGATGACAATCGCCTCGCCTCGCCCCTTATTACATGAGACTTAAACATAACTAGTGAAATGCGGGTGTACCCAAGTGTGTGTATAAGTACCCCTGCCCAACTTTTCAGGAAAATAAGGTGTGATGTGATGTGTTATGTTAAATTATATTCGGTTCAGCAAATAATGATGCATTTCAATTGAAAGACGTAGAAATAAAGGGTAAGGCCAATATTCAAATATGGCAAGACACGATTCAATTTGGTTCATCTAAATAGGATGAATTTAGTGTAAACTGACTCATCGCTGGTTTTACTCACCGCTAATTACATAAATACTTACAAAAAGCCTTCACAACGAGATGTAAAACCGTTATGTTTAAAGAACCTTGAGAAATTACGGTTTAAAGTCGAAACTACCTCATATCAAGTTAAAGTCAGCCATTAATAACCAGTCGGAACCATTAAGTATCTAAATAAACCTACATTTGTACTGAATTTCTTGGAAACACATTTTATCTCAATGTTGTGACATTATTTACTACCGACCTTAATAGGTAGGTACCTACATGCGTTTAAACTTAACTTGGCGTGACTTTTAAATTAAGCAATTCTTCTTTTAACAAGAGTGGTGGTGGTGTAGTGGTAACAAGCGCTACTGCTTCGATTCCTGATTAAAGAAAAATTGTATTGGGGGTTTTCCATCTGGAATTTCGCAGTAGCAGCCCGGAGTCTGTTTATTAGTGCTTAGTATTAGTGCCCGGTCGATCGTAATATGCTCGCCTTCTGTTACATCGGACTTAAATATAACAGGCGAAATGTGGGTGTTTACATATGTACACATCTGCCTAATTCTTCGGGAATTATAGCCGTGATGTTCATGTATGTTAATCAACAAAAATGCAATTTCAAAACTGTATTCGAAAACGAAAGTACCTACCTGCTCCTGATCTTTTGGGAAATTGGCCAACACTAACACAAACAATAACTAAAAGCGGTTACACGACAGAAACTTAATCAAATAAATTGATAAGAGTTGATAAAATATTCAATCCAATAGGGATATTCAGGAAACCTAGGGTTAGTTTACAAAAGCCAAAACAAAATTTCTAAACAGAATCCTAGCACATCTTGCGTTAGGAAAAACAAAACATTTCAAAAAGCTGACACTGAACTTGCATCGTCCTCTATAAACCTGAGGATTATCAGCGTGCATACAAATGCTGTGTTAATTAATAAAATTGCAACAAGTCTCACTCAGGAACCGGTTTTAAGGATGCCATCATCGTTCAGTTAATTAAAGCATTGTCGAGTTTCCATCAGAATCGCATGCGATTAGGGAAAACACAACAAATAGTCTTACGTGCATAATGTATTTATCAATATTTAGTAGCTATTCATTTATGCAACAAAAGTGATCGATTTATTGTTTGAAGAAATAGAGAAATCGTAGAAAAAGCCAGGGTAATTTATTGTTACGCAAAGTAATTTAAACTATCTGTATATTCAAATCGCATCTGTCTTTCTTTGACAGTAATATTATTACATACATACAGAACATCACACCCGTATAGCTTTTATTAAACACGGCAAAATGCCGTGGGAATCAGTTTCTTAACGATAAATTAATTAAGTCACGGTTTTCTGTGACTTAAATAGTCCATTTTAACACAGAAAAGCGTGACCTTAGTATGGCTTTAGGTCACACGTGCTATAAAATAGTATACTATAAGTGTGACTTAATAAGTCAATTACTGCACGCGACTAGCACCCTCGTAACACTCGTGCCTTAATTTCATGCCGCGCAATACCGGACTACTTAAGTCAGACGTATCGTAATGTACTATCCCCTAACTACACATAATAATCTAAGCTTTGCTATTAAATTTAGCTGCACTACGTCGTAAAATAGAAATTTAAGCAGGCATTAACTCCGAAAGCCTCTTTCCAAATACTGTATCCACTATCCGGGACAAAACTTTGCTTATGTGTGTTCTACTGACTGGCGTTAATTTTATTTATCCTAGTTTTGCCAAGGTCCTCCAAACAAGTTTATCCCAGTCTATACTTCCCAAATTCTATGGTAAAACAGTGGAACGTCTTAATTGCGGGCGTGATACCGCGCCCTTGCGTTGTACAAAGTTCGCGGTACGACCGGCACGCGGCGTGGTAATCAATCAATATCACTTACACCCGCATAAAGCGTGGAAACTAACAGATTAGTGTTGAAAGTTTCAGGGCAGGTAGTGAAATGGGGTATGGGAATTGAGGAGTTGAAATAATGGAGATCAGTTTTGATGTTACTAGTCGTAATGACGATGAATGTTAACCAAATATAAAAGAAAACTATGTAAAAGATGTTGATAACAAATCTCTTGTCCCTAAGATACTTGAAACAATTTGATCAGGCGTAGGAATTGCTATCGCGGGTGATAAATTGCTACCATTACCAGAGACACCGCGGCAACTATTGTATTCTCATAAAACGAAAAAGAGGTTTACAGGTGAATGTGTCTATCAATGCTCAAACTTTCCCTTTCATAGACACTAATATCAATATTGATAATTTTAAAAGCTTTCAAGACCGTTGCCCCAAGTTTTTCAGTAGACACAAATACATCGCATGTCTGGGTTACTTCAACCTGGCCACCATTAAGCGAATTGGCTGCATATGATAAAGGCACGCCCGTTCTGTTAATATATCGTGATAGTCTTTAGTCTTTAATGTTATTTAGGACGGTACGATTACTCATTAGTCATGAGTAAGGCTCATGATTAAAAGTGCTGTTATATTTAGTTCGGCTCAGATTTGTAAGAGTCCCATTTAAACCGTACAGTCACGATATTTTAAATGTTTCGTCTGGCACCAAGGCTTGTCTCGGATTGATTCTGTTAGTTCCTTTTATGTGTCTAATAAAAATCTTGAATTCACTCACTTACAGACAATTTAACACACAGCCTACATCACTAGGTTTAGAAGTATGGAATTTTGCACAAAATATCTTTATATAGTGTATGTGAGCAGTAAGGAATGGATGATATTTTGGGTGGAGAAGATCGTTTTTCTTACTGATTGGAAGTCTCATCGGCCACACGAGCTCGTGATAGAGATTACTTGTAGTCAGGTATGATCAATTCTACACACCAAAGTATTCAAATATTCTCTTTGCTCATATTATATTGACGCAAAATGGACACAATATTGTCTTCTATAACTGCATGATACAATATTGCTATCAGCCGGATGTCAAGTCGGTTTGATGAGAATTTATTGCAAGGCCTCATCCGTTGTATGAATCAAATGACCATGCAAAAATTGATAGTGTAATTAGGTAAACTTTCATTGCAAGCTGTGGTATTTCTAAATCCTGACTGTCATACGTTTATGTGCTTAATTGCTTACCTTTAACATACCATAATAATGGATTATGCAACACGTGTTTCTCTCGTATAACAACTCGGTAACCATAACATCGCCAGGTCATTCATGGCATGTTGATGCCTACATCTCCGTACGCATGGAAGTCGGAAAATACTATTACTGTGTTTTTTATCAATGAGAGAGTTTTTTTATTTTATTATGACTTAACGTCAAACCCCAGTATTAGCCTAAAAAGATCCTACTGCTGCGATCAGGGCTTTTGTTTGTGAGAGGGAATGGGCCATAATCCACCCAGTTCGGGTTAATGGATGTCACATTTGTCTTCACGTTTAAGCCTATTTATACAAAAATTCAAATCAATTCTAACACAATAAACATCATTATATCTCTGTCATCTTCAGACCATTGACAGAGACAAACCGATGTTTTCAACACGTTTAGCGTTAAACACGTTTAGTGATTTCTGTTCAGTAATAAATCAATTGTTTGATTTCCACATCATAAATCAATGATCATGCTTTCGAAATATACACGTCGTGTCAATAAAACATATACAAACACAATCTCATACACATAGGAGCATTATTTTGACAATCATTGCAATGATTCTCACGTTCGTCTCCTAATATCGTGGAGAAAGTTTGAAAGTATAATAATGAAAGTGATGCAACGGGTAGAGAACACTTTTACTGTAGCGAAGTAATAATGTATGATGTATGAAATTGTTTGCCGATCTTATGTGATACCGTGTGAACCATGCTTTGTTGCTGTTGACCGGGCTAGGAAGTGAATCAAATTGTTATGGTAGCTTAGATAATGTTTGCAGTGTTTTCTTAGGTTAGTCTACCTATGGATAACTTTTGAACATGAACTGGATAGGTAATAGTTGAAAAGGATGATATTAATTTTCAAGGAATAATAATAGTGAGCAGTGGTGGCACAGCGTTGTAGATTTGAACCCGGACAGGCGATTTTCTTTGTGTAAATTTTTTAATCACCACTGGACTCAAAACGGTGAAGGATAACATCGTGCGGAAACCGCCAAGTTCTAGAACCAAAAATTCAATGACATGTGACAGCTACCCGCACTGGGTTCGCGTGGTAGATTACAGCCCACACCCTCTCACAGAGAGGAGGCATGTGTGCCAACAGTGGGAACATTATAGACTGGCGAAAAAGAATAGATCACGCAACAGTGTTACGTTGAGTGATGTAATTAAATCAAAACAACCAAGAGCAATGACTTATGGACAAAAAAAAAACAAAAAGAAGGAAAAGATCTACACAATCAAAAAAAAGTCAATCGTGCACTCAGTAAATAACTCGTAATCACTTTTCAGTAACAAATGAAAATCGATTAAAGTAAATGGTTAATGTGAAACCAACACACCCTTCTATTTTGCACTGATGTATAATTACATGAAGGGTAGGGTAACAATTGATTAATTACTTAAGTACAAATTAATCGCGCATTTTCCCTAAAGGTTCCGATGTTTCCGCCATACTACGTACCTAATGGGCACACCCTGTGTTTTCCTTATAAATAATATTGTTCTCTATGGCCATCAGAACACAGTGGGCGATAAATACGACATTATTCTATTGTTAGAACAATGACTGTAATTAAATTGTTTTGTTTAAATGGGTCTTTTAGATTGAAATTCCTATGCCAGTTGTATAAGTACTACCCACATTCTTTAATAGAATATTGTTTGGAGCAACTCAAGCTGAAATGTTCAGTTTATATTCTTCCTTGTAGTCTTTATTAAGTGGGTATACATAGGAACATGAACGAACGCCTTTTCCCTATGAGGGTTTGCAGATTTAGCTGCATAAAACTACAAGGTACAATTATTTTTACTAACCTACGTCTTTAACTGACGCTCATACTTGTAGATGTGGTTGACTAAAATAGAGTGGTAGTCTAGAACTATGCAAGACCTATGGCCATTATAATTATCAGTATATAGTAATACATGTGGAAGCTTGTAATCAGGAATTGTCATTACTTATTTAAGATATTCATGTTTGTTATTAGTCTGTAAACTTTCTTTAAAAATAATAAATAGAAAATTATAGGTTCAGCTGTCGTCTATATGTATGACATACATGATGTAAATACCTCTATCATTAGTCATTACAATTGCATGTATTACCATATTTCTCACAAGCAGACACCACACTGATATAAGCCGATAACATTATGCCCCAGACATTCTATTTTACATAACATTATGTACATTCTTGTCTATATTCATACAATATATACAATAATACCTTCACACTTGTTTTAAGGGTTACATTGTGTTCATACGCATGCTTATTATTTTTATGGCTGCATAAATAAAAACAATAAAATCGTTTTATACAACTCAATATTCTACCATCCCGGACTGGGCCCGCGTGGTGGAATATAAGCCGACACCCTCTCAAAAGAGGCCTGTGGCCCAACATTGGGAACATTAGATGGTCAGATAGGGAGTCGTTGCATGTAAAATACTGGTAGGTATTCAGCCTCATCTAGTCAGACCGTAATATTTTTGAGAGAGGCCTAGACAGATTGAGGACGACTATCAAAGAAGTATGGAAAAAGACATGCTCCGGAGACCCCAAATAACTTGGGGTAGGACAACATAATTATGAATGTTTGTTCCATATAGGTACTTAATAAACGTTTCTCGTTCTGTCCAAATCCTGCCATATCCATACCAAATACAATCCTATACCGGATCCTCCTTTATTAGAATCGGTTAGCAAATACACAAAATGCATCTATTTCGACCACGATCGTGAAACATCGCAGATGCGTTACGGATATGATCTAACACAGGAATGCGCACGCGCTGGTCTCGAACCGAATTAACTTTACACAGTTAAAGGCGAAAATATGTGTGCACTTCAAAAGTTCAGAAGCCTCGTAAAATTTCTGGCCAAATCTAATATGCTACAATTTTCAATTTTGTAAAATTATTTTAGGCAAGGGATACTTTAGAAGAAAATCGCCGTTGTACCTATTCCAAGAAGTCTGTACCTACATACTTTTGCCCTTGACTGTACTGTCTGTTTGCGCATCGTAATTATTAACTTGGAAGCTGCGGAATTCGTGCGGCTTCTAAGAATATCTTGGCGTGCGTGAATACGTGACTACGAAGATATGGAAGAAATCCGTGAGATGAGAAAGACAATCATGCGTAAAATTAAGCAAAGTTTTCAGATTGATGAAACGTTACATTAGTTTCGGCACGTTAGTTACCTGAAATGTCCACAGTTCACACAATCTGCTTCGAATAACTGATGATTCATAGTTTATTATTAAATTTACTGCGTACTTTCCCGAGGTAGGAAGCGCATCTATTGAGCGTGGGAGCCAGGGTCGGGCAAAGTTTAAATATTAGGTTTTTCTATTTAAAATAATATTTGTAGAAGATAAGGTTAGAAGATTAAGTTTCGTGTGGTTCCGGCCGTAAATAATACCACCATCCCATTTGTTCCCGTGGGTGTCGTAAGAGGCGACTAAAGAACTTACTAGAGAATGGGCAGCAGCGTTCTCTTTGCACTACGCCACTCTACTGCGATCGCCAACCCGCCTGCCAAGCGTAGCGATTATGGCAAACTCCCGCAATTTGCAGGAGGCTTATGTCCAGCTGTGGACATCTTTCGGCTGAAATGATGATGATGATAGTAGAAGATTAGTCGCGAAATGTGGGATGCAGTATACTCATGACATCTGCCTACCGCGTTTTTAGTTAAAGCGCGATGTTACGTTTGTTTCTAAACGTGAACAAAACGAGAAACACATAAAATCCAAGTTTACGATTAATCTAATATTGACCGTGGCGACAACATTATCTAGTCCAAGGTCTTGATTACACAATTTACACAACATTATCGCTTCCACGTTGATACACAGAATTATTTAAATAACCGTGTTTAGGACTTCAATGTTACTTTAATTACGGATATTTTTTATGGTAAATTTTCCGTCTGAGGGTCGTGATGTCACTAGTAAACTTGAACGTGAGTTATTTATTAGATCAAGTCGAAAACAGACTTTTTAATTTGAGGATTATCATTTAACTTCATCTTCCTCTATGTTGCTTATTTGTTTTTGTCACATATTACGTAGTCTTGCTTCACCACGTCTGAATAAGTGTTGATCAACTTTATTAACATTATTATATTATTATTATTATTATAACTAGCCTGCACTGTCCCACTCCTGGGCAAAGGCCTCCCTCCACTTCTTCCAACTATCGCGAAGCCGCGCGTCCTGCTCCCAGTTTTGATGGAACCTATCCAGCTCGTCCCGCCATCTCCTACGTGGTCTGCCGCGACCCCGCCTCACTGTCTCAGGACACCAGTTCTGTGCTACTTGGGCCCACAGTTTGGTCGGCATGCGGCAAACATGTCCTGCCCAGTCCCATTTAAGTTGGGCAGCCTTTTGAGCCACGTCAAATATTATTAACATAGTAATATATAATTAGTCTATAATGTTCCCACTGCTGGGACACATGCCTTCTCTTGGCGAGAGGGAGTGGGCCGTAAACCACCACGCGGGCCCAGTGCAGATTCGTAGATGTCATATATTCGAACTTTTAGTTCCAGGACATGCCGTTTTCGTCACGATGTTTTTCTTCACCGTTTTGAGAGCAGTAGTAATGAAATAATATTTTTTTGCTCTTTTACTTAATGTATCTGGCAGATATCGACTATCCGGATACTGTGAAACAGGCCCATATACTTATCTACGTTTACCCACATTCAATCTGGCTTACTATAAAAACGATTAAACAACAAGCCTATAAGAAACTTAGTAATTAGTATTCAATTTCTTTTCGCCTAATCACATTACCAAGCGGAAGCGAACCGGAAGCGGTAGGTACCGGGCCGGTTTATTTTCCAACGGAACTCTCCCATCCAGTGATTTTCTTTGGCAAAAGTGTGTTTGTTGCGTTTTGTGAATAAAAAATCTAAGTTTTTAATAAAGGTTTTAACTTTCTGATGCACTTTACATAAAAAGTAGATTGGTCTTCTTACTTAATGTAAGATTTTTTTTATTACAAATTGTCTTTGCCGAATTTATTGACAAAACCAAAATTAATACTGATGTATTATTTGATTGGCAAGAAGTTGATTTAATAAAACTACAAAAAGTGTCTGAAATGTTTGACGTACCGGGGTACGTCAAACATGCTGACACGCTGACTGTCCGGGGACAGTCAGCTACGCAAAATACTATGCACGATATAAGAAATACCAATGACAACATAATGGAAGAATAGCAAATTAGCATCATAAAAACAAAAAATGAATAATAACTAGACCATATCTAAACGCATACACACTGACCGCAGTGGGTGCCTGAGGATGGACGGCGCTGCCGAGGCTGGCCTAAGAAGAGGTGGAGAGAAGTCCTAGACGCGTATCGCAAGGGTTGGATGGAGGTAGCGCATTTGGGCGTCCGCCTGTGCTCAGCAATGAGACAGTGGCAGCTAATAAAAAATAAACGCCGATTATATCTAAGGACAAACTTTCATAAAACACCAGAAGGTGTTTGCTTGAGCAAAGATAAATCGGAGCATCAAAACTTAAAATTGCGTGCTTCCTCGATCAGAATGCAACGTCTGTATCGGTTCGTTTCATGCATTCAATACAATGGCCGCCGAATGCATTACATGCTTCATTAGATAGCTCTCTAAACGAACTAATGCCGATCGTATGAATGAATGGTTTCCGTTCGGTGCAAGTTGCGAATGATAAGCGGCAGCAGACATGCGAAAATTATAATTAATTCTTGTTAAATGTTGTCTGGTCATATGGTCTGATGAATGATCTTGGATGGCTGGCTGTTGGAAGACTATTCACTATTCTGGGAGCCTACTCTCTAAGTCAAAAGGGCCCATCCAAAAGTAGTTCCATATTTCGGAACGAACCCTTCTCACAATTAACATTTGTTTTCGGGCGGGCAAACCCACATAGTAACGACAAGTGTCAAATCGTATTGTCATTCATTCTTAGTTCGGGATATGTGATACGGCATGCGGCATGGTAACTTTGACCGACACTACGAATTTCGTGCTTAGAAAAAGTAGACCTGTTGCACAATTTTTTGACAACTAAAAATGCTTTTGTATTGATTCAGCCACTTGAACCGGCTTGCAAAAACAAAGACTGAAAGGAGATTGAATAGATGTTATAATATCTGATAAATGTAATATATTAGTTACCTATCACCTTAAAATAGAATAATAATACAATTAAAATATTAGATTAGCAAGTTAGAAAAACGTGACTGATAGATAAGACATTTTCGTCAAAGAATGCGAAAGAGGATCCCAAATATTTGGCAACAACTGTGATAATGCGTGTTGACACCCAGATTTACGACGCTTTACATAGATAAAGGCACATAGTTCAAACAATTTGATAACCCTTTATCTTACCTAAACTGAAGCAGTTTAAAACTGTATTTTTTTTTAAATAATGTACCTACAATTTTCATAGTCATAGTCAATAGATCGAAGATCGAAAGGAAGAAGGGAAGGGAAGGAAGTAAGGGTAGAAGGGATTCTTAAAAGTCATCAATATGTACGTAGAAACTTTTCTAACCTAAATAATATACTAAATTGCAGAGAGAAGAAAATATAAAGGTAATTTAAGAAGTGTGTGTGTGTGTGTAAGGAGTGTGTGTGTGAACTTATGAAAAACAACCACTTTCAGTATGGGACCAATAATTCTGAAATATGAAACAACAATAATGTGTTCCACTTATCTTGATCGTGTTAGTACTTATTGTACTTCAGTCCCATAAAATATAGCCCGTCTTTTATCTTCTATCTTGTAGGAATTTATGCGCTCTCCTCTACAATCCATTTTTAGTCCACTAGCACCACCTATTGTGCAATAAACAAATTAGAAGTATTCAACCAGCATTGAGCAAGCAGGTCACGAGGTCCACACGTTGCTCGTCCTACGAACCGACACATACTAATGTGCTAATTATGTATATTGATCACCGAATAATACGACGAGGAATGTGACAAAGTTCATTTTAAAACTTGTCTATCGATCGATATTCATTATTTGAGATTTCCTTTCCAACAACATAATTTGTTAGTTCATCATATTTAATAACAGAAAATCAAAGTACCTATCCATTTAATCATTGCGAAGAAAGATGCAAAATTACATTTTCGTACGGCGCAAAGACGGGTTAATAGGATCTCCGAAATGATTCGATTAATACAATGCACCACAGACTGATTAACAAATGCAATTACGTTGTCCTGGTACTGAAATGAAATGAGAAATTACTGCTCAGAACAAACAATGGCAACAAGGGTACCTATACCTTTGTTAATTGGTAGAAAGAACTACCTAACTTAAACTGAAGTTTCATTAGTCATCACTTCCATCGGCAGGGCGACCTACCTTTTATCTACAGTACGTAATACGCTTCGAAAATACAGGCTCAAATCGTCTGCGAATATTCTTAGCATTCAAGCAATCTATAGTTTCAACCAGAACCTTTTAAATTGTCTGCTAAAGTTAACACCACCCTTCAAAATTCATTTTCCATCAGCACCTATTTTCTATAATTAAACAACATCTATAATGAATCTTTCTTTCCCCCCAGGCATGTCTAGAACAAGAAGCGCGCGTAGCTGAGCTCCGCTCCCTCGCAGCCCGCGTGGCTACCGAGACCGGATCCCGAGCCCTGCAAGCCGATGCCGATGCGTTGGCTCGGCGGCTGCAGCTGGTGGCCGGCGCTGTCCAGGCCCTTGCTGACCTCGGGGAGGCCAGGCAACTGGCCAGGGCCAAGGCTCAGCATGCGAAGGAGAAGCTGTGTGATATGAGACAGGTTTGTGTGTTTTATTAATCATAAATACTTAAATTTAAACCCTGACTCTAGCTGGGTTGGAGTATGTCCCTGTATTTAAAGATCCAGTACTTTAAACCTTCCGCTGCTCTACTGTTGGAACGTACTAGAACACAATAACAGCAAATGGAGTGACGGATGTCTTTCCAAACATTGTTTTTTTTTTTGGGGGGTTCTTTACACACATTTATTTGCAGCTGTGACAGTGCGAATATAGAGAATATATAGACTAGATAACTGTTTGCACTAAATCCTGGTGAGAATTAGGTACAGCCTGTAGAGAAATACCTACCTATTGTCATTGAACGTTAAGCTCTTAGTATGTGTACTACATATTTCAATTGGAAGAAAATACTACTCTATTCAAGTACTACTGGCGGTCTTATATAATGTATTGTCAACAGTATCATAAAGTAACAAATTGTGCACAAACAAGTAACTTCTTAGTATTAACTTTCGATAAATATTTATTACTTACTGTAGCTATTTTTAGTTAAGTAGTCTCTCAGGATTTATAGCGAACTTATCTGCAACAGACATAAGTAAATAATCAGGTTCATAAATTTAATTGAGATGCACTATAGCGTAACAACGTCGTGATGGATGACTTACAGATAGACTGGTGATAGATCGATAGGTCATCTACACTACATATTAGAATGATGTGTTTGTTTGTATTGGATAAACTCAAAAACGACTTAACCGATTATTAAAATTCCAACACCTATGGAAAGCTACACTATTCCTGGGTAACATATGCGATTTTTTTTTAATATTTCATGCGGACGAAGTCGCAGCCGTAGTGCTAGTAACATGACAGATATCATACTGCTTTGTTGCTCTCGTGGTCGCAAGCGGGACTGCTAAGACTGGGGTTTGTTACCCGGGTCGAGCAAAGTGTTAATGGAATTTTTCGTGGTGAAATTCTTAGTAGCAGCCCGGAGTTTGAATTTTGACGATAGGCTCGCCTCCTATTACATGAGCAGAATATAATTTCCTACTGTAAACAGTCACCTCTTAGCCTACCTCTTAGGTCATTAAACAGGGGTTGATAATATCTATTGTGATATGTAGGTGTAAGATGATTGCCAATATACTATACAATTCCTTACTTTAGAAAATAAGCAAGGCTGTTTTTTTAAAAGTTGTATCAGAATAGTTTATTATTTGTTCAGCTGTGGTACCTTGATACCTTAACAAGGACGCCGTTATCCGGTCAGCATAATGCAATATTTCCTAAACGGCGCGCATTCGGCCCATATTCGCTATCGACACGATCTAACGGATAAAGACGAGTGCCTTTTGGAATTTAATAAGAACATAACGGCAGTATTGATTGCTCTGTACTTTGTACCGATCATAACACTGCGATACATTTATTGATTTGTTATTTAATGCTTTAGTTTAAATTGTAGAATTGGTAAAAGGTAGACGATCTTGTTGGAATCTAAAAGACGGTGGTTGGTTAACTTGACAAATGGACAAAATATTAAAGATTAAAGCTGTTAGCTGCTAGTTAAACAAACATATATAGTACAACCAGACATTGTTACTCGGGTGGAGACCTGTGTCCTGAAACACAGGTTTTGGCCTAGCTTAGGCACCAGTCTCCCACAATATTGTAATGTGTATTAATAGCTTAAGACTTAATAATATGGACCTGTAAACTTTTTAATATTGTGGTGAGAAAATAAATAAATTGATGATTGATCGATTGATATTAAACTGTTAATCTAGAAGTCCAATAAGACCTAAAAGAGCCTTTAAAAAAATCACATTTTGAAGATGACACTCAAATCTTTAAAATTATTCAAGTAAACATAATAACATAACTTCACGCCTTGTTTCCGCGAAGGGTTGGGCAGAGGTGTACCCATAGTACACACACATTTCGCCTGTTATGTTTAAGTCCCATGTAATATGGGGCGAGCCTGTTGTCATCCACCGGGCACAAACCCAGACTCCGGGCTGCTACTGAGAAATTCCAGATGGAAAAACCCAATAACACTTTGCCCGACCTGGGAATCGAACCCAGGACCTCATGCTCAGCAGTAGCGCTTGCTACCACTAGACCAACGAGGCAGTCAAATAAAATAAATAAAAAAATATCTTAGGACAACCAACACACCGTTATCTGATCCCAAACTAGGCAGAGCCTGTACTATGGTAACCAGACAACTGATAAATATACTTATATATTTCTAAATACATACATATTATAGATAAATTACACCCAGACACAGAACAAATAATTGAGCTCATCACACAAAGATTTGTCCTGGGTGGGAATCGAACCCACGATCTCAGTCTTAGCAGTCAGGGTCACTAACCACAAGACTAACAGGCCAGTCATAAATAAAAGTCAGTCAAGTAAACTGACCATAAAATAATTCAGAAAACTATAAACAGTCCACAAAAAAATACAGATAACATTAGACATCTAGGTCAATGACCGGTAAATATTCAAGTGGTCGCGATCTTATTGATAAATTGTAGCCTGTAACAGAAATCAATTGTCACGCACAGCTGCCTAGAATCACAACCGATCGATCACGAGACAACGTAATGCAATGATTGGAAATCAGTTTCTTTCGTCGATTTCATATTATTTTATCATAAAGTGCATCAATGATAAAATCTCCCTAGTTGCAAGTTTTACACAGTTTTAATATTATATTCTCACAGGACGGTTGGCTTTTAGATCAATAAAGAAACATTACAAAATTATATTTTCTTTTTATAGGATCTGACCCCGGTGCATGAAGATGGTGAAATAGTTGAAGACAAACTAATTGCTCTTCGTGCCAACCTTATTGCTCTCGGTAAGAGCGAAGCAGACATCGCCCCCGCGAAGGCCGAGCTCCCAGACATCGACCGAGACGTTTCAGACGAACACTCGATAGTCAGGATCCTAGAACTATGGCAGGCCATGTTCAGAGACACCTTCCTCCACTACCACCGGTTATCAACCGCACTAGTCAGGTCTGGAGACGCAGCCACAGCGCTAAGACTTTGGCACGAATATTTAATAGATCTGCAATCGTTCTTATCTGGCTCTGTACCGGCTGACTACGAAAACCTTACAGAGCATAGAAGACTCTGCAGGGTGCACAAGAACTTACTCACGTCACAGAGGTCAGTCCTGATGAACGAGAACAGAGAAACAAGGAACAGGGACTTAGCTGACAAGTTTGACACGCTGACGAACCTACACAATGAAACATTAGCCAGAATCGTTGAAAGACACGATGAAGTGTGTACAAGGATCGCGGCGTGGGATGACTACAGAGAAGTGTACACAGAGTTACTCAGGTGGCTCAAAGACATGGAACGAGAGAAGGAAAAGCTCCAACTCAGATACGTACACATTAAGCGGGTACAAAAAATACTGGCCAAGATACAGAATCTCTCAGATAAGGTCCCTGAAGGCAGGAGACAGTCTGATAAATTGCTAAAGGACCTGAAGAAAGTTCTCGAATTTACTGAGGAAGCCTACGGAGCGTCTGTAAGGATGGAATACGCTGGTATCGTCAAGAGAGTTGATAACTTGCAAGCAAGTCTTGATACCTGGAGAGATTTCCTCAACAGGATACTCGGCTTGATCAATGAATACGAAAATCTATCAAACAATGAACTACACAAACTATACTCAAATACTCAAGACGAAATCATGGCATACTCAGACGAAGATAGATTATCAAGGCCACAACTTAAGAAGGCTATCGATAGGTACTCGGACTTAAGAACAAAGATTGTGAAGACTGAAACCCAAATTGAAGCTCTCAGTGTCATTCAAGAACAATTAAAAGAATGCCTGAGTCCTCAGGACATAAGGTTAGTGAACCAGAGGGTGTGGCAGCTACGACAACAACGCGCTGACCTCGAACATCAATTGTCTATCATTATCCACCGACTACAGGAGAGGTTAGAAGTCTACACAATATTCGACTCACGGCTGACCCGGTTTATTGAATGGATCAGTACACTCGAAACACGCCTCGAAGCATCAAGCCAAAGTACGGAAATCGGAGCAATTGACCCCCAGGATCTCATCAGGAGGATAAACTCCGAAGTTCAAGCTGAAACCGCCTTAAAAGAACGAGAATTCGAATGGCTTAACGAAACTGGTTCCACTTTAGTCGACTTATCCAAGAAAGACGAAAAGCCTTACAGTAAAAATACATCTAAACAACTAAAGGATGTACAAGAACGTTGGCACAAAATGCAAGAGACCGGAAGGTCAAGAATAGCAAAGATCAACGAACTCCTGGAAACAATATCTCAACTAGAAGAACGGCTTACTGAAATTAGGTTAAAACTACATTCCATAGAATCTAACTTATCTACATCTGTTGTATTAGAATACCTTACGACTAGGGCTGTTGACGAGAAATTCAAGGATCGCGATGACATCCATAAGAATATAGAAAACGAAAGTGGAGAAGTAGGGGAGACCTTAAATCTCTGCGAGCTCGTGTTTAACGACCCTGACGTGCTCAAAGGCAACTTTGACCTCCGAAACCTCCACACTGGCGTAGACATCGTCGAAAAGAAATGGAAGAACATCTGCGATATGTCCGAATCGCGAAAGAACGCTTTAAAAGAAATTCGCAAATCCGCTGAACTAGCCAACTCACTATTACCTAAAGTTGAAAAGAAACTCGACTCAATAGAAAGGAGAGTGGAGAAGATTGAGACTAGGAAGCAACGCGGTGAGCCGGAAGACGAGGGTGTATCTAAAACGGTGATTAAAGACTTGGAGAGTATAGAGGGAGATGTGAAAAGATTAGAAGATGCCTACAGCAGGATAGCTTCAGCCCGTGGAGTGGAATTACGTGGGGCTGGCGCAGATGAGGCTGCGAGGTTGAGGGCCGCAGTGCGTCGCTGGCAACAGCTGCGCGGCCGGGTGGACGCCGCCGGCGCCGACGTGCACAGGCAGTTCGTGGCGGCGCACGGGGCGGCCGTTGTAGCGCTCGCTGAAGCTGACGTTAGGCTGACGAGGGCACTGCATCTAGCGCCCACGCCGCTCGACACAGTCAGCACTTTGAAAGAACTTGATGTAAGTACCTTATTTTACCTAGAGTACAGAATGTTCACAGAAGCACTGTCTACAATGATATCGTATTAGCAAATATCACCGACTTCTGAAAGCTATTGTCGTATAAATCCTACAAAAATACTTTTAATTAGAAATCAGTCAAAAAGTTAGACCGCGCCTTTATAGCGTCCTCCTATTTAAACTCGTATCTCCTGTCTCCAGGGCGTCGAACAAGAACTCCTGGAATGCCAAGCACTGGTGGAAGACGCAGACCGACTAGCGGCCGCAGTGTCCACTGTGTCGGGAGTGTCAGACATGGTGTCAGAGTACCGCGCACTGTTCGCAGACGTACGGACGCGGCTCGACCTGGCGAGAGCTGAGGTCGTCGGCGATGTGGATTCTGCTGTACAGGTAAGAAATTATGATTACTTTCTCACCAAACTGTGCGTTTCCTTTCATAGTAGGACATTAAGGCCCGCTTGCACTACAAATCACTAAATGCGTTTACCGCTAAACATTATGTAAAATATAATATTGTCTCAGTCATATTCAATCGAATGACAGAAACAGATCGATGTTTTGAATTCGTTTAGCACTAAATGTATTTAGTAATATGTGGTGCAAGTGGGCCTAAATGTGTTAATCAAATCAAATCAAATCAAATCATTTTATTTGCATAATATGGGTTTTTCAGGAGATGTTACATTGTTTGTTGTTTCACCATACTCAGCCTATATATAAGCATGCAAAATTTGGTTAATCTTACACTTATGTTAAAGTTCTCAATTGCATTAGATTAGTCATAAGATTAAAATTAAATTAAAATTAAATTAAGATGAATTTAGATTATTAGGTATACATATTTAAAATAAAATGATTAATAAAAATAGAGTCTTACTAAATATCTATTACATGTTTGAAGTCTCTAAGTTCTTTGCATTTATTTCCCAATTGTTAACACCAAGTTAGCCAATGTGATTGAAATTGGCTCGCTTGCTCACCGTGGTGATAAATTCTTAAGTGAGATTATCAGCTCTAGGTGAGACCAGCGATTGACTATTATTGACAACAAATTTTAATGTAAACTCAAATGACTTTTTTACACAGGTCGACACCCTTAAATGGGAAACAGACGCTTCCCTCCAAGTAGATACCCTCACGTCAAAGGAGACCTACCGAGCTGAACTAGCGACCGCCGTCAAAGAGACCTCGGAGGCCTTAGAGGCCCTCCGTCTGTCCCTCCAGTCACAACCCAACGACACGGCGAGCAGTGAGGAACTGGCCACTGCTGCCAAAGATATAGCCAAAGCTGGTGCCAAACCTGGACAAACATTGGAGCTGGCCAAACATTTGTCTGAACTCCTCCTGACAGAATGTGATGCGACGGAAGACGAGGCCATGCTCAAAGAAGTAGAATCTCTATCCCTGACTTATGAAGACTTACTCAGTCAAGCGAAAAAACGGGAACTCCAAATTAATAACTTGAGGTGAGTTTCAATTCAAAAGTCAGAATGCACGTAATTATAGATCTTGGCCATCTGTAATTATGTGCGATTTTGGCATCTGGTGTAATTTGACCTGTAAGATTTGAATCTAACGGTTTTCTCCGGACATTTCATGTAGATGACGGTGTATAGAATGCTAAATGCTTTTGTGTGAAGTTCTTCAGTTGCAACATTTATGACTTTTGTGAATTGGAATCTGCTTTTCAAAGTTTCTGGCTGTAGAGAACTATTATTCTTCTAAATTTTTCAACAAATACTGTGCGCTTGATCTTCCGACTATCAATATGTTACAAAAAAAATCAAATTATCATAAAATATCTTAAGCACAGTTTCTTATGTGTACTGCTGCTTTTTGTTATTGCATACAAAATCAAACATTTATTAATGGTCCTTCCATGTGCCTTGCATTCCTTTTTATTTCTATTTCATTAGAAAGCTATCTTCTACATATGTCCCATGCATATTTGCGATAGTTCTTGCAGACTCTACTCCTGTAATATCACTTTTTTGGACTACTCTGCCAGCCTCTTAGCAATAGTGTCATTATATGAAATGTCCCTGTATTCTTAAGTCTTTAATGTTGTTATTTGATGATTGTTATATGGTAGCACTTATAGCACTGTTTGGCAACTGGTGACGGGGCTTAAAGCTGTTATAAAACAGTGGATACTCTATCGGTAACGTACAGTTGGCTACACAGTCCAAAATATAAATTATGGGAACCAAAAATGAGTCAATGAAAAGTTGAAAGAACACTTTAGTATGAATTTTGTGTGGCTGACCGTACATTAATTACTTGCATTTATATACAAATATAAAAGTTATATTATTTATATCACTGATTCGATTTTAAGAATATAAAATAAGATGGTAAACTCAGTAGTTGTAAATAAAATAAAAGACTGATAAATCTAAGTTATACTCAAAATGCCGTGGAGTGCAGAGACTAGATGATAAAATATAGATACGCCATGTTTTTCACTTTCAAGCATTGTACCTGTTAAATGAAATTGACTCCCTGTTTATACCGCATTTTGTTTTTATTATTATTTCAATAAGTGCCTTTAAATTCCATGTTAGCACACTCATTTTATTCTATTTCTCCCAACTTCATTTTATTTTACCACTGTAAACTTTTAGCACTCGATGTATCGCGCCGTAAGGCATCTTCCACACTGGCGTATCGTTTTATCACGAGTCGTGACACGTGTGTAACAGCTTCCTAACCCGGCATGCTCTAAACACATGCGTTTTTTCGTCCTTTAGGTTGCCCCACTCAGCATCGTACGCGCTTACGTGCGAACAGTGAGTACTGCTTACCTAATATTTGTAGTTTTTATATATTCGGTACATTTCCGCTACTATGTTTTGAGATTATTTTTGGAAGTAGTTGGTTTTCTAACTTTGTGTAGATTTATATCAGTAGATATTTTAAAATTTATAATTGTAGTAGTTTAATTCCAGGAATTTAATTTAAGGCCCGCTGGTACGTCAAATCACTAAATATATTTAGCACTAAACGAACTTAATACATCGTCCTATTTCTATCAACCTTGAAGTTGACAGAGATAGAGTGACGTTTAGCGCTTAACGCATTTAGTGATAAGTGGTGCAAGTGGACCTTAATTCAGTTGAACTAAAAAGTTGCCCTATTTTTTTTGTTGTAATCACTGACATAGTGTAGCAGAAATGCATACGACATTGCATGATGTGATATTAATCAGTATTATAGTAGTTATCGAAATAATTACACTTATTGTTTATTGGTGTATCAGCACTGCACTTTACACAGTTTTATATTATTAGCTTTATATTTTGGGAATATGTTTTTTGTGTAGTTGTTTGTTTGTTTGATACCATTCTTTTGTGGCTAAAGTATTTATTTAGTATATTTTGCTAACGATTGTGATGTAGAAACTCTAAGTTTGGTTAGATGCTAACAAGACAGACGCTTTTTATTTTAAATACTGATTTAAAAAATGTATAGTCGTACTTTTGTTTGGCCTTTTGTTCATGTCTATTGCCGTTTATTTAAAACATACATTAATCATGTATAATACGTAAATTCCATGTAAGTGAAGCTATTTAAATTAATTCAATTAAAATTTTTGGTCTTTAGTGGCGTTACGACCTAAAGATTTTTATTTTCGCGAACTAAAGCTGAAGTTTTTGGTTCTATGTACCACTGTTGCCTTAATACGTCATCTACACATCATACCTGTCCCACTTTAGCGAATCTGGACGGGTGACATGTCCGCTATGCTCGGAGCGCAACTGGAAGCAGCTGGACAATGACCTTTGGCGGCTGGAGCAGTGGTTGCAGTTTGCTGAGGCGACTGACGACGCACGCACCGGACCGCCCGAGCAGTACGATGCCTTGGAAGATGTTATACAGGTAAGAGATATTAAAATAAAGTACAGTAGTTGTGAGCAGATGAATTTTGTTTATTAGGACTTACTTGCAGGATTCACTAAATATGTTCAGAGTTTGTTTGTTTTTAACCGACGAAAAAAAACGGAGGAGGTTATCAATTCGGCGCGTATATATTTTTTTTTTTTTTTGTTAATGTATGACCACGCATAACTTCTTACATAGTAGTCCGATTGTGATAATTCTTTTTTTATTGGAAAGGGTATACTCCGAGGGTGGTCCCATATAAATTTGAAAAACAAAATCAAACCCTAAGGGTCAGAAAACAGGGGATGATTGATTGTTCACTCACTGATTGTTATGTTTAACCACGCATAACTTTATACAGAGTAGTCCGATTTTGATAATTCTTTATTCATTGTATAGGGTATACCTTGCCAAGTATTATAAGTATATTAAAGCCACAAAAAAAAAAAAAAAAAAAAACTTTTTACCAAAAAATTTAACCGCCGAAAAAACTGAAAAGCAAAAAATAATAAACCTTAAAATTATGAGTCGGCGCTGGAAAATCAATGAACAAAGATCACTCAAAGCGCCGCGCCGACTCATAATTTTAAGGTTTATTATTTTTTGCTTTTCAGTTTTTTCGGCGGTTAAATTTTTTGGTATAAAGTTTTTATTTCTGTTATCTTCATATGATTATCAGAAACAGAATTATGTTTTATATACATTAAGTACTAAACGCATTAGTGATTTGTGGTGCAAGCGGGCCCTATTGTTCTGATTATAACTATTTTCAAAGATAAAACGATTTGTCAACCGCTAATATAATTGAGCACTCTAAAATATTTTTGTGACGTGTTGCAGGACCACCGCGAGTTCTTACTGGACCTGGATTCGCACAAGTCGATCGTGGTGTCGCTGAACGTGGTGGGGTCGCACGTGGCGGCGCACGCGCGCTCGGCCGCCGCCGCGTCGCGCGTGCGCGCGCGCCTGCACGGCGCCAACGCGCGCTGGGACGCCGCGTGTCGCCGCGCGCACGCCTGGCAGGCGCAGCTGCAGCGCGCGCTGCTGCACAACCGCCAGTTCCACGACATCGTGCTCGACCTGGTCGCCAAGCTAGCGGCCGCCGAGAAAACCGTCCGAGCGCGCGAGCCCCTACGCCTCGGCCGAGCGCCCGCAGAACTACAGCGGGACTTCCGACGGTTCGCCGAGTTGAGGGATGAGTTGAGAAGAGCGGAACCGCGTGTTCTCGCTCTACATGAAGCTGCAGCACTGCTGGCGCCGGGTGGAGGCCCACACACGAGACTGGCGGAGCTGCGCCTACGCCTACAGTCTCTCCGCAAGCTGTGCTCTGTGTACGCGCTGAAGCTCGGCGCGGCACTGGCGCGGCGCCCGGCTGGAAGCACGCATGCATTGGCTGCGGCTGCCGCTACTCTGGCGCCACAGGTAACAAATAACATCACCACTATGAACTGTAACTGCTGTAGTACACAAAGCCTTATCGTGTGCTCGCTGTAACATTAGTAAGGCCCAATTGCATCGCAAAAAAAAAAACTTAATGGTTAATATAGGTATTTAAATAAACTTGATATGATGCGATCAGGCCTGTAAATAAATTTAAACATTTTTTTTTTTGTCATCATACCGTCTTTGTGAACTACGGCAAAAAACTTAGTACACCCCACACTACCAACAGATGATTTTACAAAAACTATAAAGAATAATCTAAATCAGAAAAAGAAATAAATTCTAACATAGTATTTTGCCTCACCCACGCTTCACCTGCCACAGCACAGTACCGGCAGACACTGAGCAAGCTTTGATTTTGTTAGAACAGGACTTATACCACGAACTGTAACAAGTTTACTGACAACTAATATAGAACATAGAAAAACAAGTTCAAATAGATTTGATGAGATATTTTGATGATATAGCTGTATGAATTTGAAATGCAAACACTATACTGATACATTAAAATATTTATTATATAATACAGGGTATTAACCAACTAATAAAATGGTTAATTGCATCTTTAAAAGTCACTAAAGACGCAGGGATATAGGCAGAATTTTAACAATTCCACTGCAATTGCACTTGAATTTGGAATCCATAATTTTCAAAAATGTATAATATTGTTTTGGTACCAATGTTGTGGTTGATTAGTAAATGAATAGATAGCTAAATTAAGATTGTCGATCTTGAACTTACAATTACTATTATTGCGAAATACTAACAAAATCCTCAGTAAATGTAAATTCTTAAACATAGAAAACCCCCAGTATTCCGTACAGTGTTTGCAATACGTAGGTCCTACCACGAAGTAGTCGCTTCGCACAGTATGTTGACGTATTTTGTTATTCGTAGCTAATGGAGGACGATGAGGAGGAACTGTCGAGCTTGCAACTGCCGCCGCTCGACGAGTCACAGTAAGTACACTTGCGTAGATATACTTTGATAGCTGGTGATACACTTTTGAGGGAGTTTCAGAATTTTTGGAATTTTTCTTCATGTTAAAGTCGTCAAAAGTGTATTAGCGCTATAAAATTGGTTTGATCGCCTAACCACCTCTTATTTATGCTGCGTAACAGTTTTGTAACGTAACCTAGTCGTACTTTTCTATTATGTTTATTTTTTTCCCATAAAATACTTCTATTCAGTGAATGATTACTTAAAATTTTGTTTCCTCCTATTATTATCTATCTTTCTTATTTCATTTTTCTTTCTCTACAAAACGATTCTATGATATGTTCTTTTGCAGTTGAAGCTTGTCATTTCATTTTATTTTTGGTTCATACTTAATAACAAATTCGGTTATAATGACAAGTAAAATGCGGTACAAGGATTGAAGATGTAATTTTTATTTTTATATATTTTTCCCTTTTTAAATTACCTACTGCTTCATCTTTCCGAATCACTGACACAAAATTCGTCTAGCAAGTGCGATTACCTACTTCAACTGCTAAAGTGTCTGAAAACTCACAAAGCAGGTATTAACGATGTTATTTACGTCCACAGACCGGTAGTAGATGAAGATGAGGACTCAAGCGAGGAGGGCACGCTGTTCGGCATGGCGCGCGGGCTGCGCTTCGTGTGCCGCGTGGCGCGCGCCTCGCTGCCCTTCCAGGCGCTGCTGCTGCTGCTGCTGGGCGCCGCCGCGCTGGCGCCGCACGCCTCGTCCGACTGCCGCCGCAGCCCGCTGGCGCTCGACCCCGTGCTGCGCTACCCTGACGGGCCCCCGCCGCTGTGAGCCCCCCCCCGGGCCCCGCCGCACCGCGCGGCCCCTCCACACGCCGCTTGCGGTGCGACGTGACGTCATCGACCTTACGCTTCCCCCCGGCGCCCGCACACGCCGCGCCGCGTGGGGGGGGCGTGACGTCACCGCCGCGCCACCGAACACATTCCATCGAGCCGCCCCGCGCTCCGACATAATGTATCATTCGCATCAGCGCTACGTTACTTAATTATTAGCTAGTAAGGACTGTTTATAAAACGTCGAAAATAAAGCCTTTGCATTGATTCAATTTGTGCTTTTATTTTACATATAATTCTTATGTACACATCTTACATATAAAATAACTGACATGATAATAGTTCATCTACAAACCTGCACTTTTCACTGTTCTAAGCCAGAAGCTTGATATTTTCCGTAACTAATTTAACTCTCACCACAAGACACACACACAATCATTACTCTTCCCTTTAATTAAAAAATGCCTGAAAAACAAAATTATAGTTTAAAAACTGAACAAATTAAATGATTCTTTCAGATCTCTTTAGTAAAAATAAATCTGCCTATCCTAAGGAACGAATAAAAAAAAAAACCGGATCAACACCATCTCTATTAACTATATAACCCAGTTTTGAGGAGAATTACGAGTGTGTGAAATTAAGTGAATAGGAATTTATCAAAAAGTGGTGAACCTAGCCCACATGCTTGCATTGCAACGTTTACTACCTACTAAACGAATTTGAAACATGGTTCTGTTACTGTCAATCGTTTGAAGATTAAAGTGACACGAGTGATGTTCCAATTATGTTTAGCGTTAAATTTATTGAGTGGTTTGAAGTGCAAGTGTGCCTCAATTAATACCACGCTTGGTAGAAAAAGCAACAACAACAAAATGACTTACTAAGATAAATAAGGGTAGCTGGTTCTAGTCCTGATGTAGGAGTGTCTTCGTCGAGTGCGACGATGTGTCCAGTTGGCACAGTAGCTGCCCCCGGCAGCCACGCCCGCGCTGGTGCTCGAGCCAGGCTGGAGGTCTTCATGACTCGAGCCTGGACTCGGCTGGAAACGAAAATGGTAACCTGTCATCTTTCCAAAAGGTTTCCAACTACAAAAACGAAGGCCGTCTTGCACCACGACAACTTAGCATTTTAAAACATTGTTATATTTTATTTATTTAATTTGTTTTAGTTGAGAGACAGAATGAAATACGTTTAGCGCTAAATATTTTTAGTGGTTTATGGTGCAAGTAGGCCTTATAATTCTGGCCAGCGGTCCCCGTCAGTCTGTTTATCAGTCAAAAGGTGGGGTTACAATCGGTTAGTATTTATAAAAAATATATATATTAGAAGGTATGGGAATAGCTTCGAGGAATCCGCTTAAACATTTATTCAATAAACATCATGTCAACTTAGATAGTGACATTAATCTCAAAGCAATTATAAAAAAATACTTGATTTATGATCAAATTAAACATGTGAGAACTATGTTGAAAAACTTGCACGTTAGAGGCGTCTTAAATAAAAATAAATCTATAGAAGCCGTGGCTGCTAAGATTTGAACTAGTAAAATCAAGGTTTATTTAACGAATGCAATGACAAACACAAAGTATGACGGAAAGTAATCTGCACAAACAGAATACTTTAAAGAAAGTGAAGATGTTTAACCAAAATTATTTCAGAATACCATGATTGAGATACATTAAAAACGTTGCAGGATATTAAAATGTTCTTTATGTCATCTCAAGCTCCCATGATTTTATTTGTTGCATCTACCACTACTTATTTTCATTTTATAATTACTTTTTACGGGTACTCTGATCATTTTATAAGGTCTGTCCGGTTGATCATGTGGACAACACCACTTTACCCACTAACCCTGGAGTAGTCGCGTGGACTACATATGTAGCCCACTCATACAAAGAGTTTTTTTTTTATTTTTGTTGATTTTTTGGAACACAGAGGATGTGATTAGTTTATGTTGATCATATTTAGTTAAGAAAACTGTACTGATAATATTTTCATATATTTATTAAAACGTTAATGCTTATAAGTTTATTTATTTCAATTTGAAATTGGACACTCCCGTTACTTTTAGGTGCGCGACTACTGTAAGGTTAAATGAATAAGTACCTATAGGTATGTATAAACAGTAATTATCGAACACCGTCTATTGTACCGCCCACCGCCGAAACCACAAATTAGTTGTTAGTAAGGTATGCAAAGTATAATTAATAATTATGTAATAAAAGAGGACAAGGTATTATCAGATAATACATGAGAGGAATAATCGTTTCGTACAGTTCAGTTTCTTCTCATTAGATGGCGCTTTACAGCTTTTTTGGGAAAGTGAAATACAACGCGGTCAAAATATATGGAGCATCAAAATATTTTTTTACTGAGGACCATAATAAAAGGTTGCGCACTTTTATCCCTGCCACCTTGTATGTAAAAGAGGTGTACAATAACTTGATAATATGATTTGAGGGCCGGACAGCCATGAATTCAGCACATGATTCTAAACCCCCCAGCAAAGATAGTTTTTGTAAGTTATCAAAAAAAGCTGTTTCATGGGCAAGTGCAATTCAACACGGTCCAAATGTGAGGAAGAGCAAATTTTTTTATATTTGACGACCATGATAACACGTTGCGCAATGATGTCCCTGCCACCTAGTATGTAACAAAAGAGGTGTACAGTACCGTGGTTTTGTGTAGTTCCTACTCACTAGATGGCGCTTTACTTTTACGTCACGATTCTGAGCCGCGGTGTTAAGATTCTCCGCCGTCGAACGACCCTCGTGAATTTCCAAGCAGTATTCATACTTACCTGGCATGGGGGATACCGTGATCAGTTAGGCGGTTCCCCCAGGGCGAGGCCTTCCCATTGCACTGCGGTTGGGTTGACCCCTGCGATTATCCCTAATGTGGATAACTCGGATGTGTTATTTTTGGTAGTGGGGACTGCGTTCGCGCCGTCCCCCCGGAATTCCTATGTCTCGACCCGATAATATATTTGGTCAACGTATTATCTCTGTTCATAGTAACGAATAAAACCTTTCGACTCGGGACGGTACAATATTAAAGTTTATTATCCTAACTATATAGACATGGCTTTGGCTGGAACCAATGTATGTCAGCTACCGATATTGTTTCGGCCCATCGATCACTTTAGTGTCGATGTTTCGGCCATATTTTATTTTTGTTGTAACCGCGTTTAACACAACCTTCTCACAAAAATTTCGTCTTCTGAACGATTCCCTAATGTAAGTTATGTTCAAATATTTATGGTTAGTTGTATGTATTGAAATTATTGACAAGCATCTGCTCAGATATTACTGATAACTTATAGTGTATGGAACTTATTGACATTTAAAATATAATAAAATCGTTCGGAGTATTTATTAATCACATTGTCTGCTACAATATAGCTGATGACAACTGCACCAATATTCTTAACAATTTCTTAGGTGTCAACAATAAACGAAAATTGTGGAGCCAACGTCGTTTTGTCCACTGCTTGTCATATAGAACAATGGTAAAATACGTGGTTTTTACCTTAATGTGAACGTGGGCTTCTGGTAATAAGTAAGACATTAATTAATAGTTTCGATGAAAATAGAAACACGAATGGGCTACTATACAACACCACCTTGTTGTAAGTTTCTAAACTAAACTAGAAACGAGTTCCGACAATACGAGACTGACTCATGACAGTACTCTACATTCCTGCACGTGTGAATTGATAGAAGTTCCACGTACACTGCCCAGATGGCGCTTTCGTAAAACACTATAAGTGAAACGCTAAAATATAGGTATTGGTTCGGTTCGAATATAAGATAATTTTATATGAAGTTTGGATTTAGATGTTAACTACATACTGTTATGTGAGAAATAAATTGGCGAAATAGTTTCAATAAATGAGGCACTGAGATCTTATACTACATAATTATATTCTCTGCACAGTAAAAATGAAACAATGTACTGCAGACTAGTCAATATACATGTCGTTTTATGCAGTGGACTCAAATCGACCCACCTAATGTAAGAAGGGTAACTTTAGGAGGCTGAGGTTATTAGTCCTTTTTACAAACGTGCGACCAACTATGGCGTGCCACAACAAACGTACCTAAACAAGTAAGTTCCCCTGAATCTTTCGATGACCATCGTTACATAATTATATCACTGTCCGGCCTACATAACTGATAAGAAGTAGGTAGCGAAGTAATTGCAATATTAGGCGCGTTTTACAACATGACTGTGTACACGTACACTTAAGTTCCTTGACCCAACACAAATATTGCCATTGTGACGGATATGATATTCCCTGCCTGGATCATTTCCTTATTCATTGTTACTTTAGGGACTATTGTGACTTTCAGGGTAGTAAATGTGTCTAGGAAATTCCGGGGGGACGGCGCGAACGCAGTCCCCACTACCAAAAATAACGCATCCGAGTTATCCACATTAGGGATAATCGCAGGGGTCAACCCAACCGCAGTGCAAT
Organism: Aporophyla nigra; assembly: GCA_947507805.1. Classification (NCBI taxonomy): domain Eukaryota; kingdom Metazoa; phylum Arthropoda; class Insecta; order Lepidoptera; family Noctuidae; genus Aporophyla; species Aporophyla nigra. Next base: position 23,355,383 of record OX382301.1, read on the forward strand.
GGGAAGGCCTCGCCCTGGGGGAACCGCCTAACTGATCACGGTATCCCCTATGCCAGGTAAGTATGAATACTGCTTGGAAATTCACGAGGGTCGTTCGACGGCGGAGAATCTTAACACCGCAGTTCAGAATCGTGACGTAAATGTAAAGCGCCATCTAGTGAGTAGACGGAGTAGACGACGGTTCTTCAAGTTATTGTACAACACCTCTTTCGTTACATACTAGGTGGCAGGAACATCATTGCACAAACTGTTATCATGGTCGTCAGTTACAAAAAAATGCTGTTCCATACATTTTGACCGCGTTGTATTGCACTTTCCCATGAAACAGCTTTTTTTATGGATAACCTACAAAAAGTATCTTCGCTAGGGGGTTAAGAATCATGTGCATTCATGGCTGCCACCCATATCAACATGGTGGAGAGTTATTTATACCTTAATATTATCCATTTATTTGTGATTTCAGCAGCCAGTACAATCGACGGTCTTCGAAAGTAAAGTTTACCTATTACATTGAACGGGTTAAAGATAACGAGCTTTGGTCCTGCTCCTACCCGAGTCATTATTATTGTCACGAGAATACATAAAAATAATATATAATTAGGTATACCTAAAAATAATATATAATTAGGTATACCCAATTACATATTATTTTGATGTATTCTCGTGACAATAGTAATGACTCGGTTTTGTTTATTCTTTCACATTTTCATTAAGTAAATATATAGTATATACAGTATAAACAAAAACTGCAGTATAATATAGTACCAATACGTATTGTACCTATTGTAATAGGTTGGGGAAAAAGTTTCTTCGCATTTTTTAAGAAAATTCAAAACATTTTTTAATAAAGTTTATTTACATTTAACTAAAGTATGTAGGTACCATTTTGTTCGATAACTTTTTGCCATCTTGTAGGTAGGGACATGATCCCATTGCTATAGAAATTTTGGGACTTCTGGTCAAAATACCGCGACAAGTGGTTTTGGCAGTCCTCTCGTGATGTTAACCTGACACTGCCTAAAGAATTCTGAAGAGACCGAAACAGGTGGAAATCTGAAGGTGCAAGGTCAGGACTATACGGCGGATGCATTAACACCTCCCAGCCAAACTCTCTTAATTTTTGTTGGGTGGCTAAAGATGTGTGAGGTCTAGCGTTATCATGATGAAAAACCACACCCCTTCTGTTGATTAATTCCGGCCGCTTTCTCTCAACTTCTTGCTTTAATCTCATCAGTTGTTCGTAGTAGAGTTCAAAATCGATGGTCCTGCCTGGTGGTAACAGCTCATAATGAATAATGCCCTTCCAATCCCACCACACACACAGCATCACCTTGTTGCGAGTTAACCTGGGTTTCGCCACAGTCTGTGAAGCCTGACCGGCCTTTGACCACGACCTTTTTCGCACGTTCTTGTCATACGTGATCCACTTTTCATCACCAGTTATCAGCTTCTTCAAAAATGGTTCGGTTTCATTACTACGTAATAAAGAATCACAAATGAGTACACGGTTCATTAGGTTTCTTTCAGTGAGCTCGTGAGGTACCCAAATGTCGAGCTTTTTTGTGTACCCAGTTTTTTTCAAATGCGCCAAAACTGTTTTGTGGTCAATTTCCAGTTCTTCAGCTACGTCGTAACTACTGGTATGCCGATCTTGCTCCACTTTTTCAAAAATGGCATCCATTTTATCCGTAATAGGGCGACCAGAGCGACGTGCATCTTTGGCACCAAAATTTCCGGATTGAAAACGCTTAAACCAAATTTGTGCTACTCTCACAGACACTACACTAGGTCCATAAACATCGCAAATTTTTCGCGGCTTGAGTTGCATTTTTACCTTTTTTGTAGTAAAATTTTAAAATGTATCGAATTTCTTCATTAGATTCACTCATCTTGACGGTACGAAAAACAAATGAAAATCACACATTTTCCTAATTTGAATTTGGAATCATGTTCTTTAAAATTTAAACTTTCAATGATACCAAAACCAGCCAGATACAAATAGTATAGCCAAAGAGATTTTATTACAAGTTCATACATACTATAATGCGAAAAGACTTTTTCCCCAACCTAATATAAGGGCCTTAGGGGCTCCCTGTACCGGATCAGGTAATTAAAAAACCGGGCAAGAGCGAATCGTACTTCCGTAACGATGGTTCGGTACCATCATTTTTAAATATTTTATAGTAGGTATTTAATAATTGCATATAATATTGTAGTTTTAGTTCAGCGCCATCTCTTGACCAAAAGCCGAACTTGTGAAAAAGTGTGCCATAGATGGTTAAATTTAAAACATCTGTTTCAAACACAAACGACTGTTCCACAATATTTTGCTGCTCACCATGTACTAACCATTGATTAAGTACTATAATCGAACGATTAGCTTATATGCGAACGAGCCAATTCAGTTTAACAATTGGTTAATGCTTCCTGACGTGAACTTTTCCATTGTGTATCACTTTTAGTTTTTTTTTTTTTTTTTGTTAGCCTCCACTGTCCCACTCCTGGGCAAAGGCCTCCCTCCACTCCTTCCATTTAAGTTATAAAGTAAAAATGCTAGACTCTTTGAATTATATCTTTGAAGATAACGATGTGTTAGATGGTTTTGAAAATATCTATAGAAAGCATAGATATCCATAGAAAGAATTTAGCGCACTCCCCGTATATTCCAAGTACAGCGCAATTATTTCAAGGAATATGACGAGAAAGCATTAGTACAAGATTTCGTTTATACAGACGTAGTGCTTTGGAATGACTTGATCTAATTGAAAGAAAGTTGGAATCCCATCAAAATCATATTCATGTTAAATGTTGCCAAGATGAGACCATATATGGCTCGTTCTGTCAAAAAGTTATCAGATCTCATGTAGAGCCAAGGTTCGAACTTTACATGTAACTCTACAAAAATCACGAACTCTGCACTTTAGTGCACCAAAATATGTGGCTTGGCCGTTTCGTTACTACAAGAACTATTGTATAACAGAATGGTAATGAACACTGAATAAACTTTTCACCTTACGATGAATTGATGGTAGCGAAACGGCGTTCTTTTTTTCCACTAGGTAATTTCAACTTTCAATTCGGACGGCGTATTAATTAATCCCCTTTTTGGGCGTAGTTTTGAATAAGTAGTAATGTCAACCCTTCTCATTTATTTAACTACTTATAGTATGTACGTTCCAAGTTCAAATTTTATAAACCCAAGGAATAAGAATTCTCATACAAACGAAAACCTCCCTTTTACCTCTTCCACGGTAGAATTTCCAAACATCTCCTGAAAACAATCTCCTACGCAATACGGGTGCTATAGTGAGAGTACCTGCTGCGGCTGCTGCACGGCGAGGCTCCCGAGCAGCACGGCGCGCCCGCTGCCGCCGCAGTCGCCGCGCAGCACCGCCTCGCGCGCGCTGTACAGTACGTGTGTATAGTGAGAGTACCTGCTGCGGGTGCTGCACGGCGAGGCTCCCGAGCAGCACGGCGCGCCCGCTGCCGCCGCAGTCGCCGCGCAGCACCGCCTCGCGCGCGCTGTACAGTACGTGTGTATAGTGAGAGTACCTGCTGCGGCTGCTGCACGGCGAGGCTCCCGAGCAGCACGGCGCGCCCGCTGCCGCCGCAGTCGCCGCGCAGCACCGCCTCGCGCGCGCTGTACAGTACGTGTGTATAGTGAGAGTACCTGCTGCGGCTGCTGCACGGCGAGGCTCCCGAGCAGCACGGCGCGCCCGCTGCCGCCGCAGTCGCCGCGCAGCACCGCCTCGCGCGCGCTGTACAGTACGTGTGTATAGTGAGAGTACCTGCTGCGGCTGCTGCACGGCGAGGCTCCCGAGCAGCACGGCGCGCCCGCTGCCGCCGCAGTCGCCGCGCAGCACCGCCTCGCGCGCGCTCGTGCGCAGCAGCTGCGTCAGCACCACTATCAGGATCTGCAAATATACAAAAACTCGTGAATTGTATAAAAAAGAAAAGGTGGAAGTCTGTGGAAGTGTCGACTGATCGTTTCGGAGTAGTCATGGCTAGTTTTGACTCGTCACCACTGATTTCTGATTATTTTGAGACTAGTCGCAACTGATTTCGGATGGGCACAGAAAGCTTCTTCATCATCATCAGCCTATATTGTTCCCGCTGCTGGGACACAGGCCTCCTCTCGGTGAGAGGGAGTGGGTCGTAAACCACCACGCGGGCCCAATGCGGGTTGGTAGAAGTCACATGTCTTCGAATTTTTGGTTCTAGGATTAGCCGGTCCTCATGATGTTTTCCTTCACCGTTTTGAGAACAGTGGTGATGAAATTGTTTACACATAGTAAAGCGCCTGCCTGGGTTAGTTAGAACCCACGACCTACAACTCGTAAGGCAACACCACAGCTCCTAACAAGCTCCAGGTTCAAACCAGTTTCGGACTATTAAATTGAACTTTTCCTTGTAAAATCTTACTTGGAACAGGAAGACGAGCATGTTGAAGAACTGCAGCGCCAGCAGAGCGCGTGTGAGCGGCGCGCGCACCGCCTCCACACAGCCGCGCGTGTGCAGCGATGCCGACAGCAGCGGGGAGGCTTCCGACCACACCTCGCGCCACTCCGACTGGACATGACAATGTTGAGTCAGGTGAAAATATTGAATGGAAGATGACGGCTCAACCAGTAACGGAGTTAGAGTAGGGTGCGGTTGGATGTACACCCAGAGTGCCAGATAGTAAGGGGCGCTGCAAGGCGTAATATGTTCAGTAAGTAAAAGACAATTTGGAGTTGTAAATACACGTCATATTATGAACGTATGATGCTTTAATTATCAAGGTCGATGTGCTCGCCCTCGCACCCTAGATTATCTTATTTAACTATAAGTTTAGTGCACAATTCGAAAAAGTTGTTCATATTTTTAGCCGAAATACAGGCTTTTGCCTAGTTCGGCTACAGATGTCTAATTCATTTGTTAAAAGAAAATATAGCCTATAATATGTCTGCAAAATTTTAAATTATTATTGAAATAAATTAAACGCCACGTAAATGTTCATACTTCTGTACTACTGATCCGAAGTGGATTGCTAAAAATTTTTGACCTCACTTTGCTCGCTCTTCCATTCCTAAAATGTTTAATTCTGAAACATTTCTGCATAAGCCAACAAAGTAACTCCTTCTATATTCAAATGATAGAAAACCTAAGCTTTTCGGGGAATAGTGCAAAAAATATCAAGTTAACTGCGCTAGTTCTTGGTTTTCTGCGTAATTTGATAAACTACCTTGTTAAACTATATTAATGCCCACCAAAAAGAGCTAACAATCTCGCCCCTCCAATTCCGTCAGAGTAATGAGTGAGGGGTTGAAATCTTGGCCAAGGCACCGGTATAGCACTGCCTTGAATGATAATGGAAATTGGATGTTAAAAGAAAATGATATAAAAGACTTGGTATATTGGTAGGCCCTCTTATTATCATAGCCGTCATCTAGTTTGACAAAGTAACAGGTGTTATTTAGGCGTTGGCCAATGGACATGAAATTGGAATCCCGAAGAATGCTTGATAAAGGATGTATATTTCGGATGGTGTATGTTTGGTGGCTGTTACCTGCTGCAAGGGGTCGTGGTAGCAGGGCGCGAGGACGCGCGGCGTGCAGCATGAGTACGGCGACACGGGGGGAAGCACTTTACCGTCTGCGCCCGCTAATCTACAGCAACTCAAAATATTAATATATCCAGCAGAATTAAACATGCATTTTCTATAAAACAAAGAATATAAGCCCGCCCTGACCCTCACTCGAGCCGTCCCGAGCCACTGTGCCTACAGCTTTAAATTCGACCGAACGTAATCTAGACCCGATCCAACCCGTCCTTGGCTGCTCGCTCCTGGTGAGATCCGTACCCTACAGAGGACACCCCCTTAGCGTGTAGTTTCATATTTGAAATCGCGTTTGTATACGTTTTTCATAGTTTTTCGTGTAGTTTATGACCCACTTGGTCGTTTGCGAAAATATCGATAGGTATACAGAATAATTTTTTATCCAGTGCGCAAACTGTAACCATGAATTCAGCATATCATTCTAGACCCCCAGCGTAGAATATTTTCATCGAAAAATCAGCTGTTCCATAAATTTTGACCCCGTAGGTATTGCATTTTTCTATGAAACAGCAGATTTTTTTTTGCATAACTGACGAAAATTTTCTACGCTGAATGATGAACCTGAATTCAGCATATCATTCTAGACCCTCTAGAATGATATGCTGAATTCAAGGTTATAGTTTGCGCACTGGATAAAAAATTATCCTGTATAAAACCTGAAAAACTCGTCCTGAGAGGGTCAACTTTGACGGTCCATTTTACCCCCTAAAGATGTTTTTCCGCCGATAAAAAAAACATATCTCATAAAAATCAACGTAGAATAACATATTTCAGCGGCATCAAAATCGGAGGGGGACACCTGGGAATGTTTCCTTGTTAGTAAGAGTCTCAGAATAAGAGAACCACTAACTCACTTCATGACTAGATCGGATCCCTCGTTTAGGAAGTCCATGTTGATCCAGGGGATTTCGTGCCAGTCTGTCGGCTTGTCTGCACCACAGCAACTGAGCTCTACCTGCATTATAGAAAATACCTATACATACAGTTAAACTAGAAATGAAATGCACTTCAGTGGAAAACAAAAGAAAGAAAATCTTGCGAATGAAACTGCAGATGAACTTGCAATTTTAGCTTTAGCTATGAAATCGTACCAAACTACCCTACTTTATTAACAATATCTTATAGTTTCTACCTGCATTGTATCCAAGAGCGCTTTCCACGTTGGTTCCGTGAGGTATTGTGTGATTCCGATACGTAATGATGAAGACAACTCCTTCATCAGAGCCTGCAACCATTACCATTTATTATGTTTCTGAAAGTACACAATGAACAATTTGATACTTATTATTGACAGCTAACCCTCAATATACATAAAAAACCGGCCATATGCGTGTCAGATCACGCACAGTGAACGTTTCCGTTGGTGAGATGAATTTATCCCAAGAATAAACTTAACATAGTAATTAAGAGGAGACATGTTCTCTACATTGCAGCTGCGAAGTGCGAATGTAAATTGGTTGAACATTACTTGTGAACTTGTGGGTGCAGTTGAGTTGACAAGGACCCTAAAAAGGATACAATGGTATTCATTCAGATTTTTTTTATCCTTAAACGTTTTTAGTGATTTGTGGCGCAAGCGGACCTAATACCAGAATTTTGAAGCGGCATTCAAAATCCCTCCGTGAATTGATCTCGCTCGTGGGAACGTGGGCTAACTTAATAATGTTATTTATTTTTAAGCACACCGCCTTTATTTATTCATTGAATAAAATATGACAAAGACTGTCGTGGCTAAATAATTACAACCTCATTTAATGGGTCAAACGATCAGGTTAAGCTACGCTTACTGCGATCGGTCCGTGGATGGGTGACCATCTTTACATACCGAGACCGCTCCGTCCCTCGAAAAGCGGGTTAAGCCGTTGGCCCGGCTGCTATTCGTGAGTAACTGGGTTGTAGAGGTCAGATAGGTACAAACAGTCGCTTCACGTAAAATATTGCTTTTCAGCTGCATCCACTTAGAATGTTAGACACCCCAAAAATAGTAGACAAAAGGCTAAGCAAGTTGATGAATTAAATACGACAATTTATGACATTACATCCTTGAAATACGAAAATTAAAATATATTGATAATATTCTGTGAACCTTCAAAGTCCCCCGACACGCCAGGTACACCAGCATGCCATTAGCTGCGACCAGGGAGCCACTGACCAGCCACACACTGCTGACCAGGGTGGCTCGCTTCCAATGAGGACACTTGAGCAGTACGGCGATGAGGCGCAGTCCACCGGTGTAGTGCAACTTCATGCCGTACGCTTGGAACAGAATCAGGCCGTAGAGGAGTACCACTGTCACCTGCAATTATTGTTCATTGTTTTACGAAAAGTTTTTACCTATGTAAGCAACTCTTACCAGCCTTCCATAATCATCAGTCATCATCATACATACATACACACAGGCCTCCTCTAGGGGAGAGGGAGTGGGCTGTAATGTACCACGCGGTCCTTCACCGTTTTGAGAGCAGTGGTGATGAAATTATTTATACATTTTAAAGCGCCTGCTTGGGTTCGAACTCTTGACCTACATCTCAAGTCGAGGCCGATACCAGTGGGACTCCACTGCTCTCATCTCATTAATCATCACCATGTCATTCGAAAACGTCGACAACTGGACGCAGACCCCACCGAAAGAATGCCACAACGACCGATCTGGCTCCAACCTCATCTAGAATTCCCACGATCTTCATCAAGGATCAGTTATGCCGTTCTCTAAGAGACAATGTCGTGGCTGTATTCTACAATAAGCTCGTCGGCGAGACTGCCTTGAGATCGACCGAGCGTGCAGCGCTGTTTCAAACGGTTTTCACTAACGTAATTATGGTGGTGTCGATGAACTGTAGGCTGTAACCTTCAGTCGCTGTTTCGGTCAATAATAACACGAAAATGTCCATTTTCATGTGTCAGTCTTAAAAGGACACGGTCAGTCAGAAAGATATTCAAAGTGTAATAGGTTGTTCACTCACTTCAGCCGTAAGACGTCCACTGCTGGACTTAGGCCTCCCCCAATTTGGGGGGCTATGCCATAATCGCCACGCTTGGCAGGCGGGTTGGCGATTGCAGTTTTGTGGTAAAATTCATAGAGAACGCTGCTGCCCATTCTCTAGTAAGTCCGTTAGTCGGCTTTTACGACACCCACAGGAAGAAATGGGGTGGTGTTATTCTTTACGTCCGGCAACACACAGTAGGTTCTTATCGAGAAGAAATGACAAGAAAGTCCATGGACAGTAGGAGCAATCTTAAAAAATATTGGTTACACCATTAACGTTGAAAAAAAAATGGATGGATTGTGCGAAGAACTATATATGAAAGATAAGGAAGTAAATGATAGATAGACGGCTGACAGTCGACAGTGGAAGAAAAAACGAAAACTTGTTGCACTGACCCTAAGTAACAAAGGACAGGTTCAGAAATACGATGAATAATGTAGTCTTCCTCTTTCTTACCTTGTGTATATGCTTCAGCAACAGCATGACCCTCAGGCTAGTGTTGTAGCAGAAGATGACCATGCACAAGGACACCACGAGCTGGGCGATCAGTAGCGCGCGCAGCACCCCCGCGAGCCGCGCGCGCCCGTCTCTAGTGAACGTGAACACGCCCCACGCCATCCAACATTTTGTTGGAGCATGCTAGCTGCTTCTGTGGAAGTAATGCTGGATTATCATGTGAAAAATTTACAAGAGTTTATTTAGATGGTTTGGTTATGTTGAGAGGATAAATGAAGGGCGGCTATCAAAAGGTATTTACAAGGCAGATGTGACAGGTCACCCCGGAAGGGGAACATATAGTGACCTTATTGGTGATGTTCTTCAGAAGGTGCGTAGTACTGGTAACCGACGTGCGTGTATGACCAGATGAATGAAATTAAGCGAGGCAAAAGGAGCATGTGAGGATTTGATGATAGAATTGCCCCGATTGAGGTCATGATGATTAGTGTCTCCTGTAAGCATTCGCTTCGTCTAACTGCCCGGAACTCGCGGCAGGTACCTACTTAACCTACCTGTACTAAATACCCTTCTCATCACGCTAATGGTTAAGCTAATTTATAACACGAATCACCTACTTACAAATACTTTTCCCGGTATGATTTCAACCCAATTAAAAACGAATTCATACACGTACACCCGTATTTGAATTTACAGATAAATGATTGAGCCTCATGATACCCATTCAAAGTTCACCCTAAGTTAGATAGAATACTCAAAGCGCGCTTATACATGCTTACATACATAAAATATTATACATACATACATAAAATCACGTTTTTTCCCTATGGGGGTAGGCAGAAACTACAGAACGCCACCTGCTACGATTCTTACATTCTCCTTTTGCCTCGTTTAAGTTCATACATCTGGTCATACACGCACAGAACCCTTATTTAGTTCGGTAAACCACCATAACTTTCTGTCATCATCATCATTATTATCACTTCAGCCGAAAGACGTCCACTGATGGACATAAGCCTCCCTAAAGGGGGGGTTTGCCATAATCACCATGCTTGGCAGGCAGGGTTGGCGATCGCCGTATGGTGGCAAAATGCATAGAACACGCTGCTGCCCATTTTTTAGTAAGTCGCCTTCTACAACACCCACGGGAAGAAATGGGGTGGTGCTATTCTTAACGTCCGGTAGGACACAGATGGCTTTCTGTAGATATCGCTAAATAACTCTAGATCATAGGTAGGTATCTAATATTTACCTACAATAAATATTTATTTCTCTAATCTTCAAGCCACAGTAAGACCAATATACCAAACCAACATCGAACTGATATTTGGCGCCAAGCCGGGACAAGACATCTACAAGATAGCTCGCGATCCTCAGTGTTGAAGGACTGGGTATAAAGAGAGAATCACCTTTGGAGTAACATTACACTGCAATCACGAACTCCTTCACCAAGAGCACTCGCGGTGGATTTACCGTTTAACTAAATTTATTCCTTTTTTGGCGTTGGCGCTGATATTATTCACACGAAATGAACTGAACAAATATATGTAGGCTTTAGAACTTAAAACAAACGGTTGATACACATTTGTTTATTAATAAAATAACATGGCAAGTCATAAAATAATTATTACTACGGAAAATGACACAAGGTTGACGCTCCTTGACGTTACCCATAGACCAAATCTTGTTTGGTCTAAAAAGTTTACTGAAAATAGGTTGTATGTTTTGTAATGTGTAATAAATTTTTCTGACGAACTATAAAGTATATTTCATAATTTCAGCCGAAACACGTCCACTATTCCCATAATCATCACGCTTGGCAGGCGGGTTGGTGATGGCATTATGATGGTAAAATGCATTTAGATCGCTGCTGCTCATTCGCTAGTAAATCCCATCGTCGCCTCTTATGACACCCACGGCAAGAAATGGGATGCTATTCTTTACGTTCGGCACCATACACAACGGAAGTATAATTACTTACAAATAAATATATAAATGGATTGTTCCAGCTAGTTGGCGCTGGAACTTTTCATACTTTTGGCCAAATCAGTGGAAGGAAACGCACGCCGGCCGTCTTATCTGCTAATAAGATAGTTTTTGGTGTAAATCGGCGACGGTTGACGCCGATTTGGCTAGCGTCGACCACCAGCGCGGTGCTGCTTTCCTGAGAGGAAGCCTTATTTTTTTAGGGTTCCGTTGCCAAATGGCAAAAAACGGAACCCTTATAGATTCGTCATGTATGTCTGTCTGTCCGTCCGTATGTCTCAGCCATTTTTTTTCCGAAACTATAAGAGCTATGCTGTTGAAACTTGGTAAGTAGATGTATTGTGTAAACCGCATTAAGAATTCACACAAAAATAGAAAAAAAACAATCAATTTTGGGATTCCCCATACTAATAACTGAACCTAAAAAAAAAAACATCAAACCCATACGTGTGGGGTATCTATGGATAGGTCTTCAAAAATGATATTGAGGTTTCTATTATATTTTTTTTCTAAACTGTATAGTTTGCGCGAGAGACACTTCCAAAGTGGTAAAATGTGTCCCCCCCCCCCGTAACTTCTAAAATAAGAGAGAGATAATGATAAATCTATAAAAATATATGATGTACATTACCATATAGGTAAACTTCCACCGAAAATTGGTTTGAACGAGACCTAGTAAGTAGTTTTTTTTTTTAATACGTCATAAATCGTAAACCGCAATTTACCTTTCATTCAATCAACTCAAATAAAAAAACATTTAATTTCATAAACATAAACCTTATGCATAAACCGTGAATACCTACAGGTTTGTACGGAACCCTCGGTGCGCGAGACCGACTCGTTTTATTAGATGGCGGGGCGAGCTTCTCTCCTACCGAAAGGACTGGCCAGCATTATCAAAAGACAGAATGCTGTGGAAAAGGGAGAGGGAGGCCTTTGCCCTGCAGTGGGACAATACAGCCTGTATTGTCCCACTGCAGGGCTAGACTAGTTAGCTTAGACTAGTTGGTGTTGGTACGTTCATAGTCCTGGCAGAATGTGCCGCTTGGGAGGAACCGCGTCGTGCCCTCGTCTCAGAAGTAGGCAGAAATCCATCGCTGCCAGCCGTGGTCGAGTCCATGGTCGGCAGCGAGGAGTCCTGGGACGCGGTGGTATCCTTCTGCGAAACAGTCATGTCGCAGAAGGAGGCTGCGGAAAGGGAGCGGGAGATATCTTCCACTCACCCAGCCCGCAGCAGGCGCACCAGGCGTCGGCGGAGGGCGGACAACGACCTCTTCCAGCCCCCAAGCCAAGTACGGGAGGGGGAATTTAACACCTCACTCCCCCCTAACGCGAGGAGGCCCGCCAAGGCGGGCCGGCACCAGTCGGGGTTCGCGGCAGACATATTGGTTCCCGTGGTCCCCGACGTAGGTGTGGGACGGAACACTGGGGTCAGTAAGAGTCTGACAGACCCCTCCACCCACCCCAGGGCGGAGGACATCCATGAGGAATTCCACACCGAGATCAAAAAATAAATAAAATGGTACGTTCATAGTCCAATGAGCTGAAGCCGGAGAGCTATCGGCCGATCACTTTGCTGCCGACGGTCTCCAAGGTGTTCGAAGCACTCCTGCTGCGACACCTGCTCCCCCACGTGACGCCGCGCCCAGAACAGTTCGGGTTCCGGGCGGAGCATAGCACGACGCTCCAGCTGTCGAGGGCACTGCACCACCTCGCAGCCGCGATGAACAAGAAGGAATACTCGGTCGCAGTATTCCTCGACATGGAGAAGGCCTTCGACCACGTGTGGCATGACGGCCTTATTTATAAGATGGCCACCACGGACGCGCCCCGTCGCGTCGTAAAAGTGGTCTCTACTTTTCTTTCCAACAGGACATTCAGGGTGGTGGTTGATGGGGCGCTTTCCAGCGCCAGGCCGGTGCTCGCGGGCGTACCGCAGGGCAGCTGCGTCTCGCCGGCGTGTTACACACGTTACACCGACGACATCCCCACCACTCCGGACGTGATGCTCGCGCTGTATGCGGACGACGCCGCGTACATCTCTACTTCGCTTAATGCGAAGTACGCGGCCGTCAAAATTCAGCGAGCGCTTGAGCTCCTTCCCGAGTGGCTCGCCAAATGGCGACTGTCGGTGAACGTGGGTAAGACGCAGGCGATGGTCACCGGCTTCGCGCCTCTCCCACCAACCTTGAAGCTACAAGGAGCCGACGTCGAGTGGTCGCCCCGGGTCAAGTACCTGGGGGTCACCATTGACCGTCGGCTCACAATGAGTCAGCACGTCCGTCAGGTCGCGGCCAAGGGGAGGGTAGCCCGCTACCTCCTCCGGCCCGTGCTCTCGTCCCGAATGCCGGCGCGCGTCAAGCTGGGCGTATACAAAACGTACATTCGCCCGGTACTGACGTACGCCGCACCCGCTTGGTTCGCCCTCACGAGCGAGTCGAGCCGGAGGCTGCTCCGCGCCCAGCAAAGTCTGGCGCTGCGGACCATTGTAGACGCTCCTCGCTACGTGAGGAACGATGTCATCCAGCGGGATCTCGGGATCGAGAGCCTGGATGACCACGTGTGGCGTCTCGCGAAGGGGATGTTCGCGCGTGCTGGCGCGTCTGATTGGCCTCACGTCAAACAGATCGCGCCCTGGCATACGCGGCCCCCTGACGCGAGACCACTGCCCCGCGACCTGGTAAGGGACGACGCTGACTCCATACCGGACTGACTCCCGGGTAAGCCGCAACCAGGTTACACGCGGCTTACCTGAACAAGTGAACTCTACATTCACAACATACAGGCATAATATAGGCATGTCACGTAACGTAAAACAGACAACCACCTCTGCACAAGCACTAGGACTCACACGTGTACACGCGGGCGGGCCTGCGTTGTCACATATTGATGGGCGGTGTTACACAGTACACTACCGCCCACACGCACATACTGCCCCTTAGCTTAGACCGCTACCGGCTCGCTCTGGGAAACGGGATAAGCGAGGGCGCGCACCCTACTCTGTGGGAGCGTCGAGTCGGCGTCTTGTCGCTGGTCGTCTCTCGCCGGGCCTCCCCCGGGTAACCGGGGGTCTCACCTGGCGGGGACTGACCGCCAAGGCGTCGTGAAGAAAGCGGCGTTGATACATAATTCAACGCCGCGGCGCGCCTGCAGAGACACAATAGCAACCACACACAGGGACGCGTTAAATTACGCGTCCCACATACTGTTCGCCCAACGGGCTACACAATGAGGGGCCCGTATTAACGGGCCACCGTAAACCATCCGCGGACTGGGAGCTAAGCTCCGGCGCCGCTCGCCACGCCCCCTTACGGGGACGTTGCGAAATCCACATTGTTAGTCCAATGAGGCCATGATCCATTTGGTCGTGACAATTGAACTACTTACCTATTGACTGTGTCTGTGCGGACAGTGGACCACTGAATGTTACTTACATTGGGTTCATTCATTACAGCCGTAAGACGTCCACTGTTGGACTTAGGCCTCCCCCAATTTGGGGGGCTTTGCCATAATCGCCACGCTTGACAGGCGGGTTGGCGATCGCAGTATGATGGTAAAATGCGTAGAGAACGCTGCTGCCCATTCTCTAGTAAGTCCCTTAGTCGCCTTTTACGACACCCACGGGAAGAAATGGGGTAGTGTTATTCTTTACGTCCGGCACCACACGGTAAAGCAATATTATGCGTTCAATGGCCTGGCCTGAACCCCCGGCACGTGTTTGCACTCAACCAAAACCCATCAACGTTGCCATGCAACGATACATCGATATTACATTCAAACTCTTTTTAACATTTAAGCAACTGGCCGCACATAAAACCCTTAAGAAAGAAAGAAATAAAAGACCTTTAAAAAGTGATGTCATTCTATTGTTTTCTTCCAAAAACATAGATTGCCAATATATAGAAAATTTTAACTTTCTCGTAATTTATTGAGTCAATTAAAGTTGCTCAGTAATTAATTAGTGTAGTTAGTAGAAAGCTATCACCAAAATGGCGGACGAGGCGCCTGACGCCGCACCAGAGACGCAAAACGAACCAGATGCGCAAGATGCCGCACCAGATTCGCAAGATTCCGCACCAGATATAAAACAAGCCGCACCAGATGCGCAAGAAACAGAACCCGAGAAACCAATAGCGAAAGAATCAGTTGTTACCGTGGCGGAGCGAAAGAAGCGGCCCAAGATCGCTTGGAGCGATGACTTGAGTCATGATTCTGAAGAAGACAGAGGTACTATACTAACTTTAATAATTAGAAATATAATATTGTAAATAGTGTGAGTACCTAGATTTTAAACTGAATTTTACAAAACTTAAATAACATTTTAACTTTGCTTGTCAACCATCTTGTATCTCTAAATAAAACCAAATTGTAACGCAAAACAATCTAGCCATCCTATTTGAACTGTATGTATACCACTGTGTTCAGATTTAAATCTAGTCATTATTATCCACATAATATGCATAAAATAATCGGAATCCGCACGTGTTGCATTCTTGCATCCTTCAGTGTTTTGCTGTTAAATTTGCCTATAATTTACCCTCTTCCAGAACGCGAACGCCTCGCCCAACTCGAACGCGAGTTAGCCGAAACGCCGGTAAAACCGATATACGAACCCGAAGAACTAGAGCGATTAGTGGGGTTCATCAAGAAGTTGACAGTTCTCTACGATCTTCGTCCTGAGGACTGGAGCGAGGAAACGCAGGGGGTCATTGAAGAATGGGTCCTGGAACCTAAGAGCTTGGTTCTTTGCATCTATTTCAAAGGAGACAAGCTCAAAGCTGGTCACGAGATCCCTTTAACTCCTGTTTTTGATTTGACATTTTTCTTAAGGCCCCCGGACTTTGTCTTCAAGGTCGAATCGTTCCATGATGAGATCGTATTCGGGACGTTCAGGGATTCTATTGAATCGAATGTGATTCAAATTATGGAATATGTTTATGCACCATATTTCTTTGCTGTTACTGCATGGCCAGACAGTAAGTATCGATTGTAGATCTATCTTGATTTAACAGGTAATCTTGAAAAGTAATACAACTTACAACTTAATTATTTCTGCGCTATGTCCCATAGTTATTAGATAATGGTGCCGATTCTGTTGTACAAAATTCTCTAAACTAAACTAAAAATCACTAAAATTTGGTTTATTCCTGTCAGACGACGATTTCCTATTCTGAAATAGACTAAAGTGACACAACTTAACTATATTTTAGTTTGACAGCACTAAGTTTGCACTGAGTTATTAGTTTAGTGAAAATGACAATTTTACTATTCTGGGTTTGCCGGTTTTCACCAAAAATTTAGACTATAATAATTTATTTTGACTAAATCTGACTATTTTTAATCGCGATTAAAAAGGTGTGGAATAAAACTAGTGGTCATGAACAAAAATTCACACCAACGCCTTGCCTTCACGTGCAAAAACAGTGCTGTATTTTTTATTTTGCTTATATCTCGAAAATGGCGTGTCCTATCGCAAAAATACTGAAATTTTCGACCCCCTTTATGAAACCCCGGAACATATAAATATCAACACGTGGGTAATATTTTTTTTTTATTTTTCAAACCAAAAGTGAAAAATTCCATATAAAACACGTCCAGGCTGCCCCCTTTTTTTTTTTTTTTTTTTGGATGGGAAATCATCAAATGACTTCTCCCGCTCTGGGCGGAGCGGGAGGGCATGTCAGACTTTTACTGACTAAAACCCACCCGTGTTCCTTCAGTTGCCCATGTGCCAGGGTCACGGTATCTCTTTAGAACAATCACGTGACCCCGGCAGGAGGCTGCCCCCTTGCGCGCGCCTTCGTCTCTAAAAAATTCATTGCGTAGCGTACACAAGTACCAAGTTGGGAAACCAAAAGAAAAAATACTATGCGTTGATTGCCAAATTCGTTTTTAGTCGTGTCAAAATAATTTTTAAATTTAGAGATTTTTTCTTGCAGAATAGCGATAAAATTCTCATAGCCAAAAGTAAGGAATTTTAGAGATAGTTTAGTTAGTTTAGTTCGGTGTACAACTAGGGCATGCAAACCGGATACCCGGATAACCGAAAAAACCGGATAACCGACTGATTTGAAACCCGGTTTTTTTAAGATAACAAAACCGGAGTTTTCGGTTTTTTCGGTTAACATTATAAGTAAGCATTTTTCGACTACTAAACTGACGGCAACTACAACTCAGGAAAACTTAGACTATACAGTACCTAGTAAATGTTTCATGGAACATCAAGGACAAACTCCGACAAGAAATAAAGAAGGCTCTCAAACAACATACCTCTGGTGCAAGCCTATCTACAGAACTTGATTTAGAAACTGAAATCAGGGTGGAAATGGCACTTTACGACGGTGGAGGAAAAATGGGAGAGCACTTAATAAAAGTATATAAAGCTTTGGAATCTATACCTCCAACAAGTGTGGAATCAGAGAGAGCCTTTTTATCAGCAGGTCTCATCTATACTAATATTATAAAGCTGAAGAGTTTGTTTGTTTGGTTGAACGCGGTAATCTCAGGAACTACTAGTCCGAATTGAAAAATTATTTTTGTGTTGAGAAAGGTTATAGGTCATATAAAATCACGCTACGATTAAAAGGAGCGGAGCAGTAACGAAAAATGAACGAAAACTATCAGGCAATTCGATGCGACGGGAAAGGTCAGGGTAGAAAAAATTGACGCGGACGAAGTCGCGGGCAGAAGCTAGTCTGTTTTATCTACAACAATGACAGATTTATTTTGTTTTGGTTTATTATGGAATAAGACTTCCATTTTATGCGATATTTCAATAATTATTTTGATTTCATTTTACGTACTGTTGATTTTGCCTGTTTGTGTTTTATGACAGTTCAATTGTTATTTAATATTCTGTAATTTTAAGCCTTTGTCTACCTACCAAATGTTCCAAATTGTGTATGTTAGGTTTTAAAGAATATGTTATTTTCCTAAATAATAAGCTTTATGATTATTATTCTATGTTTTGTATAAAGTAAAGAAACTTTTTGTATAGCTTGTTAGTACTTGTACCTTATTTCAGTCCGTAAAAAAATCATATTTTGATTAGACTTCAGCATTTTCATTTCTGTACAGACATATTTCTCATTTATTAAAAATCAAATAAAAAAACCCGAAAAAACCGATTTAACCGGTTTCACCGGTTTTGTAAACATAAACCCCGAAAAAACCGGTTTTTTAAACAGCCCGGTTTTTGCATGCCCTATGTACAACAGAATCGGCACCAATATGGGCTAACGGCCGCAACTCTACGTCAATGTATATTTTACGTAGGTACATCATTCGCTACCTAGCCTTTATCTGCCTAGCCTTTTACTATGTTGGGTCACCTTCCAGTCTAGACCGAGACCTAGTGTGCATTCCGAGGCACAGAGGGGTCTTAGTATGATTATAAAGATGGTCACCCATACACGGCCTAACCGCGTCAAGCGTAGCTTTACGTGATCGTTCGACCCGTACGCCTGTTATTATTTAGCCACAAGCCCCTCTGGCCATCCAAGCGTATTTTGCAGGCGGGAAATTATTCGATCCACCCCTAGCTCGTCAAGAAAGGCCAGCAACAGCTTCGTATTGCTAAACCAACAGAGTTCTATATTGAACAGTTTAGTTATGCGTAAAGAGCGTAATAATCGTTTTTGAATAATAGGTCTTTTACGTTGTAAATAAACTATTTGAAAGTTTTATCCACACTATCCACACTATAATATAATAATAATTATAATAATATAATAATAATAATATTATACAGTAGAATCCGGTTATAACGACGGTGAAGGGACCGGTGATATTACGTCGTACTAACCGGAAGTTTCGAAAACAACTCTGAATTGAATACCGTAATTACCATTCAATTTCTTAAAATATTATTTACAATATAAGCAAAACTAAGTACAGTAGAATCCGGTTATAACGACGGTGAAGGGACCGGTGATATTACGTCGTACTAACCGGACGTCGTACTAAAGGAAAATACAATTTTTGATTTTTATTCAAATCACATTCATATTATACACATACATACATTATGTATTTAATGATATTTACGTGACCAAGAGAAAAAATAAAACTGAATCAAAATATTTATTAATTTCACATAATGTATATATAATCTATAATAATAATGACACTATTTTCTTCAACAGAGAAACTTTTTCGTTTTGTAGAAGCCATTCTTGTACGCGAAATCACGCATCACCCGCAAATTAACGCCGTAAACTAAACAGTCGCATTCGAATCAGCGACGTGCAGGCAAGGGGGAAGCGCGGGGCAAAGATAGTTTCTTACTTACGATTTATTTGTAAACACGTCAACGCTCGTCGTCGTTGTAACCGGACAATTTTGTGTGAAATCCCGTCGTTAAAAGCGGTCGGTCGCTGTAAGCGGAGTCGTAATAAACGGATGTACTTTCATAGTGGCTTATATTAAAACCAAACACGCGCCTATACTTACGTCGCTAAAAACGGTTGGTCGTTACAAGCGAAGTCGTACTAAACGGACTCTACTGTAAATGCAAAAGTAACTCTGTGTCTGTCTCGCTTTCCTACTAAAACTACTGAACCGATTTAAATGAAATTTGGTACACAGATAGTTTAGAGCCTAAAAAAGGACATATGCTACTTTTTATTGCGAAAAAAGGGGTGTTAAGGGGTTGAAAAGGAGGATGAAAGGTTGTAGGGAAGTATTGTCATTTTTAAAGCTAGAATGATGAAACTTTTTTATTTGGCTGTTATGACATAATATATATTTATGAATTATATTTAAAGTTTGTTAAATTTTTACCCTTAAGGGGGTAAAATAACAATAGGAAATAGGGGATGAAAGTTTGTACGAAAGTTTGTTAAAATAAAGTCACTTCCCGGTCTGTCTGTTCCTATGTATGCTTAGATCTTTAAAACTACACAACGGATTTTGATGCAGATTTTTTTAATAGATAGAGTTATTCACGAGGAAGGTTTATATCTATATAACATGCATAATAAAGAAACGCTGATAATTTTAGGGGTTTCTAATGTGATGTCATAAATAAACACATTTTTTTGCGCTTACATTGCGAACGCTGGCTGAACCCTACGAAAGAGATTAAAATAATGTACTACAGTATTGTACACCTTAAAAAGGTCTACAAAAAAGTCCACGATGGTATATGTCCATGTCTTAGGGATAACCCACAATAATAATTTTTTATCCTTTACTTTTTACGAGAAATAAGGGCTTATTTACGACGCGATTTTAAGCAATACAGCATTAATCCTTATCCAATTAAATACTACATCACACACTATACAATATGGCCCTTTACAGCATATAATTTAAATGAATATCTTAGAAGATATCAGAGATTTAAAAAGCGGGGGCAGAGCAGCTGGCGGGTCGTACGTCCGTCCCGTCCATCCGTTGGAAGCGGCCGGGTAGTACAGGATAAGTAGGATTGTAATTCATATTACTTTGTCTTCATAGTAATTGCGAATATTATGTGTGTTCGTTATACTCAAAATAAACCTAATAGTATTATTCCAAGTAAGAGACCGCGAAATGGCTTAAATGTTTATATTTTTGGATGTTTGTTTCTCAATGATGCAAAGACGGCCAACCGGATTAAGATCGAATTTGGCACAAAGATATCGCTACCTTGGGGTAGAAAGGTAGTAAAAGCCATGAACCCTACTTAACAGGACGAGCAAAAAACAAAATTTTAAAAACATTTTCGCTAATAACTTTTTTTTTCTTATAGGTATATTGGCCCTATTAAGTGAGATTTGTTATGTTCTTTGCGTCAGTCTCTTAGTTTAGAAGTTAGCGTGGATTTACGACCATTTTTTTTTTTTGAAAAATGGTTTTTACAATTAATTATTGTTAAAACCATTTTATCCCTTTAATTATTTGAGATGTTACATTGTGATGAGTCGTAACTAGATGTAAATCGTTGCTATTGCGCTTAAAAACCACTAACATAAAATAAAGAAAGTCGTAAAATCAATACCTTTCGAATGTTGAGTCGTAGCAATAACAAATTTATAGTAATATTACATAGCTTGGGTAACAAAAACCATTATACCTAAATACCTCACAATATACTAGTACCTATGTGTGAACTAATCCCAATTTTAATCAGTTAATAAATCAAATTGACTAATTTTTCATTAAAATATTTTTTTGTTAAATCAAGTTGTTTTTCGTCTAGAAAACGTATACACAACGTTAATGATACAGTACAGTGACAGTATTATAACGGTACTTGATATTTATATTAATTTTCATCTCGGTCGTCTTCATCGTCTTCATCTGTATCTATATGGGTATAAGTCTTGCAAAGATTCATTAGGTAAATTCAAATGTGGTTTTGGTATTGTTCCTTTTACACATAAACGTTATAAATCGTTGTATTTTGCAGTTGCAATGGGCAGCCGACGGTCATACAACTTTCGCAATACCAATTCTTCGCCTTGGATGGAACTTTGTTCGCTATTTGTATCGTCGTCACTATCGTGAATTCTTCCGCTTCTCTTTCCTTTGAATCTTCCTGTTCTTCTCCCTTTCCCCTTTCCCTTATCCTTTTTGTAGATTAAAGAATCTACAAAAAGGATAAGGGAAAGGGGAAAGATAAAGATTGATTATTTCTTCGAGTGCGTCTTCACACATGGAGTACTTAGTTTCTACTTTATTTGTTCTTCTTTTTTTGAATGGCTCAATCCAGTTTTTTTTTTTGTGTTTCTTTTGTGAATGCTTTGATTACAAATGCTTCACAGTTGATGAAGTCTTCATGTTCAAAAATATTGATTTGTTAGGGTCGAAGACGTTTTTGTGCAGAGGAAATGCAAGGTAGCCATTGGATCAGTGCAAGGTAGTCACTGTATCAAGGGTTCCATAGTGTCAGCTTTTGAACTTTCTTTTCAATTGTTGCATGCATTGAATGTTTGGGTAATAAAAAAGTTATTCGTTTAGTCTCTAAGCTTTTAGATTACATGTGGAACTGATTGAGGAATTGACTTGAATTACTTGAGGAATTGACTGAGACAGGCAAGACTGTCTTGTTCTTGATTTGTCTCACGCAAGAATTACAATAAATAATCAAATATTTCACCTTAATATTTAATCAAATGTTTCATCTTAATATAATTATATATTTTATTATTTTTTTAATTATTTTTTTTATTATATTTTTTTTTTTTTTTTTTTTTTTTTTTTTTTTTTTATCTTACCCTAATCTATGAAGCTCACGGGAACTGGAACGGGAGACCCGTGACTACTGTATAATAAACCTTATTTTTAACCGACGAAAAAAAAACGGAGGAAGTTCTCAATTCGACGCGTATTTTTTTTTTATGTATGACCACGCATAACTTTTTACAGAGTTTACCGATTTTGATAATTCTTTTTTTACTGGAAAGGGTATATCCCGAAAATGGTTCCGTGTAAATTTGGAAAGAAAATTCCAACCCTAAAGGTAGGAAAACAGGGATTGCTTGTAATGCATAACTTCTTACAGAATAGTCTGGTTTTGCAAACTTTGGTTTTTACAACCAAGCGCAATTTATTACTTTGGTAGTACACCATACTTGACTCAAATCTCTGTCTTTTACAACCTGAACTTTTAACAAATATCGTATTACGCCCAATGATCATAGCAATAATATTTTTGTTGGTTCTTACATCATAAATTCCAACAAAAACTATGTTAAGACGTTGAAGTCATCTGGGCCGTAACAACCATTTTTTTGCGAAATTGAAAGTCACATAGACCAATCGATAGAGCGGAAAATTCTAAATAAAACTACATTCATAACTCATTTTGGGTAAAATAGTTTATACGACCTTTCTACCCCAAGGTGTCGATATATTGTAATATCATGGATACGTAACAGATACCCACCTACCTATACCTACTATACCTACTTTATCCCGGTAGTAGGTTCCCGGGTGATATTTTCCGACAGCTATACGGGCCAAGCCACTGGCAAAAGTACTATTCCTATAATTATGTTCGGTGTCTGGTAAATGATTGAGTGTCTGTATAGGTAAAATAGGAGCGTAAAGGAAAACCAGGAAGACTTATATTCAACTAAACCAAGCCCTATGTCGCAGTCTTCTTACTTTGAATACTATTACGTTTATTTTAAGAACACCAACACACATGATGTTCTCATAAACTATGAATCCGAATTAATATGAATCATAATCCTACTTACTACTAATATTATAAATGTGAACATACAGAGGTGGACAAAAGTATTCGCACAAGTAACCCTTTCACAATAAAACAATTGAAGTCTATTAAATTTCGAACTATTTATTCAAACACCATAAAAAAAAACGTCTCTTCTTTGACTTTATTATACCTACATGTATCATAATTTTTATAAATATTTATAATTAAGCAATAAATCAAAAACCAATTTTTATGTCCTAGTTTTTGAGGGACAAAAATATTCGCACAGTATTAATTTTTTACACTTAATTATTGCTAATATCTTGTAGGACCGCCTTTTTGCTTGATAACTTCTCTAATACGATCAGGCATAGACTTAACCAATTTTTCAGTACTTTCAGAACTGATTTGATTCCATTCGAGTGTTAATATCCGCTTAAGTTCAGAAATGCTGGTTATATGATGCTGTCTGATGCGTTTGTCTAGTTCTTCCCATAAATTTTCGAAAACATTTAAGTCAGTGGATTGTGGAGGCGTGTGTAAAAATTTAGGAACATTCAATGTGATCCATTGTTTCACGATATGCGCCCTATGTTTGGGGTCGTTATCGTGTTGAAAATAAAAATTCGTTTTCAATTTGAGTTTTTTGGCACTTGCAATTAAATTTTCCTTCAAAATATTCAAATATAAAAATTTGTCCATAGTCTTCTCAATGAAAACCAAATTTCCAACACCACTAGCAGCCATACATCCCCATACAATCACTGATCCACCCCCATGTTTTATCGTACTTTGTAATTTTTTAAATTCAAGCTCTTCATCAGGTTTTCTCCACACTATAGTTCTACCACTTACCTTAAATAAATGGAGTTTACTTTCATCAGAAAATATTACTTGCTTCCAAAATTTATTACTCTTAGTTACATACTCTTTAGCAAACTCTAATCTTTTTTACACGCTTTATATTAGCTTCACTTGTATGTTTGTATATTTGTATGTTTGTATATTTGTATGTTTGTTTGTAACCGACTCCTTATAGTGCGATTTTGACCCACTTTAAACGACCAGATTTCATTCAAACTTTGCACACCTGTCAAGGACTGATGACAATGCAATAATTTCATAAATTTGTGCCATTATCCTTGCCAGGGTTACCAGGACAGCAAAAAAACTGTCACAAACTACGCTGACATACGTCTCAAAATTCGAAATACCCTAAAAAATAGAAAATAAATAATAGTTAAAAAAAACTAAAAAACACGCTTCCATGGAAAACCAAACTAAAAAGTACAAAATAATGGAAAAAAAGCGTGGGGTGCCTGATATCAATAAAAAAAAATACCTTAAAAGCACCCCACGCTCTTTTTCCATTATTTTGTACTTTTTAGTTTGGTTTTCCATGGAAGCGTGTTTTTTAGTTTTTTTTAACTATTATTTTTTTCTATTAATTTGATTGATAAATGGTTTTCGCCGTGCAACTCTGGCGTGGTACCTAGCGCGGTGAAGTACTCTTCGTATTGTTTTTGGATGTACATTTTTTCCTAAATAATCTTTAAGTAATGCTGCTATCTGTGGTGATGACATTTTTGGATCTTTTTTAATTAAACGAAGAATTTGAGATTCATCTCTTACAGTTAATTTTCTGGGACGACCGCTTCTGTAGGCATCTGATAAGTTGCTTTCATTCTTGAATCGTTTGATCACATATCTAACAGTAGAACGGCTTTGTTTCACTGCGTTAGCAATTTCAGAATAGATTTATTGAGTTTATGTAAATTTAAAATAATTTTCCTTTCACTTTCCGTAGTCTCTTTCGCTTTTCTAACCATGGATGCCTTATTATAAAAAAATAACAAAAACACAACCGGTTCCTTCTATTAAAACACAACACCTAAGCATATACATTGTGGAATGCAATAAAGTATTGGGTATTGAACAACTGAGACCTTTCTACGCTATTCAACTGCGCTTTACATCGTGCGGACAAGTTTAAACACGTTCACTAGACTTATAAAATACTAGCTTTTGCCCGCGGCTTCGCCCGCGTGGATGTCGGAAATTAATGCAAAAGGACGTACTACCGCGATAAGAATGTATTATTCCAGGTTATATAGGTGATATAGACTGTGTGTGCTATTTTCGATCCAGATCCATTCAGCCATTTTTGCGTGATTGAGAAACAAACACCCAATCATACATACTTTCACATTTATAATATTATTAGTAGTAGGATTATAACTCATATTACTTAGGATTCATAGTTTATGAGAACATCATGTGTGTTGGTGTTTTTAAAATAAGAGTAATAGTATTCAGAGTAAGAAGACTGCGACATAGGGCTTGGTTTAGTTGAATATAAGTCTTCCTGGTTTTTCTTAACACTCCTATTTTACCTATACAGACACTCAATCATTTACCAGACACCGAACATAATTATAGGAATAGTACTTTTGCCAGTGGCTTGGCCCGTATAGCTGTTGGAAAATATCACCCGGGAACCTACTACCGGGATAAAGTAGGTATCCTATCTGTTACGTATCCATGATATAATATATCTTTGTGCCAAATTCGATCTAAATCCGTTTGGCCGTCTTTGCATCATTGAGAAACAAACATCCAAAAATCTAAACATCTAAACCATTTCGCGGTCTCTTTCTTGGAATAATACTATTAGGTTTATTTTGAGTATAATGAACACACATGATATTCGCAATTACTATGAAGCCAAAGTTTATATTTATTTATATTATATGACTTACAATCCTACTTATCCTGTACCTACTACCCGGCCGCTGCCAACGCGCTCTGCGCCCGCTTTTTAAATCTTTAATATCTTCTAAGATATTCATTTAAATTACATACTGTACCTAACGGGCTATATTGATCTATATTAAATGCACAATGTATTTAAGGTACTTAATTGGATAAGGATTAATGCTGTATTGTTTAAAATCGCTTCGTAAATAAGCCCTTATTTCTCGTAAAAAGTAAAAGATAAAAAATGGTTATTGTGGGTTATCCCAAAGAGATAGACATATACCATTGAGGACATTTTTGTAGGCCTTTTTAAGGTGAACAATACTGTAGTACATTATTTTGATCTATTTTGTAGGATTCAGCCAGGGTTTTTCGAATTTTGAGACGTATGTCAGCGTAGTTTTCGAACACAGTTATATTTTTCAAAAATAAAAGAATCTTTCTAAAATAAAAGTAGCCTAAGTTACTCCTTGTTACATCAGCTATCTGCCAGTGAAAGTCCCGTCAAAATCGGTCCAGCCATTTCAGAGATTAGTGGAACAAACAGGCAGACAGACAGACAGACAAAAATTGTAAAAAATGTTGTTTTGGTATATGTATCGTGTATACATCCATATACACTTAGTAAAAAGTGGTTATCTTAATATTAAAAACAGACACTCCAATTTTATTTATTTGTATAGATGTATAGATATACTGTGCGAATACTTTTCTCCGACAAAATTAAAATATCAGTTACTCACTTACTCATCATCATCATCATCATCATCTCTCTCATCGTCTCAAATTAATATATGGATGCCAAAGGATATATTTAAATTATGTGATGCGGTATTAATCTATAAAATAAACTAGACAGTTTTTAGTAACTTAAATACATTGTTCATTTAATATAGATCAATATGGCCGTTTACAGCATGTAATTTAAATGAATATCTTAGAAGATATTAGAGATATAAAAAGCGGGCGTAGAGCAGCTGGGGGGTCGTTCGTCCGTCCCGTCCATCCGTTGGCAGCGGCCGGGTAGTACAGAATAAGTAGGATTGTAATTCATATTACTTTGGCTTCATAGTTAAATTGCGAATATCATGTGTGTTCATTATACTCAAAATAAACCTAATAGTATTATTCCAAGTAAGAGACCGCGAAATGGCTTAGATGTTTAGATATTTGGATGTTTGTTTCTCAATGATGCAAAGACGGCCAAACGGATTTAGATCGAATTTGGCACAAAGATATATTATATCATAGATACGTAACAGATAGGATACCTACTTTATCCCGGTAGTAGGTTCCCGGGTGATATTTTCCGACAGCTATACGGGCCAAGCCACTGGCAAAAGTACTATTCCTATAATTATGTTCGGTGTCTGGTAAATGATTGAGTGTCTGTATAGGTAAAATAGGAGCGTTAAGAAAAACCAGGAAGACTTATATTCAACTAAACCAAGCCCTATGTCGCAGTCTTCTTACTCTGAATACTATTACTCTTATTTTAAAAACACCAACACACATGATGTTCTCATAAACTATGAATCCTAAGTCATATGAATTATAATCCTGCTACTACTAATATTATAAATGTGAAAGTATGTATGATTGGGTGTTTGTTTCTCAATCATGCAAAAATGGCTGAATGGATCTGGATCGAAAATAGCACACAGAGTCTATATTACCTATATAACCTGAAATAACACATTCTTATCGCGGTAAGTACGTCCTCTTGCATTAATTTCCGACATCCACGCGGGCGAAGCCGCGGGCAAAAGCTTTTTTTTTAATTTATTTATTTATAATTTATTAATAAGAACAAAATTCTTAGTAATTAATTACGATCTAGCCAAAAAGGCTAATAAGCAATTTAACTCTAACTTAATATGTTATGTAATAGATTATGTTAAAACTAAGAATAGTGTCCATTTGCACTTTTATACAAGTCCGTAGCACTTTCTTAGAGTCTAATACAATTTTTAAACACTATGTTCATGTGTTATATGTATAGCACAATATTGTTACTATTATTAACTCACTTTTTACACTACACTAATTCAAAAGGTTTAGTTCTTTTTAGTCTTCGCACTAAGTCTGTGTTGTCTAGTAGCTGGATTGCCTCAACATTCACGTGTCGATGAAGTCTGTGTTCGTGGGCTTCAGCAAATTTTTGGATAATGGTGGTGACGAATTCCATTTTTAACCGACTTCAAAAAAAGGAGGAGGTTATATGTTCGACTGTATGTATTTTTTTTTTTTTTTTTTATGTATGTTCACCGATTTCTCCGCCAATTGTCAACCGATTTTGAAAATTCTTTTTTTATTCGTAAGGGTATACTCCTGAGGTGGTCCCATATTAATTTTGTGAAGATTTGATGTATACTTTGGGAGATAAACGAAGGAACTCCTCAAAAACAAACAGTACACGTAATGTGATTTGGATATTGTACTAAAGATCAAAAATAATTGCTGGTTCTATCTATCCATCCGTGGTGAACTAATTATAGTCTTCGAAGATACCGCATGGAACTCCTCATCGGTGAACAGTACATATAGGAACTTACAGTGAAAGGTTAGAAGGTTAGGGGATAATTCTTTGAATATTATAGGCACTTTTAGACCGTTACTTGTATTCTTATATTCCGTTGAGCTGATGATGGAAGGTACAACTCCTTATCGATCAGGAGTTAGAAGATATCTTGTCCTTGATAGACATACTCGTTGACATCGAGAATTGATTCCTCAGCAGACACTAGAGTGGGCTCTTACCCACTCTACTGTCTGCTTAATAAAAAAAAAAGCAGCCTTAATCATTTTGGCCTGGCCATTTATTATATTTTTAACCGACTTCAAAAAGGAGGAGGTTCTCAATTCGGATGTTTATATGTTTTTTTTTTTTATGTATGTTCGGCCATAACTCCGTCATATATAGACGGATTTACAAAATTCTTTTTTTGTTCGAAAGGGGTTCATTCCGAAATGGTCCCATATAATTTTCATATAGATCTGATGATGAGTTCGGGAGACAGACACCGGAACTCTTTAAAAAATGACAGGAAATCAACCGCGATTTCTGCTATCGCATAAATATGCATTGTTTGTTTGGAATTAGTGCAGGGTGAATACCACAACTAAAAATTTAAAAATAAAAACTTTTTTACAAAAAAAAACAACCGACTTCCTTAAAAACACTAGAAAGTGAAAAATAACTTTAATTTCGGAAGTCGGTGGCAAAAACCATAAATACAGATCCTAAGACACCGACTACCGAAATTAAAGTTATTTTTCACTTTCTAGTGTTTTTAAGGAAGTCGGTTGTTTTTTTTTGTAAAAAAGTTTTTTTAGGTCACGGTTAAGGTCGTCATTTCTTATGTACCAGGGTGCATTGACAGCATCCCTGAGTACTTTATTTTGGAATTGTTGGATTATTTTGACATTGCTTTGTTTAGTACAGCCCCAAAGTTGGATACCAAACGTCCATATTGGCATCAGAATATGCTTGTATAGGGTTATTTTATTATGTAATGATAGACAGGATTTCCTTCCGAGTAACCAATACATACTTTTATAACGTATATCGAGCTCCTGTCTTTTCTTTTTGACATGAGCTTTCCAACGCAGTTTCGCGTCGAGAGTTATGCCAAGGTATTTGGCTGTATTAGCATTAGGCACTTGCTTGCCATTTATGTAGATTGGATGATAGTCCAAGTGTTTATTTGTGAAGTCAATGTGAATTGATTTTGACTCATTCAGTTTGATCTTCCATTTTTGTGTCCAGTCATAAACTTTGTTCACAGCTAGTTGCACTTTTTCTACTGCTTCTCTGTGGCTTAATCTAGTAGCCATAATTGCAGTATCATCTGCAAAGCTCGCAATGGTGTTGTTTTCCAGTTCTGGGATGTCACATGTGTATAACAAGTACAAAAGCTAGTAATCTAAATATATAAAATCGAACCGAAAGCGGTTCGACATTTCCAAAAATTATATTTTTCGAGAAATCGAACCGAAAGCGGTTCGACTTATCAAAAAATTTTAGTCATACGTCAGTCAGTCGTTGACAAGTGCCGAATTCCGAATACAGCTCAGTCTTATATGCGGCGCGGTAACGAAACCATAGCGAGATATAATTCGGCCCCAACGCCATCTATCGAGTGAGCGGGCAACTTTATTTTTCCACGGACTTTATTTACACGATTTTTTTTCGATAATGAACGAATGTCATTACCATGATCTATTAAATATTTTTTCACACCACCTGCTAGGTAATTTTAAATTATACAAGGTGACCGGGTCATCGATGCACAAATTGTAACTATGAATTTATGAATTATATCAAAATTTGCCGTTCATTGTGTATCCGTATTGTTGTTAATCATAATATAATGCACAATAACAGCAACATTGACATTGACACTTTTTACCAATTCCATAAAAAAACTTCTGTTTACATGACTTCATAGTCTAATTTTAGTGAGGTTCGCTTACTGAGTGAGGTTGCGGTATGGTTTTTAGAGTACCGTGCTTCAGGCCTCAGCTGCCTATCACAGCCTTTCTAGACTATTTAGTAAAAAGAAAGTCGGACTGATGAGTCGGTGGTATTTGGCGTCTGTCCCTAGCTAGCCTTGGGGATGAATATTACTATCACTTTCATTTCCTTCCATTATTTAGGAATGTATCGAAATGCCAGGCACGCTTGCGTTAATGACTCACCCCACTACAGTAAAGTGGGCAACATTTCATCAGGATCAGCTGCCATTAAAGAATGGAAGCTGATCATTTTTCTTGCATAAAGCAATCATTGTCTGATAGTGTTTGAATTACGTTTTGCCAGTTGATTACCTCGCTGTGTGAAGATACACCCAAGGCAGTATGTTTCGATAAGGGCGATGCCAGTCAGTGATCATTTTCGTCGTGTGCTCTGTTGCCTGAGTGAGAATTATAATTGTGCGACTTTGCCTGGTTACTAATGTTGGTTTGGAGCCAGTATTTAGTAGGAATAGGTTAGTCAACAGTAGGTAAGTAGTGAACCAAAGCCCAAACAAACCCCACTCGTTTTGCATGTCCATACCCTACAATTGGTAGTAAGCATAGGCGTCGGCCCCGACGTTGACCTTGACCCCGCAGCTCTTGCTATGGCTCAGGAAGCGGGCGAGGTCATCCCTCCTCCATTCGATCACCATCTCAGGCGTCATAACGGTGTTGTAGCAGCTTTTTTTTGTTGGGCAAGTGGACTCAGCAGCTGCTTCAACGCTTTGGAGATGGTTCTCGATTGATGAAAGGAGGCGGCAGAGTAGGCTTACATCTATACAACCAAGCAAAGCAATGCAAAGAATGACTTAATTAAATAATAAAATGGTATCTTTTTCCAGGCGTTAAAAGCGAGTTCTGCACCCACATCCACACATTCCTGGCTAAATTGACCGACATGTACTATAAGATGTTAGGCTTAACCGTCCTATACATACCCCGGGAGGGACAAAACATGTCTTTTGAAAAGGCCAGTGCTGACCGAGAGCTAGTAAAGAGACTCGAAGGTGTGGTCGTATACTGGACTCATCAGATCAAGTCGTGTTTGGAGGACACGGCTTTTGTGGCTTCACAAAAGGAGTTGCTATGTCCCAGCGATGAATATGACTTTTGGGTTTATAGACGTGAGTAGGACTTGTTCTCATTGCTGAACTTACTAGTCTTATTAATCAGTTCAGCTTAAATAGTAAGCTAACAAATAACCCACAATACCAAATAATTAAATTACAGATGAAAACCTGAACGCCTTACTACACCAGCTCAAGAACCCAGCTGTGAAGCATATTACAAAAATCCTAGTCACCACTCACTCTACATTCATCCACCAGTTCCAATCTCTCTGCGAAGAAATTGCCCAGAAGGTTGGGGAGGCTACATCCAACATCGAGTACTTGCAGGTCATCAAGCAACCATGCGCAGTTCTAGAGTGCGTCGTTGACCCTGACGAGATATCCAAACATATTCCGAATCTTATAAACCTATTTCGTTTCATATGGATGGAATCTCTTACATACAGCTCTGAGACTAGAATCACGAACTTGTTCAAAGCCCTGAGCAATCAGATAATAATTTTATGTCGGAATTATATCAAGTTAGAGGAACTCTTCGAAGGTAAAACGGTAAAGGCTATAGGCGAATTCAGTAAGTGCATAGACTGCTGTAAGAAATACAGGGAGATCTACGATATGATGGTAGAAGCGCATAATGAAGAGAACCCCAACAGCTGGGAACTGGATACCGGAGCGATCTTCAACTATATTGACTCGTTTATCCAGAGGTGCTTCGATATGCTTGATGTTTGTAACTGCATGATCATTTTTGGCAGGTAACTGTGATCTAGTTATACTTGTCCTGGAAATTTAAATCGAATATATAAATTCTTTATCCATTTCCATTATAACACACATTATAAATAAAATGATTTATATTTTGATTTTCAAATGAAATACATATATTCTTAGTATTTAACAGGTTTGCTTAAAACACTATTGTTAATTATAATGTAGGTACTTACCTACTTCATAAATTGCTCGTCGCAGTATCCATCCCAATGGTTTTTAAATAAATTCCAGAATCGATGAGCTGGAAAATATATCGAAACCATATTTCGGCGGTGCCAAAGGGGATCACTTCGAAGCCAAATGTGAGAAGATAGAGCATATGTTCTCGCAAGCCCTTCTAGATATAACTAGAGTATCTGGCACCATCCTTGATGTCCAGGCACCTTCGTGGTACGATGACATACTCGCGTTCAGGATCATCATCAAAGATATTGAGGTGAGAGAAATTGTTTACGTGTAATTTGAATTTATTTTAATGATTCCATATTTAAGTGCCACGGTTCGTCAAATACATAGCTTTATGTATTCGTGATAATTAAAAAAACATTATAGGTATTTTTTTGCATCACTACTCGAATAAACACGCAACGTACAAAATTCTTGAGTGAAGGTTTTATACATAGCTATACCTATTTATACCTAAATCTGAACATAATTATGGAGTTGCTTTTTGCGTGTCTGTGTGACTGAGCTGGTCTTCTAAAGTAAACTACAAATTTTGTTATGGTTTTAACTATTACTTAGAGATAATTTATTCCGGGAGGTTAACATGCCCATATTACAATAATATATCATATAAACTTCCATAAATTACACAGAAATGTTGAAATATCGTCAAAAACCGTACGAAGCAAGGGAGGGCGTGTCGGGACTGATTCATATACAGGATAAGTTTTTATCCAGTGCGTAAATTGTAACCATGAATTCAGCATATCATTCTAGACCCCCTAACGCAGAAATTATTCGTCGGTTTTACAAAAAAAAATCAGCTGTTTCATAGAAAAATGCAATGCCTACGGGGTCAAAATGTATGGAACAGCTATTTTTTTTTTGTATAACCGACTAAAATTTTCTACGCTGGGGGGTCTAGAATGATATGCTGAATTCATGGTTACAGTTTGCGCACTGGATAAAAAAATATCCTGTATAAGCAGGTCGTTGATATTGTGCAAACTTTTGAAATAAATCCGACGTTTTAAAGGGGGTGAAAATCACGTTCAAAGATTCCGTTACATAGATACATAGCAAGCTAATAAATATCTGCTTATTACTTGTTAGATTATCATAGAGAACCTGGTGGACACGGTGTTTGAAGGCGTCAACCATGTGGAAGAGGCTGTGGTAGCTCTCTACTCTCTCAACAATTACTCCAAACGGAAGAACCTCAAACGTGTCTTTAAAAGGAAAACTGCTGAGGTAAGTACGCCTTGAAATAACTTTTTTTTGCTTATGCGGCTGAATTTTAGTCTTAAAATATAAGGTTCAGAATTTCGATAATGTCAATCTTGTGAAGACAATAATATTGATAAAAATATTTTTTCTGAGTCGAACCAAAACCAGTTAAGTCTAGAAATAATAATTTGCAACATATAAAAATATCTACTTCTACTATTATTAGTCACAGTAATTTCCAATGTACGGAACCCTTTGTGTGCGAGTCCGATTCGCACTTGGCCGGTTTTTTTTCATTCTTTCTAGATGTGGGCGATGTTCAGCGAAGAGGTGCAGGAAGCTAAGAAGGACATGGTTTCGACGCGCAGCATGGCTCCAGCTGACATGCCCAGCTTCGCGGGCAAAGCCGCCATACTGCGGATGCGGAAGAACAGACTCATGTACCTTAAGCAAGTAAGCTTGTGATTTTTAAGATTCTCTTTCTTTTTTACATTCGGTCTCAGTGTCGAGGATCTCGACCAATCTAGTATTTTTTTCTCGCCACGGCTTGATACTAAAATCTTTGAGCAATTCAAGTGGCTTCTTGAAAAGTTCCAAGGTCTGAAAGATCAGCTGCTAAGACTAGCAAGCATTTTTTTTTTACAAGACGTTGTGCATTTGGGACGCCAAAATTAAAGCGATAAATAGTTTTAGTTGCAGAAGTAGGTGGCAATTTACAAGATGCCTATACAAAAACAAAACAAAACCAAAGCCAGCAAGATTGCGTTTTTTTATACCTCCTAGACAAACTAGATTACCTACGTGAAAACCAGTTATTGAAGCCAATTCAGAAAACTATTCGAGCAACGTTGAAATTGATAAGGAAACACCACGTGGTTGTCTTCTAACAATTAACAAAGATTCAGGTAATCTGCCCTGAAATTAAATATTGAAAAATACCGCTATACTAAAACTTATTATTGATTGTATTTTCCAACAGGTAATGACAGATGCGTCCGCATGGCTGCTACCGTGTAGTAACTCTGAAGACGTGATCATGCACGTAAACAGGCTAATGGGAGCCATCGATGTCGCCGTCAGGGAGATCTGGATCTCTTGGACGGTATGTATGGGACAAAGTACTTATGCAACTGGCAGTCATGTCGTCATCCATGCATTTGCGAGTTGTAATGCCGCTTTCGAAAATATAGATAGCCAAACTCATGTCAAGTGATTTACTTAACACCAGGTACCATAAGCGTCCTGAATTACTTCCAGATAGTTTTTTGGAACAGACCGTGGATTAATTTGCAAAACAGACAAGAACCTCACTTATCGTTTAGGTCACCACTTTTAGAGTAGTGGCCCAGTGTTTCTAGTCAAATAACAGAACAAAAATAAAAAGTCACAGAATTGGAATAAAATAAAAAACTGCACCCTAATTGCCAAACGCACAATTTATCAGAATCTGAATGGGATTGAAGATTATTTCTAAACCATTGCGTCATTTGTTCGAATAAATTGTCGGCTCAGCAACGTAAATAACGCAATTAATGTTATTTAACTATGAATATTAAACCAATTCCTACCAATAAAAAGTTCTGCAATTACCCCTCTGGTTTTGAAATAATCAGACGAAAACAAGAAACGTACAACGTTTTTTGGTATGACCCGCGGGGTATAGAGCTAATAACATAATTTGTGTCCAACAGCACAACGTGGACGAAAGATGTGGTGCAGGACTCAGCAAGACCCTGATGAGGAGGAGCATCGAGAATCCAGGCCTCTTAGAATGTAACATTGATTCGTAAGTACCTAAGAACCGATATTTTGATGCTTATGTTACCGTGCTATTATAATTAGACGAAAGAGCGAAAGTTCCTTCGAAGGTCGTTAATCGAATGATATATTTACTACATTCAGATCTATTCTGGAACTGTGCCAAGAAGCAGCACACTGGGAGAACTTGTTCATGGACATACCGCTGCATGCTTATCAGGTAAAACTGTCGAAATAATTTTATTACAGACTAATGACAGAATCCATATTTTCAACAAATCTGGTTGTAGGTATTGGGTTAAGTCTGAGTCTTATAAAATGTAGCTGTATATATGTGTAAAGAATTTTAGTAATTTATACAATTTACATTTCCGAACACACTCATGAACAAATTAAGAAGAACGCAAAAAAAGGTTTGTTTTTTCCTGTTGTAATAATCGTGCGAACTGGCCACAAACTTTATACTAAACGCTATTAAAAAAGGAATGTTTTGGAGGATCTGTTTTACGAATTTCATTTGTTTTTATGTAATTATTGCGTAATACTGCATTCTAACATACTGCGATTTTTTGCCAACTTTTGAATTTGTGTTTAAATTTAGTTTTCTTTAAATGTTTGCCTTGACTGCCTTGTTTATCGTGTTAAGTGTCCTTTGTTACTGCAAATAAACTGAGAATGCCAGATCTAAACGCCACTTAAGTTGCTAGGGCTGTGACTTAATTAAAAACTGGGCACACCTACTAACATGTGGCCCAAACATTACGAGTATCATAATCTGTCTTATACCGAATTATCAAGAGGTACTGACCGGTCAGTATACGAGAGTCTCAAGACAGGAGCGTAAAAGGAAAACTGTGGCCCGAGATGACCGGTTCACCGTAACCAGCATGCTTAGAAACCGGACCTTAACTTTTTCTGAGGTAAGAACGAAGCTCCAAGAAGTTCGCGTGGTTGTTGCAGTAAGCAGAAAAACTGTGAGAAGACTGAAATCGGCCGGAATAAATTCACAATTGCCCGCCAGAGGGCCCCTTCTTGCCTCATGCCGTCGAGTAACTCTAGTTAATTTTTTGAGAACATAGTAGTAAGAGTGTGCATTGCTGCACACCCCTACCCTACGTATGTACAAATTTTTTTTTGTAGGTACCTATATCATTTCGCCCACCATGACTCACTTTTTAATCACGATTCCCAGGTTTACGCAAAGGGCGTGACTGTCAACTACGTGTACGAAAGCGTGTTAGCGGTCGTGAAGGGTTACAACAAGATCCTGGACTCGTTATCCGATGAGGAGAGACTATTGTTCAGACCGCTGATCGCTGTAAGTTATTCCTTATCATCATTTCAACCGAAAGACGAGCTGGGCAGGCTCACCCTAAGACTCACCACATCTATAGTAAGTTGCTTCAGATATAAAGAATCTTTACTACCATATGCTTAAGGGGACTCAGGAAGCGGAATGACAAACATCATGGTGTGCAGACCATCTTCTTCGTCGTTCACAAACTGCTAAGGATCGCGACCACAAATAGGGCGAATTCCGAACATTCACGAAGGTTGGTATACTTCATGCCAGGATCGCGGAATTGTTCGAAAGACTGTGGTTACCGTGGCCCTGGCCAGGCAACTGAAGGAACCCGGGTGGATTTTAGTCAGTAAAAGTCTGACACGCCCTTCCGCTCCACCCAACGCGGGAGACGCCATTTGATGAATTACGAAATTGGGCTTCTTCTGTAACATATTGCTGGTGGCTTCAACATTATGGGTCCAACTGAAAATAGATTTTGTTCGGCATAATTCGCATTTTTCGCCGAAAACTACACACAACTTATATCGGAGAACTATCCGTTTTCTCGGAATAAATTAATTTAATTTTCCGATACCTACATAATTTTATTCGGCAAGGGGCGTTTCTTTTTTTCCGCCGAAAATTGCTGAAACCCGAAAGAACCGAAACCCTAAGTACTCTTCTAAACTAAGACCCGACTAAATCTGTGACTTGGCGAAAGATTGCGACTAAATTTGGTGGAAAACAGATCTCCGTGCCTGCCTGTATGTGATCTAAGTAGGTGCCCTAGTTTTTGAGGTGGCCAAACTGAGAAAATACTCTCCAGGTCGGCCACTTAGAAACGCCTATAACTTTTGAACCAGTAACCGACTAATTCTGATATTTGGCAATTTATTCCGACTAATTAGCGACAAAATTTAGGAGAAAACAGATCTTCGCTAGGTGCCCTTACTTTTGAGATTCAAATTGGCCAACCTGAGGAAGCTCTGTCCAGATCGGCCATCTATAAACCCTTATAACTTTTGCACCAGTGACCGACTAATTCTAATATTTGGCTACTCATTTCGATTTTCTTTTTATGTTATCAAAATTAAAACACCTGGTGGTGGCAAAGCCAGTGTCATGTCATACTGATCAAATCTATGCGTAAGAACAGACAGTTTGGCTTCTCGTAGGCGCACCACGCTATACATTTCCAGTATAAACTGACGTCTCATGGTTTGAAAAGCCTATACAATGAGCTCTAACAGCATGTTGGCCGCGCTCGCGGAAAGGGTCGATTGCGCCTACATTAATCACTGCTGTGGGTTACACATTGAGCGCAAATAATGTATCTGCAATAAGTTCTGTACCTATTTGTTTTTGTATTTATATTTGATTATTTATTGTGACTGAATGTGTTGTTAATATTTAAGTTAATTAGTCTGTGAAACTTGAAAATAAATGATCAATAATAATAATGCGAGGTCACCTAAAACTGGAAATGTATATATAGTTAGACCTGTAGCCGTGTGTACAAAGGACAAGTCGTTTTTTTGCGGCTATATTCTAACTAATGTTTCCATCCTGTCACATATATAACTTTATATTTACCATATGCTGACCTTCTGATAAGAGTTAGCTTGTAGTTTCAACATATTTGTTATCTGCTCACACACTTATCTTTTTACACATTATAAATAAAGCACTTATATCTGACTTCTATCTCACTTATATCACTGGATATCGTTGTAACAAGTCGCGAGCTTGCGGCAGTCATTGCAATTTAAACCTTATGTAAAAGTACTTAGAATTCACATGACTAACACAAGCTCTTGAATTGCATTATATATATTTTCAGCATGAAAAACTGCAACTAATATAAATTAACACAATTATTTATTCTAATATCACATGATTTTGTTAGAGTTTAATGCATTACACATAGAATAACAATAATTAGCACCATCGTTAAAATTACAACAATTTATATGAACAGGTATCTAGGTGTTTACTAAAGGGAAAAAATTGCATCTACATCTACACTTATTATAAAAAAGTTAAAGTTTGTTTGTAGGAAGTAATCTTTGGAACTAGCGGTCGGATTCCAAAAAGTCTTTTTGCATTTGATAGTCCAATTCTTGAGGAAGGTTAAAAGCTATTCAACATCACGCTACGAACCTTAGGAGTCGAGCAAAATGAAAAAGTCAGAAAGAATGCTAAGTGTAAATTTAAATAAAGTAAAAGGGCGGGGGATGAGGATGCAACGCAGAGGATTGGGGCCGACATTGCACGCAGACAAAGTCGCGGGCGAAGTGCTAATAATCCATAAAATTCCAAACTAAACGTCGCGTCGGTGACCTTTTTACGCCTAAACTACTGAGCCGATTGTAATGAAATTTAACAGAGGACCGAGAGAACGAAATAGGTAATAAATAAATACAACTATGATAACAAACACATATCCAAATGCTCATTCATATCATCCTGTTCCACCATCTTCATGCAGCAAGGACAAGGTGTCTTCGTACCAGTCTCATTGAGCACCTGGGACTCATCAAATATATCGTCTTCCTCGTCTTCATTCGAAATACTTGTATTATTAAAATTACTAAAGCTTGTACTGGCCCCTTCTTCAGGTATTGTATGTTTATTTTCAAAGAACACCAAGCACTCATCTAAATGTTCCTCTACTGGTTTATCGAATTTCGTACCACAACATGGACACCTCTGGCCAAAGACCTCCTCGTTGCTGGGACCGGCTTTCACTTTACCTTCCTCTACTTCATCCCCCACTGCATCTCCTCTACCTAATGTTATTAAGCTAACTGTATTTCTTCTTTTATTATGATTAGCTTCTAGTCCCACCATTTCATTAACTAATTGTACTACTTTGTCAGTTAAAGGCTCATTTTGTAATGTAGCTTGTGATTCAGTCTTTCTTCTACCTTTATCTGCATTTTTTGTTATAATTGTATCAAAATCTAAATGAATCAAATCTACATGATCATTATCGGTGCTTTTTGGACGAGTTGGTATTGGAATATATATTTCTTTTGGTTTAGTTATATCTGAGTTTGTCAAATCTATAATAAGATTATTATTATTTTCTGGTACTGCTAGAAATGCACCTATTGTTTTCATTGCATCTGGTTTTTCTGTTTTTATGTTACTAGTAGAAAAAATCATATGAGTTAAATCTATAACATTATCATGATTACTCTCTGGTAACGGCGTTAATTCAGCTTTGGGTTTAAATGCAATTGGTGGTGTTACACCTATTATTTCTTTCAGTTCAGGTTTGTTTGTAGATTTTGTGTCTGGTTCACTTTGACTAGGTTGAGATTCTTGAACACTTTCTATACCTTCCTTACTCAGTTTCTCAATGATATCCTTATTTAAACATTCATCCAGATGCCTATTGATTTCTTCATTACTAAACTTACCGCTACAAATGGGGCAATCAACTAATTCTTCTTTTATGTTAACTGCAACTAATTTTTTATTATTATTTGACTGTGTTAACCTGTAATCATCACCATATACGTCTTTTAAAATGGTTGAGGCATTAAAGTAGTCTTCTATTTTCCTCATTTTTGTGGGAGGAGATTGTAAATCAGTTGATTCTATTTTATGTTTAGGAGTGGAAACTGCTACTTGTCTTCCAGGTTCTTTAAAAGTATTGGGCTCTTTACTTTGAATAGGCTTCTTAAGACTATTAAAAGTATCAAAATTATCAACTTTCCTCACAGGCTCTTTTGGAGTTATTTGTTTACTAGCCCATATATTTCTAACTGTTTCTTTCACATCTACAGTATGTTTGCTGCCTGTATTTAAAGTTTTGCCACTCCCAGTGAAGACTGGT
This sequence comes from Aporophyla nigra, assembly GCA_947507805.1. Lineage (NCBI taxonomy): Eukaryota > Metazoa > Arthropoda > Insecta > Lepidoptera > Noctuidae > Aporophyla > Aporophyla nigra. Next base: position 23,395,954 of record OX382301.1, read on the forward strand.
ATAGGTTTTGAGAGAGGTTTAGGCGCTGTAATTACTCCTTTTTTGCTAACAACACTTGAGTTATTTGCATTACTTTTAGTGTTGGCTGTGACATTAGTAGAATCTTTTAATACAGGTTTTGTAGAACTATCGCTTTTCGGTACATTATGAATAGTTTTAATATTATTAGTAATATATCTAGTGATATCCGCATTTGGTTTAGTGATAGTATTCTTCTTATCTTTGGAATTTTGTTTTTGATTTGGTTCTTTTATTTTTATGAATTTGCCTCCACATCTTGAGAGGTGGTCTTTCCACCAAAAATCACTGGGCCCCGGTGCCCTGTTCATGGAGCGTCGTACTATACCAAAGTGTGGTCTTCTCATCTGACAGGGACCATTGCAACGCCACCAGTGAGTTTGGTATAGATGCACCTGAAATGATATTAGAAAACATAAACCTGTGTGTTAAATTGACTTGAATTGAATTTAACAGAGTGAAGTGTTATCCGGTTTGCTATTTTAAAGCCTGAACCTGCGTTAAGCGGGCGCCCGCGCGGCACCATACAAAAGTGCACCGTCGCGCGGGACCCGCTAGCGGTAACACGCACGGGCTTGTCCAGTTAAAAACGCTACGATCTAAAGACACTACGTAAATAAAATGCCGCGACGGGGCCCGTAGCGTTCCCACAGAGCCCACCCGCGTTTCCACGTGCGTAGACACGCGACGCTTGCTCATCGTGGGCGCCCACTTAAAGAAAGAAAGAAAGAAAGAAAAATATTTTATTTGGGACACGCACAGGACATAAAAACAATGAGAATCCTGGGCCTTAAAAGAACAAATTATATTTTATAGAGACCTTTTCACTGCTAGAGTGCTAGGTACAGGTCTCCCAGATTTCCACATCTCAAAATAATGGTAGTAATTTTGGTAGCTTGAAGGCAGTTGGTTTCTCAAACAAATGAACTAGTAGAATATAGGGTGGCAGGGACTTGCAATCTGTTACTATGGATTCAGTACATGATTTTGGAGTCAGGGCTCCCCTCTGTGTTGATATTTTTTTCGTTGGATATTTAAATAAAATTTGATATTCCATACATTTTCATTACATAGGTATTCATATCATCACCTTTATAGGAAGCAGCAGATTTTTTTCTCCTGTTTTTCAATGCCAGTACTGGACCACACCACTGGGGTGTCCTTTATAAGTTGTTTAGTAACCACACCACTATAATGAAGTTCTAATGTAAAACAACTTATTAATTTATCAATATCATACAAATATTAATTTATTGTAATTCTAATACTTAAAAACCTCTCATAGATATATATCTTTACAGTAACTACTAACTACTTTAAAGATAGCCAATAAGGTGAAACAAAAATGAATAGTTATTGTACGTCAGGTCTAGTTAAAATTTAAATTCAGTAATTTTTTGTTGTAATGGATCAAATTATTATATTTGACGAATCCCTTGTGATCTCAGCCCATTTAGCAGTGTCACTAAAAGTTATAACATAACTGTTTTAATACAAGTTATACATCACTAGTCAGCAGTAGTGTAGTTAACAAAAAAATTTTACCAGTGGTTTGGTCCAGTGGTGTCATTGACAAAATATGTATTTTTTTTAAATAACTGACAAACCCTTGCAATTCTGTGTATTGAATCAATGGTAACAGGTTGTGCATCCATGTCTCTGCCCTGTAGTGTTTACTTTATTAACAGTTACCTCATCATGAAAACTGTGGTAAATACTAATATTTAGGCCCGCACTCTTGTTGATCCTGTGCATATGTGCTTTGAAGTTGGGTCCGTGGCCATCTCTGTCTCGGTCTCTGTTTGTTATGAACAGGAATGCATGTATCATCTCATGGAGCAGGGTCTCAATAAGGTCCTTCCGTGGTCGTAACTTCAGTAGTGGTTCACTTAATGCAATGTCACAGACACCACGTGGGCCTGCATACCTACAAATAAAGCAGTCAAACTAATATTAGACTTCCCCTGGTGCTTTGTTTAAAATATTTGTTACATAAACATGTGCATAGGGAAAAGATAAGTTAACTGGAATAAGAGAAATAGGTAAAATAAAATTATTATGAAATTCCTTAACTACTCATAAATGGTCCTTATTAAACATGAAATCTAGATTAAGTAATTGTTGTAGAATCTACTGTTTATTCTGTTTTCCATCAGCAAACTATACAAGGCAACACATTGTGTCTAAGTCCCTACGACTTAGACACAATGTGTTGCCATAGATTTAGTACATGATTCTGAACCCCCCCTGCTTTGAATATTAATGTTGGTTGTTTATAAAAACAGCAGTTTATTTTTTTTGTATCTATGAAGCATTTCTACACTAAGGGGTCCAGAATTATGTGCTGAATTCATGGTTGCAGCCATTCAGTATGTAATATTTATTTTTGTCAAACCTATAGGGCGATATTACAGTAGGTAGCATATTAGTCATATGCCGTATTGCTCATTTGTGCACTCATAAAATCATCAGACTTTCATAGACTCATTGATGACATCAGCTGTTTCTCTGAATACCCAGCTTGAGTATGTGGGGAATATAGCCATAAACTTAATATTACAGTCAACTTTACAAGATCTTTGTTGTAGTAGATAACTTAACATAAACATATAATACTCTATTGAGGGTATGAGAGTATGAGTCAAATTGAGTATAATTAATAGGCAACGGGTCGGTGGTCGCACTGTGACCTTGAGCTAGCCTAGCGTTTTACGGAGTATCAATAGACTATGAAGAGTCCTGCTTATAAGTATTGATTTTGTTATGAGTACTAGTAAAGTAGCCATTGCACCAGAAATGATATATGTACCTACGACATATTATAATTTCTGGTACAATGAAGAAGGGCATCAATAATACTTACGAGCATATGCCAGCACAGGAGTACATTCTTTTACTCCATCTTACCACGGTTCTGCTGGCTAGTTTTGTCCAGAAAAACGTTTCATCAAAGTGCATAAACAACGAATGCACATTTGGTGTCGGGTCAATCAGTTCTAACTCAGGATCGCCTAGATTCATTTTAATTATTTATTAACAAGATAACTACATAATTCTTACTAAAGACCAAATCACTACAATAAACTCGTGTTGTGTGTGTTGACAAATTCGATTCAAATTTTTGACGTTCTAATCGTTAATCAACGTCACATTGGGTTTTGACAGTTGCGTTTCGTTTTCAGTAAATATCATCAATCCAATTAAAACTAATATCATAAAAGCTGTAATGATTCTATTATTCTATGGATTTTTATTTGTTTAAATTTCACTCTTTTTATTATTTTGAAATTTTAGAATAACACAGGTTTATATTGCATCGTTTATTAACGCAAATGTTAAAAGGCTGCCAGATGATAAACAAAGCTACTAAATGGTAAAATATTATTTCTAGGCATGTGAGAAAAAAGTGCAACCAGGGATAACAAAACTGACGTGGACTTCAACAATGTCAGATGCATATATTGCAGATTGTGTTGTGCAAATCGGAGAAGTAACTATTTTCGGATTTCATATTATCTCGTAATAACTACTGAAACTTTATTGGCATAAACCTATAGTAATAATTAATATTTTCAGCTTCAAGATTTTTTAACTACATACAAAAACTGTAATGTTAACTTAGTGAAAATAATGGAAAAAATTTGCGATACTCCATTCATCGAATTTGATATTTATAACGTTTTCGATATAAAAGTTTTACGAACTGCAATACGTAAAATGGAACAAAAAGCTTTGGAGGATGTCCTAGAAATGTATACAGTTATAGTGATTTATCTCATCATTGTTTACGAGGGTTTCGAAGCCTATATTACTCAGGTATATTATTCAGGGTTATTTATTTTCTTCCTTTCAAATTGTTACCATGAATTCAGCAAATGATTGTAAACCCCTAGCACAGAAATTTTTCGTCCGTTGTAAATAGACGCAGTTGCTTCATAGAAAAGTGCAATACGGTCTACGTGATTAAAATGTATGGAACAGTATTTATTTTATAACCTTATCCCATGGCAACACTGTCAGGGTCGCGAGATTTGTGCGAAAGAGATACCGTGACCCTGGCATATGGGCAACTGAAGGAACATGGGTGAGTTTTAGTCAGTAAAAGTCTGACACGCCCTTCACGCGCTCCACCCAAGAGCGGGAGACGTCAATTGATGATTTCCCACCCACAAAAAAAAAAAACCATGGTAACAGGTTCCATATTAGTGTCCCCGCCACACTTTATATATTATAATACTTCACCATATAGTTATATAATTATGGTGAAATTCATAGTATTCCAAGGATCAGTGATTTATTTTTCTTTATTATTATGGAGCTCTCACCAGCTCCATTATAATAGAGAAATATAAATTGCACAACAATAAACCTATTGTCTCTGATAGGTTTGACAGAGTTACCTTTTGTACGTTTGGATTTTGCCAGTTCTGTTCAAGCCCTAATAAACGCGGGCGGGTCTATTGCCACTAACTGTATGCAAATCCAATAAAAATAAATAAATACATTTTATTTAATTTTTAAGATGGCAGAACATTGGATTAAATACGTTAGGAGATTTGATATGCTTCTAGAAGATGCTTTGAGATTAAGCCTAAAAACAACTATGCAAAACATGTACAAGTGTGTACATGGAGATGGTAAGTCTAAAATATTTAATAAAAAACATGAACTCATTTAATAAATCAATTATATCCAAATTCAGCGGTCCCAAGCAGAACCAAACCAAGGCCGTATTCTGGTGTAACACTGGTACCGCTGTCATTATCAAGACCCTGCTCCAGCTGCCAAACAAGATCCACCTAGAGTTCGAGCCGCATCTCTTTCCTTTTTTGTTACTTTAATAATAAGCACATGAAGTTATTAACATGTGGAATATGAACTTGGCTGTAATTGTGCCAATTGTTATATCGGCCAAAGCCACGATCAAAATCAGCTGGATCAAGGGCCTAGTTCAGAAGGGAGTATTCCTCAATACGACTCGCATTGCGTGTAGGTTATTGTCTTTGTAGCCCTAACCACTGTTAGCTTGGTCATGGATCTTGCTCCCTATACCAACGATCACTATTTGTTATATTTTATAATGTTCGCTTTAAATATATATATTATAAAAACAATTAAAGCTGTGTTAAATAAGATTTCTTTTTTTTTAGATACTCAATTACTTTGTTTTACAATATTCACAGGTACAATGGCACCTTCACCTTTACTAAAAATGAATCTCTACCTTGCTGGAAAAGAAATTAAATATGTACCTCCAAAATATGAGATTCAAGATACGTTCACAACAGTTCTTGAAGAAATAATCATAATAATGGCTACAGTCCCTCGTCTGTATGAAAAGTTTGCTCTGCCTTCAGGAGGATTAAGGAAGTTTTACGAAGCTGTAGCTACGGACCAAGATTGTAATAGGCTCCAGAAGTATATTGATGATGGTAACCTTATGCATATACATAAAATCACGTCTTATTTCCATAGCGGTGGCACAAACTGCTGACGTTTGATCGCCGAAAAATTATAGTCTACTGACAGAAATTTAAATCTTCATGCTTCCAGTGTTCCTGTAATCCATACAAATGTATAAAATAGAAGTGTCTGTAATTTCAAATTAACAGGTTTCACTAAATGCATATGAAAGTATATAAGTACGGTACTTACGTCAAAATTTTATTTTTTATTTTTGTCTGTCTGACTGTTTCTTCCGCCTAATCTCTGAAATGGCTGGACTGATTTTGATGGGACTTTCACTGGCAGGTAGCTAATGTTATAAGGAGTATTATATGCTACATTGTACCGGAACCACGTCTATTTTTACATTCACGCGGGCAAACCCGCGGTCACAGCTAGTTGTAAAATATAGGTATGCAATAATCATAATTTTCAGAAATTGAATACAATATAAAACGAGTACACGAACATATGGGAATGTGGGATCCTTACATGCATATCTGGCAAGTGGACAAAGATGAGTTTTTGATAAATTATCGAAAAGAAAATCATACTGCACAGGATTTTGATTATCTTATAATTAACTACAGCAATCTTGCAAATTCTGTCCAAGTGCAAGAAACACTTAACCAGGTAAGTAGGTTACCTACTTGAAATATAATATTAGCTACAGCTTGGTAAAAATGAGTCTGGAAAAATGAGAGCGCCTATTTTGCAGGTATAGCCGCCCTATATACTAGGTGATTAAAATAATAATAAGATACTTGTTTTTTAATCAAAAATCATGAGATCCTAGGAATTCTCAACAGTCAAGATTTCAAGACTTGATAGGCAAGGCACACACGCTTCTACTTTTATTGTATTTAGTAGATTGCGCATTACTTCGCTGGAATAACCTTTTTCAAAGAGAGGCGAGTGCTATCATAATAACATAATGAAAACTTATTCAAAATCAAAAATAAATAAAAACCTAAGAAAAAATGTTCAACAATCGCATTTGCGGCCACCATCTAGGGTATTCACAATCATTCGATGGATGGTATGCCTGTATCGAATTAGTCATGAATGATGAACGAATCCTGGTTGATACTGACAGTTTATAGTCGACAAGAAGGCGACTTACAACTGCTCACTGTCGGAAACTAATTGGAAGTCAGAGACTACCTATATATAACACGTCGCGTTCGAAAGGTACGGGCCATATCGAATAAACTTGAAAAGTTGACTAATAAAGCCGTCAGGTATGTCTATGTGGGGTATATACCACTATCACTATCTCAATGACAATGAAAATGAAAGAGCAAGCTAAAATGTAGGTTTTATTTAAAAAGAAGCGGGACATAACATCATTCGTGTATTCCTTTTCGCTGCTATAATAGTTTTTTTCCCTTAACACTGATCTGTCAGATTTACATTTCTTATTTATGAAACATAAAGAATGTAAAATCTTTCTTAGAGGTTCAAGGCTCCCATTATAACCCAAGTCTTCTCAAACTATAGGTAATAATGTACGAAGAGTAGGTACCTGAAAAATAAAAAAGTGTTAATTATACTTTTTTCACTGTGGTATGTGGTATGCGATAATGGCATTAACAAAAACTACTTGCCTGTTTCTTTACAGTGTAGAAAAAGTGATTTTTTTATCTCATTGCACACAAATCAATATACATACGATATCCGAAACTGTCAAATTCTCCCAATTAACCTTGAACCTATTGCTTTAACGATAAAGTTAAAAATCTATTAAATAATACAGATTGTAGTAACTCGATGTGCTGGCGTCTGTACATTTTCAGTTTCAATTATCATACCTGAAGAGTCAACGTACACGCGATTTATAAAACTAGTAAACATAACATCAATTAATCCATTAGTAAATAAAACAACTTAATGTCATGAAACTTATACAACCGATAATACTTGGTATTAGAAAAAAAAACAATGCCTGGCATTATAAATTTATTGGAATGAATTCAAATGCAATTTGTCCCGCTGCGGATTATGCCAAACAATAAAAAAAAAAAACTTGGTATATCACAGCTCCACTACTACTCCTAAACGTTTTATTCATTTTGGAAATGTACAAAAGCATTAATAATTGATAGATATTTGGAAATAAGTGAAATACAATTGCAAACTTAACACAATCACAGAGAAACTACTTACAGTTTACAAACAAAGCATCGTTGCAAAAAATAAATGTACTTTAGTTCCAAATGTCACCGCATCAGACATCTCGTGATCATATCTTGATTTTCTTTTTGCCAAGCTGTACTTTGTTTAATAACTTTACTTTTAAGTGATTTTAGTCCATGTAAGCCAAGACCTAATCAAAATTTTGATCAATATAAATCTGCTCCATGTGTTATGAATTAAACAACACGCGGAGATGACAATGCTACTGAAATTAATTCTGTTCTCTTATCATTTTACTGTATGATACTACTTTTCCAGATTCACTTTATTACCCTTAACTCAAGCGAATTAAAGAAATCCATCATATCACACTGTATCGTTTGGCAAACCAGGTTGGGAGAATTATTGAGAAGCATTACAGAGGCTGACATTGATGCTATTTATGCTTATGTTGAAAAGAGTAGCGAAGAAGCTATGAAGGTGCGTAAAAAACCGATACATAATGATATATTAGTATTTGAATATTGAGGTACCTTACGATTTCAGTATCATTTTAATAAAACCATAACTTTAATACATTCATGATAACACAATATTCATTTCGTAGACGCCTGGTGATTTAAAAGAGCTCCAGGAAGCCATAGAAACTTATGACCGTTTAATATCGGAAATAGAGAAGACTGAAAAGACATTCCCTCCGATAACTGACAAAATGAACACATTGGGTAAGAAGTTCATATTTTTATTACTTCTGTGGAAGTACTTACCTACCTACTAAATGTAATCTGAGTCGAACGAACGACGGAATCACAGAGAGGTTGAAAATCTAGCAAACCAAAATGAAAACTGCCTTATTTGTTATATTATTCAAATCGTCTCCTGAAGCCCTTTATTTTGACGTGGCCGTGGTGTGGTACCTATAATTTGTTTTTTTAAGACAGTCAGACTTATTGACTTTTTAAATCCGCCATTTTGATTTTATGAAAATACAAAACCAAGCCTTTAACCACTAAGCAACCTAGACGAGTCGATAAACACACAAGTATTGAAATTCATCCAGCCGTTAGGAATCTTATCGAAGGTATCAAGAATCCCTCTCGCAAAGATACTAGTGAAAAACATAACACTGTCTTTGATATCGCGCAGTGATCGAATCAGAAATGAGGAAATCCACAGAGAAAAACACAGTTAACTGACATTGCTCGAAGAATTCTCAAAGTTAAGGTTACCATCTTCACATATATCAGCTCGGATTAGGATCACCATCTCCTCAACTAGAGCCGTTGAGCATTTTTAATATGACATTACAGTGCAGCGCACACTAGTAAGCATTGTAACGGCATTGAGATTAAAGGCTCGCGCAGACTGGCGTGACGCAACGATGCAACGCGATTCTGGTAGAACAATATCCATGATATTTTCATAAAAAATCTTTTACTAGAGTCGTGTCGCACCTGACTACGTCAACTCGCAGTCACTGAGCTTAATTCGGGGTATCATCGCCTTGTAGGTGCTGAGTGGCTTCGCTTACTTGCCTACGCTGGGTTGACAATAAGCCAGCTAATGAGGCGAAGTGATGCTGATCCAGCGCTGAGCTGAAATTTGTGTGACAGAGCTGGCCGATGTGGCCGGCCATGCTTGGAGGAGGCTTATTTCCAGGGTCCAGTAGGCATCCTTCAGCTAAAATATGATGATTTATATGATGGTTTTTGTATGAATATTGTGTGACTTAGATTAACCTAAGTCAAATTTTATTTTGTATCTGCTTTCTTTATTATTTATTTATTTAATCTTCTCGCATACATTAAGCTACGACATTAAAGACGGAGTGCCTAAAGAAAAGCCGTTCCTGCCCAAAGGCATTACCACATTTTAAACCATTCAACCAAGGATGGTGAAGAGTATAATCATTTAATTGCAAATATGGGGAAACAATATGCAGATGTTTTACATTAGTGTAATAGTTGTATTTCACATTCTTGGTAACACTACATGGTAACTCGAAAGGTGCACCACCGAAGTGTGCAAACTACATAGAAAGAAAACACGAAAACAAAATGAGATCAATGAAACTGGTTTAAAAATAAAAACTTATACTCTATCCTGCAAATATTCAGATACACTGTAATATGCTTTTTTTATAAAAAAAAACTTTTCGTTGTTCTTTCGAACATAGTAGGCGATGACACCTCCATTAAATACTTAGGTAGGTGATTGTATCCACGGGGTGACAAGATGGCAGATGCTCTATTTGATAGGATATTTTATTAAAACATTAAATTATAAATAAAATAGGTACACACGAACATAATCATGTTGATAAACGATGGAGATGATGGCAATAAATGACTAATTTATTATTTGTATCAACGTTGCCAAAAAATGACCACTGACTCTTTTGTTTCAGTAAAATTTGAGGTTGAACTCAGTTCTGATATGACGACTCATCATGAGAACATACCTACTTTGTGGTCAGATTATTTAGGGCTTTTGGAAGAAGCTAAAAAAAATCTCGAAGGTAGCAAAGACAGATTCAAAGCTGGATTGTTGGATCAAGCAGAGGTAAGTTTTATAATGCACACATATTATTGTTATTAATAATAAGGTACACTTTTTATAAACTAAAATGTTGTAAAATAAATACACGATATGCTTGGTAAGCGGACGTCACGCGGCCGTATGAAAGTGTCTAAATACTATGCTGTTATAGCATAATACGCTCTATTCGTTTGGCAACAAATAACATTCAACTGAGCGGAGAAATCATGCGGCAGCATGAACCGGCACGGAGTGGTGGCAGTACGTTCATGTGAAGTATACACTCTCCTTTATTGTACATGAAAACGTGAAAGCAAAAAGTTCCTGAATCGACCGTTCGAAAATTATCAAGTCATATAATCGCAACTACAAGTTTTTAATTTCACAATTCCTCACAGGTATTTAAAGAAGCCGCGAAAGAGTTTTGTGAAGACTTCTATAAGACTGCACCAACTTCTTCCGAAATAACTGCTAAAGATGCCCTATCACAGTTGAAAGCTTACAGAGATCAACTTAATGCATTACGAGAACAAGAACAACTTATACGCGATGGTCTCGCTGTGTTCAATCTAACGTAAATAGCTTTCAATTAAGTTGGTCATTTCGTATTATTTCCTTTATTACATTAACAAACATATAAATTATATTTTTAAATATTAGAATAACAAAAATTATAAAAATATAAAAAATAATAGCCCACCGGTATCGGGAATAGGGTTCAAGCTACCGGTAGTCAGGGCTGCTGAGAGACGAACCTCCTCACTATACGCGCCGTGTCCAGCAATACCGCCTTCTGGATCAAGCCCTTAATCCAGCTGCCTAACGAGAGCAACTTTAGGCGTTGGTCGAGGCTCTTGGCCATTATGCCATTTGCCGTCACGACTATTGGCACAATGATTGCTGTATCCACATCCCACATCTCGACAACCTCGCGAGCCTGGTCAAGATATTTGACGAGCTTATCTTGTTCAGCTTTCACGAGGTTCTCGTCATGCGGGACTGCTATATCAATAATCATTGTGCGACGCTCTGATCTATCTATCACCACTATGTCCGGCTTATTAGCAACAATAGTCCGATCAGTGATGAGAGATCGATCTCAATACAGTGTGATATTGTCATTTTGGAGAACTGGGTCGGGCACATACTTATAGTATGGTACTTCTGATTCCACAAGACTGTATTTCAGAGCAAGTTGCTTGTGGATAATCCTGGCTACCAGGTTGTGCCTATGCAATTAGTCTCCATTAGCCAGACGAGGACAGCCAGAAATAATGTGTCGAATTGACTCCCCCGGACGGTGGCATGCCCGACAGATGTCAACCGGCCATCCTTCACAATATATTTCCGGTAGTTGTTCGTCATCATAACATCGTCCATAATTGCAAAGACAAAACCTTCGGTTTCTCTAAATAGATCTCCGAATCGTAACCAGGATACGGACGCTAAGAGGTCTACATCGGGCTCATGTAGGACCCGGTAAAAGCGTCCGTGGAGCTCCTTGCTTTGCCATACCTCCCTGCGGTCATTAGTATCTAATATTTTAGGTTTGCGCCAGTTCTCGTTAGCCAACCCCACATCAGCTTCAAGGAAATATTCCCTGAGACTTGCATATCTCACGGTTGTGCAAGGTCTTGGCATTTAAAAAACCTCGAACGCCGCACTTCCGCGGGATATACAGTCTCATTACCGAGGACCGTGGGCGATGCATCCGATTCACGGTCAGCAGTGTGCGGACCTGGCTATCCAGGGCGTCCAGTTCCGTTTTAGTCCATTTGAGTATGCCGAAAGAGAAAACTGGCATAACCCAACTGTTGAAGGCGTCGTATTATTATCATTATCTGCATAGACCTTTTTTTAAAATTCTAAACCGCTTATGGTGGGAACACGGGCACGAAAGAACACTTCCGCGAACCCGCCGCGGCTGTCCGTCACCGGACCCACCTCTGGCGGATACCCTCATTCACGGTGCGCATGAATACATGACACGCCGTGACCACCCCAGGTACCACTAAGCACATGGGCGCCATTCGACCCGTGAATGGCACACTTGGTCCCTCTGCGACGAGTCAGGACTGTGGCCCCGACGCTTACCACTTTTCGGCTGCAGGGGATAGGGAGAGTGATCAACGCTATACCAACACTCCTCCTCCCCTGCAGCCCCACCGCCTCCGCCATCGGACGGTGGCGACCCCGTTCAGGCTGCGAGGGTAGGGAGAGCGGCGCACCTCAATACCGGCACTCCTCTCCCACCGCGGCCTCCAACCCTCAGTCACGATGCCTCAGATACTGCGACATCGCGGCCCGCCTTAGTTGCAATGCCACCCAAGCGACACCGCAACCTACGTGTTGACCGCTACGTCGTCGGCTTGACGGTAAAAGCCCTGACGAACGGCCCCTCCTCGGGTTCCTCTTAGCTTCATCGTGGTTGTCCAAGCCACGGCTACTGAGCCCCCCCGCCTCGACAATGCGGGAACCCACTGAGGGGATCTGCATAGACCTATCCCAACTATACTGAGATCTGCTACCAGTCTGTGATGAAATCATACACCTTTAATTCAGTATAATAATGTTTATTCACTTTCCATAATACCGGTAAATAACAACTAACTAATTAATAAAAAATTAGTAAAAGTGTCACAGTTCCGTCAGATATGCTTACGGTTCTACGCTTCAAAATAAACTGACTCTCTCCAAGTCTCCACGTAAATTGGTTACCAACTGACCCCTTTATTCATAAACGTTGTTTAAAGTTAAGTAATGATTAGCTGCTGTTTAACCATACATTTTTGTCGTTTAAACGTCTTAACTTTAAACAACGTTTATGAATAAAGGGGTGAACGTGCCCACATAAACGGATGTGACCATTCAGCCGGCTATACGACCAATCACAGCAGAGTCAATAGCACAGACAATCACTTGCCTAAGAAATACACATTAGAACTTATGATTAACTGTAAATACACTTTCTTCATTTAGACGATAATATTTTAAATAAATATAATATACAATACAAACATATATTTTAATACTGATATTCTACAAATGAATACCAAAAAGGATGTATTAAGTTCCAGCAACCACGAGTGACATCTGTCACTTCTAGAAAACAGTCTCATTCTTAAATATTATTTTACAAAATCATTACAAGTCTAATCGGTGGATGCAGCTGAATACCATTTTTATACATGGAGCGATTGCCTATCTGACCTCCACGACCCAGGTACAGGGTAATACCCCTTAGCTTACCAAGGGTTATTACCCAATAACTTGTTATCAGATTTTCTTGCTGTGTTAGGCGTATAAAAGACGACATAGATGAAATTATGAAATGAATACTTTCTCTTATCGGTAAACAGACTGACAAAAAATGGAAAGTGCTTGAAATAAATAATGTTGTAATTATATACATATAAAAACAGAATGATATGTATTATAATGTAGCCAATTATGCCTAGTAATGAGATAAGTACATAAAAATTACACACAACTTCAATATATTACAAATACATAGTTACTGAGAAATAGAACATTTTCATCGCATCATTATAATTTATTTAAATGATTGTCGCTAATCGCCAATTGTTTATCACCTTCCATTCATCAACAAATAGATCCAGATTCAAGAGGAGCCTTACTGACCACGTCGTGCAAACATGTTTTATGCCGCTTCACCCTGCAATTTAAATGGGGTACAAAAATATTTGAAGAACTTGCTATGAAATTTTCAAATTCATTTTTTACAGTTTCTAGTTAACAGGATTTCTTTTCCAAGGTGAAAGATACCTCTTGGTCCAGCTATTTTTGATGAATTGTGGGTTAGGTCTTCCTTTGTAGCGATTTTCCTACGGGTCCCTATATGTAGTTTAGAGAAAGAAGACCCTGAATAAAAATAAGTTAAGGATTTATTTATGGCAACTGAAATTCATTGATTGTAGTACACCAGTGAATCTGGATCTTCAGAAAATGGAGAAGGAGCTAGAGAAGTTGGAGGAAGTCTGGGGCTTGGTAAATCAATGGGAGGAGTCCTGGGAGAGATATAAAACTCAAACATTTTGGGAAATGGAGACGGACGAGATGGAAGAAAATGTTATGTTCTTGTTCAGGTACCTACTTAAAGTTATAGAGATTATTTTTTTCGAGTAAATGACTCCTTGTAAAAAATTGGCCTTTTATAATAAGCGAATCATAACAAAGTTACATTTTTACATTAAAAGTTTTCGATGAAATTGAATAATAGTCAATTTGAAAATGCAAAGCTGATCGTCATATTATTTTTTTCAGAAATTTCAATCGGCTTTCTCGGCAACTAAAGGAAAAAAATTGGGAAATTATAGATACAACTAGAATCAAAGTCGATGCATTTAGGCGCACTCTACCTTTAATTGGCGATTTAAAAAACCCGTGTATGAGGGAAAGGCATTGGGATAGAATAAAGACGCTTATGAATGTGTGAGTTGCCTAAATTATACTTGATAATTTTGTAGAACCTACTCAAGTAGGTACTAGTCTTTTCCTGAATGAATTTGCAACAAAAAAAATTAAAATTTGTATAGTTTATTACAAAATAGGTACTCATGTATTGAATTAAATAAAATAGCAAATTACAAAGATCGTAATATGTTTTGCTACCCCTATTTAATGTCTCATTCATTTGATATAAACAGAGATTTTGACCAAAACTCAGAAGACTTTAAATTAGACTTGATAATGGAACTTAATTTCCAAGCGTATGCAGAAGAAATAGCAGAAATATCAAATGCTGCTACTATGGAATTGAACATTGAGAATGGACTCAAAGCTATTAGAGAAGTGTGGAAGGCAACGACCTATGAGATGACACAACATAGGGGAGATATGTATAGGATTAAAACTGTAGACGACGTTATGCAGGTGGGTTCGAACTGGAATTTGCAACCCACGGTCTTAGGCTTTAGCACAAATAATGAATTTATACTTTAAAATTTCTTAGTTTCTTGAAGATCATCAAGTTCAACTTTCGTCAATGAAATCGACAAAGTATGTAGAACCGTTCATTAAAGAAGTTGACTACTGGGAGAAGTCATTGGGATATGTAGCAGAATGTATCGAAGTAAGCAATTAATGTTATAATGGTTCTACTTAATCAAAGAACGGCTGAACCCAATAAAGTATCTATCACCACTTTACCTATCTACCCCAGAGCCTATCGTCCCAATAATATATCATAGATTAAGGAATCTTTCCAAGGCACGTTATCCATTGAAGAACCCTCCCTTCGCCCTTATTTTGCTTACTACGGGCAGTTGTAGTCTTTGATGTTTATGACAATGTCAAATTAAGAGCGTGTATCATGTAGCTATTTATTTGACAGGATAGTTATTAAAGGTGACAAATAGGTCTATCCGCAGAATGGTAGCGATAAACGTTTCTATTTAAGCAATCTTTACTTTAAAAACTTTGATATTCAGTATAATTTTGTTAAAATATTTTAAGAATGTATTATAAGATTTTTCTGTAACAGATTGCTTTACAAGTTCAAAGGCGTTACCTCTATCTAGAAACGATTTTTAGTGGTGAAGATATTAGGAAACAATTGCCAGCAGAAGTTATAATATTTGATACCTTGACTGCTGCTTGGACTGAAGTCACTTCTAGGTGAGCTCTGCAACGAAATAATATTTTTAATTTAGATACAGATCCCACGTCTAAACTAATACTTAATACCTAGTATTAGGTATGAAAGACAACAGTTATTTAAGTTGCTGTTATAGATTTTTTTATTAGAAAACTAGCTGGCCGTATGCTAACTACGTATGTCGTTGATCTCTCAAATTTCAATACCTGTGGTCTTGAATTCCTAATCTAAAAACTCATAAAAAGGACGACCAGTTTTATCCGAATGAGAATAATTTCTGAGAAAACGTTCCTAATTTTTCTTTTTGGTTCATCCTAATAGATTTTAAGCATACATTTTTATCTAAATCAATATTTCTTAATAGCATGTATGCCGGGAAAAACGCAATAGAAGCTTGTATTTACAAGCCACCACCATACCTTTTTAATAAATTGAACCAAATGGTGGATAACTTGGATGGCATCCTCCGAGCTCTAGAAAAATATCTGGAGACGAAACGACAACTATTTCCGAGATTTTACTTTATATCTAATGATGATTTATTGGAAATCCTTGGCAATTCAAAAAGGCCATCGATGATACAAGTTCATTTGAAAAAACTATTTGATAACGTGAACAGAATAAGGATTGAAAAGGTAATTTAAGCTTTTACATACTTAAAGTAATAAAAAATAATAAGTGCTGTTAAATATAAAATAATGAGTGTTATGTGGAGTATAATCTTGAGTATTTAAGTGAGGCATATTCCCAAAATAAATAACGGCAGTACCGTTAAATAACTTCAAAACACTTTACCATCAATTCACACCCAGATGACAGCGGCTGGCAGCGAAGCGACGAGCAGTTTATATAAAATAATTTAAAACTTTATCTTCATTACTACTACAATATATCACTGAGATATAGTCTAATAGTAGCACTGAGATACCTATTCAAAAAGGTTGTCTTCTGCGCCGTGAGCAGTTTAGTGACTACTCGTAGAGGCGGCAGCGGATGGCGACGGTGCGAGTGGACGAGGGCATCCGGTGGCCGCACTCTGCAAATTTTCTTGTAAACTGTCCCTATGCAAAGTACAAAGTAAAACACGTGAGCGCCTTTTCTTGTCAATACTACTTGCCGAACTCCACGCCGCTGGCAGTCTCTGCCCTCTCAATGCCTATGTGTGTGAATTGGGCTTTAGTAATCGACTATGTAGTTCTGATAAATAGTACATCGCATTTTAAAGTAATAAAATATTAAGATTGATTTAATGGGGGGCGTGGTGCAAAGTTGACTATGATTGCATTTAGCACAAAGGACATTCGTTTTATTGAATTAAAATATTTGGTAGTTTTTGTATTCAATATCTGCCAACACTTTCTTTAGTCAAAACCACAGAGTACGTTATAATATACTGTAAGTCAAACAAAACCAATCAAATGTCAAAGTCAAAATAATGTCGGCGCTATGCGCAAAAAAATTAAGACTTTAAATTAAATTGCATCAGTCCTGATTTCCTGAAGATCGTAATAGTGTTCAAATCTAAATTCATCATGAAAATGGAAGAAATCTTGAAAAAATGTCACTATGTACCTATGAGTACCATGGTAACTATTTTTTCTTTTTCTGTACCTAACTCACGCTTGAAAACTGTACTGTTGCTTGTTTACTTTTCATATTTATTTTCAATCAATATCTTGCTCTCATCTTATCTCTAACAAATATTTTTTTTCCTTAACGGCAAAATTGTGAATAAACTTATATCTAACCTCAAAGTCACTCACAATTTCAGGCTGCACTTTTTAACGATATACGCACGATGACGACTCGACGTTTCCAGTTTGTGATGTCTTCTCAAACCTCACTCCCACACTTACATACACATTGACTTCTTACACACCATCCTACACACATAACAAACACAGCCCAGAGCATTTTTGCCTCTCATAAAAACTACTTAGTTTCTATTTTTGTTTCTATTTGTATAAGTTGAAAATGCTCAATAACTTAATAGCAATCTAATCTGGGGAAGGGTGGAGCAGCCTAACTCAAGCAAACTATTTGCTTAAAAGGCTTCTCCCCATTGTAACTATAAATAATTTAACCCTAGATTACTAAACTATCCCACAAGTGACGTTGTTACTAAACATTCGTAAAAAATACGACAGGAAAATAAAACAATAAATCTACGAATCATACATTTAAATTATTTTAGAAATTACAATTACTTATTCTTTGGGTTTAAGAGATCACATAATAATGAAATTTTTTTTGCTCTACACAATTTGAACACATATTCACATATTCAACATGAGTACGCCCTACATCTGGCTCTTTTACATTTCATGCAAAAGTTAGTTGCCATTTTTCTAGCCTTAAACGGACACAAGGCACATGTTTTTCTAGAATTTGATTCTTGCATAATTACCGCTTCAGGAATAGCTTCAATACCTAAGATAGGCAAACTGACAGACGCAATTAGGAAGGTACAGTGAGGCGGGGGACGCGGGAACGACGCAAGCTTTGTTTTTTCCAGGAATCATGATTTTGGCATCATAAATTTTACGATAGTTTAGTAATCTAGGGTTTTTTTTTTTTTTTTTTTTTTTTTTTTTTTTTTTTTTTTTTTTTTGGATGGGAAATCATCAAATGACTTCTCCCGCTCTGGGCGGAGTGGAAGGGCGTGTCAGACTTTTACTGACTAAAACCCACCCGTGTTCCTTCAGTTGCCCATGTGCCAGAGTCACGGTATCTCTTTCGAACAATCTCGTGACCCTGGCAGGAGTAATCTAGGGTTAAGTTGTTGCAATAAACATTTTTATTTTCTCAGCTGATAGAATGCGAGTTCCGCTAGCTGCAAATGTATAGCTTGATATGTCGTTTTGTGTATATACTCCAATTATTTTAAAACAAGAGAAATACAGCTCTAATATACAGCTGAGAAATGTATAAAAATAATGTGTTGCTTTGATTAGACATTCCACACAGTATATGAACTTAGCGGTACAAAGACAAGCTGAATTGCTAAGTTTACTTGTAGAAATGGTGTCAAAGAATGTTGTTTATGAGAGTATTAGTAAGGAGACCATTTATTTACTCATTCATTCTAAAGTAAACCTAACTGCATCCATAACCTTCAGTATTTTAGCACATTCATTGAAATACTGAATTTTTTGTTAAATCATTTCACATTTTGTGTTGTTATATTTATAATTTAACATGAAAATTTTTCAATTAAAGTAAGTTATTATATGTGTAACTGTATTTAAAGCTCATTACTCACTATAATTTGTTATAGCAAATTAACTAATTACTACAATTCATTTACAGAAAAAAGTTATTGAAATAATGGAGGCACCATCTAACTTTGATCCAATCAAAATATACTGCAAGAGAAACTTACTGAAACTTCAACAGAGTAGGACTAACATGAAATATGCAGACGGTGACCTTCGAAACTACAAGTCTGTGTTCCGAATAGCATGCTGTAAGGCCATATACTCACACAATTGGAATAGGTTGCTCTACTTGTTGAAGAAGTGCCCTCCATGGGAACATAACTGGAAGGATGTCAATGAAGCTGCATTGTATGTTAGAGTGAGTATTTTTAAGTGGTTGTTATGTTCCATTAAAAAGGGAGCATAAAAATGTTTTGTCCCTCATTTTGTGTTCTGTTTATAAAAATAAAATAGGTTTTTTTTATTTGAAGTAAAGTAAAATAAAATTACTGGTTACTGTCAGCCTTTATCATCCTACAGCTAGGGGAAGCCCTCTCCGTAACTTCCACATTTTCCAATTCAGTGGTAATAAGGACTGCCTACCATTTTATCCTGGTTATCCCATCATCTACTACAGGGATCTGCCCGATGTTCTGACTGTAGGCCTCGAGCTCATTGAGCATGGAGAGAATAATGTTTCTTTTTTTTATTTCCAGGCACTAGTAATACTCTTTATGTACCACCCATCATCACAAGCTAGAGGTCTATTGAATGAATACCTGCATTTAGTGTGGGCATGTCGCTCCGATGATGTAAAGAAAGCTGTTTTGAAGATCTTGTTGACTTTGCCAGAGAAGATACATGGTGTTACATATGGCAGATATGCTGATTCTGGTAAAGGGAGTTCTTGAAGGAATATGTTTTGGGAACTGATATTGGAATTGGACACTTGACAACTGATATTGGAGAACGACTTGACATTTATTGGAGTTCAGATGCTCCTCCAAAAGCGACTACAGACCTGTGTCATAGCTTAGACGGCAAAAGCATTTCTCTAATCCTTCTCGAAAGTAACGTCTAAACAAAAAATATTACTCTGTGAGCGACAGCACTAAGTTAACTCGTTTGTGGTCTGCGATCGCCCCTTGACCGCAGCGTCACGTGGCAATGTCGTGATCTAGGTAATAGGTAGAACGGGCTGGTGTCCGCAACTCCACGTCTGAGCGCGTATTTTGCGTACGGGTGGGAAATCGGTCATTCGATCCACCCCAGCTCCTCGAGGAAGGCCAGCAACGCTTTGACGTTGCTGACTATCTCGCGTAGGGTACCTGGGTTACCGAAGTACTTGGCCCTGTATGTGGCGATCGCCGGGCAGTTTAGAAGCACGTGCGCTGCTGTCTCGTCGTCCTCAATGCAGGCCCTGCACAGCGGGCTGTCTGTAACTCCTATGACAAATAGATGTTTATTAAACGACCCATGGCCAGTTATTGCTGCTGTAACCATACGCAGCTGTCGTTTGTCTAGCCGGAGGACCTGTTTTGTGAGGCGAGCATCGATGGTAGGAAGTGCTTCCTTGGCCTGCCTGCACTCACTTTGGTCCACCCATAGCTTAAAGTGTAGATCCCTGGTACGTTTCCTTACCAGAGAGCGTAGG
This sequence comes from Aporophyla nigra, assembly GCA_947507805.1. NCBI lineage: Eukaryota > Metazoa > Arthropoda > Insecta > Lepidoptera > Noctuidae > Aporophyla > Aporophyla nigra. Next base: position 23,416,559 of record OX382301.1, read on the forward strand.
AACCCAAAGGGGAGTGGCGCGATGGGTTCTATGTCGTGATCTAAGGAAATGTAAGGAAATGTTGTTTTCATAGATTTACATGGCCGTGTCGCTGCGGCTTGTCATAGCGGGGCGGAATTGCCCCTGTGCTGCGTATTTCCATTCTGTACATGGCTAAAAAGCAACCATAGGAATCTGCTCGCGTATACTTTGTAATGCAATTTTTAAATTTGTGGTTACAATGTATACACGAATTTTGCGTACTACTTGTATATAGTTTGTAACGTAGACGCGAACGTGCATCTTTCCAATTTATACAAGGCCCTAATGCCACCATAGGAATTTGGTAGGACTTCTGATTGCCGGGCTTCGATTTAAGGGGTGGTAGGGAGGGAGAGAGAGGGGAGGTGTAGAGCCCCTCCTGTGAAGGAAAAGTTTCGAAACCCCTCCTTTTTGAGAAATATTTTTTTAAATATTCTAACCTAACTTTCGAATTTTCGTGTATCGACATCGATTTAAACGCCGGAAGAGGTGTGGGGTTGATGAATAAAATGAAGGGGAAGTAGCAACGCTCGACAGGACACTTTGCTGACAGGGCTCGTCAACAGAATCAAGGCGTTTCCATAGGAGGTCACAGTTTTAACCATGTCGTTTGTGGCACTCGCTGGCCGCTCGTCTATAGTTACAGGATTAGTTTGCATGCGGACTAGCACTGTATATTATGGAACAATTTAGTTATTTTGGCCACTACAAAGTATACACGAGTATTTGCGTACTACTCTTGTATAGATTGGAAGACCTTGATTAAAAAGTGATTTCCAATCTATACGCGACTAGTTTCACACCCTTGCGTTCTAGCCTTGTACAGAATGGAAATACGCCCATACGATTGTCGATCGCCAAGCATGGACAAGCACATAAGATTTTGACATCAATATAATATAATCATATATATCACACGGCTTTGACATCAATATCTTTGTCGCATATAACATTGTAATAGAATTTGTACCTGTTGAATATTATGACTTGTTATTATATTTTGTACAAAATAGAAGATAAAAGTATTTTAAATAAAAATGTTTTTGACTAATTGTGACTGACTTTTATTGATCGTAATAAATCGTTAAGAAATATTGCTATTCTGACCGATCTTCTGTCATCAGCTACCTTACTTATTTAGAAATACAGCAGGCTGTAGGCATAACAACAGTCAAGTATGAGAGATCTACCAATGTTTTTGTTTAACCACTTATGCATAGGGTTATATTGTATAAAGAACCCTATGCTAATTGAAATAGAGTTGATTTTATATTAGCGAATGCCAACATGACATCTGAGGGGTAATTTCGTACTACACTATCAGAAGGAATCGGTTTCATTTTGACAGTTCTGCAATAGTCAAGGCGTTGTTTACGTTGCTCAGCAAACAATTTTTTCGAACATATGAATGAATGGATGGCAAATAAGCTTCAAAATGATTCAAATTCTGATTAATAGTGTGTTACGCAATTAGGGTGCTGCCTGACGCTTACTATTTTCCAGAACCCCATGGGTCTTCCAGTGGCTAAGGCCATGACGTCAGAAGATGGAGAATGTGTTGAATGGAAGTATAACTTGATATTGGAAGGACCCGCAGAAGTGTGGCTTTGTGGACTTGAGCATACCATGAGGGTTGTGCTAAGAGATGTAAGCTTTTAAACTTAATTGGTACCTACAGACTTTGCATTTCACAAAAGCATATTGGTCTTTCGAATTTATACCTGAATTGCATTTCTTAAGTAGACGTATCAAAAGGTTGTAGTTCTTAGTAGATGTAGAGTTAGTAGTAGACTTATCAAGTAAAAGAGCGTAGAGTTGTCACTGTCAATCAAGCAAAGATGAACATTGAAATAATGTCGAAAATAAGAAAACCTGCATTAGTCTGTAAGAACATCAAAACTGAAAGAAATTAATAGAAATAATATTTCTAACCATATTATGGTTTTTATTGATTTTCGACTTGATCAGTTAGCGCAGTCTATTGCGCCAGGTCGACACAAGCCTTGGGTTGTAGCTAGAAAAGTAGGAAGAACATTACTAGGCCAGACAATACTTGGATTTTCCTTTGCTAAGAGTTTCATACGAAAATGAAAGTAAAAATTGAAATAAAGTTCATATTCGTATGTAACAAAGTAAGTAATTAGTAAAATGTAAATAAGGTTGTAGTGATTCTGAATATTGTTCAAGTAATGTTCATATTCGTATAAAACGCTCAGTTAACAAATAAAAGTTGTCATTAGTACTGTTTCAGTATTACTGTATTTAATTAACTTTAACTAGATAGATGACTATCTAGTTAAAGTGTGGTCTGTCAATCTCGCCCTAAATCTAGAGATGGCTATCTTTCGAAGTAGATACTCGAATGATGTCAGATCTCTTACCTCATGTCTGAAAGCCTTTAATTGGTGCTTTGGTGTTTTGGCTTTGGTTGGTTTCATGCTGTGATTGATCGATGACCAAAACGACCATTTACTCGACATGCACCCGAACGTAATAAAGTCGCGGCGATCTTTTTTGGGCGCTCTGGATTTTCAATAGAGCATTGAGAATTCAACAGAATGCATCTCAGCGCGTCGAAAATTTAACATTGTCTTTTACTGTTTGATTTTTAACTCTCGGCAGCAATGTGTTAAAAATCCAATTCGCCAAAACATCCCGCCGCGTTTTTATCACGTCCCTGTTACGTGGGTAAATAATCAAACCTGAAAGTCTCATTAACTGTACATTGCGTTTCTAGCAATTGATTTTGACGCGAGCGGCTTTGAGGAAGTGTAAGTACCAAAGAGAAGTGTGGATCAACGACTGGCCGGGACAACTTGGGATCACATCCAGCAAGGTTTGATTTTGTGGCCCTAGTGTACTATAAAGGCACTTTCAATTTAAGGGTTCGGGGCGGTGGCGCCTGAGCGGTGCGTGATTCTTTCTTACTTCGTACAGACGGTAGTTTTTTCCATGAAATTGACACGTTGCGGGCGCAGCTTGAGTCGTCATGTCGTCGTGCGCTTGCAGTAACGACATCGTACCGCGCCGGCGGCGTCTCAGTCCAACGCAGTCAGACGCTTAAATTGAAAAAGCTCATAATGCCATCATGATTCCAGTCCGAAAAAGGGTAGGTATATAGATATATTTAGATAGTAAATGTTTAGGTATTAAAGCTGACTCTAGAGTTAAACTCAAATCAAATGTGGCTCTGTACTGCACTAAAATACGTGATCCTGTAGGTATTGATTGAGTTGGTTGCACTTTCTGGTTGCACTCTCTTAAAGTGGAAGAGGTCACCGTCCACTTTAAGAGAGTGCAACCAGAAATATGCAATCATAATTGTAATTCATAATCGTCACGCTTGGCAGGCGGGTTGGCGATCGCAATATGATGGTAAAATGCATAGAGAACGCTGCTGCTCATACTCTAGTAAGTCCCTTAGTAGCCTTTTATGACACCCATGGAAAGAAAAAAAAATTAAATTAAAAATTTAAAAAACCCCCGACACAAAAACCTAAGATCCCTTTAAAAAGTAAAAAATAATAAAAAAACTCAATCTTAAAGTACCTAAGTATGTATTAATAATTTTAAAAAAAATACGTCGCGTTGGGGGACCGCTCCAAACCTAACAATTTAATTACAAATAGTCTATTACCTAACTGAAGAAAACTTTTATAAAATTACTTCTAAATATTGCATTTAGGATACGATCGTCAACGACGTCTGCCCTTGCAGAGCGGTCCCCCAACGCGACGTATTTTTTTTTAAATTATTAATACATACTTAGGTACTTTAAGATTGAGTTTTTTTATTATTTTTTACTTTTTAAAGGGATCTTAGGTTTTTGTGTCGGGGGTTTTTTAAATTTTTAATTTAATTTTTTATTTTATACTTTTTATAGGTATACTTATTATAATGTAGATTTTGTTAAGTTGTAAATACATAGAACTTCGCCGTGGCCAACAGGAAGATGGGAAGCTTCCAAAAACAATATCAATTCAATTTGATGATGCCACTATCGGCCGGAGTTGTGTTGACGAGAATGGATGGATTCTGATAAGGCCACATAATGTAACTTTTCAAGGTCTTAGAGGATATGGAAATATTGAAAGAACAATGTTTCTTATCATTTTATGTTGGGCGATTACGGCATATATGCCGTAATCACCGCAACTTATAAGTTGCAAGGGACGACAGTTGAAAAAGCTGTGGTTTACTTAGGTAAAAGTATTTTCGCAAAAGGCCAAGCCTATGTAGCCTTAAGTAGAGAATTTTTACTCTGCTTAAGGCTACATAGGCTTGGCCTTTTCCTTGGATGGTGTAGCAATTTGTGAGCTCGACCAAACAAAACTATTTAATAACCCACATGACAAATCATCTTTAGCAGAATTGCAAAGACTGAGATGTAGTCATTGATACTCTCACGTGACAATCGGATTTCCATGTCCCAATTTTCCCACCACCAATTTACTCATCAAGCGAAGTTAAGAACATCATTCTCTTTCAGTGCGCTTTCATTTGAGACCCCACTCGAGTATATTTGTAGACATTCGGTTATTCTTCCCCACTTTCACCCCCCACAACTTTTAAACGTCTCAACCGATTTTCATCAAACATGTCTAAGAACACTCGCACATAAGTCACCTTTAATACAAAAAAATAATAATTGAAATCGCTTCATCCGTTCGGGAGCTATGATGCCACAGACAGACAGACACACAGACAGACACACACACAGACAGACAGACAGACAGACAGACAGACAGACAGACAGACACGTCAAACTTATAACACCCCTCTTTTTCCGTCGGGGGTTAATAAGATTAGCTATTATAATGTTGCAATTAAAGACGTTCCTTAATGAGCTTGTCAAAGTTCCTATTAACCAAAAATTTGTATCGTTAGATGTAGGAACAAAAGCCACGAAAAAGTATCCCTACTGAGAAGAGTGTACGATAGTACCACGCGGAATACGTGAACTCAACTCTTATCTCATACGATTTTCTGTATGAGTAAGCGAGACTACAAATTATATTGTTAACGAAACAAAAACGTTACGAATTTTTGAGGCTGACAGGCATTTCTAACTATTTTAACTAACACTTCAAAACACGTCTAGATCCAATGGACATCTGACTGCACCCGCACTCTCTGTCGCTGCGAGATCATGAAGGAGAAGAAGCCTTTAAAGAAACTGCGCAAGAAGCAGAACCTCATCCTCACCACTCTTCAGATGATGTCTCGGAAGGAGATCAGCAAGATTCTGCGCTGTAAAGTGAACGCGCTCTGTGTCATTGAGATACATTCTAGAGATACGGTTGATAGGATGTATAAGATGGGTTGGTGGATGTTATTTTACTACTACGCCGTATTACTATCCGTCTTGACCAAAGTTGTGCAGGAATTCCCTGTGATTAATATGTAAAAAATAAAATTTGGTCCAGATGGGTAAAACTTGAGCAGTGGTGGCCCAGTGGTAACTAACCCGCACTGGGCCTACGTGGTAGGTTATGGCCCACTCCTCACCGAGAGGAGGCCTGTGTCCCAGCAGTGGGAACAATATAGGCTGATCATGATGGGTAAAGGCCACTTGATTTTATACAGATAAGGACCTAGTGTTGTGTTTTTTTTATAGGTGTGATCTTTTTTTTTGGGTGGGAAATCCTCAAATGACGCGTCCCGCTCTAGGGTGGTGCTGAAGGGCGTGTTAGACTTTTACTGACTAAAACTCACCCGTGTTCCGTCAGTTGCCCACGCCAGGGCCACGGTAATAGGTGTGATCCTTGCATTTAAATCTCGTTCTATTTTATTATACCCTGTCACTCTCAGTATCGTACAGTATCTAATTATTATCTCTTATCTGTTCCACCTTCACTTCCCAGGCTGTATGAACGTGACCGCATTCGAGTGGTTCTCGCAGCTAAAGTTCTACTGGGACCGCGAGAGAGAAGACTGCTATATAAAGCAGACCAACACGAGTTCTGTTTATACGTACGAGTATATCGGGAACTCGGGAAGACTCGTCATCACGCCTCTTACTGACAGGTGACTGAAAAATGGCGTAGGTAATCTTACTGGCTCTTTCTGGCTATCTTCTTGGAATTGCACCTTGAAAACGGTAAAAGGAAGCCACATGACAGGCAGGCGGCCAACATTGTGTTATTGTGCCTGTCTATATTTTCTTTTCATAGTCTTTATTTCAGTAGCGAAATACGCAGGTTAAATCTTAGCGGACTTTATAGAAAGATAGCTTTACCTGTGGTTTCGTTCGCGTGGAAGGTGGAAATTATCCTACGGGAAGCTTTATGACTGGATAAAAAAGTACCCTATGTTCTAACCCTGGACCAACCATCGAAAGGTTGAGGCATGAAAAAGTCACAGACGAAAAAATAGTTACTTTCGCATTTAAAATAATAAGTTTGGATCTTATAAACTAGGTACGCAACGGATTTTTATGCGGCTTTAATTAATAAGACAAAGTGATTCAAGAGGACGGTTTGTATATATCTATATATATAAAATTCAAATTCCTGAGTGACTGACTGACTGACTGACTGATATATCAACGCACAGCCTAAACCGCTGGTCCTAGAGACATGAAATTTGGAGGGTGTTTTCTATGTGAAGAGTAGGTATCCACTAAGAAAGGGTTTTTCGAAATTCCGTCCCTAAGAGGGTGAATTGGGGGGTTGAATTTTCCCGCGGGCGAAGCCGCTAGCGGAAGCTAGTTATGTATAATACGCGGGCGAATCCGCTGGCAGAAGCTAGTAAACTATAAACTGCATTGAGAAAACCAGCAACAAACTTCTCCAAGCAGTTCCATATCATCTAATCACGAACAAAAACTGTAGCTTATTATTATTATTTTGATAACACCAAGATAATGATCGTCAGATGCTACATAACGCTAACGACCGCGCTGCACCTGTTCCGCGGCGGCAGCCCGCAGGGCCCGGCCGGCACGGGCAAGACGGAGACCACCAAGGACCTGGGCCGCGCGATGGCGCGCTGGGTCGTCGTCACCAACTGCTCCGACGGGCTCGACTACAAGTCCATGGCCAAGTGCTTTTCTGGTAAATCATCATTATTTCAGCCGAAAACGTCTACTGCTGGACATACGCCGGCCCCAAATGGAGAAGTTTGCCATAATCACCATGACTGGCAGGCGGGTTGGAGATCTCATTATGGTGGTAAAATGCATAGAGAACGCTGCTGCTCAATCTCTAGTAAGTTCTTTAGTTACTTTTTACGCAACTAAAGGGAAGAATGGGATAGTGCTACTGTTTACGTCCAGCAGCACACGCAACACGTTCGGCACAAACTTTCTGGTAAATGCAACATCTATACTTCTATCTGTACTAATATTATAAAGCTGAAGAGTTTGTTTGTATGTTTGTTTCTTTGTATGGTTGAACGCGCTAATCTCAGGAACTACTGGTCCGAATTGAAAAAAATCTTTTTGTGTTGGGTAGCCTATTTATTGAGGAAGGCTATAGGCTACATAACATCACGCTACAACTAAGAGGAGCGGAGCAGTAATGAAAAATGTTGCAAAAACGGGTAAAATCGCACAGAAGCTAGTTATTTATATAGAAACAGAGTGCTCGAAAAATTACGAAAATTCATCCAAACATCCTGCCGATAAAGTGAATAGCTATCGATTATTTTATTATATTATCAAGGGTGGTGCTCTCAAGGTTCTTCGAGAATACGTTTACCTTGGACAAAGTCTGCAGTTTCGTTAGGACAACTTTGAGAGGGAAGCTATCGGAAGGATTCTGCTGGGCTGGGCGTTGGACAGTTTCGTCAAATGTTCTCATCGTATATTCCACAGAGCTTAAAAGACAGGTTTTCATTCAGTGCGTCCTGCTTGTTACGGACTTACAAAGCCGAAACGTAGTGTAGTAACTCAAGGAGCGGGCAGTCCATCGGAGCAAGTTAAATAAAACAGTTTAAAAATATAAGTCCATCTTTCTCCCAGGTATTGCTCAAAGCGGCTGCTGGGGTTGCTTCGACGAGTTCAACCGCATCAACATCGAGGTGCTGTCGGTGGTGGCGCAGCAGATCCTGGCGGTGCTGCTGGCGCTGTCGCTGTTCCTCAAGAGGTTCGTGTTCGAAGGCGCCGACATCAAGCTGGACCCCAACTGCGGAATCTTTATTACTATGAATCCTGGGTAAGTGGACTATAGTCGTAACTCACTCATTCAGGCCATCCTAGTACGAATGCCAAAGCACTCCTTTGACACTTAAGTGCAAATTACAGAAGACCAAGTCTATTTTTAAGGAGATATACTGTACCTCTTAAGATACTAATATTACAAAGCTGAAGAGTTTGTTTGATTGAACGCGCTAATGTCAGGAACTACTGGTCCGAATAGATTTTTTTTTGTGTTGGGTAGCCTATTTATCGAGGAAGACTATAGGCTATATAACGTCACGCTACAACCAAGAGGAGCGGAGCAGTAATGAAAAATGTTGTAAAAACGGGGAAAATCGCATAGGTAGGCGATTCGACGCGACGGGAAGGGTCGGGGAACAAGAAATATAACGCGGGCGAAGTCGCGGGCAGAAGCTAGTTTTAGTAATAAAGATTTTTATATTTCTTTGTCATTCTTTAGTGCATTCCATATGTATTACATAGATGGTATAGCAAAGTAAAAGATCAATATGGACCCTGTCGGAAACAACAAAATTGGGTGAGAGGAAGGGGTGTAGGTAGCAATTCAAGCAATTCAATAATTATATCATGTAACATGATAGAGACGACCATTGTAAAAAATTAACTTTCACAACTCTATTGTTTCGTATTATTAGGGGCGTTCTTAATGTTGCTGTTGAACGTACAATCGGGAATGGCGGTGTATTACACCATTACCGGAAGACTAATTCCCATGATTAAATTACGTTAGTTCAGTTGCCATATTTAAATATAATTGCCATATTAGATTTTGACTATTTATGATATGGATTTAAACTTTTGGTTGGTACAGCAATTACGAGGGCGACTATTCATTCAAATACCAGTAGTCTACCGTCAAATGGGGTGATTAAGGATGCAGGGGTGAATCGGGACGAAGTTTTATAAGGAATTTGAATGTTTTAATAATATCTATAGTTTATTGCTGAAAAGCATTCTAATGAGTTTACTGTATTTTAATTAACGGTTAAATGCCCTTGTTTGCAACAAACTAAATTATTCCAACGTTAAAATCCATTTCAAAGCCCCCTTGCAGCCCTATTCAACTTTTTTTAAATATATATAAGATATATTCCTTATCTGACATGAGTAACTCTAAATATTCTATTACCATAGTTATGCGGGCCGAACAGAGTTGCCAGATAACTTAAAGTCGATGTTCCGTCCGATCGCCATGTGCGTGCCGGACTCGCTCATCATCGCAGAGAACACGCTCTTCTCCGATGGCTTCACCGCTTACAAGCTTAATGCTAAGAAGGTACAGCTGATACAATATAGAGCAGCAGGGAAATCAACGCGCAAACTGTGACCATTAATTCAGCATATCGGTGATGGAAATGTCAAGTCTCGTAAGGGACGATTAAATACGTTACGCTATGAACTGAATCCATGGATTAACAGTAACAGGTTGCCCGTTGACGTTCTCTGCCACCCTATATACATTCTTACCATTTTATTAATTTAATCGGTTATAGGACACTGAACGCGACACAATAAAAGTTTTATTGATATTACGTCGTCTGGGGGCGTTTAGTGTCCTGCAACGTATTACTAAAAAAATAGCCCAATAGGTACCTTACAATGGCAGCACTGTATGATGGCTTGTTGGGTTTGTACGTTTTTATGAATTTCCTTATAAATGGATTGCTAAATTACCATGAGGTGCCGGACGTTAAGAATAACACCACCCCATTTCTTCCCGTGGGTGTTGTAAAAGCCGACTAAGGGACTTACTAGAGAATGGGCAGCAGCGTTCTCTATGCAATTTACCACCATACTGCGATCGCCAACCCGCCTGCCAAGCGTGGCGATTATGGCATAGCCCCCCAAATTGGGGGAGGCCTAAGTCCAGTAGTGGACGTCTTATGGCTGAAATGATGATTGCTAAATTTGAGGAGGTGATGTGGAAGGACGTGTGATTATCCGGCAGAGAACTAGGGTAACTAACACTGTTTGCAGAGTAAGCTGACTGACGGCAGTGGACTGGCTATGTCTATCTGTGTATGTGAAGGACTGATGGCCGGTGGAGCAGCCGAGTCCTGGAGTGGAGACCGCGTACCGGTAAACGTACCGTGGGACGCTCCCAGCTAGATGGGCCGACGACTTCAAGAAAGTGTTTTGCGATCCAGGCCGAAAAGTAGTCTATATCCTAACCCAAGTCATGGTCTGTCTGTGTGCAGTAAATTTCATCCAAATCGAGGCTAAAGAGAACTGGCGCAAATCTGTAGTACTCACTACCGATGACCGCAAGGAAGTATAGCGAAAAAAGGAGCTTCACGGGTGCTTCTACTGCGGTCTTCATGAGCCCAGTGTAGAATTCGAGCCGTTTTAGCATAGGAAAATGTGAAAAACGAACAAACTTACCTTAGCATTTAAAATATTATTTAGGATATATTTTAAATCAGCTGCCTCGGTTCAATCAGTCCAAACCTCTCCTTTTCAGGTGTTCACGTTGTATCAGTTGGCGATGCAGCAGCTATCCAAACAGGCGCATTACGACTTCGGTCTGAGGTCCATGGTAGCCTTACTGCGATACGCTGGCATCAAGAGGAGAGCCTATCCGCATCTACCTGAACAAGAGGTAAGATAACGGACGACGGGACATCGATATTTCAGCTTTTTAAAGCATCTAGTGTGTATTGAAAAAATAGCGTGTAAGTTGAGAAAATTTATTGCGAAGGATATGCAACAGCATCATCTGCCTAGCCTTTTTCCAACTATCTTGGCGCCGGTTTTCAGTTTAACAGGATGCAGCTGATCTGACTTTCACAACCCAGTTACTGAGTAATACGATACCCCTTGGTTCGGTACCCATAATAGTCTCCATGTGTCAATCACGCGGCCATGGTTAAACCTTTATAACTTTCTGAATCTTGGGTCTACGAATTTGCGACTTTCACTGTTAGTGTTTTACAAATTCCTTCGTAATGTTGATGTAGTCGTTTTTCTTCTACGACACTATGTCCGAGCAGTCGAAATGGACACCCCATTCATAGCCATTTTACCTCGAATTTTGAATCATAGGAATTCTCGTTTATTTTAAATCAACGAGAATTCACTATGATTCATAATCCTGCGGCCAGAGGTTAATTAACTCTGAAGGAGCAGTACCTACGTCACCTAGACCGTCCGACGTGACCTAGGTAAGATTAACAGTCGATTGATCATGTAAGTATTGCTAGATAATTGCAAAATATCAAACTAGTCTATCATACATAATATCAAATTTCAATAATTTCAAAAAGTTTCCCGTAGAAAAAGCACTTCCAATTTTCTCGGCATCTTTTCAAAATGTTCTTTCCGTGTAAACCTGATTCAAATCGGTCCAATTATTCCGAGTATTTTTGATAGATTTATATTTCTCTTAACCAGATTGATATCTGATTAAACCGGTGTATGTTGACTACCCACATTTAAGCCATTTAACTAATCACTACATGAAAACAGTATGTTACACACTTGATTGTTGTTGAAAGTTACAGTCACAGATAAAATGATCCAAAAGCTGCCATTTCCCTCACAGATGGTAATCCTAGCCATGCGCGACATGAACGTAGCCCGCCTCACTGCCAAGGACGTGCCGCTGTTCGACGGCATCATGCAGGACATCTTCCCCGACGTGGAGATCCCGACCCTGGACTACGACCTGCTGGAGACGGCCATCACCGCGGAGATGAAGCTAGCAGGCTTGCAGCCGGTTAAGGCAGCGCTACATAAAGTTATACAGACTTATGAGACGAAGGTTGGTGTTAGTTGTATATACATCGTGACATTATAGTCGTCTTACAACGGCAGCCCACTTCATGTAACCAATGACTACTACACATCCATAAGAAAAAAATAAACATTTGAATAACTAAAAAATAAAAATATTATTCGTTATGATGACGCATGACGTGGTTTAAATTTGATATTTTGTCGCTGGAGATAGAATGATTTATTTATTTAACCATTTATGTACACACTATAAACAGACAAGAAGAAAAGAACAGAAAAATTTGTACAAAGGTGATGCTTACTTCTAAAGAAATCTCTTCCAGCACACTTGCGATAGGAGAAAAGATACAGAGATGTAGACAGCGTGTGTAAGAGTATGAGAAAATGAAATATATATAATCAAAAACTATTAACCTAATAAAATTAAACAAATAATATAAGAATATACTTACATACATACAAACAAACATACATACATAGATACATACATACAAACAAACATACATAGATATTGATATGATGTAGGCGACTCGTGCACTGGGTAGGTATGTTCTCTACCATATGATACGTCAACATTATTAATAGGATGTTTCATTATTCTAATCCATTATTTATTTTTCTCAGTTCCTATTATCCTAATTAATGGTAACAATTTGTTATCACGCCTAGAGGTATATTATGTCTGATACATTGAGTGGACAACCTTTGTAAGACGACTAAAATGTCAAGGTGTATAAGCGTTGTTTTTTTGACAAATTATGGGAACAAGTCAAATTTTATTGTAAGTTACAGATAATATTTTGTTTGTCATTGTCTGAACATAAGTGGAGATTATAGTAAGTAGTAGTAGTAGTGACTCTGATGTGGTAAAGTTGTTTTACTTTATCAGTTTAATTATCCAGTAATGTAGCTTTTTATGTGCGCCTCAAGCATTACAGTTCTAACCTTAATTAATCAATCACGCGTGTGATTTTTTTCCTCTATATCTATACGAATCTTTACTAATATTATAAAGCTGAAAAGTTTGTTTGTTTCTTTTTGTGTTGGGTAGCCTTTTTTTGTATAGGCTATATAACATCACGCTACAATCAAAAGTAGCGAAGCAGCGACAAAAAATGGACGAAAACTGGCAGGCAATTCGATGCGACAGGAAGGGTCAGGGGAGCAAAAATTTGAGGCGGACGAAGTTGCGGGCAGAGGCTAGTCATTAATAAAATATTTTAATATCACAATTTTCATCTAGAATTCACGTCATTCAAGCATCCTACTCGGCGACACCAACACAGCCAAGTCAACGTCCTGGAAAATGTTAGCCAACACGTTAACTCGCCTGAACAGGGAGAAACAACCAGGCTTCGAAGTAGTCCAGACATATCCCATAAACCCTAAGGCTTTGGCCCTGGGCGAACTGTACGGGGAGTATAACCTGGCGACAGGGGAGTGGAAGGATGGAGTCTTGTCTTCGATTATGAGGTCCACTTGTCAAGGTAAGACGGTTTTGGACTTTTGGTTCTGGAATAGAAATGGTTTTCTGAAGATATGGTAAAAGAGGTCCTTAAGGTAAATAAAAAACTTTTTTACAAAAAAAAAAACAACCGACTTCCTTAAAAACACTACAAATTGAAAAATAACTTTAATTTCGGAAGTCGGTGTCTTAGGATCTGTATTTATGGTTTTTTTGCCACCGACTTCCGAAATTAAAGTTATTTTTCAATTTGTAGTGTTTTTAAGGAAGTCGGTTGTTTTTTTTTTTGTAAAAAAGTTTTTATTTTTAAATTTTTAGTTGTGGTATCCACCCCGCACTAATTCCAAACAAACAATGCATATTTATGCGATAGCAGAAATCGCGGTTGATTTGCTGTCATTTTTTAAAGAGTTCCGGTGTCTATCTCTGGAACTCATCATCAGATCTATATGAAATTTATATGGGACCATTTCGGAATAAACTCCTTTCAAACAAAAAAATAATTTTGCAAATCCGTCTGTATATGACGGAGTTATGGCCGAACATACATAAAAAAAAAAAAATATAAACATCCGAATAGAGAACCTCCTCCTTTTTGAAGTCGGTTAAAAATAAGTGTACACAAAAAAAAAAGATTTCTAAGTGTCGGTTGTTTTTATTTATTTTATAATAGTACTAGTTTTCGCCAGCGGTTTTGTCCGTGTGGATCGTGAAATTATTCTCCGGGACTGAACTACCAGGATAAAAAGTATCCAGGTTTTAATTTCTGTGTGCCAAATTACATCCGCGCCGTTTTAAAACGTACAAATTTTCAGGTCTATCTCTATATACTAAATCTTTTCCCGTGGTTTCGCCCATGTGTACGTCGGAAATTATCCCACTGGGACATAATACCGGTATAAAAATGTACCAAATTTCATCCAAATCTGTTAATCAGTTTTCGTGTGATTGTGTAACTAATATCCAGACTTAAGAACTTTTACTATTCAATATAAATTTATATAGTACGATATATAGATTATACAAACTGGATTTCCCATGTTGCTCTGCAGACGAGTCTCCGGACATGAAGTGGATTATATTCGATGGTCCCGTGGACGCCATATGGATAGAGAATCTCAACTCGGTCATGGATGACAACAAACTGCTGACCCTGGTCAACAGCGAGAGAATATCTATGCCTTCACAGGTATGTTTAATCTTTATTTACAATAAAATATGTACTGTATTATACATATAAACCTTCTTCTTGTCCCACTCGGTCTATTCACGAAAACCGCATTAAAATTCTTTGCGTAGTTTAAAAGATTTAGGCGTCACACAGACGCGGGTAGTGATTTTGTTTTTTACTGAGTATAAAGGCTAGCTTTTGCCAACGGCTTTGCCCACGTGGAAGTAGGAAATTATCCCGGAGGAACGTACTACCAGAACAAAAAGTCGAGGAATTTCAAAGATTTTCGTTAAATCGAAAATAACAAAACTAAACATTATAAAAATACGAGTGAAAATTTTAGATGTAATTCCATTTTAGATACAAGCATCTTGAAAATATGAAATGTGGTCAATTCTTGTGTGTAGGTTACCCTGCTCATCGAGACGCTGGACTTAGCGGTGGCGTCGCCAGCCACAGTATCTCGCAACGGAATGGTGTACAACGATTACAAGGACTGGGGCTGGTGGCCCTTCGTCAACTCCTGGCTGGATACCCTCGAGAATCCTGATTACAGGGAGACAGTGAGTGAGGCTTTGTTTTTATTTACCTTTCTGTGACTTCTTGGATATTTCTATCGTTTTCAAGCGGGGCTAGTTGGGTGGTATGATGTAAATTAGTATTATTTTTTATAAGGTAATTAAATACCTGCGATTACTTTACTTAGGCGAACACAATGCCGAATGTTTAAAAGAAATAAGACTAATTGTTTGGACGCCACGTGTAAGAACGTTCGTTTTTGACTTTTTATTCGAATTTAGAGAATTGTGGAAAAATCACGATTAGTTTCGGTGATGTGATCATTTACTCGTCCTTAGCACAATCGGCCCCTAATGTTCCCACTGCTGTGACACACGTCTCCTCTCTGTGAGAGAGAGTGAGGCGGGATACACACGCCTCCTTAAACCATTTGATATTTCTTTGGTCAGACCATTTGATATTACTGATATCAAGGAGAAGGTGAAATCGGTATAATGCGTGTATATGGCTCCTAAACACGCACGATGTCTCGAAAGAATACACGTTTTACAAGATAATAGGGATGTTATGATACATTAAAGTTTACAATACTTTACCATCCTGATATATGTGAATGATCTGTGCCAACAATCTCTTGCGAAAAGTAAAATATTCAGCTATGCCGGCGATACCGCGCTCATATTTCACGGAGAGACTTGGGAGGAGGTACGACACATGGCTGAGCTGGCACTATGTAAAGTCAGTCAATGGCTGGAAGATAACTTACTTACCCTTAACATCGCTAAGACCTCATACCTGCAGTTCACATCTGCCAAAACCAAACCTATGTCAACAAGTCTCAAAGCTCCATCTTGCAAATTTCCCTTTTTCTAAATGTGAAACGAAAAATAAAATCAATACTTGGCTACAAACATTAGATTACGCACAAACAGAAAACTTATTAATATAAACACTAACACAACTAGGTCCCCCTAACTACATTCATTATATACCTACATACCCTTGATACACACACATACGCACACCCCACACACGCACACACCACACCCCACACACGCACACACCACACCCCACACACGCACACACCACACCCCACACACGCACACCACGCACACCCAACACACGCACAGACACTCATCCCCACATTCACTCACACACGCACACACACTCTCATACAAGTGCTTCGATGATTGCATCATGTCATGATTGTTTAAATTTTGTTACATAAATGTTAATGTACCAAAAAATGGGAGAAAACACTGATTCCTGTAACACAGGTTACAACCTAGCTCAGGAGTCAGGGCTTTAATATATAAATGTAACAATGTTTTATGTCAATAAAATTTTATTTATTATTATTTTATTCTTTTATTACGTATTGTACACATATTAATTATATTTTTAAATATTAGAAAAATAAAAGTAAAAAAAACATTTAAAAATATAAAAAATAGTAGCCCACCGGTATCGGGAACAGGGTCCAAGCTACCGGTGGTCAGGGTTCCAGAGAGAGGAACCTCCTGACAATGCGAGCTGTGTCCAGAAGTACCGCTTTCTGAATCAAGCCCTTGACCCAGCTGCCCAACGAGAGCCTCCTTAGGTGTTGGTCGAGGCTCTTGGCTATCAAGCCATTGGCAGTGACGACTATCGGCACAATGATCGCTGAATCCACATCCCACATGTCGACAACCTCGCGAGCCAAGTCAAGATACTTGATCTGTTTATCTTTCTCAGCTTTCACGAGGTTCTCGTCATGTGGGACCGTTATGTCAACAATCTTTGTGCGCCGCTCTACTCGATCCACCACCACTATATCAGGCTTATTTGCGACAATAGTCCTATCAGTGATGATGGATCGATCCCAGTACAATGTGATATGTCCATTTTCGAGAACTGGGTCGGGCACATACCTGTAGTACGGCACTTCCGATTCCACAAGGCAGTATTTCAGAGCAAGTTGCTGATGGATAATCCTGGCTACTAGGTTGTGCCTATGCAAGTATTCTTCGTTAGCTAGACGAGAACACCCGGAGATTATGTGCCTAATTGATTCGCCTGGACGGTGGCATGCCCGACAGATGTCAACCGTGCCGTCTTTCACAATAAATCTCCGGTAATTGTTCGTCATCATAACTTCGTCCATAATTGCACAGACAAAACCTTCGGTTTCCCCAAAGAGGTCACCGAAACGCAGCCAGGCTACGGACGCTAGTATATCTACATCGGGTCCATGTAGAGCCCGGAAAAAGCGTCCGTGGAGCTCCTTACTCTGCCATACTTCCATGCGTTCATTAGTGTCAAGTATTAGAGGTTTGCGCCAGTTCTCGTTAGCCAAGGAGAGCGGAGTGAGGCCCTTGTCAACCGCGACCACATCGCGATGCATCCCCACGTCGGTTTCTAGGAAATATTCCCTGAGACTGCATATCTCGCGATTGTGGAGAGTCTTAGCGTTTAAAAAGCCTCGACCTCCACACTTTCGCGGGATATACAGCCTCATTACCGATGACCGTGGGTGATGCATTCGATATGCAGTCATCAACGTACGGACCCTCCTGTCCAGGGCGTCAAGTTCAGTCTGAGTCCATTTGAGTATGCCGAAAGAGTACATCAAAACCGGCATGACCCAACCGTTGAAGGCGCGCACCTTGTTTCCGCCTGATAGAAGACTATTAAATACTTTCTTCAGGCGGCCAAAGAAGCGCTCCTTCAACGATTGCTTCATGTCAGTAACATTGATGCCCAATGCTTCCGACATACCCAAATACTTATAGGTTTCGGATGTGGAGAGGGCTCGGAGGTTTATGGAATCCGAGAGTTGGGTTCCCGCGGATTCCACAATCTCCCCTCGCTTTACATGCATGACCGCACATTTGTCCACACCAAATTCCATCCTGATGGCGCTACTGAAGGTTTCAGTTACTTTCAGTAGCTCCATCAGTTGAAAATTGTTGGGGGCAAAGAGTTTAAGGTCATCCATGTAAAGGAGGTGAGATATAACCTGACCGCCTCTCCTCAACCGATAGCCTATACCTGAATCCTCCAGCAGTGTGCTCAGAGGATTCAGGGCTAAGCAGAACCAAAGCGGACTCAAACTATCACCCTGAAATATGCCTCGCTCGATCCTTATCGGTTCGCTGTTCCTTTGGATATTTCGACATCCTGGATAGCGAAGGACCGTCCTCCACTGCTCCATACATGAAATCAGGAAGGTGCGCAGAGTTGCATCGATTTTATACAACTCCAGCACCCTCTTGAGCCATGTATGTGGCACCGAGTCATAGGCCTTCTTATAATCTATCCAACATGTCGACAGATCCTTTCGGGAACGACGAACCTGTTGGCTAATGGCCATATCAATGAGGAGCAGCTCCTTAGTACCGCGAGACCCGTTTCTACATCCATTTTGAGAGACAGACATGATGGAGTTGGTGTCAATATGATTGTAAATTTTAGCTCTCAAAATGGATGTAAGAACTTTATAGACCGTCGGTAAACAAGTGATCGGTCTATAATTATTGGGTTCCGCGGTACTACCTGATTTGTGGAGCAGGTGGGTAATTCCTGTTGTTAGGAACTGGGGTAGCGAACCAGACTCCAAAGCAGTCTGGTACTGAGCCGCCAAGCGAGCATGCGATCCAATGAACCATTTAATCCAGAAGTTGTGCAGCCCGTCCGGCCCTGGAGACTTCCAATTGGGCAATGGACGGACTGCACGAGCTACATCTTGGGGGCCGATGGTAATGGCCCCCATTTCTGGTATTGGCTCGCAGGCTCGCTCGACTTCTCGAGCCCAATCCCCTTCGGTGTGACTGACAGGCACCGACCAGATACTGCGCCAAAAAGAACACATGGCATCATTATCCGGCAGGTGCGCGTCCGCCACACCTTGGACCGGTCGCTCCCAAGCCCTATATACCCACCTTTCATCACTCTGGAAGGTGCGGTTCTGAGTATATCGGTCCACTCGCCGCTTATACCTACGAATACGGTTTGCCCATGCATATACTTTCTGCTTCAGGAAGTCTATGCGCTCTGTGACACGGGACATATAGTCCCGAGGGCTGATATCAGTCCCCGAGAACGCCCGCCTCACAAAGCGCATCACTCTAGGGCGAGTGTTGCCCTCCCTGAAGCAGATTAGTTTCCCGATGAGGGCTCTGGCCCCACCAATACGACGTTCAATTCTGCACTGCCAAGCTGGTACGGCTGGTTTCGGTCGTGTAGCTCTAGAGTCATTAGGGAATTTGACGTGAGCTACACGACATGCCGCTACAGCCGCGCAGTACAGAATCGAATGAGTATCGGCGAGGTCTTCGCAGTCATCAAAATAGTTTGACAACTGCGAATCCAAAGCCGCCACCAGTGCCCTATTTTTGTTATGCATGGGCAAACGAGGTAAGCGCGGTCTAAGTTCGGGAGTCATGTACCGATATTCCCGAATCGCACACTCCAAAGCACTCCTCAATTCATCATTGCAATGGGTACTTACGTTTGTAGCCCTGTCATCCCTTCCTTCGTCAGCGTAAATTGTGATTGGCTGCGGTGGTACTGCAGCAGTCTGCATTATTTTATTTATTATTTGTCATGCAAACATTTATAGTATCGTTCACTTAATTTATACAAAAGCCAGATACATAAACCCAGAATAATTCAGCTAATTTTTTTACTTTGATTAAAACTCAAACTCAGTTCGCGTACTGCGTTATTTAGTTAGCTTTGCCTTAACCACTATTGTTACGTGTGGTGTCGGACGTAAAGAATAGCACTCTCCCTTTCCTTCCCGTGGGTGTCCTAAGAGGTTACTAAGGGACTTACTAGAGAATGGGCGGCAGCGTTCTTTATGCATTTTACCACCATACTATGATTGCCGATTCGCCAGCCAAGTGTGGCGATTACGGCAAACCCCCCCAAATTGGGCGAGGCATATGTCTAGCAGTGGAGGACTTGCGGCTGAAATGATTTTTACCAGTATTGTACGCAAGTAAGTGTGTCGCCAGCTGCGCCGCTACTTCCTATCCATCCTGACTCCGGTGCTGGAGCTGAAGCGCCTGCACCTGAAGGAGGGCGACAGCGTGCGCGGCCAGGAGCTGACGGGCGTGAAGTCGCTGTGCCGCCTGCTGGGCCTGTCGCCCGAGCCGCCGCCCAGCCTGCCCGACGAGCACTCCGACATGGAGGGCATCGCCAAGATGAGATTCCTGTTTGCGTACGTTACTTATAACTTGGTTAAAGAATGCTTAAGAGTCCGTACACGAAATTATTCGGATATTGCTGATTTACGTGAGTTAAAACACTATTTCTAGAAATTTTAATGCACCACATGAAAGATCATTTCAATTTTGATTGAAACTAATTAGCTATTTTTTATTTTTCTCATTTAATTTTGTTTCATCGACCTCAACCGACGACTGTTTTCTAAATTTTGCGCTAAGAGGTTTAGAAGAACACGTACTTTCCAAAAAAAACTATGCGTTACCTACTACACATATGACGTATAGAACTTGACGACCTGACCCGACTTTAAAGGCAGTGAATGCACTATCGTCGCCATGCATTTTTTCAGCACCTACTGCTGTCTCTAGACACTGCCAGCGCGATGATTCCACGTTCTTTGGCTTATAGTATCAGCCAAAGAACACTGAATCATCGCGCACAAATCGTATCGTATAAGCCTTATACGATACGATTTGCACATCGAAGGATATGATAGTTTTCCTAATTTTCCCTCATTTATTTTATTATTATTCCGTTTATTTCTTTATATACATATTATTTACATTTATAAATATTTTTAGAAAAAAAGAAATTTACAACAAAAAACATTAAAAAATATAAAAAATAGTGGACCTCCGGTAGCGGGAGCAGGGTCCAAGCTACCGGTGGTTAGGGCTCCAGAGACAGGAACCTCCTCACGATGCGAGCCGTGTCAAGGAGTACTGCCTTCTGGATCAGGCTCTTGATCCAACCGCCTAACGATAGCCTCGACAGGTGTTGGTCGAGGGTATCGGCCATCAGCCCATTGGCTGATACGACAATCGGCACAATGACAGCCGAGTCAACATTCCACATGTCAACAACCTCGTGTGCTAAGTCGAGATATTTAATCTGTTTCTCTTTCTCAGCTTTCACGAGGTTGCCGTCATGCGGAATGGTAACGTCCACTATCATTGTTCGGCGCGCTAACCGGTCTATCACCACTATATCAGGCTTATTGGCGACAATAGTCCTGTCAGTAATGATAGACCGATCCCAGTACAACGTGACATGGTCATTTTCGAGAACTGGGTCGGGCACATACTTGTAATACGGTACCTCAGAATCCACTAGTTTATATTGCAAAGCAAGTTGCTGGTGAATAATCCTGGCTACTTGGTTATGCCTGTGCAAGTACTCGCCGTTAGCCAGACGAGAACAACCAGAGATAATATGTCTGATGGACTCACCCGGATGGTGACATGCCCGACACACGTCAACCGTCCCGTCCTTCATAATATGTCTCCGGTAGTTATTCGTCAAGATAACTTCGTCCATAATTGCACAGACAAAACCTTCAGTTTCCCCGAAAAGGTCACCAAAACGTAGCCAGGATACGGACGCTAAGAAATCTACACAGGGCTCATGAAGAGCCCTGTAGAAGCGCCCGTGAAGCTCCTTGTTTCGCCATATTTCCTTGCGGTCATCGGTAGTAAGTACTATTATTATTATTATTAGCCGTTTCTGTCCCACTGCTGGGCGAAGGCCTCCCTACTCTCTTTCCACGTCTCTCTGTCCTGAGCTGCCAAGGACCAGTCTTTATTAAAAGAGTCCAGCTCATCCCGCCATCTCCGTCTGGGCCTGCCGCGATGTCTCTTGCCATTAAGCGGGACCCATTGGGTCGTAAGTTTGGCCCACTGATCGTCTGACATACGGCAGATGTGTCCAGCCCAATTCCATTTAAGCGTGGCAGCTTTCCGAGTGACATCAGTTATTTTAGTAATGGAACGGATTGTTGTATTCTTAACCCGGTCCACAAGTTTAATGCCCAGAATACTCCGTTCCATAGCTCTCTCACAAACCTCGAGCGTGGACCTCTGCTGAATTGTCAAAGACCATGTTTGAGAACCATACGTGAGGATGGGAAGAATACACACGTCGACGAGTCTTCTCTTCCCTCGAGTTCTCTTCCTTCGAGTCCCTCATTTATAGCATTGGATTATTCTGATTTATGGTGTCACAAATTGATCCGATTCGTAACCTTTGTACGTTTATGTTGCGCAACAATTATAGCTTTATTGCTTATGACTTCGAATTGTATTCTATTCAGGTTACTTTCAGGACACGCAATAAATGGTAACAAAATTCAAGAAACTTGCGCAACATTAATTCCTGCAATACAAAATATTCCTGGAAAAAATATTGCGTTACACCTTTATACCGGGTGACATTTTTTAACGTCTTGAAAAAAAATGGGGGTAATAGGTAAACGGAGTAGAAGCCTTTGGCATAGAAATTTTTATTTTTGAATAACATCTAATGAAATTGATCTAGCAATAAATACTACACATTTAAAGTAACATTTTCATACTAGAACAACAAAAACAGAAATTTGAAAAAAAAAAAACATTTTTTTTTTATTAAAATCTATCGAAACTCAAATCATATGCACCCTACTCAATGCGCGGCATGTATCAATGATTTCGTAGCGGGGTCCTACCCTTTGAAGTCGGCCTATAGGCGGCCTCATTGATCTTCCGCAGGCGCACGAGCCGCACACGCATCCTCGTCCGCCCGCGTCCCGCTCTCCTTGAGTCACCTGCGATGAATCTGAAGGCCTTCCTGCCTTCTATTCTAGTTACACAACACACCATATAAAGGTCGAGACGGTAAAAAATGTCATCCGGTATAATACGGCTAACATGTTGCTGAAACAATGTTATGCAACGTTTCCCCCGTGAAAACGGGTCTTTACTGATTTAAGTTTACCTCACACAGCATGATCTGGTCAGTGTGTGCTACCCTAGAAGATGAGCCTCGTCGGAAGCTGGACAACTGGGTCCGAGAGCATGAGGGCATCTTCCCGCTCAAGGACACCGTCTACGACTACTATGTGGATGAGAGGCTCCAGGTCTTCAAACTGTGGGAGGAGAAACTACCTGACAACTGGAGATTTAATCCCAAGTAAGTACTAGGTTTGGGCTAATGAAGTTAACCTGAGGAAGCTTATTTAGATTTGAGCAATAACCCAACATAACAATGATTATTCACTTTGATGGTAAACACTTGCACAGGAAACAATCAATTGGTAATCCACAGCCAAGTCAGTACCAGCTTTATTATTTTTACTAGAAGAATCTGTCCATTAATCAGTTAGATTTTTACAAAAGAAATTAACTTAGGACCCGATCACACGAGCTACTAGTACATCACGACCAAGCTACATGACAACACGTGTAATTTGTAGGAAAACTTTGTGTGTCCATTTACACTAACCACATTTGTCTGTTAAAATCAACCTTGTGTGCGATAAACAACCATTTCAAGGCGACGTCGCAGCCAAATGATGTGGCTGCCTGTTCCTGCCCTTATCCTAATTTATCCAGGGTCGGCGCACGGTCTTTTTCTTCCACACTTCTCTATTAGTCGTCATCTCGGTAGTCACCCCCCCTTTCTACCCATATCATCTTTCACAAGGGCCATCTTTATTTTCCTTGGTTTCTTCCCTAACGGTTATAATTATATTAATTTTACACATTCATATTTAAAACTTTCTTGCGACATTTTTCTCATTCCTCCGCATCACATGATTACTATTTAAGTTTAATTTTTATCTAAATCTTTCATAATAAATTATCTAAATAATGAAGAAAACAGCATCCAAATCTGTTGCTCTGTCCTTTGGAAGGACAAGCGTTCATCCAGGCCGACAAGAAAAGCAACTTGTAAAATGTATAGAAGTAGATAATCGAGAAGTTCCTTTAACCTTTTCAGCTCCGGTTTCCATAGTATCTTGGTGCCGACGATGGAATTCCTCCGCGTTCAGATTATCGCACTAGATATGCTGAAGGCAGGGTACGGCGTCCTGATAGGAGGACCGACAGGGACCGGCAAGACTTTCCTTATTCAAGGGACCCTGGTCAGCTTGGATCCTACCAAGTAAGTGATACGATTGAGTAAAGGAAGTTGTGTAAATGAAAACACTATTTCATCATGTCGCCTGGCGTCCGCAATTTATTTTAGGTTTCAATTTTCGGCCAAGGACTAAAGATAGGAAATATGTTCAAGATTATTATGATTATGAACCTCTTGTTAATAGTTACTTGTTAAGTAATTTGCTACTGTTTTATTTATGTATCCTATAGGAATATTTTATCCATTATATGACAGGTACAGTACCCAGATCATCAACATGTCGGCGCAGACCACGGCGGCCAACGTGCAGGACATCATCGAGTCCCGCCTCGAGAAGAGGACCAAAGGGAACTATGCGCCTGCTGGAAGTGAGGAGCTCATCTTTCGATAGTTACGAGTCGGGTTTTGGTGGTTTTAGGTCTGGAGCTGACCTATCAAGTTTTGATATTGCTTTTATGGTAGATGTTTCTTGTGAGGCAAGGGGCAAAGTTACATAAAAATGAGAATCAGACAGATTAAGTCATATTTATACTTTATGACCGGTTAACACGAAGTTGGTTTTTTTTAAGCTAGGATGGCAAGCGAGTAATATCGTTACTAAGTCGAGGTCGAGTCAAGAAGAACAGACAAGAAACTTCAAGAACTGTTTGTGGGAAATAGCTAGGCAAAATGCTTGACTATTGCAGCAGTAAACTGGCCGGCCCTTATTTTCAAATTCACTATTAAGAGTGGACTTGACGTGTTCTTTCTTACCAGGCAAGAAGATGATAGCATTTATGGACGACATCAACATGCCAGTGCGCGACTACTACGGGTCGCAGCCGCCATTGGAGCTGGTGCGACTGTGGCACGACTATGGATACTGGTTCGATAGGGTCAAGCAGTGGCGCAAGAATGTCAAGGTATTTACTGGGTTTTTTTGGAAGGTCAACTCATCGTGAATATTTTGTACGATGTAACTGATTTTCATTTTATATGAATTCTGATAGTCTTAATTAGTTTATAATGTTCCCGCTGCTGGGATTCAGGCTTCCCCTTCCTCCTCGGGAGGGAGTGGGCTGTAATCTACCAGGCAGGCTCAGTGCGAGTTGGTAGATCTCACATGTCTTCGACTCTAGGACCAGGATTACCTCACGATGTTCTCCTTTATCGTTTTAAGAGCAGTTATAAGTGAAAATAGCAGACGAATTTTGATTGTGATGTATAAAAACGTACGATGTATTGTAAATGATTAATTTTATAGGAGTGACTCCGATAACATTAATCGTTTTACTTTAACTTACATGTGTGAAAATATATTTTCATAGATTTTTGCATACTTCGTGCAATGTGATGTGCACCCTATCGTAAATAGAACATAAATCGAGGCTTAGTCGTTGTTTTGAGCTGTCGAAAAACGGCTATATCAATGCCGTACCAGGTGTGAATAACTTAACAAATCGAAAATGCACATTTTTCAGGGCAGCCATTTTTAAGTTTAAGTTTTATCTGTAAATTCAGATTTTATGTTATTAAATATTTTTGTATCTGAATGTTATTCATTTGCTTTGAGTTTTCATATAACATAAGATTATTTAATAAATTTACCGTATTTATAATAAAAAAATGACATATCAAGGTGTTCACCAATGAGTTATCAAGTTGTTCACCTAAGACTAAGACCTACGTGTGTAAAAAAATCAAAAGTAATAAGTAAAGTCTCTGCCTACCTCTTATGGGACTGAAATCGTGACATTATGTATGTAGGTATGTATAGGTAATAAAAAAAACAAACAATTGCAAAATAATTATTTTTATTTCGAAAACAAAGTTAAATATTATAGAATTAGTTGAATTCTTCTCCGTTTCCTCCTGCATCAGGGTCTTCGGAGTCTAAATCAGGATCGATATTGGATACGTCACCATCAGTTTTAATGTTTTTATAAAATTCGTGAAAAATGGGATCTATCAGTGGCAATAAATCCACCAAACCCTTCTTTTTTTGTTTACTTATTGGTATAGTCTCTTTTGAAATAACATCTAATTGTATAGTGTCTAAATTGTATTTACGTCTTTTCCTGTAATTTATGACTCTAAAACATTTAAAAAAAAAACAGACGAATTGATAACCTCCTCCTTTTTTTGAAGTCGGTTAAATGTCATTGTCAAGATTTGTCTTAAAACGTATTTCTCCGATAGGCTTCTTATATTGCAGCCATTTCACGGGTTGTCATAAAAAATTTCACCACATGCATCCTTTTTTTAATTGTAAATGGACCTTTCTTCGAACTCAATTCTGCAAAATTGAGAAAATTGTCTAGTTTCATGGGTACAATGACAAATGCGTTATTAATCTTACAAGATCTTATCAGTTGCATTCAATCGTTAATGAAATTAAATGAATTGCGCTAGCCCCTGAAGCCTCATGATTCATGGTGCTACATAGGTCATTGCATATAAAAAAACTTTTTACAAAAAAATAAAAACCGACTTCCTTAAAAAACACTACAAAGTCAAAAATAACTTTAATTTCGGAATTCTTGCTATTATTATTGTGTTTTTGCCACCGACTTCCGAAATTAAAGTTATTTTTGACTTTGTTGTGTTTTTTTTAAGGAAGTCGGTTTTTATTTTTTTGTAAAAAGATTTTATTTTCAACTTTTTAGTTATGGTAGATACCTCGCACTAATCTAATCGTTCATTTGTCGCGCAAATACTTAATGCAAATTTAAGACTTATGTGGTTTTCACATGGACCCCATTGTCAAAATGGAACCAAATTAGCACCAGCTTTCAAATTAAAATAAAAATCATCGAAATCGGTTCACTCAGTCAAAAGTTATGAAATAACAAACATAAAAAAAAATACAGACGAATTGATAACCTCCTCCTTTTTGTGAAGTCGGTTAAAAAGTAGACCGGGGGCGCTGCTGCGTTTTCTTTTTAGTTCTTTCAATTAGGGCATGATCCGAGTCACATTCCATATGGCTATGTCCGCTAATCAAAAACTTATGATTGATTGCCACCAGGGTTGAATGCACATGCAATAAATACATGAACATCATTGCAACAGCGTTATTTTTGTTCTGGCCACCACACGTGTCAGAATAAAAGCAAATTTTGTAAAAAATGCCACAAACACGAAGCAATTTGATATGTTCCTCAAGCACCGATAGTTTCGTCCCACATGTAACAAGTAGCTTATCATCTCTTAAGTTATGAATAGTAACATTGTAGGACCGTAGTTGTCCCTTATAAAAAGAAACAGACGTTTTCAGGAATGGCGTAGGTAAGCATTGCTGAAGATCAAATGCATAAGCTTGAAAATTTGAATAGCGCTTTGCTTCATCTTTGTCCTTTCTTTTTTCTGCATAAGCGTTTTCGGCTTGTGATTGATGCTCACTCAGCTCCACTATAAAAGTTGTTCTTTTGCTCTCCTTCTGTTAACGCTATCTTTGTATTTAAAAGATCGCATGTGTGGCAAGTATCTTTAACCGGTTTTTTGAATGATAAGTTTAAATCGTGAAAACACTGGGAATGCAATTTAAGTGATATAGGATTTGGGCAACTTTCTCTATACAAACGATACATAGCAGCTATAGAAAGGTCCGATGATAAATATTTTTTATTTGTTCTATTTCTGCAATAATGACTTTCGTAGTTTGGGAATGATAAGATGTGATCTTTGGCAAATTTTAAATCATCAACAGTCCTTTTATTTCTAGATGGCTGATGTCTTCTTGTATCAACTGGAATGAATCCGGTTGAAGAGTGTTATCACACGCGCAACGGATAGAAAATGTAATAGATGATAGATTTAATTGTCACGAAATACACACGCAATCTCGATGCGGTAATAACTGGACAACTTGATTTATGCTATAAGTAGGTTGTTAGAATAAATAATAATAATAATAATAATAATAATAATATCTTGGGACAACCAACACAACGTTATCTGATCCCAAACTAGGCAGAGCCTGTACTATGGCGACCAGACAACTGATAAATTTACTTATATATTTCTAAATACATACATATTATAGATAAATTACACCCAGACACAGAACAAATGATTGAGCTCATCACACAAAGATTTGTCCTGGGTGGGAATCGAACCCACGACCTCAGTCTTAGCAGTCAGGGTCACTAACCACTAGACTAACAGGCCAGTCAAAAAAATGAACATCTCAGGTTGTTTGTAACTTTTTTTTTAATAGTTGGTAGTATTATAGTGACATGTTGAGTTGTGTAAATAATTATAATTTGTATGTTTTAATATCTCAAGACGACACATTGTACCCTTTAGTAAGAGAGTTATTTAAAAATTCACATGTTTGCTATGTGCGGTAAAACAGACCCATCGACTTAGTCATTTATTCACCCTATGAATAATACAATCCCAATGCTTATTATGCATTAAAAAAAATATATATATGTAAGTCGACTTATCAACCTATTCACGCCTGGTACGGAATGGTCCTCGAACTTATATTCCACGTTCACCAAACAAATACATTTCTCGCTAAACGTATTTAAAACCACATTGTTTCTGTCAACTGCAAACAGTTTAAAGAAATAATCCAAAGTCTTAAATTAATTTATCGCTGAAAGTGATGTATGGTTCAAGTAGGCCTAAAAGCAAATTGTAAGAAAATGTGGCAAGGCCATAACAGTGTATGTGCGTGTAGAACATGGTGCTGTGCGGCGCGGCGGGCCCCCCGGGGGGCGCGCGGTCGGCGCTGCCTCCGCGCCTGCTGTCGTGCTTCCACTCATTCTTCCTGTCGTCGCCCACGCAGCAGCAGCTCGTCAAGATCTTCGGCACCATGCTGGGCCAGCACCTGCAGGACTTCGACGAGGAGACCAAGTCTGTTGGTGAGTCAATTTTATCTATTGTTCGTATACAGGGTGATAAGGGATTCTCGTCTGTCGCTTGTGTCATTCGTGATACTCGTAACATCCTCGTGTCTCTACAGTGTTAATTTATACCAGACATTACAAAAAGAAAAACCAGTATATTGTATACATCGATATATATGTACTGATTGTATACTATAGTTACTATACCGGGTGACATTTTTTAACGTCTTGAAAAAAAAATGGGGGTAATAGGTGAACGGAGTAGAAGCATTTGGCATAGAAATTTTTATAATTTTTATTTTTGAATAACATGTAATGAAATTGATCTAGCTTTAAATACTACACATTTAAAGTAACATTTTCGCACTAGAACAACAAAAACAGAAATTTGGAATAAAAACAAAAAAAAAAAACAATTAAAATTTATCGAAACTCAAATCATACGCACCCTACTCAATGCGCGGCATGTATCAATGATTTCGTAGCTAGTCCTACCCTTTGAAGTCGGCCGATAGGCGGCTTCATTGATCTTCCGCAGGCGCACGAGCCGCACACGCATCCCCGTCCGCCCGCGTCCCGCGCTCCTTGAGTCACCTACGATGAATCGGAAGGCCTTCCTGCCTTCTATTCTAGTTACACAACACACCCTATGAAGGTTAGGACGGTAAAAAATGTCATCCGGTATATTATAGTTTATGACAAAATTACAAAACTTATAATTTAAAACAACGCCAACTTTTGGAACAGGGAAGATCGAAGCAGCATTTTTTTCCTAATTTATTGGACATGAAAACTGTAACTTGTTGTGCTTAATGTCCTTGCCCTCATTGTACCGAAGACCTACTACTCTACTCTTTTCCGATGTATTTCGTCTGTGCCTTTATAGTACTGATGATCGTAAAAGAGTATACCGTAGACCGGAAGAACGATAATGCTCCATATCCGAAAGGGTACGCTTTGGAGGTGGTTCAGTTATTTTCTTGAGGGGGGGGAGGGGGGTAAAAGCTGAGTTATTCGTACGGAGCTAAATGTGTTATGTCTTGGTGATAAACATAAAAAGAAACTCGTTGTTAAAATAAAATTCACTCAAATCCAGGAAAAACCGTGCTGTTAGCAACGATAGACATGTTCAACAACATCGTGGCTAAGCTCCTGCCCACCCCCAGTAAGATGCACTACCTCTTCAATTTGAGGGACATCTCCAAGATATTTCAGGTACGTCAGCTTACAGCAAGAAAATGTAGATTAGAACACTAGATCTGAGGTAATACTACTTTGAATTTACATATGACCTAGCTGTTTAAACATATAATCTGAATGAGTTGCGACCAAAAACGAAAACTAAATCGGTTTCCATGTTTGTTGACCAGTTGCTAGATGTTTTCATCGCCATCAGACAACATACTATTTTAAGTATTTTCTCCTGTTTTTTGTATTTGTGTGCCGTTTGGGTTAAATAAAATCAAACATCTTTCTTTGTAACACTATGGTTCAACGTTCATAGATACCCTCAGTTGTGAGAGACACATACTGGTGACGACGTTAGGTTTATTATGGTTTGTAGATATTTTTGGGAGACTTGATAAATCTATTGACGCGACTGTTTGCTAGCTTTGTATTGTGGCAACTAAACTTTTAAAACGATCGGACACCCTATTGAATCAAGTTCTTCTAAATGGACAGACAGCTGTGCTGCTGGGGAGTTTGTTGGCCACTTCTTCTTCCCAGCTAAAGCACTAGGAAGTGCGCGACGGGTGGGCGTTTTGGGGGGACTGTCTTTTGTAATTTTGACGTTCGAAAAGTGCTGATCCTCAGCCTAATTTGAATAAATGACTTTTGATTTTGATTGGCTAAGATAAAAACTTCAAAGCTTTGGATCAGAGAGGGAATAGTTCTGACAATGTTTTATTTGCCTTTTTAATGTACTCTCTTGCACTCTTTATAATAAGCTTAAGCAAAACTACAACATACAATAAAAATTTACTTCCGTCCAGGGTCTGCTCCGTTGCAACAAAGACTATACCAATACGAAGCCGCGGTTCTTACGGCTGTGGATACACGAGTGCTTCAGAGTCTTCTGCGACCGATTGACTGAAGAGAAGTGAGTTATCAATGATTTAGCTTAAAACCATTGAGTTTGTAGACTTCGTGAGAGGCTAGGCCATTTAGCAAATAAACTCTTGACTCTTAACTCTTGGGCTCTTGTGGTAGGCCATTTAGCAAATAAACTATAACCTGCAATATTAGTTATTTTCTACAATAAATATGTAATGGAAATTCCTGGTTGGGACATCGACTTCATTCTGGGTTTCGGGACCAGGATGTCGTTTGTGAGTTCGTCTGCCAATCTAAGCCTTGACTGTCTGTCACAAACTTACTAGGAATGTGTTTTTATTAGTATAAGCATGGACTGTTGTAGGTGTCTGAAAATAAACAATGAAAAAAAAGGCATTTCGCCTTTTACCTCAATTATCTAGCTGCTATGCATTAGAGTCTATTATTGTACGGTATGTACTCAAATACACAAGCGGCAATTTGTTGACGGCAGCCGTAGATGTGTTGACGGTTGCAGTTGCCTCTAGCGCGGGCCGTTTGTGTGTATGAGCACATATCAAGACCATAAATAAGGCTCACTGAATCCCACCGCCTGCCAGGGACCGCGACTGGTTCATGAACCACATCAGCGACATGCTGGGCAAGCACTTCGAGCTGACATTCCACGCGCTGTGTCCAACTAAGAGTCCACCGCTCTTCGGACACTTCCTGAACCCGTACGAGGTGTACGACGATATGAATGATCCTGAGGCGCTGCGCAAGTAAGTGGGCTACCTTATTTTATTTCTTTCTCTCCTCGTTTCTGAAAATCCTGGGAACAATCATCAGTCTAGCCTTTCCTATTTCCTGCCAGCATTACGGATTTTTTCGAAACAGTTACCGTGGCCCTGGCATAAGCAACTGAAAGAGACCAGTACTCTTTCAGTTGCCTATGGGTTTCAGTAAAAGTTTGACACGCCCTTCCGCTCCACCCAGAGCGGGAGATGTCGTTTGAAGATTTCCCATCCAAAACAAAAGCCTTTTCCTATTTATTTTTTTGGTTAGGCCGTTAGTGTAACTAAATGCTGCTAAGTACTAATACATGACCATGACAAGTTGGACCGATGTCCTGGTGAAGGTAGGTATCTGCTGAATGCGAGAAGTACCAAGCCGGTTGAAGTGGTTGTGTTTGGGGGAGGCGTATGTCCAACAGTGGACGTCTTTCGGTTGGAGTAATGATGAATATGATGACCAATACATGGACCGACTACTTATCTACCCTCCAAAAGTCATGTATTGGGTAAAATTACATATACTCTTTGGTAAGACTACTCTTTTTATTTTTTTAAGACTACTCTTTGGTTAGACTAGATTTGACTACCTTTAAAATCTATGAATGACAGTCTGGGCCGAGGAGCTATCCGAGGCATGCAGGGGTCGCTGTATGTAACGGATGGACAGCCATCCACGTACTGATGTCAACAGGTTGACCTTCATCTTTAGAGTCTGTCGATTAAGGTCCAGCAATGCATTAAGCTATGAAAAAACCTATCTATTTCGCCCAGATTCGTGACAAACCAGCTAGAAGAGTACAACAGCAGTCCCGGCGTGGTGAAGATGGACCTGGTGCTGTTCAAGGACGCCATCGAGCACATCTGTCGCATCGTGCGCGTCATCTCACAGCAGAGGGGCCATGTGCTCTGTGTGGGCATCGGTCAGTTTATACTCCGCGCCAGTCTTACAAGCAGGCGCTTCACTTTGTGTAAATTATTTCATCACCACTGCTCTCAAAACGGTGAAGGGAAACATCGTGAGGAAACTGGCATGTCCTAGAACCAAACATTCGAAGACATTTACCACCCCGGACTGGGTCCGCGTGGTGGATTATGGCCCGCGCCCTCACCGAGAGGAGGCCTGTGTCCCAGCTGTGGGAACGTTATAGGCTGCTAGTGTATAATCCGCGCCAGTAAAGAACAAAATTGAAAATGGCCATAAACCATTAGTAATTTATCATTCTGTGATTACTTTAACTCACACACTTACTTGTTAGAATTTAAGGAAATTAGTATACATGATTTTGTAATGTTTTTAATTTTAAATATGTGAGCATCATATACGTATCTATCATATAATTAATCTCTCATTGTTTCATTTTTTTTATCCTGTTGTGTTATGGTAATTTTATTCGAGGTGCATTATCTTCACATATATATTTAATTTATACTAATATTATAAAACTTTTCAAAAAAGTAACGGTGGAGTTCCTTGTTTCTTATCCATTCTTCTTCACACGACTCTTCCTTTTGGAAGGGTTGACTAGAATCGATTCAAGTTTTAATGTAAATATTGACGGGAAAAACGGCCTTTCATGTGCCCATTCGAAATAAATTGTGTCTTTGATATCAGGTGGGTCTGGCCGCACGTGCCTGACGCGGGTAGCGACGTACATCTGCGAGTACAACTCCTTCACCGTCGTCGTCACCAAGACCTACGGCCTGAAAGACTTCAGGGAAGATTTGAAGGTTACCTGTCCTCTCATTATACTAACACCCGGTTTCTGGAACGAAAATCAAAATGATCTAATAAATTGTCAATCATTATAACAACTTGAGATCCCGCATGCACTAACTTTTTTGAACTCCCAACATGCCTTTTCTAAACACACAGTATTATGCTAAGGTAGGCCCCTTTTTCTCAATTATTTTGTTGGTTTTTATTATTCCATTCTTAATTGTATTTTTTGTGTGGGTTCCAACTAAAACATTTTTATTTCTTTGAATCTTTTAAGGCGTAAAAGCTTGAAACGGTAACAAACAAACACAGTGTAACTTTCGCTTTATAACATTTCCACTAACATTATTTTCCCTCTACTCCCACTATCAGCTCCTCTACACGGGCTGTGGCGTGGACCAGAAGAAGACGACGTTTATATTCTCGGACACACAGATCGCCGACGAGGCCTTCACCGAGATCATGAACAACCTGCTCAGCAGCGGCGAGATCACCAACCTTTACAAAGCTGATGAGTTTGAAGATGTGAGTACCTTCACACATCATAAAACCATGTCTGTATTTAAGGAAAGTGTAAATAATGTATGTGAATAACTATCTTTACATATCAAGAGCTCTTTCTCCTATACATACCGTGCCTTGGAGAGCACGTTAAGCTGTTGGTCCTGACATTAAGCTACGGGTCGTCAGAAGCCAAGAAACTCTGACAAGCAGACTTATCAAGGGGTATCGTGTTACTTAGTAACTGGGTGGTGGAGGTCAGATAGGCAGTCGCTCGATGTCTAAATAACCTTCGATACTGGTGTTCAGCTGCATGCGGTTAGACTAGAAACTGAACCCAACATTGTTGGGGAAAAAGCTAGGTACGATGATAATGACGATAGATGGAGAGGTAGAGGAAAGCCAAAGAAAATGTGGATAGATTGTGTGACGCCATGCGCCGACAACAAGTAGCAAGGGCAGGAAGATGATGTTGATGATGTTTTAACGAAAGTGTAGCCTACTCGAAATAATAATAATAATAATCTTTATTGGAACCAAAAACAGTACATTTACAATAAAATTGTGTACGATAATAGCCACATTAGTTAAAAACTGTGTCGCAGCTATTAACGCCCACCTCCATGTGGAAGGTGACAGTATCCCAAATATTTAATGCTTTACAAAATAACATTAATTTATAAGATAAAACTGAACTAATTAAAACTAAAATTTAGTATGTAGAGTTTGTATTAGCAGTGTGGATGCATGTATGGTGTGTAGATGGAAAGTAAGTGCCGAGGTGTGGTGTGCATGTAGCGTGTGTTGTGTGTGTGTGCATGTAGCGTGTGTTGTGTGTGTGTGTGCATGTAGCGTGTGTTAGTGAGGAGGAGTGTGTGTGATGTGCATATCTATCACGGAAGAGAATCTAATACAATATCCTTATGGCTTAACTAAAGTCTCCAACTCTTCATAAGTCAGGGTGCAAAGCCAATCGTTGGTTATTTTTTTACAATCTCGGGAAGAGGAAGAATAAATATTAAGTTGTTCATTTACTCTATTGTATAGCACGGAACCAAAGAAAATATACTGTTCCGGACAGTTTCAAGTCTAGCCGGAAGTGTTTGGCAGACTCTGGCAGTTCTTCGTCGTTGTCTGCTCAAATTATGGTTAAGCGGCAGGTCACAGTGTTTTCGTAATACCGTGCTCAATACGAAGGAGTGTCTAACAGTAGGTAACTTCCATAGTTGATATAAGTCACGTGTAGGGAAACGAATGGGTTTGTATGCCATGACCTTGAGCACAGCCCTTTGAGCTCTCTCCAAGCGCAACAGCAGACACTTCCCAGCTCCACCCCATGATGATATACAGTACGTTAAAATGGAGTGAGCAAGGGCAAAGTAAACTGTTCTTAGGGTAGAATAATTGGCGGAGGTTCTAAGATTTAAAAAAATAAAAATTAACTTTCTCACTCTAGATACCAGAGCATTTATTTGCTCACTCCATGTCAGTGTACTGTCAATAAAAACTCCAAGGTATTTTATGGAATCTGTGCGTATAATTTTGTTACAATCACAATCAAAACCATCCATTGTACCACACACATGACCTATCAAAGAGTATGTTGAAGATGACTGTGATGCTTTCCTCGGACTAAATGTGATGAACCTAGTCTTGTCTAGGTTTAGTGTAAGCAAGTTCTGTGTTAACCACGTCATGACAGTACGAAGTGCAGACTCAGCACATTTGCAAGCCTCGGTCCAGTCACTGCCATTGGCCAGGATTACGGTGTCATCAGCGTAGGTAATAATTTTGGTATTGACAAGCGAAAGTTTACAGAGCTCGTTAATGTATATTAGGAACAGGGTGGGTCCTAGAACACTGCCCTGTGGGACACCGTAGGAGAGAAAAGCTTCTTTGCTGTAATGGTTTTCAATTTTTACTACTTGAGAACGACCACTAAGGTAACTCTTGAAAATATCCAGCGGTAAGCCTCTTATGCCTACCCTTTCCATTTTAGTAATTTAGAGGGGTACAGAGACAGTGTCAAATGCTTAAGAGAGATCAAGGAAGATAGCTATGGTCTTATCCTTATTATTAGTATTTTGGGCTACTGTACTCAGTAATTCATTAGAATTACTAAAAAATATTCTAGCTGATAACCAATTTGGGTTTAGATCTGGCAAAAAGACGGAAGATAATATAGCAATATAGTTAATATAGCATCTTCCGTCTTTTTGCCAGATCTAAACCCAAATTGGTTATCAGCTAGAATATTTTTTAAAATTAATATTAATGAAAATTAATCGAATGACTTCATCATTTTCATCCTAATTTATTAGTGGTTGGCGCAGTACGGCTTCTTTAAATATAAAATATTTGTCTGTAAGTAGTCATCCCTTTTCTAGAAAAGGTGTGACTACTGGGGATGGTAGCGTGGTGTGTGGTGTTGTTAATTGGTTTTTGCTTAGCTTTTTTCCATCTGTTTCCCGTTGCTCAGCTCCTAAAGACCGTAGCGTGATGTTAAATGCCTATAACCTGCCTCATGAATTGGGCGATCATGTGCCAAAGATGTTTCAAATTCGACTAGTAGTTGCCGAGTTTAGCGCGTTCAAACAAACAAACTGTTCAGATTTGTTATTAGTATAGAAAGGTAGTAAACGTTTGGCAACGGCTTCGCCTGCGTATGATTCAAATAAACCTACTCTTTGAATCACTCGGCCTGTCGATGAAAACCATATTAAAATCCTTTGCTAGATCTAAGCGTACAGCCGCTGGAAGCGACTTTGTTTTATTATGTAAAGATGTCTTAATCGTGGACGCTCTTCGACCACATTTCTTTCATTGCTTTTAAGGCTTGCTGTAAATTATTTTAACATACCAACAGATAAAAACTGCTTTGGAGAAGCCGATGAAAGCCGCTAACTTAATGCAGACCAACGAGGTCATATACCTGTTTCTAGTGGAACGAGTGAGAAGCAATCTGCACATCGTGTTGTGCTTCAGTCCTATTGGGGAAGACTTCAGGTACTATAATTATTATCACTAGGTAACTGGTCCAAATTTGAAATAATCTTCAAAATAGCTTTAGTACAAGGTGGGCCTTTAGACAATCAATTATACTACACCATTTTACGAATTGAGCAATGATTTGTTACGTCTAGGGTTCATATTGCACCCTGCTACGGTCGCGAGATTTGTTCGAAAGAGTTACCGTGGCCCTGGTATAAGGGCAACTGAAGGAACACGGGTGGGTTTTAGTCAGTAAAAGTCTGACATGAATAGCGGGAGACTTTATTTCAGGATTCCCAACCAAACAAAAGGGCTCATGTTGATGATTGCATAGTGATGGAACAGAACTTGGAAAGATTAAAAAATTTATTGCACCATATTGTTTCATTGTATGTACCATGTAGGATCAGTATTGCGGAATATTTTTATATGAGGAAGTAAACGCCTAGTCTTTGAAAAGATGTTAGTGAATATATTTCTGCCTTTTTTGTACCACTGGTATCGATATCAAATGATATTACACACTGGTATGAAACGGCTGTGTTTTTAATAACCTTCGAGTAAATAGTTATTACGCTTGGGTTCATGCATAATGTGTTGAATTCATGTAAATACTTTTAAGTTCGTGTAAATGTCGACTAAAGGGGGTAGCAATAGATTTGTCATTATACATATCACATATGTCCGATACTATCCCAGTTATGTATCAATGCCTAAGGCAAATTGATGACGGTTCCCATCGCACCCATTTCGTCAAGAGTTATTAGGATAGGGACTTAAGATACCCATGATTTAAATAAAGTCACAGCTGAAGTAACTTCAAAGGCTGCCCAACTTAAATATGACAGGGCAGGACATGTCTACGGCATGCCAGACAAACTGTGGCCCAAGTAGTACAGAACTGGTGCCCTGAGACGGTGAGGCGGGTCGCGGCACACCATGTAGGACATAGCGGGACGAGCTGGATAGATGCCGCGTCGATGTTCTTCGACTTCTTGTAAAACCAAACTGTTGAATATAGTTGTTGTTTGTGACAGGAACCGCATCCGCCAGTACCCCGCGCTGATCAACGCGACGACGACCAACTGGTTCCTGGAGTGGCCGCGCGAGGCGCTGCTGGAGGTCGCATACAAGTTCCTCATGGGCGTCGAGCTGCTCGCCTCTATCACCGGGCCCAGGGTAACGAGGATTTTACAGTCGTATGACACGTAGCTTCTTAGCACTTTATATGTAACTGCTGGGCTAACTCTGCAGTGGCACAATAAAAGGTCACAAAATAAGTCGACGGCCAGGACAAATCAAAATTCTTTTATTCAAAAAAGGCTGAGCTAGCAGTCAGCTCTTCATAAATGTGCTTCTCTTTTTCCCAGCAGGAGTTTTTATTCGTTTTTTTTTTTAGTGTAAGGAAACTGGTTAGCTAGTAAAAAGAAACCGTTTGTCCCCAACCAGATTTAATAATGTTCGATTTGTTTGTACAGAATGAAACAATTTTCATTGT
Source organism: Aporophyla nigra (assembly GCA_947507805.1). Lineage (NCBI taxonomy): Eukaryota > Metazoa > Arthropoda > Insecta > Lepidoptera > Noctuidae > Aporophyla > Aporophyla nigra. The sequence continues at coordinate 23,455,109 of OX382301.1, forward strand.
TCGCTTTCCGTCAGGTCCGCAGGATGGAGTCGCTGATCGAGAGCCGCGAGGACGTCCTGCGCGCGTCGGTGGCGTCCATCATGTCGCTCATCCACTCGTCCGTCGGCAAGTACAGCGTGAAGATGTGGCAGGAGATGAGGAGGACCAACTACGTCACGCCCACCAACTATCTCGAGCTCGTGTCGGGCTATCAGGAGTACGCACGTGCATCATCTATCTATATGTCGGATCGTCAGGATTTACCCCGTTAGATTCAGACATTATGTGGGCAGCAGATGGGTTTCGTGCAATGAAAACTCACTGGGTGCGATACACTGGCTTTATTTAAAATAACAAATCACTATAATCACTGAGTACAACGAATCGAGTACAGTTCCGCGACGTCTTAACTCCACTGCGATCAGACTCTGAATGTCCTCCTCGCCGTCGGCTTAAAACATCACGACTCTGTAGAAGCACGCTGTAGGTGTGGGTTGATATCACCAATGGCGCGCTTGCGATTCGTTTCATGTCTGTACTAATGACCGGATACGACACGGCCATTCTGCGATGCACACGTCCTCGTGTGTTGTTAATCTGGAAAACACAAAATTCCAGCACAGTTTCTGCTCGTCCAAACCTGACTCTCATGAAGACTTAAGAGACAGTTAAAAGAACTACTCTTTTAAATCTGTTTTATTTCACACGCAATTTACAAATAGCATTCAAATTTAAAATTAACTAGGCTAATCAACGAATCATAACTTTCGAGATTACCGACACCAAGCACATCGATTCCACATTACATTAATCAAAGTAAACAAAACTCAGGTTTCTCATTCATGGTCAATAACACACACACTATTCCCCACGGGAATACCGAGTCAACCCTTGACTCTATGGTCTTCGCTACTAGGCAAAACCCGACTATACCACCCAGAGCTACCGCCTACCGCGTACCCACGGACTACTCATTGAGCAGATACCGATTTCCAACGGGCTACGGCTACGATACTCTGGTATACTCTCCGACCCACTGAATCGAGAACCTGTTTACACACATTAAGGTGATGCCAATTCACCATCTATTTCATTTAAAATCTCAACTTGTACTTGGCCCTCGGGCATCTTCCGAACACGGTCATGAGCGTATTTGTAAGTACGCTTGTTTACAAGAGATTTTAAAACATATCGATCGCCATCTAACACTTCAACAATTTGAAATGGCCCTCTATACTTCACGTCTAGCTTAGTTTGATTACGCTCCTCGTTCTCAATGAGCACGAATTCACCGACAGAGAACCTATTCACGCTTGCCTTTGTACTATCAAAACGACTTTTATCATAACGCGCAGACTTCTCAATGCCTTCCGATGCTAATCTCCTAATGTCATCAAGGTCTATAATTTCGTCATTGTCATTAGCCATTAAATTAAGTGGACGTGCTACCTTACCTATAAAAAGTTCTAATGGACTAGCTTTTGTGACGCGATTAACCGTACAATTAAGAGCTAACTGTACCTACTTCTCCTAGCGAGTCTTGCCAAGACCGGTCTTTATCAGTCTCTATCGCGGTTAACATTGACTTGAGTACACTCATTATCCTCTCTACCTGACCATTTGCACGAGATGAACCAGTCGCAATGAGGTGAAGATTGATATTTTTACCTTGGCAGAAGTCGCGAAACTCTTTGCTCGAAAAACAACGTCCCTGATCAGCGATTATTCGCACAGGAGAGCCAAAGAGTGCAGCGCTCTCCAACACTGCTTTGATGCTGCTCTTAGTGTCAATGTTTTTACTGTGAAATAGCAATACGTACTTGGTGAAAGCATCGATCATTACGAACACGTACTCCTTGTTGTCACTTTTGCCACTCAGCTTTCCTATAGCGTCTATGTGCACAGTATGCCATGGAATCGCTGCCTTGGGTATAGGGTGAAGTTCCGCCTGTACTTTACCTGAATGTGACTTTGCGATCTTGCATGTGATACAGTTGTCTAAAAACATTTTTACGTAGCGACTCATACCCTCGAACCAATAATGGTTGTACAGCTTCTCCAGTGTCTTCTCCCATCCTAGATGAATAATGGATTCGTGGATATTATTGATGACAGACCAACGCATAGCACGAGGATCGATAGGTAAACATTTCGTACGACCATTACGTTGAACTTTACGGTAAAGTATAGCTGACCTAACCTCATATGTTTTAGCCACGTCGTCGTTGAGCTGACCTTGCTCCATATCAGAAATAATTTTCTTGATCTCGTCATCTCGCTGTTGCTCTGCCAGAAGCCAGTTGTCAGACAGTTCTGTAAGGTTTACTTGCTTCTGTTCAACTCTACAACCTTGTTGTTTTAGTGATAGAGGCAACAAGTTTCGAGAGAAGAAATCAGCGTGCGCCATTTGCTTACCTACGCGGTATTTTACTTCGAAATCGAACGACTGTAAGAATGCCCACCACCTGTGTACCCTCGGTGTCAGGTCGATTTTGTTTCGTGACGATTTCAGAGAATTACAGTCCGTTACGACTGTGAACTTTCGGGCATGCAGGTATTGTCTGAAATGTTTCACCGCGTTGACGACCGCTAGTGTCTCCAGCTCGTATGAGTGGTATCGAGACTCTGCTGGTGTCGTTCGCTTGCTAAAATAGGCAATAGGATGTTGCTTACCGTTTACAACTTGGAACAAAATCGCGCCATAACCTGGCATCAGTATGAAGCTCCACTGGATGCTGCGGGTCAAAGATCATGAGCACTGGATCACTGATTAGTATCTCGATTACCTTCTGTCGAACTTCTTCACAGCAGGGTGTCCACTCGAACGGTGACTTTCTAGAGGTCAATTTGTAGATCGGACCCATGAGGCGGGAAAAATTCGGTACAAACTGACGAAAGTAAGAAGCCAAACCTACAAATTGCCTTACCTGAAAAAGAGAGGATTCTCAGTCCAGACGGGTGTCATGTCTGGTGGGCAACTGCTCGATAATTGATGTCAGGACATTGTATATATGCTAGTTGCGCGGTAAACTCTGCATGCCGCTACAAGAAAGAAAAAAAAAACCTGAGATCGGAATCTGTCTGTACTGATAATGATTAATTACATGTTGTTTTCCCCAGGATGTTGAAAGCCAAACGCATAGAGATAGCTCTGCAGGCCAACAAGCTGCGCAACGGGCTGGGCAAGGTGGAGGAGACCACCCGCCTGGTCGGGCAGATGTCGGAGGAGCTGGCCGAGGCCAAGGTGACCACGACATTTCATTTTTATTCACGCTCATAGAGGAAAAAAATATTAACAGTTTTGAAGTCCAGATAGCATCTTGGTCAGATCTGTGAAATGGTATTTTGAGGAAAAACCCACACAGATTGAGTGGACCTGTCCAGTCAGTGCACAGATTTATCAGTAATCATGCAACTCAACTCAGAATATAAGGAGCTCAACGATTCGAAGACCAAAATAATGACATTTATGTATTTTTCTCATACTTTCTGATTCTAGGTCCAAGTAGGCTTATACACGGAACAATGCATCGAATACATGGGCGTGATCAACGTGCAACAACGCAACGCCGATGAGCAACAGCGCAGCGTTGCAGCCAGGAGTAAGAAGACCATGGAAGAAGAGGTCCAGTGCAAGAAGCTGGCTGATGCAGCCATGCGGGACCTGGCTAGTGCCATGCCGGCTCTGGAAGAGGCTATCAAGGTATCAGCTGGGAGTTAGGTCACGTTAATAGACTAAAACGTATTAAAATAAAATTTAGAATGACACACAAACGCATGGTAGAGATTATAATTATTATCTCAACCACATCATTTCTATTTTAGCTGTTATTGAATTAATTTTCATATGTATCCGTGATAACGAGCATTGGTATTCTGCTTTCTGATTTTTGCTCTTCCTGGCCAATTACGTTGCTTCCGCTCTTTTACTTCGATTTTGCTTAGGGTTCCTTCTGACTTTTTTTTATTTGCTTGGCTCCTAAGAACCGTAGCGTGATGTAAAGTATCATATAACCTTCCTTAAGATTTGGGCTATCAAATTCACAAGGAATCACTTACCCCGACGGGTAATTACAGAGATTAACTAGAATAATCAGCCTGTATTGTCCCACTGCAGAGCAAAATCCTCCCTTTCTTTTTACACTAAACACGATCCTGAGCCAATAAGGACCAATCCCTCATAGAAGCGCCTGGGTCTTCCGCGATGCTTTCCCGTTGGATGCTTTCAGGGATCTATGTGAAGGTGGTCCCAGCCCACAATGCTTCCGACATGTGGCAAACATGTCCGGCCCAGTCATTTCATTTCATTTCATTTATTCTTGAACAATTTACATTCAGAATCAGAATCTTTATTTGTAAACATATGTAGAGTTACACAGTGTGTGAGCTGTTACAAAATTTCCATAGGTTCTCTATGTTTTGCCATTAGGCGTACAAATATTGTTATAAAACATGCAAATTAAGTACTAAATCAACTTACAAAAAGTAACAAATCAATATTTTTCCAGAATGTCTACAATAAAATGTCAACGAAATACATAGATCAGATGCTAAATGTGGCTAGTTGTCATAAATAAAAATTAAAAAAATATATGTATATAAGAATGTCAACAAAAAAAAAAAACAGTTCGCTTGACTCAATGTTTAGGAGGAGGAATTATAGAATTGTCATTCAAATAGTCCTGTAACGAGTAGTAACATTTATCGATTAATATTTTTACTAATACTCTTTTGAAATGGTCCAGATTTGGCAATTTTAATTAGTCCAGATTTAGCATTGTGTTGAATATACATGCAATTTACATAAAATTATAAGAACTAAGAATTATTCATTAACATGCCAAAAAAAAAAGAAAAAAAAAACAACATTTAATACTAACAGTATCAAGAATAAAGTACGAAAATAATATAATTATAATGTCTAGTGCAATGTCAAAAAAAAAAATTGCACTCCGGGAGTGCCGGCAGAAGTGAAAACTTGATTATTAACGTTGAGCATGTTTGATATTTTGGAATGGTTAGGGAATAATTTGTTGTTCAATTTCCATATTTTAAGCACTTTATATTCACGAATTTTACGAATACACAACAATGTGATCACTACACAGACGGTCGAGCCATCAGCTGTCACCATCCATGGATGCGCGTGGCACGCTGTAACATAGACGAACATTCGCGCAAGCGCCCTGCGCCGCCTAAACGAAACAGTAGGCCCAGGCATACATTTTCGCCGCGCCGTAGAGAGGGGATAGCTGTCTACTCTCCATCCGTCCTACGCTTTTTCGATCAGGTCACGTGTCCTGACGCGAGTTTAAGATTTTATACCCATTACAGAAAAAGTGCTCAACGCCGCTAAAGAAGTTTTCACTTCAAAAAAACAATATAATTAAAATGCCAAACAGCTTTAAAAATACGATGTCTAAAAAGCTTTAAGTATAATGTCAAACAGTTTTAAATAGGATTTCAAGAAATTTCAGATTTTAAATGATGTCAAAGTTTTCATAATCGTCAAAATTTAATTCCATTCTAAATAATAATATTATGGTTGTCGTTTATCATCTAGGTACTCATCGACGCTGTAATAGCCATTCCTCAATAAATATGTCTTCAATTTGTTTTTAAATAAGTTAGTGCTATTTATGCTTTTAAATTCTAAGGGAAGCTTGTTGTATAGAAATACTGATTGGTACCTAGGACTGTGATGAGCCACGTTTGAGTCTCATTTGAGCTTGGTTGCTTTTTGTGTGACGTCTATGATTTGTGTCTTAGAGCACAGTATCACGTTCCGTATCCGGTCGTGATACTGGGCTCTAAGACACTCTGGTCGGTAAGTTGGACTCCGAGGATACTTATGGTCCATCGCTCGCTGACAAACAAACAAAAAAAAAAAAAACAACAAATAAACTCTTCAGGTTTATTATTAGTATAATGTTTAGAATGTTAGGCGGGTTTGGTGGTAGTAACCACCGTATAATTTTGATCTTTATGATTTCGGTGGGCGGTTAGTGTAGAATACCATAACATACATAACATAATCAGCCTAAAATGTTCTCACTGCTGTGATACAGGCCTCCTCTCTCTGAGAGGGAGTGGGCCATAATCCACCACGCGGGCCCAGTGAGGGTGCGGTCGAAACCTATAATACAAAACATCATGTTATTTCAACACCTGACATTGCAAACTCAAAATTGTACAACATGATTACGTTTAAACAAATAAAAATTTGTTTTTCTGAAAAAGGTTCTTTTGCTATAATATTTACCATGATTTGTTTTACTCTCACAGGCCTTAGACGCTCTGAACAAGAAGGATATCACAGAAGTAAAGTCTTACGCGAAGCCGCCATACAAAGTCGAGATGGTGCTGGAAGCTGTACTTATATTACTACAGGTAATAACACTTTTAAATTTGAGACCATATTAATGAACAAGTCTCTTTTACATTATTAATTATTTTTAAACATAGATTTAGAGTAGTTTTGACCAAATTAGATGAAGATCTTAAACTAATTAAATCTGACTAAACATGATTCCTACGCTACGTCCTAGACATGACTCCTAGGCTACTTCCTAGACATTTTTGAAACCCGTAAAAGATAGAGATCAATACCGACTATACCTATTTGGACAAAGCAAGGGTGGAACTAGGTTTAAAATTGTAAGAGAATGACAACAAGGAGAGTGGGTCTCCTAACATATTTATAGCCGTGTAAGAACAAATCTATAGAGCGATGAAATGGGAAAACAAAGCTCTTAATATACATGGGAAGTACCTGTCACGTCTATGTTTTGCTGGTGACATAGTATTACTCTACGAAGACCCAGATGAAATGCTGTCTATGATAGCGTCACTATTTAGAGAGAGAGTCAAGTTAAGCAACCCAAAACGAAATTGATCCTACTAATATTATAAACGTGAACGTTTGTATGTATGGATGTTTGTTCCTCTTTCACGCAAAAACTACTCTACAGATTTGGATAAAATTTGGTAGATAGATTTTTTATAACCTGGATTAACACATAAGGTACTTTTTATTCCGGTAGTATGTTCCCGCGGGATCATTTCCCCCCTCCACGCGGGCGAAGCCGCTGGCAAAAGGTAGTTAAAAATAAACACGAAAATATGTCGAGAAATACATCGATCCATATATCATGCAATGACGAATAGTTTTATGATGCATGCAACATGTTTTATTGCAACACAAATACGTGTTGCTGTAACGACGTTATGCAACTCATGATTTAATGGCATAACTTCATGTCCATATCAGAAAGAGCCAACGTGGGTCGAAGCGAAGCGCCAGCTTGGCGACCAGTACTTTTTAGACCGACTTCGAGAGTTCGACAAGGACAACATCTCCGACAAGATTCTGAAGAAGATCGGCACTTATACTGTGAAGCCTGACTTCGACCCTGAGATTGTGGGTGCGGTGTCTGCGGCTGCGAAGTCGCTGTGTCTGTGGGTGAGGGCTATGGAGAAGTATGGCAAGATTTACAAGTAAGTCTCCACGAACAAACCTTTATGGACAACGTAATCTCATGCTAACGACAAAAATGTAGTTAGTGTTTACCCGAGGGGTAATTGCGTAAGTTGTTATCAGTAGGAATTGGTTTCATACTCATAGTTAAATAACATTCATTGTGTTATTTACGTTGCTGAGCCCACAATTTATTCGAACAAATGACGCAATGGTTTAGAAATAATCTTCAATCCCATTCAGATTCTGATAAATAGTGCGTTTCGCAATTAGGGTGCAGGTCATCATCATTCTCTTGCCCAATTACTATCCCAGTTTATTAGGTTTCGGCGCAATATATTTATTTCTTCCACTCTATTAGTCGTCATGTCAGTTGTTACCCCTTTTCTAGCCATGTCATCATTCACATTGTCCATCCATCGTTTCTTTGGTGTCCCCCTACTCTTATAGGCATCGTTATTCATACTCACAAATTAGTATTTACTGGGTGAATGCTATATTATTTTGGTTTGTGACCTTCTGGGTCCACTACAGTCCTTTCAGTGTCATTTTACCTTTGAAAACAGCACCTTATTGTTACTATATTAAACGATACTATGATTTTGACAGTGATGGAAAACCAGAGATAAAGTAACCGTAAATCTGATTTGATGATTTGTTTTCGAGAGATGTCTCGAAAACCAATAAGTTAACGTTATGTTCACATTTTTTTTGCTTAACTTAAATGTTATAAGCTGAACTTTTGTTGAAATCAAAATCAAAATCAAAAGTCATTTATTCAAACTAGGCTGAAAGTCAGCACTTTTTGAACGTCAAAGTCACATAAGACAGTCCCCCCAAAACGCCCGCCCTTCGACACTTCCTAGTGCTTTGGCTGGGAAGAAGAAGTGGCGGAACAAACTCCCCAGCAGCACTGCTGTCTGTTAAGTTAGAAGAACTTGATTCTATACAATATTGTATAAGTTATTAATATAATAAAACAAAACATACATTATTCGCCATATGTCAGCTAGCACACGCCATTATACCAACAAAACATTGAAAACTAAACTCAAGTTGAAATGAATAATGAAACAAAATCGTAAACAGAACTTAAAACCTTACTAAAGCCTCCAGGCATAAAGGGCGTGCCCGCTTACATATACAACGATGCAAATGATATATATACACAACAAATGAAATTAAAAGAAAATAAAAATAAATTAACAAAAGCAGTTAAATAAAAAAACAATTATATGAACTACCCATATAAACTGTCAGTGTGTGAGTTACAGTAATTACAGAATGTAAAACAGTGTCATAGAAGAAAAAATAAATATTATCTACACAATTAAGTTAGCAACTAGTTTGATAAACTCCTATGAGACTGTCCTATGGAGCGAGACCAGCATGTTTCCAAGCGTTCTTATCTTGGATGTAGTCCTCTAATTTGTAATAAGCTCGTTTACAAAGTGTACTTTTAATATGACTTTTAAACCTCCTTTCATTTAATTGCAATATATCAGAAGGTATTTTGTTGTAACATTTAACACAGTACCCCATAAAAGATGTATGTACTTTTGCTAATCTGAAAAATGGTTGATCTATCTTGTCTTTATTTCTAGTATTAAAGTTATGTCTATCGCTTATTTTATTAAAAAGATGTAGATTTTTTCTTACATACATAATATTTTCGTAAATGAATTGGCAAGGTACCGTCATAATATTAATCCTTTTAAATAGTTCCCTGAGGGATTCGCCGCGACATAGATTATAAATGGCTCTGACAGCTCGCTTTTGCAAAATAAAAATGGATTCAATGTCAGCAGCCCTACCCCACAGTAAAATGCCATACGACATAATGCTGTGGAAGTAGCTAAAATAGACCAAACGCGCGGTTTCTACATCTGTTAACTGTCTTATCTTTCTAACAGCATAAGCGGCCGAGCTCAACCGCCCCGCAAGAGATGTTATATGAGGTCCCCATTGTAATTTCTCGTCTAGCGTGATTCCTAGCAAAACCGTTTGATCAATAAATTCCAGTTTTTCCCCATTCAATAAGATGTCACATTCGCTACCTCTGACATTAGGCAATTGAAATCTAATGCACTTGGTTTTTTTTTTGTTAAGTACCAAATTATTTACCGTAAACCAGTCTTGGACCTGAAGAATGGAGTTATTGACGTCGTCAAGATTTTGAGACCGTCTGTCGATTTTAAATATCAATGATGTGTCATCTGCAAATAACACCATCTTCGGTTGGTTTGGAAGTAGATGGGGTAGATCATTAATGTATACTAAAAAGAGGAATGGACCCAATATCGAGCCTTGAGGAACGCCCATTGCCATTTCAGACCCCAATGAGTTTACGCCGTTTACTTGGACTTTGACCATTCTGTCCTTCAGGTATGATCTCATTAAGTCAAGAGCTGTATTTCTAATTCCATAGTGCTCTAGTTTCAGCAAAAGTGTCTCATGGTTTACGCAATCGAACGCCTTGGAAAGGTCACAAAAGATTCCAATGGCATCTTGTGCTTCTTCCCAGGCGTTAAAAATGTTCTTTATTAGGGTAACACCAGCGTCGGTGGTACAACGCCCTTTGGTGAAACCGAACTGGTGTTCATGAAAGATGGAGTTTTTATTAAAGTGACGTAACATTTGATTGAGCATTAACTTTTCAAACACCTTACTGAGAACTGGCAGAACTGACACGGGCCTATAATTGTTTGGTTCTTTACTATCACCGGATTTAAACAAAGGAACTACTTTGCTGTGTTTCATCAGATCCGGAAAGACTCCTTGGTCTACACTGGTGTTAAATATGAAAGCTAAATAGGGTGCAATGGTTTCAATAATAGAACTACAAAATTTGACAGACATTCCCCAAAGATCTTCTGTTGATTTAATTTTAAGATCTTTAAAAGCTTTTATAATAGCCTGGGGGTTAGTATGCTGAAACCTGAACTCTAAAGGACATGCCCCTACATTCTTTTTGAGTAAGGCAGCGGAAAGCGCGGGTGACGAATTTAAAGCTTCAGTAGTTTTAACGGGAATATTAACGAAAAAATTTTGAAATTCCTGAGCTATTTCTATATCTGAGTTAATGGGGCCATGTGCAGACTCTAAATTAAATTCAGTATTACGCTGTTTTTTCCTACCTGTTTCATCATTTATTATTTGCCAGGTAGTTTTTATTTTATCATCCGCTGATTTTATTTTATTGCTAATATAAAGCGCTTTAGCCAAGCTGCACACACTTTTAAAAATTTTAGAATATTTTGCAACATACTGATGAAAGCTTCTATTAGTCATATGTTGCTTTACGCCATAAAGTTCAAAAAGTTTTTCTCTGCTTTTACGTATACCTGGAGTTGCCCAATCACTAAATAAGAACTTTGTGCAAATACTTTTAGTCTTTAGTGGGAAATTGTCATTAAATTGCGTGTTTAATAATGAGAAGAACTCGGCGTAGAACTCATTTGGTCACATTGTTGTTGTCGTTTGTTCTCTACTATGTTGGAAATTGGAACTTATCTGTACCTACGTAGCTCAGCAGTTTTAATTCTTTCATGTCTCACTAGGATATTACAGTTAATTGTGTCAATGGCGATGCACATATGTTTGTTTCGTTGCTTAGACATGCTTACACAGATGTTCGGGTTGGCATGCTTCTGTCTGCGACTTCATCCGGGTGGACACGCGTTGTAACACGCTGAAATATTTTAAAATAACAACTAACATTTTATCAAATTCCCTGTTTACTACGTTTGTAGTTTTAGTCTCCTCACCAGCCAAAATATACAGAGAGTCAGGACTGGTGACATGAGAGCATGCGACGCATAATTATCCATGTAAGAAATCGAAATCAAAAGTAATTTATTGAAACTAGGCTAAGAGGACAGTACTTTATGATCGTCATAAATACATAAGACAGTCCCCAAAAACCGCCCACCATTTCACCACTTCCTAGTGCTTTAGCTTGCCCGCTATTGTGGGTAGTGGCACAGCTGTCTGTTAAGTTCTAAAAACTTGATTCTTTACAATAATTTATAGGTAACAAAGTTTTGCTCTTGTAGAAGTATATAAGTATAGATTAACATAACCAAACACAAAAAAGAAATTTAATGGTTTGCTATATGCCAAGTCATTGGCGAAGCAGCACGTCCTGAGCTCGACACCAGCAGCAGACTTCAGTAATAGTTTTTCAAATTAAAAACATTAAATAAAGCCTGCGTTCATGTATATATGTATTTACTAGCTAATGGTTACAACACTGATATATTGATGACTGATTATTTCTTTCCATTCAGGATAGTAAAACCAAAGAAAGAACGTCTAGAAGAAGCCCTGGAATCCCTACGCATGAAGCAGCAGATCTTAGCTGAAGCGCGCGCGAAGTTGCGCGAACTTAGCGAGATGATAGCGCGCTTACAGAAGGAATATGATGAGAAGGTGGCACAGAAAGAAGAACTGGAACGGAAGTCCAGGATGCTGCAGCTTAAGTTGGAACGAGCTGAGGCTTTGATCACTGGATTGTCTGGTAAGTTCTATATTCTAAGTAGTAAGTACACAAATGTAAATTTGACATATCGAGTTTAAAGTCTGCATCCTAATTGCGAAACGCACAATTCATCAGAATCTGAATGGGATTGAGGATTATTTCTAAACCATTGCGTCATTTGTTCGAATAAATTGTCGGCTCAGCAACGTAAATAACGCAATGAATGTTGTTTAAAAATGAATATGAAACCTTTGAAAATTTTGACTGGCCTGTTAGTCAAGTGGTTAGTGACCCTGACTGCTAAGACTGAGGTCGTTGGTTCGATTCCCACCCAGGACCAATCTTTGTGTGATGAGTGCAATCATTTGTTATGTATCTGGGTGTAATTTATCTAAAATATGTATGTATTTAGAAATATATAAGTATGTTTATCAGTTGTCTGGTTAGTACAGGCTCTGCCTAGTTTGGGATCAGATAACGTTGTGTTGGTTGTCCTAAGATATTATAACCAATTCCTACTGATAACAAGTTACGCAATTATCCCTCTGATTTACACGGTGCGATTCGAACGCCCGTAGTTTATTCAGATGTATAGACTACGGGCAATCACTGCACTGCTCTTATAACAGTTAAAATCTTATAACAGTAAAAATACTAATAAAACGCTTTACAATGTATTCTGTAACTACCAGGTGAGAAGGAACGCTGGGAGCTGACAGTGGAACGCCTGGACAAGGAGTTCGAGAACCTGCCGGGTGACTGCCTGATAGCCACTGGCTTCGTGGCCTACCTCGGGCCCTTCGTGTCCGAGTACCGGGAAGCTCTCATGAATGACTGGTTCATGGAGGTAATACCACTACAGCGTCCTATGGACCGACGTGAGGAGGAACGTCATTGTCGATTTACAGACGACAGCACATAAAGCTACTACAATCTGTCAAATTTCTTTAATAGATTTTCAACTTTATCGCTGAAGTAATGGGTTCGAGATTGATTGGTAAAATTTGACAGTTTCGGGTAGCCTGATGTGCTGGCGTCTGTACTTTAAACTCTTAAACTTGGTTGCGGAAATATTAGCATCTGTGTATATTTGGATAGCTTGAAAATAGTTGTCAATGTTTTTCAACCAAGTATTATTTTTCAATTATACTTGGTTTTGCAGTATTGACAAAAATGGTTTGGCTAGTGGTAGTTTATCCAACAGTTGAACCGATTTCTAAGCATCCAACCAAAAATAAACATTCATTCTACATTCACCCTGAGTAACATCCATACTAATATCATAAATGGGAAAATGTGTGTCTGTTTGCCCGTCTTTCACGGCAAAACGGAGCGACGAATTGACGTGATTTTTAAGTGGAGATAGTTGAAGGGATGGAGAGTGACATAGGCTACTTTTTGTCTCTTTCGCGTGGAACGCGCCAATCTCAGGAACTACTTGTTCGAATTGAAAAAATATTTTTGAATCGGGTAGCCTATTTATTGAGGAAGGCTGTAGAATATCACGCTATGATCAAGAGGAGCGGAGCAGCAACAAAAAAATGGACGAAAACTGGCAGGCTGCGATGCGACGGGAAGGATCAGGGGAGCAAATATTTGACGCGGACGAAGTTGCGGGCAGAAGCTAGTACTTCATAAGTTCGAAAAATTTGCCTAAACAAAACAACGTAAATAACGCAATAAATGTTGTTGAACTGTCAGAATGAAACCCTTACTATCAGTGTATACTATTAGTGTGTTAGGTACGTAATGACGCCGTATAAGATTCCACAAATGTCTTGAATGAACTCAAACTTATTGATTACTAGCTTTTGCCAGCGCCTTCGGCCGCGGAGTTTACACATAAACCTTCCTCTTGAATCACTCTCATTGATGAAGACCGCATTAAAATCCGTTGCGTAGTTTAAAAGATATAAGTGTACAGACGCGGGAAGCGACTTTGTTTTATTCTATGTACAGATTCTCAAACACTCTAATTAACTGAACCGAACAAATCTCATGATCCGCAATCAGCAATACTTGTTAACTAAGCCTAGATCTAATTATTGCTTCACTACATTATAGGTGTGCAACGAAATGCTGCCCGTGACTATGGACCTAAGCATGCAAAAGTTCTTGCTGGACGATGCCACGCTAAGAGATTGGAACTACATGGGACTGCCCGGTTAGCCATTGATTACATGCTCTACGTAAATACACAAGGACAACATAAGGGAGTGTTCCGACCGCCGGCGAGAAAACGACTAACTATCGGCGATTTTCTCTCTCAAGAAACGTACAATAGTTATACATTCCGTGTCAACAAAAGAGATGCATATATTAATAGTTGATCGCTGACTGTTCACACTGCCAGCGAGGACTCGCTTCAGTAATTTGTCGCTGAGCGACAAGAGCTATCAAACATAATACTCGCTCAGCAATACTCGTTCAGCGATGCTCGCTCGCTTGATCATTTCTTTACAGTGCAGCATTTGTTGGTTGGTTGGTGAGTGGCGCGAGTAATCGGTCGTCGCACTTGCACACTCGCTTATTGCCCGGCGAGAAAACTATCGAAACTAACACTCGCTTCCCGCTGATCGCCAACTCGTTTATAGTTTCTAGTTCTACTTGTTTCTCGTTCATCGTTATTATCATTACCTAACACTTTCCTTCCATACAAAGACCTCTGTGTGCCTGGGAAATCACGTTAAGCCTTTGGTCCCGGCTATATGACAGTCGTTACGGGTCGTCAGAAGCCCGAGAGTCTGGCAATCAGTCTTGTCAAGGGTATCGTATTAGTCAGTTAGTTATGTGGAGGTCAGATAGGCAGTCGCTCCATGTGAAAGGCTGGTATTTAGCTGTATCCGGTTAGACTGGAAGCTGCCCCAGAGGAAAAGGCTAGGCAGATAGATAGCTGATTACTGAAAGATAGGCAGAGCTATATCGTAAACACATACGAGTATTTTGCCAGTTTTGCGTAAGTCCTACGAAATCTATACTTAATATTATAAAGCTGTGGAGTTTGTTTGTTTGTTTGGTTGAACGCGCTAATCTCAGGAACTACTGGTCCGAATTGAAAAAATCTTTTTGTGTTAGGTAGCCTATTTATCGAGCAAGGCTATAGGCTATATAACATCACGCTACAACTAAGAGGAGCGGAGCAGTAATGAAAAATGTTGCAAAAACGGGGAAAATCGCATGGGTCGACAATTCGACGCGACGAGAAGGGTCGGGTGAACAAGAAATTTAACGCGGAAGAAGTCGCGGGCAGAAGCTAGTATAGGGATAAACTGGGCTGCACCTGAGAAATCAGCAGCTACCGTTCCTAGCAACTTGCGGCATGCTTTTGTTCCGGTGTTTATGATACAAATGAATATCACGCAAATTCGAATATTGAGGAAAACAATATTTCGTGATTGTTGCTAAATATTGTTTCAGGTGTAGTTTCTCATCTCCCTAGCCTGTTCATGGTCTGTTTCAAAAGCTGAAACCTTCTTAATACAGATGTTTCCTTTAGTTAGAATATAATAAAAAAAATACCAGAACAGGATTAGTTTAAGTAACAGATGTTTTTGAGACAGACTATCCAGGGTGACAGGAATCAGTTACATGATTCTGAACCCATCGCGATGAAATTATTCGTCAATAAAAATTAAAGATATTGCCGTTCCATACATTCTGCTTTGGGGGTCTAGAATCATTTGCTGTCTTCATGGTTACAGTTTGTGCGTCAGTGTCTACGCCACCCTGTAAGTATGCTGGGGTTATTTTTGGTGTTAAACCGAAGCTTGACGAATAGTTATGTTGTAGACGACGCCTTCAGTGCGGAGAATGGTATAATAGTGGTGCGCGCCACGCGCTGGCCGCTGGCTGTGGACCCGCAGGGCCAGGCGCTCATATGGATCTCGCGCCTCGAGGAGACCAACGGCATACAGGTCACTCATTTAAATTTCATTACCATCCATCACTCCATCCATCACTCCCATCTCTTCCCCTGGGTGTCGTAAAAGACGATAAAGGGACTTACTAGAGAATGGGCAGCAGCGTTCTCTATGACTTTTTACCACCATACAGCGAGGCTTTTGTCCAGCTGTCGATATCTTATGGCTGAATTGATGATGTTGATGACTCCAACGCATCGCTTTTGTGGCCTTCTTAAAATAATCATTCACGCCAGAGTAGTCAGCCAAATTTGAATATTCTTAAGTTTTTTCGCAATTAGTAGTATCTGTTCATATTTAGAGCGAGATTCCGTAAGAATATGTTTTTACACAATCATAATGATTTTAATATTGTAAAGGTTATTTTTTTTCCATTAACCAATATTAATATATTAACTGATAGCTTAGTTGTTAATTTTGTTGTGCATGATTTGGTCTTTTATAGGTGAAACAGTACACCTACTCAATACCTTATGTTGACCGTTATTTTTGAGTACTGTATTGGGTATAAGGTTCTGGACGTAGAGTTGGAAGGCCTCCAACAAGGTGGACCGATAATCTTCTGAAGGCCGCAGGAATCCGCTGGATGCAGGAAGCACAAAACCGGTCGAAGTGGCGGAGCTTGAGGGAGGCCTTTGAACAGCAGTGGGCGTCTATCGGCTGAAATGATGAATGATGATGATGATGTATTGGGTATATCGTTTGGTCGAATTAATAAATAAACAAATAGTTAATAAAAAAATATAAAACAATTGTCTCTAGGTTTGCGACTTCGGCCAGCCGAACTATTTGAAGTTAATGGAGAACTGCCTCTCGACGGGCGTTCCTATCCTTATTCAGAATGTGGGCGAAGTCCTGGATCCGTCCATCGCGCCCATTCTGCAGAAGGCGGTCGTGACCATCGGCGCTTCCAAGGTCATCAAGTTTAACGATAAGATGGTCTCCTACCATCCTAACTTCCGTCTTTATTTGACGACTAAGCTTGGTGAGTTTACTATTTATGTACTTTTTTACTAACACAACCCACCCGTAAAGGTTTCCATTTTGAAACTTGAAAACACCTGCCAATAAGGCCGGAATAACTAGAGTCCGTATTGGCAATGGAAAGATTCTAACTAGCGCCCCAAGTGTCAAAATTGTGAAGCTGTCTAAGAACGACACTTTTACAGTTTTCGATACAATTTACGTCACGGAAAAAATTATTTATCCAATATAAATCAGATTTTTGTGTGTTCTTGCTAGACGAAACAATAATTATGTTGTCAAAAGTCGATGTAATTAAAGCGTCTGCAGGATACACAAAGCCAATGCGTTCTGGAGAAGAATTATTACGGAGTAGAATGGTATTTCCTGTAGGAAAAAAAGAAAAAAACAATACATAATTCATGTACAAGCACTGGTACTTCGCATTCTCTTAATCAGTTATATTATTGTCCTCAAATCCATCAACGTCATTCATTCTCAATAGCTAGTCCAAGATCTTTCATTGATACAACGTCTGATATCAGCCCTATTTTATCGAGCAATTGATTTTATTTTTTGGGCTAATGGTACTTCTTTATGAGAGTTTCTTTTAGGAATATTCTGAGAAAATCAAAATCAAAAGTCATTTATTCAAACTAGGCTGAGAGTCAGCACTTTTTGAACGTCAAAGTTACATGAGACAGTCCCCCCAAAACGCCCACCCTTCGACACTTCCTAGTGCTTTAGCTGGAAAGAAGAAGTGGCGTAACAAACTCCCCAGCAGCACAGCTGGCTGTTAAGTTAGAAGAACTTGATTCTATACAATATTGTGTAAGTTATTAATATTATAAAACAAAACAAAACATACATCAAATTATGCGTCATATGTCAGCTAGCACACGCCAATATACGAACAAAACATTAAAACTAAACTCAAGCTGAAATAATGAAATCGTAAATAGAACTTAAAACCTAAATAAGAGCCTCCGGGTATAAAGGGCGTGCCCGCTTACATACACAACGATGAGGAAAGCTAATTCTGATTCTGGTTGAAAGAACATAAACATTGAGTTAATTACAGCGACCAACTATTCTTATCGTTTAAGAAGTCGTTGATAGAATAGTATGCCTTTGAACAAAGGTTGGATTTTACTTTAGCTTTAAACTCATTAAACTGCAAATCTAGGAAAGCAGAGGGAAGCTTGTTGAAAAAGGTAATACCAACACCAACAAATGAATTATGAACCTTATGAAGCCGGTGAAAGGGAGCACGTAGCTTGTCCTTATTTCTAGTATTAATATTATGAATATCACTGTTCTTAGTGTACAGATGTATATTTTGCTTAATATATAAGATGTTGGCGAAGATGAATTGTGATGCCACCGTAAGAATACCAATATCTTTAAACAACTCTCTCAGAGAAACTCTAGTACCTAGTTGGTATATAGCTCGAACAGCTCGTTTTTGAAGAACAAAAATATTTTGAATGTCCGCGGCTTTGCCCCACAGCAGAATGCCGTAGGACATAACGCTATGAAAATAACTAAAATAGAGACGGTAAGACATCAGGAAACAACTTCTGTCTTTTAGAATCTGGAACAATAAACATAATTGACTGGCCTGTTAGTCTAGTGGTTAGTGACCCTGACTGCAAAGACTGAGGTCGTGGGTTCGATTCCCACCCAGGACAAATCTTTGTGTGATGAGCACAATCATTTGTTCTGTGTCTGGGTGTAATTTATCTATAATATGTATGTATTTAGAAATATATAAGTATATTTATCTGATGTTTGGTTACCATAGTACAGGCTCTGCCTAGTTTGGGATCAGATAACAGTGTGTTGGTTGTCCTAAGATATTTATTTATTTATTTATAATCTCGCTATCTGACGAGAAACTCGCCTTAGCCTAAACTAAATAAATAACTTATAAAATTCATGTGAATATAATAATATATAAGTACAATAAAATAATAAAAACATAACTATCCTTACTGTTTGGAAAATAGTCTGAAGCTTGAAAATAATGAGAACCAACTCTCATTGCTGATGAAATCGGCTTGCCTATTCTTAAAGCAGTCTCCCATTTTTTCACCATAATTTTGTCTTTTGGAAACAAATGAAAACTTATTCCCGAATCTCCGTAAGTACTATATTGAGGGACGCCACAATATCTCGTATTTCTGCTTTTATTAACCGACTTCAAAAAGGAGGAGGTTATCAATTCGGATGTTTATATGTTTTTTATTTTTTTTATTTTTTATGTATGTTCGTCCATAACTCCGTCATATATAGACGGATTTGCAAAATTCTTTTTTTGTTCGAAAGGGGTTTATTCCAAAATGGTCCCATATAATTTTCATATAGATCTGATGATGAGTTCGGGAGACAGACACCGGAACTCTTTAAAAAATGACAGGAAATCAACCGCGATTTCTGCTATCGCATAAATATGCATTGTTTGTTTGGAATTAGTGCAGGGTGAATACCACAACTAAAAATTTAAAAATAAAAACTTTTTTGCAAAAAAAAAACAACCGACTTCCTTAAAAACACTACAAAGTGAAAAATAACTTTAATTTCGGAAGTCGGTGGCAAAAAAACCATAAATACAGATCCTAAGACACCGACTACCGAAATTAAAGTTATTTTTCACTTTGTAGTGTTTTTAAGGAAGTCGGTTGTTTTTTTTTAGCAACAGGTTTTTGTATGTTATCGTGATCCATCTGATTATGTCTAAACTTAACCTCAACTTTAAAGCAAAGTGTTGTTATAAGACAACTTCTAAATTTCGCCGCTAGAGGCGCGCGGATAATGTTTGCATTGCCAATACCTTCATGTATACCCCAACCAAAAAGATCATATCCAAAATTCATGGTACATTTAAAAGCCTAGTTTTTGTATAATTAAAACAAAAAAAAAATAACTTGGCACAGCTCAGTCGTTCCACAACAATAAACTATTGATTGCTAATTATTTTCAGTCGGCGTTTTTAAAAACACAATAAATTCACTACCGAATTTCGATTTAAATAACAATTGCTGAACCTGGTAGGGCTTTTTTTTTGGATGGGTAATCATCAAATGACGTCTCTCGCTCGTGGGCGGAGTGGGCGGGCGTGTCAGATTTTTACTGACTAAAACACGAACACGGGTGGTCCTTCAGTTGCCCATGTACCAGGGTCACGGTATCTCTTTCGAACAATCTCGCGACCCTGGTAGGCATCGGTCCTAGCAGACCCCTTCAGTTCTGCTGACATCTCTTTAAGGCGCGCGTAGAACACTACGCGCCGTCAACCCGAGCCTGGTCCTTACCGGGCGGCGAGCTACCCATAGATCGCCGCCCGCAAGCTCGCGCCTACGGTGGCCGGAGTCTGCTATTGACTCCCGACACCCGGGGCGTCTCCTTCTGCGGCGGCTAGGGACGTGAGGGCGCAGCGACTGCCACTCCCTCACGCGCCCCCACTCCTCCTTCGCAAGCATTACTGCTTTGCAGAAGGAGGTGACGGCTTCCCATGCCCTCTCGCTCCGTACCATGGCTCGCACCAGGGCCGGACGCGTGAGGTCGCCGCCGCCGATCTCTCCACGAGGACACGGCGGTGCTCCGCCCTGGCAGGGCACACCTCCACCGTATGCTCCACCGTGTCCTCCAGAAGATCCTCGCAATGAAAAACCCGGGCGTTTCCTCCCGCTTTATTCTGAACAGGAACCCACCGAAGCACCCATGCCCGGTAAGAACCTGCGTCAGGCGGAAGGTGGGGATGCCGTGGCGCCTCTCTATCCACTCCTCAAAGAGGGGACTTACCGCCGCAATTGTGGAGTGCCCAGCGCTGGGTTGCCACAATCGGACCTGCCATGTCGCCATGAGATCCTGCCGGAGCTCTGTCCGCCGTGCTGCGATTTGTCGCAGCAGCGGAGTTTCGCCCCTGCGTTTTGCCTCCTCGCGCCACTCCCACATGTGCGCGAGGACCTTTGCCTCCAGATCCCATGGCGGCATTCCGGCAAGGAGGCTCGCCGCCTCGCTGGAGACCGTGCGGTATCCCCGGACTAGCCGGATGGCCAGGACCCTTTGGGCCTGGTAGGGCTTGACTAGATTTAGCAACATTAATAACTAAATGTTAACACTCACCTCGCCACTAAGTCTGGCAGCGTCTGGAACACCAGCATAAAACCACTAAGACTATGGTGCAAGTTCTTTATATTTAAACAAAGCTGAGAATTAGGCTGCCTTTCCATCAGAAATGTGTAAGGACGCAAAGCGGCGATGCTAATCTACGAAACTATGTGCGCTTCGTTTCATTAAACCCTTTTGTAGTAGAATTAAACCAAACGCATCATCTTCACTATTCTTCTGCCCGTATTCCAGTTTATTTGGGATCAGCGCAACATGTCTTTTTCTTCCACACCTAGAAATAAACAAAACTATGCTACCAAAATCAAATCATCCTATTGGATAGGTACACATCCATCGCTACACAGCTTAGTACATCTCTGGTGGAAATGGCTGCCATAGGATACTTATAAACATCTAGAGTGGACCTACTAGATGCTTATAACTTAGGTGAGAATCACACGTACATACGTAAGGCGGCCAGAACTGAAAAATAGAACGAATCTTTCACAAAAAACGTACCCCATTTTATACAAACCAAAGTATATATTTCATAACCCAAATACATATAAACCAAGGAAGTAAAAAGACGGTCTATCCCAAAAAGCGTGGATCAGCAACATGTAGCTGAGCCATTTCGAAGGGACTGGAAGGATCCAACTGGCCATGTTATTTAGTTCTCCATTAGGATGCTTTGCAGATAATTCACTGACAACACTGCAAAGTCTGCACGTTATGTATTGTTCTTGTTAACTTGAACATTAATATTTATGTATTGAAGTGAGAAAATTATTTCAATTTAAAATTTTCCTAGTTCCGAGAATATTATTCATCGAAAGGGATTTTGCTAATTGTTCTCGATCAGAGAGAGAATATTCTCTCGACCCATCATTATTCCGTACGAATCTGGATGGATAGTTGTGAGGACAATGACAATGAGGACACTATACTAGAGCAGTGAGGCACAATTGATTATATTGTTCTTGACTTAAATCCTTCAAAGTCAAAGTAAAAAAAAAAAAAACTCTTTATTATGAGACGGTGGTTACAGAGTTGTTAGATATATTTTGGTGTGCGTTTGCATTGCTCTACCATGTTAGGCATACAATAATTTGAAATAATTTGTCTTCTTAGACCTAAGTTTATGTGATATATGTAGATTCAACATGACATTTAAATGGAATTAGAGTAAATTTTTGCATCAAAACATAAAAGCAGTTTGGCACTAACTCATCGCGAATCTGTCGGACAAAAATTCGTGTACTGTATAATATGGCCTATTTACCAAGAAGTCATTAAACTTTTTCTTAAAAATATTAATGTTTTCAATTTCTCTCCTCCTTCCTCCTTGGCAGAAGAAAGGTTAAATCGGAAGGCAAAAGGCAATTGGGTGGTCGCGATACCCTTTGCTTCTGCCTTTTGCCTATTATTTGTTATAATATAATAACAAATCTTTGCAGTGCTTCAATACTGCTTTGCTTTGTCTAACGATCACTTTCGAGTCACCGCACTATACTTATAATTATGTTGGAATGTGAAATTTAGGTGTCCTCTTTGTTAGTCTGTTTACGAAAAAAAAGTTTTGTAGACATGCATATATTATGTAATAATCATGCGCAACTTGATTGATAGCACGAGTATGTTATTTGTAGATGATTGAGCGCAACAATCGCGTACTCATGTCACAATCGTTTTTGGCTGGGATGCGGTCTTAAGTGCTGTGCAAAGCTTAGTATGTATGTACTGTCCCACCAGGAAACCCCGTCTATACACCGGAAACCCTAACAAAGACGACGATGGTGAACTTCGCGGTGAAGGAGCAGGGGCTCACGGCGCAGCTCCTGGGCATCGTGGTGCGCAAGGAGCGGCCGCAGCTCGAGCAGATGAAGGACACGCTCGTGCTGTCCATAGCGCACAACAAGAAAGTGCTGGTGAGTAGCATATTTATTTCCTTAGAAATCATATGCCCGACGGAATTTTAAGTCGGCTAAAACGATTTAAACAACGATGTCTCATAGAAAGTTTAATTCTCTATCTTACCGAATTTCATGCTTCTAGACCCATAGTTTTAAGCTTGATTTGTTTGCTAGTGAATGAATTTAAAAGATGTTTCCTAGGTAAAAGAGCATCATGAACATATTATCTTGCTCTTATCTGTATATATTTGGGATCTGCGTGACGTATCATTTTCTTCCGTACTTCTCTAGTAGTCCTCATCTCGGTAGTCATCAGGCCCTTTTTAGCTATATCATCTCACACAGTCCATCTATCATTTCTGTCGTTTCTGGTCTACCCCTACTCTAGCTATAGCTGCCGAAATTCATATTCAAAACTTTCCTCACGACATTATTGTTTCATTCCTCCGCGCATTACTTATTTTTTTATTCCATCCACGGCTGCAATGGTGATATACCATAAAATCGAGATTTCTGAACTATATTGCTATTGGTGTAAGTAGCGACAAAACAATCAATGATTCGTGGATGTTTTTTAAACTGTGTTGCCTTCGTTTTTTATCTGTAAATCTAAAAATCGAGAAGAAATGCTTTATTATTATTTATTAATAAATAAGTGACAAAACGGCCATAATGTCGCTTTAAGAAATAATCCTTCGGGGAACACAAGCATATGGAATTTTTAACAAATTGGTCTCTAGAGCCTCCTTATCACAACCCATGCCTCATCAGATGGACCTCGAGAATGATCTCCTCCGCATTATGTACGAGTCCGAAGTTCCACTCCTGGAAAACGAGGAGTTGTTCGTGACGCTGCAGACGTCGCAGCGCACCTCGCAGGATGTTAAGGAGGCCCTCATCACCTCGCAGATTACGGAGAAGGAGATTGACGCTGCTAGAGCGGTGAGTACGATGACCCTCCATTATAATCAAAACGCAAAATGGGACGTAGGAGAGGTCCAGCAACATCTAACCGATATGAATGTATAAATAATAAAAGAAGGGGGAACAATGGAAAACAAAAAAAAAAAAAAAATGTATAAACTGAAAATCGGTTTTCATGAAGCAGAACAAAACATAATACCTGCATGAACATATCAGTAATAGAGTAAGTCTCACTTAGGGGCCGTGGCTTAGGCCCCCAGTGGTCGAGGCATCTGTGGCCGACGCCCCCAGATCGATTAATTTAATTCAAAGCAATTTTTTATGGGTCTAAATGAGTAATATTTTTATTGCAACGATATGATTTTTGTATATATATATTTTTTTCTTATAAAATGTATGTAACACCAGATTCTTTTAAACCCTATGATTACAAAGAATCTGTTGTTCCATATTTTTCGTCGACTTGAAGATAATAGGTACTTCAGCTATAAAAGTTACACGATATTAGTGTCGATCCTACGGTAAAACTACCCTTTTTCCAGGTTACTTCAGTTACATCTGGTATAAAATATCTTCTTTCTGTATTCGTCAGGGCTACGTGCCAACAGCGGTACGCGCTTCAGTGTTGTTCTTCGCACTCAACGACCTGTCGCGCATAGACCCGATGTACCAGTTCTCACTGGATGCTTACATCGACCTGTTCACGTACTCTATAGACCGCAGTCCTAAGGCGGGCGAGCTTGAAGACAGGATCAATAATCTTAATGAGTTCCATACTTATGCTGTTTACAAGTTAGTATCTAAAATCTGTTCCAAAATTAATGTAATGAACATAATATACATTCATAAAATCACGCCTTTTTCCCAGAACGCCACTAGGTACGATCCTTACATACTCCTTTAAGTTCATACATCTGGTCATACTGGTCTGTACATTGTGGTACCTTGATGTGCTGTCTATGTTGTATTGATAGAATCAAGCCCTCAGACCCTTCATCATCAGCCTATAGCAGTTCACTGCTGGATATAGGCCTCTCCAATTGCACGCCATTCAGCCCGATTCTCGGCAACTCTCATCTAGCTACTACCAGACCCTTGAACTATGTATCTTTAATATTTCCAACTTGTAAAAAACTAAACTAATTTTACTTTATCGTTTTTTCGTCTCTAATTTAAGTGTGTAAGTAATATTTTATATGATAGTTACAGTTCACTGAAATAAGCCATAGAAGAAAGAAGATACGCACGGTTAGCTCTCTTAAAGATGAAAATAGATTCTTAAATAACAGTTATAAAAACTATGGCCAATAGTACAACAGGACGTCTATCGGCTGAAATGATGATATTGATTAAGTATAAACTGAAGATGAATAATAAAATTTATAGAAATTATTTGCTTCTATTGTTATATTATTTATAGAAACACCTGCCGAGCCCTATTCGAGCGTCACAAGCTCCTACTATCATTCCACATCGTGTCCCGCATCCTGTTCCAAGCCGGCAAGATGAACTACGGAGAGTACATGTTCCTACTGAAGGGCGGAGTGGTGCTGGACCGGTCAGAGCAGCCGGACAATCCTACTAGTAAGATTCATTTAAAAAGTTAAATTTAAAAAAAAAATCCCCGACAGAAACAAAAACATTTAAAAAGTAAAAAAGTAGGTATTGGCTGTTTAAGTTTACCTACTACGAAGTTGTAAGTAATATTTTGGTTAAAAGACCGTCGTGTCGAAATGGATGAACCGATTTTGATGAAACGTGTCTAGAAATACCGTTAGAAAGCCTACTTTTAAATAAAAATAAAAACCGCATCCAAATGATATATTAAAAATAACTTACAAAAGATATAGAAACTATTGTAATAAATTAATTTAAAAACTAAAGCGCCAGTACGAGAGCGCACAATTGGCAAACTCTACCAAAGACAGTAAAAGACTTTGGTCAAATATTAAAAACATTACGCATATGAAGCAAACTAACGCAGACAACACTAAACTTCTTGAGGAAAAGTCATCGCCAATTGACGCGGTCAATTATGCAAATGATTACTTTGCAGGAGTTGGCAAACAACTTGCAGAAAAAATCTTGCCGCACACTAGATCGGATTCTGGGGCTAACTTAAGGGCAGAAAATACTCAACTGACATCACTTGTTCTCTTGGATACAGATATAGACGAAGTGCACTATATACTCATGAATTTAAAGTCAAGTAGTGCTCCTGGCTGGGACAACATCCCTACAACTTTTCTCAAGTTAGCTAAACACGTAATTCTCCCAATTATTGTTCACCTTGCGAACCTGTGCTTTAGTAAAGGTATTTTCACTAAGCTCTTAAAACAATCTATAATTGCGCCTGTGTACAAGAGTGGCCCTAGAGATGATGTTAGTAACTTCAGACCTATATCAGTGTTACCTGCTATATCTAAAATATTAGAGAAACTCTTAAACAAACGATTAATTGACTACCTGAATAAATATGTAATATTATCTGAAGCACAGTATGGATTTAGACAGGGCAAATCGACTGAAGATGCAGTAACGGCTATAACATCTCTCATTACTGAAAACCTTGATCGGGGAAAGAAGTGCCTCTCAGTTTTCCTGGATTTAAAAAAGGCGTTTGATACAGTGTCTATTCCCATTCTTGTACGAAAATTGGAAAACATAGAAATAAGAAATACTTGAATTATTCAAAAGTTATCTTTCACAACGAACGCAAAAGATCAGAATTGGACAATATACAAGCAGGGAGTCTAATATCACTTTCGGTGTACCACAGGGGAGTGTGCTCGGGCCCACATTGTTTCTAATCTACATCAACGACCTATGTGCATTGGAGGCAGGTGGTGCTCGGGTGTTCTCTTATGCCGACGACACTGCGCTGGTCTTTATCGGTGATAGTTGGGCCTCTGTGCAGAAAGATGCAGAAGTGGGTTTATCTAGTGTTGCCTCCTGGTTAAGAACTAATCTCCTTTCGCTGAATAGCCAGAAGACTATCTTCATGTGTTTTTCTATAAGTGATAAAACCCAGCCTGACGCTAACTTCACTTTAAAAATACACCAATGTCACAATATCCAAGACGCTAATTGCGCTTGTCCGACTATCGAGAAGGTTGAGAAAACTAAATATCTCGGTATTATACTGGATCAGCGACTCTCTTGGCATTATCACGTTACATTGGTCAGTGAACGTCTGAGAAAACTAATCTGGATTTTCAAAATACTAAGGCATGTTGCACCAGCGAAGCTCATACAACAAATATACATAGCTCTAGCCCAAAGCGTTCTAACCTATTGTATTCCTATATGGGGGGGTGCCACCAAAACTAAATTCTTAGACGTAGAAAGATCACAGCGTGCCCTTCCCAAAACTATTTATTTCAAATCGTACCGTTTTTCTACACACGAGCTTTACAAACTGTGTGATCTTTTAACTGTAAGAAAATTATATGTTCTGATGTCTACCTTAAAACAGCATAAAATAACGGTATTTGACCCTAGTACTCTCAGGAAGAGAAGAAATCACGGGGAGATAGCTGGCATCAGAGTTCGTACTGCGTTCGCAAGGCGGCATTACGTTGCCCAAACTACTCTTCTTTATAACGCCATATGCAAAAAAAATCCAATTTACCAAAAAACTAATTATGCTTGTCGTAAAACCCTGACTGCATGGCTAAAGACCCTTAACTATGAAGAGACTGAGGCACTTCTGAATCCGTTTATTTAATATTTAACATATGATAATAAAATTAAAATGCTTTCGTGGAGTAATTATAATTATACAATTATATACCACATACTTCACACTAATAATATGTATTTGGTTTCCCTTTTTCTCTTACTCAATCACACACAAACATCCTCATACACACATACACACACATACATACACACACATACACACACACACATACACACACACTACTCACCCGTCTATAGTGTACCTTATTAATTCTTTTTTAATTTATGTAGTCTTAGTTTTGTTATTGTACCAACTTTATATAATTTTGTTGAATTAACAGGCTTTGTATGTTGTTCACATAAATATGGATGAGTGATGTCTTCTGCTACAGGTATCTCCATACTTAAAAGAAGGCCTCTACAACTTATTTGTTAAAACCTGTTGATTATGAAAAATAAATAAACTAAACTAAATTAAGTAAATGCTACTATAGTGTCCACGAATATTTAAATGATAAATTCCTAAAAAAAAAACCGGTGCATCCGTTTAAAAGATACGGTGTCATAAACAGACACGCATAGCGGTCAAACTTATGACACCCTTCTTTTTGCGTCGAGGGTTAAAAACTAGTGACCCGGCCATGCTTCATTTCTAACAAAACATCGTCATTTCTGTGGAAATGCCAAACGCCTAGAACACACCTGGTCTGGTCCTGGCCTATCTACCCATCTTTGATTCCAGACTGGATGCCAGACGAGTGCTGGGACAACATCACGGAGCTGGACAAGCTGCCCGGCTTCCACGGCCTGGGCGACGTGTTCGAGACCCTCAGCAAGGAGTGGAAGGAGTGGTACCTGCACCCTGAGCCTGAGCAGCAGCCGCTGATTGGTGAGATGGGGACATTGCATTACGTCGGGGGACCAAGTCTCCTGCCAGGGTCATGGGATTGTTCGAAAGAACTACCGAGGCCCTGGCATTGGCAACTGGAGGAACACGGGTGGGTTTTAGTCCGTACAAGACTGACACACCCTTCCGCTCCACCCAGAGCGGGAGACGTCATTTGAGGATTTCGCACCGAAAAAAGGGGGCCCAAGTCTACTTATTTTCATTTTTTCTTTCTTTTTCTTTTCTTTCTTTCAGTGGTTTTGGCGCGTAGCCAATATCGTAACTAATTACTTCATCTGGTTTTTTAATACCCATAAGTGACAATGACACACAAATGTTTACAAAACAAAAACCCACCTGTCATTTCGACACCAAAAAATACTCGTAGCACTTTACAGTCACAATTATCATTCGCCCGCCCTCTTATCCCAATTTGTTTGGGATAGGTGCAGCATGTCTTCCACACTTCTCTATTAGTCACATGACATATCGAGACTCGTCCGTGCGTCGAAAAGCACTTTAAGCTCACGGCTGGCATTTATAAATCTTGGATAGTCGTTCCGGGTAGTGAGAAACCGCGTGCCGAAGTATCGTGCTCTCCAGTAACTGAGTTGTGGAGGCCAGGTAGACAGTAGTTTTATGTAAAATACTATACTAATAATAGCTGGATAGCTGCATCTTATTTATTTATTTGGTATACCAATAAGGCGTACATCACAGAGAGGCGCGCCGCCATCTCGGGTCCTAAGGAATATGGGGCTACGGATGTGGGGCGGCTACCACTGGGCAACCACACCACTGCTCTAATAGATAAATAATAACTATCAAAATGATTAAGCTTCCGATTAGCAGTGTATTGCGCAGTTATGGTGGTGATGGTGATAATATTAGTTGGTACCCGCCAGGCGACTGGAACGACGTGTGCAGCGACTTCCAGAAGATCCTGTTCGTGCGCTCTCTGCGCGTCGACCGCGTGTCGCCCTGCGTCACCACCTTCATCGTCAACGTGCTGGGCCCGCGCTACGTGGAGCCGCCCGTGCTGGACATACGGGTAACGTTCTACTGGCTCGTCTTGTACTACACACAGCTTCATCGTCAACGTGCTGGGCCCGCGCTACGTGGAGCCGCCCGTGCTGGACATACGGGTAACGTTCTACTGGCTCGTCTTGTAATACACACAGCTTCATCGTCAACGTGCTGGGCCCGCGCTACGTGGAGCCGCCCGTGCTGGACATACGGGTAACGTTCTACTGGCTCGTCTTGTACTACACACAGCTTCATCGTCAACGTGCTGGGCCCGCGCTACGTGGAGCCGCCCGTGCTGGACATACGGGTAACGTTCTACTGGCTCGTCTTGTACTACACACAGCTTCATCGTCAACGTGCTGGGCCCGCGCTACGTGGAACCGCCCGTGCTGGACATACGGGTAACGTTCTACTGGCTCGTCTTGTACTACACACAGTTTCGAGATGGTTTTGAACTAGTGTGGTTTAAATTTTTTTTAATGTAAAATCCTCCATCTATTTCCATTAGGCGTGCTCAAAGACAAGAACAGGCCCATACATCAGCAAATAAAAAAGAAAGATTTAATAAGAAAAAATATATATAATTAAATAAAATATATTTTTTTCTTTATTTATTTATAGGGGTTTTTACGCATAGCGTATGTCAGTCCCATCGTATCCTAAACAATGCTACTTTCATAAGACGTGGCCCATGAATTTGAACAAACTCTTCGCATCGTCGCCATTTGGTTGGGATAGAATTATATGGAACATGCCTACATCAGCTCTGTTCAAATTCAAGGATCTCACTAAATTATTTCTACTGGACTCATATTGGACACATTCCATCAATAAATGTTGTAGGTCCTCGACAACTCCACATTCGTCACAATTGGGTGATGCGATTTTCTTCATCATGAAGGCAAATTTTTTGTATGGAATATGTCCAGATCTGAGTCTAAAGGCAGTAACACTCAGTTTTCTACTCACATCGCTATTCATGAACCAGGGCACGCGAAGAGGTTCACACTGTATGGTTTTATACCATAAACCCTACTGTAGTGACCGTTTATTAAAATATTCTCTCCAATAATCATAACATATATTTCAAAATTTTGGTAAAAACTCTGAATAATCTAATATAATATTTTTTTCTTTTCCATTTCTAACTGCTGATTTCGCCAACGTATCAGCCTCTTCTTTGCCCCGCAATCCAATATGCGATGGAACCCACTGCAACCTCAGTCGGATGCTCTTTAAAGTAATTTCATCAATTTTAGATAAAATTTCATAAGCTGTCGATGTAACTCTGCGGCCAGAGGCGCATCGAGCTATATGTAGTAATGCACTTTTGTTGTCTGTACAAATGACGACATTTTTACACGCTTTATATTAGCTTCACTTGTATGTTTGTGTATTTGTATGTTTGTTTGTAACCGACTCCTTATAGCGCGATTTTGACCCACTTTAAATGACCAGATTTCATTCAAACTTTGCACACCTGTCAAGGACCGATGACAATGCAATAATTTCATAAATTTGTGCCATTATCCTTCCCAGGGTTACCAGGACAGCAAAAAAACTGTCACAAATTACGCTGACATACGTCTCAAAATTCGAAATACCCTAAAAAATAGAAAATAAATAATAGTTTAAAAAAACTAAAAAACACGCTTCCATTGGAAACCAAACTAAAAACTAGATAATAATGGAAAAAAAGCGTGGGGTGCCTGATATCATTTAAAAAATACCTTAAAAAGCACCCCACGCTTTTTTTCCATTATTATCTACTTTTTAGTTTGGTTTCCAATAGAAGCGTGTTTTTTAGTTTTTTTAAACTATTATTTATTATATCCAAAATGATTAATTATTTAAGCCAAAGTCTCTGAGATTGCAATGAGTTCCGACGTCATAATGGATATAGTTTGATTTATTTTAAAACAATTATCCTGAGTGCTCATATCCATATTAGGTATATAAAATGCAGACCCATGACCTTCTACACTCTTCGAGCCATCTGTAAATATGTAAGACCAACCACCATACTTTGTGTATAATTAACTAATAACTTCATATTTTAACAAATTAGTACCGTATGACCTTTTAGCTTTTGTTATTGATTCTAAATTTACTACAATTGTTTCATTAACATTTAATATTAGTTTATACCCATGTTCGTAAAGTATACATTAATAGTGAACAGCAAGAAGCTACTAGCAAGTCTTTCACCTCATTCACAACTGATACCAATAACATATATCATATTTTTATCTTGCTTATAAGAATTTTGTCGAAGAGCGTAGAGATTCTCTAATAATTGACAAGTTACATAGTTACGTTAATTGGTGTAGTTTTGATGAAACCTCCTATTATCCTCATAGCCTGATTTTGAATTTTACTTAATTTATCTAGATGGCATTTTGCGCTCGCATCATATAAATAGCAGCTATAGTTTAAGCGACTTCTGATTAGTGCAATATATATACGTCTTAGGTGTCTATAATGTAAACCCCAGGAAGCACCTGCAGAAAAGGAAAAAAATTAAGACTCCTTTGCACCTTTTCAACAGTCATGTTTATGTGTTTAATCCAGTGCAACTATCTGTCTAACCACACACCTAAATATTTATAATTGTCTACTATCTCTAAATTGTCCTTATCTAATTTAAGTTCAATTTTTAATCTTTTGAAACTTCTGCTAAAAATACAAACCTTCGATTTATCGCCCGATAATTGTAACCCAATTTCATCCAGAATGAGACAGAATGCATTTAACGCTGTTTAAAATTCTATTTGACTATCTGTTAGGTTACTGGAAGGTGAATATAATACAAAATCATGTGCATACTGACACATCGTTACATTTCTAATTTTATCAAAAAATTTAATTGTAATTACGTTAAATAAGGCAGGTGAAATTGGGTCACCTTGCGCCAAACCACGATTTGTATATCTTAAAAAGTACTTGTTTTGATCGGTTTCATTTTTCATAATAAGGTGTCGTTCACTAAGAAAGTTCCACAGATACTGGCAAAAAGTTTTCCCAACACCTATTTCGTCTAATGTTTTTATCAATGCATCAACATTATTATAGGCATTAGTTATATCCAAAAAACATGCTATCGTCGAAATTTTACGCGAAAATCCTAAGTAAATTTGGCATACTAATTTGACTAGGCAATCCTGACACGATTGTCCTCTTCTGAATCCAGAAGTGAACGGGGACAGTAATTTATTTTTCTCTAAATACCACTCTAGTCTTTTTGTTAACATTGCGTGAAAGATTTTACATACACAAGAGATTAAGGAGATTGGTTGGAGTTTGGTACCACCGTTAGGTACAGGTTTTGGTATTGGTATCGCTAAGTATGTCACGCCATTGTATAGGAATAGTACCGGTATTAAAAATGAGATTGTGTAGATCTAATAAGTATAATTTGCCTGCCTGAGGTAAATGGTATATGAGAGAATATGTAATCCCGTCATTACCGGAAGCTGTATCCTTTCGCTTAAAACAATTACACATTTCTTGTAAGGTAAAATTGGCATCTAGTAAAATATTATTTGAATTAAAATGTTGGACTCTTGGATAGACATAGTCTGGGGCGAGGTTAGAAAGAAGTTCAATCTTCTGCTCATTCGAAATTCGGGATCTGGACGTCCTGACTCCCTTGATCCAGCCCATACGTTTCCACATATCAGAACTAGACGTTTGTTCATCAATGCCACTACAGTAATCTTGCCAATCTTTTGTCCTCGTTTGACAGATAACATCTTTTGCAGTTTTTGTTTTGCGTTCAATTATGGTTAAATTACTTGGTGTAGGATTACTTCTGATTTTTTTTAACGCTAACCTACGTTGCGCCACTAGATGAGAGAGTGTTGTGTTCCAGTAAGGTTTAGGTCGAAAGTTATTTTTTGGATTATCACAGCTCCTGATCCAGGGTATATGTTTATCGGCTGCTTTATTCATCTGTTTGATAAAATTATCATATAAGGATTGCACATTAAATGTATCTAAAGGTTGTAATAAAAAAACTTTCTAAAGATTTACTGTACTCTGACCACTTTGCTAGCTTGAAATTTCGCTTTTTATTTGTATATACAGCGTTCATATAAACTATATTTATATGAAATTTTAACAAACAGATGGCCACTCCCGAGATTTTCGTTTATCACACTCCAGCTTAGTAAGATAGACAAATCGGTCGAAATGAAAGTCACATCGGGGGATGTCCTCTGAACAGTATTACCTATCAAAGTCACTCTAGTGGCACTCCCATCGTTAAGAGGAATAAATCCAGCATCTAAAGCCGCGTCATAAATCTGTATTCCTCGCCCATCTGCTTTAGTGGACCAGCTTGCATGGTGGAATTATTAATATGTAATTAATTAATTATTATTATTATATAATAGGAAGAATAGGTCGAAGTGGCGGTGCTTGGGGGAGGCCTATGTCCAGCAGTGGACGTCTTTCGGCTGAAATGATGATGATGATGATGATTATATAATATAATTTAATGTTCTTGTTGTTATGTATTTTCTGGTGTATAATAATGCATATATAAATAAATAAATATGTTTGAGTTTTCCACCCTAGGCTGCATGGGAGGAGTCGACGTGGAAGACCTCCCTCCTATTCGTGCTTTCTCCCGGTGTGGACCCTACCGCGGCGCTGATCCAGCTTGCACAGGACGTCAAGATGTTCGACCGCTTCCAGTCGCTCAGCCTCGGCCAGGGCCAGGCACCCACGGCCACCAAGTATGTACTATTACTTGTGCTGTGTAAGTACATTAAGAGCATTTGGTTTCTTAGCATACATGCCGTCGTCGGTCGAAAAGGTCAACTCAAAATGGCATTTTCTGCAAAAGGCCCTTCCAGATATGGCCCTGCATGATTAGACTCAATATCTTCATCATATAAATGTTTGGACTTTTAAAAAGACGTTGTTGAGAGTTTATTTCGGCATTTCTTATTGAGAAAATAAATTTATTTAACCATATTTATTCTAAGGGATCAGTCAGCTAGGAAATACCGGCGCCCTCTAGTTTTGAAATATTGACCAATCAATTGACTTGTAAAAGTGTATCTAACGGAAATTTGTGTAGGGTAGGCGTGACCAAGTCTATTCATTTATAAACGTTGTAACGGTTTCTCTATTGTGACTTTTTGACAGATTTGCCATACAATATCTATAAAAATCTCATACTGGCAACACCATCGAAACGTTTGTTAATTAAAAGTAGTCTTAGGCCCCTATCCCTTGCCCCAGGATGCTATCCCACGGCATGAAGGAAGGCGGCTGGGTGTTCCTGGCCAATTGCCACCTGGCGTGCGAGTGGCTGGGCTCCCTGCGAGGCCTCGACAACCCCAAGATACACCCGCGCTTCAGACTCTGGCTTTCTTCTATGCCTGATGACAAGTTCCCGCTCAGCGTGCTGCAGAGGAGCATCAAGATGACCACGGAGCCGCCACAGGTTGAAATTACTCATACAAGATACACCCAACATTACTTGTTACTGTCAGCTTGTAGCATCCCACTGCTGAACAAAGGCCTTTTTCCATGACTCATGCTAGCTTAGCTGTTTCGGTCCAGGTCTAGTGTGACCCACTGGCTATTTCCGCTCTTCCTGCCGTCGGCTAGAAATGAACCCCAGAGATTCCTGAAAAGTTTCGGATGAGATATCCTATCGGGCATACGTCTATTCTTGTTGCAACATTTTGCCGCGCAACAAAAAAGGCTCTCTCTCATAGGAGTCTTTTTCGCCTCACGCTGGTATTTTATCAGCTTTAATTTGGTTAGTTCTCCATATTATTATTATTATTTTTTATGATTCGATACCAAAAGGTTGCTAACGGGACCCTATTATTATAAGCCTCCGCTGTCCCTCCCTCCATCCGGCAGCGGGATTAGTCTCAAGACCCGTAATAGGTTGATACCGAATGTGTACGTCTATTGCCGCTTTTACAACAACTAACAAAAAGAAAAACTTTATAGTAAGGAACTCTTGGTGTGCGAGTCTGACTCATACTTGGCCGTTTATTTTATTGTTCGTATTTCCTACGTGTCCCGAATAAAATTATTTCTTTGCAATAAAATTTATTTCGACAGGGTCTAAAGGGCAACCTGGTCCGTCTGTTTGCTAATATTAACGAGGACCGGTTCGACGAGGCGACTCCGAAGTACCGGCGCCTGCTGTACTGCGTGTCATTCTTCCACTGCACGCTCATCGCCCGCAAGCGCTTCCGACAGCTCGGCTACAATGCCGTCTATAGCTTCAATGACGCGGACTTTGACGTGAGTTGAAGCTTAATGAGTACCCAATCCGTCATGATTCTCACACAAATCATTATCATCATCATCACCATAATCAGCCTATAATGTTCCCACTGGTGGGACAGGCCTCCTATCGCTGAGAGGGAGTGGGCCGTAATCCACCACGCAGGCCCATTGCGGGTTGGCTCATATATGTAAATGCTCGTAGTTAATTATGGCGTTATAATAAATTTTCTTCTAAATATTTTGAATGCACAGGAATCTTGTGGTTTCTGAATCAAGTTCTTCTAACTGGACAGACAGCTGTGCTGCTGGGGAGTTTGTTGGCCACTTCTTCTTCCCAGCTAAAGCACTAGGAAGTGCGCGACGGGTGGGCGTTTTTTGGGGGACTGTCTTTTGTAATTTTGACGTTCGAAAAGTGCTGATCCTCAGCCTAATTTGAATAAATGACTTTTGATTTTGATTTTGTCTAGATTTCTATGTATGAAAACACTTTATTGAGACGGGAACTCAGTAAATACGTCTGAAAGTCACCTGCTAAAGTAGAGTGAATAAATGTAATAAATATTTTTTTTTAAGTTTCATGCCTGCGGTCTTCAGTAACAATAGGGATGATGAAAAAAAAAATGTATTGCCTTCTTGGCACAGTACAAATGAGATAGGCGAAAAATTCAGTAAAATCGATGGACATCGCGCTTCTCCATATTATGGAAAAGTGCGGTGCGGACAACGTACAGGCGCCAGAACATCAAACTACCCGAAACTGTTTAATTTTCCCAATCAATCTTGAATTTTACAGTATGGCGATTAGGTTGAAAAACTATTAAAGAAATTTGACAGATTATAGTAGCTTCTTGTCCTGGCGACTGTACAACGGGTAGTATGAAGTTACATAATCATGATGGCACTTCTGTGATAGTGTCGTTACTTTGTCTGACAGTTATTTTAAAATGTATGTAAAGTTTAGTAGTAGTAGTAGTAGTAGTTTAGTTTTTGTAAGTATTGTAAACTTGGCAATTTTTTAAGTTTTTACACTTTTTATAATTTGTTTGCTCTATAAATAAACAGCATTGTTTGTTTCTTTATTTCGTATTTTGATGCAATAGTTGGGTTTTGGATAGTGACGTAAGCATGTGTCACTCCTGCCAGGGTCGCGAGATCTGTTCGAAAGAGTTACCGTGGCCCTGGCACACATGCGACCGAAGGAAAACGGGTGGGTTTTAGTCAGTAAAAGTCTGACACGCTCTCCCGCTCCGCTCAGAGCGAGAGAGGTCATTTGATGATTTCCTACCCATAAAAAAAAAATGTGTCATTCCCGGAATGCGAGACCTTGTGTTTTACATCGTGCACAAATTCACGTTTTTGATTTGAAGAGTCCATCCCCAGGTATCAGACAACCTGCTGGCGAACTACCTGGAGGAGTACGAAGAGGTGCCGTGGGACGCGCTGCGCTACCTGTTCGCGATCATCAACTACGGCGGACACATCACGGACGACTGGGACAAGCGCGTGCTCATCGCCTACATCAATCAGTTCTTCAACGAAGATGCACTCGAAACACCCTTCTACAGGTCAATTGATTATTTTTTCATTCAATATAGGAAGCTTGCAGTTTAATTTTGTATATAACATGAGAAAAATATTTGGGTTATCGTAAATCAGGGAGAAAACAGTGAAATACGTTGGTGCATTGTTCTAAATGTAAAATGTAATAACGCGATCTGGCACAAAACGTAAAGTTAATACAACCCGCAGGCGTGTCGCTTTTCCATCTGCATACACTTCCTGCGTTTACATATTATGATGTTTACATGAGCAACGTCAAAGCCGTCTGAGCAAAAGGCAGCTGTTATCACAATGAATTTTACATTAACTACTAAATACAAAATTACTAATGAGTCTTCTCCATAGCCTTTGACGATACAAAGTTGATTTTTACTTTTTACAAGTTCTTCTAACGGACAGACAGCTGTGCTGCTGGGGAGTTCGTTGTGTCAGTTTTTCATCAAAGCTCTAGAAAGTGTTTTTTTTTGAGTGGGAAATTAACAAATGATGTCTCCCGCTCTGGGTCCAGCGGAACGGCGTGTTAGACTTTTACTGACTAAAACCCACCGGTGTTCCTTCAGATGCCTATGCCACGGCCACGATAACTCTTTCGAAAAATTCCGCGACCCTGGCAGGCTGATGACGGGCTATCGTGGCGTTCGAAAAGTGCCGTATTTCAGCTTAATTTAGTTAGGTATTTGGTCGCAGGCTGGCGACGATCCCCGCGTACCACATCCCGCGCGACGGCTCGCTGGAGTCGTACCGCGACTTCCTGGACCTGCTGCCCGCCTACGAGCGCGCCGAGTCCGTCGGCCAGCACGCCTCCGCCGACGTCGCCACGCTCGCGCAGGTACGCACCCACTCACTAAATCTGCCTCCGCCGACGTCGCCACGCTCGCGCAGGTACGCACCCACTCACTAAATCTGCCTCCGCCGACGTCGCCACGCTCGCGCAGGTACGCACCCACTCACTAACTCTGCCTCCGCCGACGTCGCCACGCTCGCGCAGGTACGCACCCACTCACTAACTCTGCCTCCGCCGACGTCGCCACGCTCGCGCAGGTACGCACCCACTCACTAACTCTGCCTCCGCCGACGTCGCCACGCTCGCGCAGGTACGCACCCACTCACTAACTCTGCCTCCGCCGACGTCGCCACGCTCGCGCAGGTACGCACCCACTCACTAACTCTGCCTCCGCCGACGTCGCCACGCTCGCGCAGGTACGCACCCACTCACTAACTCTGCCTCCGCCGACGTCGCCACGCTCGCGCAGGTACGCACCCACTCACTAACTCTGCCTCCGCCGACGTCGCCACGCTCGCGCAGGTACGCACCCACTCACTAACTCTGCCTCCGCCGACGTCGCCACGCTCGCGCAGGTACGCACCCACTCACTAACTCTGCCTCCGCCGACGTCGCCACGCTCGCGCAGGTACGCACCCACTCACTAACTCTGCCTCCGCCGACGTCGCCACGCTCGCGCAGGTACGCACCCACTCACTAACTCTGCCTCCGCCGACGTCGCCACGCTCGCGCAGGTACGCACCCACTCACTAACTCTGCCTCCGCCGACGTCGCCACGCTCGCGCAGGTACGCACCCACTCACTAACTCTGCCTCCGCCGACGTCGCCACGCTCGCGCAGGTACGCACCCACTCACTAACTCTGCCTCCGCCGACGTCGCCACGCTCGCGCAGGTACGCACCCACTCACTAA
This sequence comes from Aporophyla nigra, assembly GCA_947507805.1. NCBI lineage: Eukaryota > Metazoa > Arthropoda > Insecta > Lepidoptera > Noctuidae > Aporophyla > Aporophyla nigra. The sequence continues at coordinate 23,493,988 of OX382301.1, forward strand.
CTCTGCCTCCGCCGACGTCGCCACGCTCGCGCAGGTACGCACCCACTCACTAAATCTGCCTCCGCCGACGTCGCCACGCTCGCGCAGGTACGCACCCACTCACTAAATCTGCCTCCGCCGACGTCGCCACGCTTGCGCAGGTACGCACCCACTCACTAAATCTGCCTCCGCCGACGTCGCCACGCTTGCGCAGGTACGCACCCACTCACTAAATCTGCCTCCGCCGACGTCGCCACGCTCGCGCAGGTACGCACCCACTCACTAAATCTGCCTCCGCCGACGTCGCCACGCTTGGGCAGGTACGCACCCACTCACTAAATCTGCCTCCGCCGACGTCGCCACGCTCGCGCAGGTACGCACCCACTCACTAAATCTGCCTCCGCCGACGTCGCCACGCTCGCGCAGGTACGCACCCACTCACTAAATCTGCCTCCGCCGACGTCGCCACGCTCGCGCAGGTACGCACCCACTCACTAAATCTGCCTCCGCCGACGTCGCCACGCTCGCGCAGGTACGCACCCACTCACTAAATCTGCCTCTGCCGACGTCGCCACGCTCGCGCAGGTACGCACCCACTCACTAAATCTGCCTCCGCCGACGTCGCCACGCTCGCGCAGGTACGCACCCACTCACTAAATCTGCCTCCGCCGACGTCGCCACGCTCGCGCAGGTACGCACCCACTCACTAAATCTGCCTCCGCCGACGTCGCCACGCTCGCGCAGGTACGCACCCACTCACTAAATCTGCCTCCGCCGACGTCGCCACGCTCGCGCAGGTACGCACCCACTCACTAACTCTGCCTCCGCCGACGTCGCCACGCTCGCGCAGGTACGCACCCACTCACTAACTCTGCCTCCGCCGACGTCGCCACGCTCGCGCAGGTACGCACCCACTCACTAACTCTGCCTCCGCCGACGTCGCCACGCTCGCGCAGGTACGCACCCACTCACTAACTCTGCCTCCGCCGACGTCGCCACGCTCGCGCAGGTATGCACCCACTCACTAACTCTGCCTCCGCCGACGTCGCTGCGCTCGCGCAGGTATGCACCCACTTAATAACCCTCGGATTCGAATGGATCAGAAAACGTTCTACGAAACAAAAGATCGTGCACACGACTACACATCAACAGTTTTAGCTCCAGTTTTAGCTGTGCTCGCATTGTATACATTTTTCTTACAATGAAAAGTCGGCTTATACTGGAAATGTGTTGCTTGACCTGTAGCCGTGTGTACATCTAATATCTATCCACTTAGTGGCCTGCATTTCCTCTATTCTGCACATTACAGGAACTGACAGACGCTTCTGATAGCCCCAAACTCATAGCAGAATTTTGTGTCGACTCCACAAAAAATCAAAATTTAAAATTTTGATTTGACTGCCTCATTGGTCTTGCGGTCACACGAACTAGATGATTATAAGGTCCTGGGTTCGATTCCCAGGCCAGGCAAAGTGTTATTGGGTTTTTCCATCTGAAATTTCTTAGTAGCAGCCCGGAGTCTAGGATTGTGCCCGGTTGGTGGCAATAAACATAACTGGTGGACCTCTGACCAACCCTACGCCTACAAAGCGAGATGTTATGTTAATATTGATTGCCATCGATACGCTAAAAAGGTGGAAAAGATGTTAGTGCCACTTACATATTGAGGGATTTGATTTAAATATTTGAAAAACCGAAACCCGAGATTCTAATTTTAAATCACCTTAAAGATATTTTTCTTTTGGCAAGTGAGCTTAATTTTGTAACTTCAAATGTCGTAGATGATTTCTCAATTATAATTTAATCACAAGAATATTGCTAGTTATATATGAAAGTAAAACCTTTTCAATGCAGGTTAATGGTGTTTGTAGAGAGTAAGTAAGTATTAGTAAGTATTTATTGGAACAAAAAAAAACTTTTTTATAAAAAAAAACAACCGACTTTCTTAAAAACACTACAAAGTGAAAAATAACTTTAATTTCGGAAGTCGGTGTCTTAGGATCTGTATTTATGGTTCTTTTTGCCACCGACTTCCGAAATTAAAGTTATTTTTCACTTTGTAGTGTTTTTAAGGAAGTCGGTTGTTTTTTTTTTGTAAAAAAGTTTTTATTTTTAAATTTTTAGTAGTGGTATTTACCCCGCACTAATTCCAAACAAACAATCCATATTTATGCGATAGCAGAAATCGCGGTTGATTTGCTGTCATTTTTTAAAGAGTTCCGGTGTCTGTCTCCCGAACTCATCATCAGATCTATATGAAATTTACATGGGACCATTTCGGAATAAACCCCTTTCGAACAAAAAAAGAATTTTGCAAATCCGTCTATATATGACGGAGGTATGGCTCCTTTTTGAAGTCGGTTAAAAACAATACAATTTTGTGATCGTTAATACTGCGTTAGTTTAGTAACTGTGTCGCAGATATTAGCGCCCACCCCAGGAGCGAAAGACAACTGAGTTCCATAATAACAATTTTGATTAAACTTATAGAAACTAGACATACACATTTAAATAAAAAAAAATAAAAAACTAGAACTAAACATTTATTAATAATTGTTGTGGTATAAATAAGTGGGTGTATGTGTGTGTGTGTGTGTGTGTGTGTGTTTGTGGGTGTGTGTGTGTGTGCGTATGCGGAGAATGTGATATGATAATTTAAGTTTGTATGAGGCTCTCATAAGTCAGTTTCCTCATAAGTCAGGTTTTGCAGCCATTTTTCAATTTTCAGTTTACACTCTCGTAACGAAAGTGGATAGATATTTAATTTCTAATTAATTTTGTTATAGATAACAGGACTCAAAAAGTTATATTGTCTTGTCGCAATCACTAGATTAGCTCTCTCCGTCTGACATATTCTGTTAGCTCTCCGTTTCTGAGTATTGAGATTAGGGTCATATTCAATATCAGTATGCTTGCGTAATAATATGCTTATAAGAAATGCTTGTCTCACAGAAGGAACTTTGCAAAGAGCATACAAGTCGTGCGTGGGGAACCGAATAGGTTTATGTGCCATGACTTTTAGAACGGCTCTTTGTGCTCTTTCCAGACGTATTAGAAGGCATTTACCAGGGCATCCCCACGCCGTAATGCAGTAAGTTATTACGGAATGTGCTAGTGCATAATATACAGTTTTTAACGTGTGAAAATCTGCCGAAGTTCTAAGATTTTTAAATACAAATATTAATTTTCTGACACGCGAAACCAATAACTCAATCTGCTTGGTCCAGGTCATTGTGCTATCTATAATGACCCCTAAATATTTAGTATCATTAGTACGCATAATTTTAGCACAGTTGCAGGTTGCACTTGTATTTGAGAAACATTTGTGAGCAGTTAGTGTGAAGGAGGAGTCTGGTTGTGATCTAAGCCGTGGTGCAAAGGTTATGAACTTAGTTTTTTCTAAATTCAGGGTGAGCAAATTGTTATTTAACCAATTCATAATATCCCGCAAGGCAGATTCTGCATGAAAGCGCACATCTGCCCAGTCACTTCCATGAACTAGTAATACTGTGTCATCAGCGTATGTTATGATTTTGCAATTTGTTAGGGACAATCTACAGAGTCTATTTATATAAATAAGGAAGAGAGTGGGCCCCAGAACACTGCCCTGAGGAACTCCATAGGTTAGAAACTGTTCTTCACTTATGTGGTTACCGATTTTTACAACCTGTGAGCGGTTCCTAAGGTAACTTTTAAAAATATCCAGGGGTAGCCCCCTTACCCCAATCTGAAACAATCTCTCGAGCAAAAGAGGGACAGAGACAGTGTCAAATGCCTTCGAGAGGTCTAGAAAAATAGCTATTGTTTTAAGCTTATGATTCAAATTATTTGCAATAGCTCCAGTTAACTCCAGCACAGCATCTTCTGTGCTTTTCCCGGACCGAAATCCGTATTGGTTGTCGGCAATGATTTTGTTATTGTTTAAATAACTGAGAAGTCTATTGTTTAATTTTTTTTCAAGAATCTTAGAAAGAATAGTGAGCACCGAGATAGGTCTATCGTTATTGACACTGGCCCTGTCCCCACTTTTATAAATAGGGTGTACAATAGCCCTCTTGAATACAGTAGAGTGATTGCGTAAGAATGTAACCTTTACAGTGTTTATTTATACTTTAATGACATACTTTGGGAACACTACATATATAGTCCTTCAGACAGTATTTCGGCCACAGCGGCCAATCTCAACAGAGACAAGCGCACGGCGCGGGAGATGTTATAGTGCAGGCTTGTGTACGCACACACAGAGGCACTCCCTGTTCCCTCACTCTTACAGTTCTCAGGGACGGCCAGGTGACACCATCGGAGAGAGGTCAGGCGCAGGATGTCAGACTGACGTCACGTATGTCTGTCTGTTTACTTCTCGCGAAATAAATTAAAATACAAGTTTTCTTTGCAACAGTCAATAATGGAAAGTCGCGGGCAGAAGCTAGTGTCATATAAATGAAAACGTTAACGCAATCTAATGCAGTAAACTATTTATGTGTGAACTAATTTTATCAATGAAATAAATTCCCAAAGATAGATTGTCTAATACTTTTTTTGTGGCTAGTAAATCATCAAATGACGTCTCCCGCTCTGGGTGGAGCGGGAGGGTGTGTCAGACTTTTACTGGCTAAAACCCACCCGTATTTCTTCAGTTGTCTATATGCTAGGGCCAACGGTATCTCTTTCGAACAAGTCTCGCGACCCTGGCAGAGATTGCCTAATAATTATAATTTGTTATTACAAGTGTGTCTTACGTTGTGACGTAAGTGCTTGGTACTGTAGAGGTTGTTTGCATGAGACAACTTTATGACTGTATTGGCTGCCAATAGTTACTTTTAATACATATCGGGCAAACTAATTTAGAATAGAAAATATAGAAAAAAACAATGGATTTAAAAAAAAAAAAAACAATTTATTGTAAGAAATGTGATGACAGCAAGACTATTTTTTTTTCAGACTCTCTTCAATCCGTTTTTAAAATAACGTTAATTTGTTTCTCAGGACGCCTTGATTATGTGCTCGACGTTGTTTGCTCTGGCGAGCACGGGCGGAGGGGGCGCGGGGGGAGGGGAGGATCAGAAGGTACGTTATACACGTAGTCGCGTTGAATATTCTATAAAAAACATACATTACTTAATTACTATCCATCCATTTTGTCGATTTATGTGAACAAAGTGTAGAAGAGTAGGCGGTCCATTCTGTAATAATCTGAAGACTTAGGTGAAATGAGATATCATTCCACCTGCTGACAAGGATTGGCACCAAAGCCACCTCATGCTCCGAGTGTGAGAGAATTTATACGATCAGATACTTTTTTTGCAATTTGCAGGTTAGAACTGTCAGGTTGTTTGATGATCAAAACAAATATGTAATCATACTCCTTACCTTTTTTTGGATGGGAAATCATCATGACTTCTCTTTTGCTGACTAAAACCCACCCGTGTTCCTTCAATTGCTCATGTGCCAGGGTCACGGTGTCTCTTTCAAACAATCTCGTGACAGTCGTGATCCTGGCAGGCATCGGTCCTAACAGACCCTTTCAGTTCTGCTGACATCTCTTTGAGGCGCGCGTGGAACACTACGCGCCGTCGACCCGAGCCTGGTCCTTACCGGGCGGCAAGCTACCCATTGCTCGCCGCCCGCAAGTTCGCGACAACGGTGGCCGGGAGTCCGCCATCGACTCCCGAGGCGCCCGGGGCGTCTCGTCCTGCGGCGGCTAGGGACGTGAGGGCGCAGAGACAGCCACTCCCTCACGCGCCCCGCCTCCTCCTTCGCAAGCATTACTGCTTTGCAGAAGAAGGTGACGGCTTCCCATGCCCTCTCGCTCCGTACCATGGCTCGCACCAGGGCCGGACGCGAGAGGTCGCCGCCGCCGATCGCCTCCACGAGGACACGGCGGTGTTCCTCACCTTATCCCAATTTATTTGGGGTCGGCGCAACATGTGTTTTTCTTCGACACTTCTCTATTAGTCGTCATCTCAGTAGACCATCCATCGTTTTTTGCTCTCCCTCTACTCTAAAGCCATCGACATTCATACTCAATACTTTCTTCACGACGTTTTCCTCATTCCTCCGTATCACGTGACCATACCACGACAACCGATTCCCACACAATCAAAACAAATATGTATTTACATGAATATATACCACCATGATTACCACCATATTACCACCATGAATACGACTCAGACTCTTTGAATTGACTTCAAATTTCAGTTTGTTTGTTACGCTTTCACGTTAAAACTACACAACGGATTTAGATGAAATTGGACATACGTAGACCAAGACCTGGAGGACATACACTTTTATCCCGATAATCCCACGGGATGGAGATTTATGGAGTGAAACCGCGGGGCGCAGTTAGTAATAAATAAGTGTAATAAACTGGTGTTTAACGTTTGGTGGAGGAGCAGTGGTTGCCCAGTGGTGACTGCCGCAACTTACTCGTTGTAGGTCCGTAGGTTCGGACCCCGACAGGCGCCTTACTTTGTTTAAATTATAACATCAACACTGCTCTCAGAACGGTGAAGCAAAACATCGAGAGGAAACTGGCATACCCTAGATAAAAAAAATGATAAAAAAAATTACCAACCTGCACTGGGTGCCTGTGTCCCATCAGTGGGAACATAATAGGCTGATTATACTAGTTTCTGGTAATGACGAGGCCCCCTCCGTTAAGGTGGACGAGCTAGCCAGTGAGATGCTGAACAAGCTGCCCGGCAAGATAGACATGGAGACGACGGAGCGCATGATGGGTCCAGAGATTGTGATGCCCATGTGCGTGTCGCTGCTGCAGGAGATCGTGTACTACAACACACTTATCAACATCATTATATCAGGGCTCAAGGTAACTCTAGTTTTATATTTTATCCTGGTTACGTCATGGTGACATGAACGCACAATACATGTACATGTAATATATTTCCTCTTTTTCTCTAATTTCACAATTTATTTTCATTTATCTTTTGTTATAATGTTTACACCTAGTTATGTGTGCATGCTGTGGTCTCCTGTAATTAAAGGAGCACACGTTAAATAACCTTTTCATTACTGTGAGTACTATTGTAGACATATTTTCTTTGTTGGAAAACCTAAATAAATTCAACGTCGCTTCGAGGTTTTTTCTAAACTTACGCCGCTTCAATTCAATTTTGCAAAAATAAAATATATATTATGTTTACGTATGGCGAGAAATCGTAAGGCGAATCACATCAGCCCCTAGACAAGAAATTTCATGAGGACCACGACCGCTCTGACAAGAGTGTTACGAAGAAGAAAATGCGTAGTCCCAGCGGAAAATATCGAATTTCTTCATTTCAGTTTTACTGATATTTAGTGTATGTATGACGTCGTGTGATTGTGTATAGTAAGTACGAATTTGTGCATCTAACCGTTGCTTGGTGAGTTAATGAACAAAAATTGTTTCCACTGGAACTACGTCATCCCAGCGGCACTTTGATCCCTATGGATGTACAAGAAAAAAAAAAAACAGTAATTAGTGTGTAACGAGCGTAAATGTGTATGATTACATGAAAGTGTGTCATAAGACTCTGATATTCAAGTTTCCGCTGCGCTGACGTTTGGCAATTGGATGAAAATCATAAAACACGGTTTAGTACAGAGTTGTCATTTTCTACGCACGTTGCTTTGAATTTGTGTGTAATGTTTGTGAAAACAGAATTTCAAAAAAAAAAACATTTCGTTCAGAAAGATATACACGTAAAAGTAAAATAAGGTTATAAGGGCCAAGTACTTAAAATAGGAACTCGAGAGCCTAACTTATAACGTTAACTCGTATCTTGTAATGGCCTATGTCCTGCTACGTTTCTTTTATGTGCTCGTAGACGTTTTGCTACTAAACCATGTTTACGCCCCTTTAGATGCCATTGAACCGCCTAAAGATTCTTGTAACGATCTAATATTGAGTAGCAGAACTAGACGAATATTCGTGAATTATCTAGAAATTTAAAATCGTCTTATAATTAATAAAAGGCTGGCGGCACTGCGAGCACAGACAAGTCCGTAGATTGGCCTGCAAGATGCCATTTCCAATTAGTGGTGCAAGCGGGCTTTAGTAACAGCCGCGTGGCTCGATCGATAGCTAAGCTACGCTTGCCGAGGTCGGTCCATTGATGGATGACCATGAAAACTTCTCTTGCCCCTCGTCTCATTATTACAGGAGTTGCGACGCGCCATCGAAGGTCTGGTCGTGATGTCAGAGATGCTAGAAGACATGTATTCGTGTATCTTTGAGGGCAGGACACCCGCATTCTGGCTTAGAGGTACGACTTCATATATTCTTAGAATAAACTGTAGTTCGATGTTGATAGATTTTCGAGCAAGATTCACAAATAACACTTTGATTTTACTTTGCTAAGTTAGCGTGTCATACGAGTATGAAACGTAGTTTTAAATCAAACTTTCTTAAACCGGCCAAGTGCGAGTCGGACTCGCGCACCTAGGGTTCCGTACAAAACTGTAGGTATTCACGGTTTATGCATAAGGTTTATGTTTATGAAAAAAAATGTTTTTTTTAACCCCCGACGGAAAAAGAGGGGTGTTATAAGTTTGACGTGTCTGTCTGTCTGTCGGTCTGTCTGTGTGTCGGTCTGTCTGTGTGTCGGTCTGTCTGTGTGTCTGTCTGTCTGTGGCATCATAGCTCCTGAACGGATGAAGCGATTTCAATTATTATTTTTTTGTATTAAAGGTGACTTATGTGCGAGTGTTCTTAGACATGTTTGATGAAAATCGGTTGAGCCGTTTAAAAGTTGTAGGGGGTGAAAGTGGGGAAGAATAACCGAATGTCTACAAATATACTCGAGTGGGGTCTCAAATGAAAGCGCACTGAAAGAGAATATTGATGACTTAATCGAGAATGTTCAAGCTTCGCTTAATGAGAAAATTGGTGGTGGGAAAATTGGGACATGGAAATCCGATTGTCACGTGAGAGTATCAATGACTACATCTCAGTCTTTGCAATTCTGCTAAAGATGATTTGTCATGTGGGTTATTAAATAGTTTTCTTTGGTCGAGCTCACAAACTGCTACACCATCCAAGGAAAAGGCCAAGCCTATGTAGCCTGAAACAGAGTAAAAATACTCTACTTAAGGCTACATAGGCTTGGCCTTTTGCGAAAGTACTTTTACCTAAGTAAACCACAGCTTTTTCAACTGTCGTGCCTTGCAACTTATATGCCGTAATCGCCCTACATAAAATGATAGGAAACATTGTTCTTTCAATATTTCCATATCCTCTAAGACCTTGAAAAGTTACATTATGTGGCCTTATCAGAATCCATCCATTCTCGTCAACACAACTCCGGCCGATAGTGGCATCATCAAATTGAATTGATATTGTTTTTGGAAGCTTCCCATCTTCCTGTTGGCCACGGCGATGTTCTATGTATTTACAACTTAACAAAAAATTTACATTATAATAAGTATACCTATAAAAAGTATAAAATAAAAAATTAAATAAAAAATTTAAAAAACCCCCGACACCAAAACCTAAAATCCCTTTAAAAAGTAAAACATAATAAAAAAACTCAATCTTGAAGTACCTAAGTATGTATTAATAATTCAAAAAAAAAAAATACGTCGCATTGGGGGACCGCTCTGCGAGGGCAGACGTCGTTGACGGTCGTATCCTAAATGCAATATTTAGAAGTCATTTTATAAAAGTTTTCTTCAGTTAGGTAATAGACTATTTGTAAGTAAATTGTTAGGTTTGGAGCGGTCCCCCAACGCGACGTATTTTTTTTTTGAATTATTAATACATACTTAGGTACTTCAAGATTGAGTTTTTTTTATTATTTTTTACTTTTTAAAGGGATTTTAGGTTTTGGTGTCGGGGGTTTTTTAAATTTTTAATTTAATTTTTTTTTAAATTTTATATTTGAGTTGATTGAATGAAAGGTAAATTGCGCTTTGCGATTTATGACGTATTAAAAAAAAAAAACTACTTACTAGATCTTGTTCAAACCAATTTTCGGTGGAAGTTACATAATAATGTACATCATATATTTTTTTTGTTTTATCATTCTCTTATTTTAGAAGTTACGGGTACCACTTTGGAACTGTCTCTCGCGCAAACCATTCAGTTTAGAACAAAATGATATTAGAAATCTCAATATCATTTTTGAAGACCTATCCATAGATACATACCCCACACGTGTGGATTTGATGAAAAACAAAAAAATTTGAGTATCGGTTCTAAGTGTGGGGAACCCCAAAATTTATTGTTTTTTTTTTCTATTTTTGTGTGAAAATCTTAATGCGGTTCACAGAATACATCTTACCAAGTCTCAACAGCATAGCTCTTATAGTTTCGGAAAAAAGTGACTCTGACATATGGACGGACAGACAGACAGACATGACGAATCTATAAGGGTTCCGTTTTTTGCCATTTGGCAACGGAACCCTAAAAAGCTTATCGAAGGTTTAGGGTACTATAGTTGAAGTTTTCGATAAGCCTATAAAACCTTCGATAATATTTTGTATTCATAAACGTATTATATCTAATATGTTATTTCAAAATCAAAATGCTGCCAATACAATGAAGACATCCAACAAATTGACCAAACATTGAATCATCAAACGAGAATATCTATCTACACATAGAATAATTGTGACCAAAAACATAATCGGCCTATAACGCTCCCACTGTTGTAACGGAGTGGGCCATAATCTACCACGCGGGCCCAGTGCGGGTTGGTAGATGTCACATGTTTTCGAATTTTAACCGAAGAAAAAAACGGAATAGGTTATCAATTCGACGCGTTTTTTTTAGTTTTTTTTTATGTATGACCATTGACCGCGCATAACTTTTTACATAGTCGTCCGATTGTGATAACTCTTTTTTTATTGGATAGGGTATACCTTGACAAGTATTATTAGTACATTAAAGCTACAAAAATTATAAAATAAAAACTTTTGAACAAAAAATTTAACCGCCGAAAAAACTGAAAAGCAAAAAATTATGAACCTTAAAATTATGAGTCGGCGCTTTGAGTGATCTTTGTTCATAGATTTTTCAGCGCCGACTCAAAATTTTAAGGTTTATTATTTTTTGCTTTTCAGTTTTTTTTTGTGTCTAAGATATGCCGGTTTCCTTACGATTTTTTCCTTCACCGTTTTGTGAGCAGTGGTGATGAAATTATTTACACAAAGTAAAGCGCCTGCTTGGATTTGAACTCACGACCTACTACTCGTAAGTCGGGGCCGATGCTACTGGGCCACCACTGCTCTCACCGCTTGAAACATTGTTACTTACAAGGAGACCGCCAAGATTGTCCGCCTCCGATTTCAGTGATTTTTATATATGTTGTTATGTTTGAGTAAATGAGTAATTACCCAAAAGGAATTCACGCAACGCTCAATAGTTTCAGAGTTGCTTTTACCGAGCAACTTAAATATAAGTTCAGTATACATACGAATTGCATAGTGGTGCGTAGTCTAGTAGGCAGCGTTCGATTCCTGCTAACGTAATATTTTTTCATTTTTATTTGTCTTATAAAACTTTTTTGCAAAAAAAAACAACCGACTTCCTTAAAAACACTACAAAGTGAAAAATAACTTTAATTTCGGTAGTCGGTGTCTTAGGATCTGTATTTATGGTTATTTTGCCACCGACTTCCGAAATTAAAGTTATTTTTCACTTTGTAGTGTTTTTAAGGAAGTCGGTTGTTTTTTTTTGCAAAAAAGTTTTTATTTTTAAATTTTTAGTTGTGGTATTCACCCTGCACTAATTCCAAACAAACAATGCATATTTATGCGATAGCAGAAATCGCGGTTGATTTCCTGTCATTTTTTATAGAGTTCCGGTGTCTGTCTCCCGAACTCATCATCAGATCTATATGAAAATTATATGGGACCATTTCGGAATAAACCACTTTCGAACAAAAAAAGAATTTTGCAAATCCGTCTATATATGACGGAGTTATGGCCGAACATACATAAAAAAAATAAAAAAAAAACATATAAACATCCGAATTGATAACCTCCTCCTTTTTGAAGTCGGTTAAAAAAAAGAAAAATTTTATTCATCAATTTTATAAATGAAGTACATGTTTAATTATAATTATTTATAAAAAAAATAATATCTACATTTTTATTGATATTGTTCTCTTTTTTATATTACTTGGAAAATTTTAAAGCACAGAAAAGTAGCTAAAGAAATTGAAAATTAGAGTAAATAATTAATCAATCAATTAATTATTTATTTTTTAAGAAATAAAAAAAATCATTGACAAATTTTATAAATCAAGTATACCTATGTTATTTTGATTTACCTACTCAAAAATTATGAATAATAAAATTAATTACGTTATTTATGATTTTTGACATCAAAATAAATAAAATATAAAATTAATGAATAATTAATTATCATCATCATTCTCGCTATCATTATCATCGACAGTACATAGACTTGGATGATAACTGTCATAAAAATAATATTAAAACAATACACTTGATTACACCAAGTGCACTTAATAAAACCAATTTGTTTACAGTTATAAGGTGTTTTAAGAATACTTAAATATTGTTTTTTTAAACATCTCATTCTGTAATTAATTTTGAAGCTAACCATGCATACTGTAACCTTGGTTTGCATTTAGGAGACGTTTATATTTAAGTTACTCGGTAGAAGGTACTCTGAAACTATTGAGCGTTGCGTGAATTCCTTTTGGGTGATTACTCACTTAGATTATATAAAAGTCATTGAAATCCGAGGCGGACAATCTTGGCGGTCTCCTTATTAGTTTATAATACTACGTAATACATAAACATTATTACTTAGTATAAAATACTACGTAACAATGTTTGTCTGCAGTTTCGACAATTCTGACGCGCTGACGTCATAGCTATTTAACGGACGTCACCCATTTTGCTCGGCGATTGGGCATGAAAACAAGTCGGCGGCCAGGAAAGAATTACATGTTATTTGAAAAGTGGTAGTAGTAGAAACTGCGATCGCCAACCCGCTTGCTAAGCGTGGCTATTATGGCAAAGCCCCCGTGGCAGGGGAAGGCCTATGTCCACCAGTGGACGTCTGGCGGCCGAGATAATGAGTAGTAGAGCCTGTAATATCTAAAATAATTGAAAAGCTAATTAATATAAGACTAACCAACTATACTAATAAATACAACATTATTTCACAAGCTCAGTATGGTTTTAGATAAAAATTATGTACGGATGACGCAGTTACAGCTTTAACCACTCATATTGTTAACCTAGTAGATTCAAGAAAAAAATGTCTAACTGAATACATTTAGACATTTTTTTCATTTTTTTTTTTGTTAGAAATATCTAGATTTGAAAAAAGCTTTCGATACCGTTTCTTTCTCCATTCTTGTGCGTAGTCTGGAGGGTATAGGCGTAAGATAAATTACACCCAGACACAACAAATGATCGTGCTCATCATACAAAGATTTGTCGTGGGTGGGAATTGAACCCATGACCTCAGTCTTAGCAGGTTGCAGGCATGTTTAATTGTTTAAATTACAATGAAACGGTTTAAGTACCTATAGTATTAGGGGCTAGTGTCAGCCACTCTACGTCCAATACGGACGAAGATATAAGGGTTTTTTTTTTTTTGGATGGGAAATTATCAAATGACTTCTCCCGCTCTGGGCGGAGCAGGAGGGCGTGTCAGACTTTTACTGACTAAAACCCACCCGTGTTCCTTCAGTTGCCCATGTGCCAGAGTCACGGTATCTCTTTCGAACAATCTCGCGACCCTGGCAGGCATCGGTCCTAGCAGACCCCTACATTGCTGCTGACATCTCTTTGAGGCGCGCGTGGAACACTACGCGCCGTCGACCCGAGCCTGGTCCTTACCGGGCGGCGAGCTACCCATTGCTCGCCACCCGCAAGCTCACGCCTACGGTGGCCGGGAGTCCGCTATCGACTCCCGACGCCCGGGGCGTCTCCTCCTGCGGCGGCTAGGGATGTGAGGGCGTAGAGACTGCCACTCCCTCACGCGCCCCGCCTCCTCCTTCGCGAGCATTACTGCTTCGCAGAAGGAGGTGACGGCTTCCCATGCCCTCTCGCTCCGTACCATGGCTCGCACCAGGGCCGGACGCGAGAGGTCGCCGCCGCCGATCGCCTCCACGAGGACACGGCGGTGCTCCGCCCAGGCAGGGCACACCTCCACCGTGTGCTCCACCGTGTCCTCCAGACGATCTTCATAATGGAAACACCCGGGCGTTTCCTCCCGCTTTATCCTGAACAGGAACCCACCGAAGCACCCATGCCCGGTGAGAACCTGCGTCAGGCGGAAGGTGAGGACGCCGTGCCGCCTCTCAATCCACTCCTCAAAGAAGGGACTTACCGCCGCAATTGTGGCGTGCCCAAAAGATATAAGGGTTACATTGCAATAATGCCTCACTAATGTTATAACGTTATTCAAACTTGATCGTGAATGCGCCCATCACTGAGGTGTAGTAGAGCCCCGGCCACTAAAGGCGCCATGTCGCGCAGGTCGGCCGTCGATGAAGCCGCTGGGCGCGTGGTGCCGCGAGCTGTTCCTGCGCGGCGCGCACCTGCAGGGCTGGGCCAACGCGCCGCGCGCGCCGCCCACGCTGTGCTGGCTGCCCGCCTTCGTGGCGCCCACCGGCTTCCTCACCGCCGTCATGCAGGTATTTCATTAAGAAAGCAGGTTAATTATAAACTTTTTTCATTAATACTATTAATAATTGAGCGGTATTGCAGACGACGGCCCGCGGAGAGAGCTGGCCCATCGACACGCTCTGCTGGGAGTTCACCGTCATGCCGCTGGAAGAGGCGGGCTTCGTGCGCCCACCGCGCGACGGCGGCGTGTATGTCAGGTACAGCCTATTGCTACCTGCCTTTCTCCGTTTTTTTTTTCTTTGGAAGCCATCAAATGATGTTTTCCGCTCTGGGCGGAGCAGTAGAGCGTGTCAGACTTTTACTGACTAAAATTCAGCCGTGTTCCTTCAATAGGGAACATGCAATATTTTTATTTTTGTTTTCACTTTAAAGAATTCCATGTAGAATAGACCACAAATATATTAAAAAATTAAAACATTGTAATTTATCGGAGAAAATGCGGTTTCAAATTGACAGTTTAAATTTTCCCGCGAAAACGGACCTATAGTTCCGATGACGTCATTCCTATCTGTCACTGGCCGTATTTGTTCGTCGGCTTTCATACTTTTGCATATTTTTTCGACTTTCAAGATATATTTTGTAAAAATTTAAAATGGACTATCCATCAACATCAGGTGATCATAACAATACCACTAATATTCCGAAAAAAGCCGTGCTGACTCATCTTTTGTGCCAATGTGTCCCTGTCTACTTCAACAAAGTTTCGAAATAAATTGTTTTTGACTAGACAGAACGACCCCAAAATTGAGAAAAAAGTGATATCAAGCTGCAAAAAGAAATGACAATTATTCTCCAAAGACCACTATTCGATGCTGTGAAGAACACTTTGACGTAAGTCATAAGGCGAACATACTTGTATGTCGTGTGTGTTATACGTCATAAGGCGAATATACTTGTTATACGAGTATGCTTAGTTAATCTGCTTGTACGTAAAAACACATTAGTTACCTACCTAATACTTACAAAACTTGTCTATAGTAGATTTTTAATTTTACAGTTTGAGATCGACGTCGATAATTGGTAAAAGTTTAAAATGTCTGGAGGAAACCTTTTTCTGAAAAAAGATCTCATGACAACACTAACTCTTGGTAAATAAATTCCTGGAGTCTGCTTTGATAATCCCAACTATCATTTTTATTTAAAAATCGCAATTAATATTCCCATAAAATAATATTCACTTTTACAACCATAACCTCAACAAGTCGTCGTAACGGGAGTGACGTCACTAAACGCTGATTGGTGTTTTGAAATACGTTTCGTTTCAAGTAATTTTAATACGTAATTATTGTTAAAAATCAACATTATGTAAAATAAAAACATTGCAGTGGCCCTTCTTTTATACTTTTTTAACATTTAAATCATAAAATTTTCATAAATATTATATTTGCATCTTCCCTATTGCCTGTGCCAGGGCCACGGTAACTTTTTCTAACAGATCCGCAACCCTGATTCAGATTCATATTTTATTTGCCAACATTGTAGGTACAGGTATAAGAAGGTACATCATTAATGATTACTGATTGCCACCTGTATTTGTTTCCATTATTGTTTTGGGCATGTATTCAATCGTACCTCAAAAGAATTCCCATTTTGATGTGTTAAAAACATTAATATCAAAACACTTTAATAAATGTGCCTCTTTCTGTGAGCCTATAAACATAAATGAGATCAGTCTGTAGGCCTATCCTGAATTTAGTCACGTAACCGTGTTAAACCGCATACTTAGGTTATAATAAGCATGCCGTTTATAAAGACGTTTTTAAGAAGTATTATTTCTTTTGGCGATTATTTTATTTAGACATTTTGATGGTAAAATAACATCGTCACTCTTCGCCATTTTCATCTTGTTTCAAAGTGACTGCGAATGATTAGACTAGTATACGTGGGTCACTCAGAAAGTTTTGCGAAAATAAAAAGAAGTATTCTATAGGTAAATATTTTTTTTTTAAACCTTTTCAAAATATTCTCCACTAGCTTTTATGCAAAGTTTCATGCGTCTGAACCAGTTTTCGAAACACTTTTTCCAGTCCGCCGCAGACACATCGTTTACAGCCTGCTCGAACGCTGACAGCGCATCTTCCGGCGACGAAAATTGTATCCCGCAGATTTTTAATTTTTGGGAATAAAAAGAAGTCACACGGTGCTAGGTCAGGGCTGTAAGGAGGGTGACCCAGAAGTTTGACCGGCGTGCTGTCCAAGAAGTCCCTTGTTTTGAGCGCGGTGTGCGTGGGCGCGATGTCGTGGTGGAGCAGTAGCCCGAGGAGCCCTGTGTTTGGTCGCTAGTTGCTCAAAACAGAGAAAACTTCTGCCAAGCATTTGGTAGTATACCATTCGGCGTTGATGCTTCTTTGGTTTCGTAAAGGGATTGACACCAAGTAGCCAGTCAAATTGAAAAAGCTCGCGATCAAAATTAGGCGTTGATTTGTTTTGAAACACCCAAACTGTCGACTGGCGCTTCGTTTCTGGATCTTATTGATAAATCCAGGACTCATCACCTATAATAATGTAGTAAACACGCCGAGACGAGCCTGCTTTAAATTTTTTTATTATATCACGGCACCATTCCACCCGGGCCTGCTTCCTAGCGTCCGTCGGTGAGGTTGTGCGGCACCCAGCGTGAAACTATCCTCCTCACGCGAAGATGCACGTGTAGAATCTCGTGAAGGCTTCCCGATCCAATCTGCAGTATGTGTTGAATCTCCTGATACGTAATTTGCCTCTTGTCTTGGATAAAACTTTTCACTGCTAGCACGTTTTCCTCTATAACAGCCGTCAAAGGGCGACCACTTCTTTCTTCATCCCCCAAAGTTAGTCGACCACGTTTGAATTCGTTATACGAACGATACACAGTTGCCTTGGAAGGGCCTTCATCCATGAATGCAATTTGAAGTCTATCGTTTGATTCGTCCGGTTTCAGGCGACGCGACAATCGTAAAAAATCGTAGCGCGAAAATGTTACCGACGCAAATCCATTTTCCAATGAGACACGATAATTTAATTAGCTCGCAAAAAATGTGGATGGAAAATTTGATATTGGAACGTACCTATTTTTACTTCTAAATAATCATTATTTTTATAATAGTTTATAACTGGCCAGTCTCTCATACAAAAAATCTTTTTTTCGCAATACTTTCTGAGTGGCCTGGTATGTGGTTAGAGAACACTACAAGAAACAAAAGTTTATCTGAGATACGCGTTGCCCTACGATGCGTTACGATTGTTTCAGTGCTTGTAAGTATTCCGGTTGAACTATGTAGTAGGTACATCTGCCAGGGTCGCGAGATTTGTTCGAAAGAGTTTCCGTGGCCCTGGTATATGGGGAACTGAAGGAACACGGATGGATTTTAGTCAGTAAAAGTCCGACACGCCCTTCCGCTCCACCCTAGAGCGGGAGAAGTTATTTGATTATTTCTCACCTACAAAAAAAAAGATACGTTTGTTTCCGACATATTCCGCCGTGCAGACCATCTCGGCATGGTACGCATTCTTAATAAAAAAAAGCGGCTAACTACGAGTCTGACTTACTCACGAAAGTTTCCTTCATTATTAAACACTACACATCTTATATTTTTTTCTTATAGCGGCCATAGAAACAAACACTTTGTGAAAATTTCATCTTTCTACCTATTACGGTTTTAAAGCTCTCTATAGCCTGTTGCGTACGGACGGACAGCAGAGCTTTAGTTATAGAGTCCCGTTAGCACCCTTTGGGTAAGAAACTCTAAAAAATAATGGCGACGGGTAGCTTTTGACACTAAGGCTGTAAACCATTTCTGTTGGCGTTTGATTAATCACCGTTTCTATGATCTTCCCAATCTATAGCCATCGACATTCCTACTCAATATTTTCGTCACGACGTTTTCCACATTTCTCCGCATCACAGGCCCACAGCACGAAAGCCGATTATTCACACCACTTTTCAGTCACCAGTGCCACTTTCATACTTCCTCTTTATATTCATTTCTTGTTTTACCCATTTGCGAAACAACACATATCCTTCTTCGCATTCTCATCTCAGTTGCGTACAATAATCCTTCATTCATACATTTGTAGCCCAACATTCTAATTCCATTTGGGAAATAGCAACGATTTTATCCGACTGCGCGTCGCAAATAGGGGTAATATGTTTATCAGCTTATGTATGTATGTTTTTTTTGGCAATCTAAAAAACAAATGCGGGAAATTTTGATAATTCTTAAATCAATCGATTTGTCTTAATCTTGCAAGTGTATCATTGAATAAGTATTTTAACTCTTTCAGGTTTGGTGGTTAATTTTCTAACCACCTATTTTTAGCTGTTTAAAATTCATTTTCACGTCATCTATCGAAAATGTGCTGAACCATGTTCTTTTTCAAGTTGTTGTTGACTGTGTGTTGAAATATTTTGATGCAAATGCGCGTCGGTCGGTTAGTTTTAATCAATAATTTTTGAAAGAGTTGTGCAGTGCGTTTTTCACAACGGAGAATTTCAAAATTCAATAACAAAGGTAAGAATGTTTATTATATTATAATGGATTCAGGTACAACAAAGAAGGAAAGTAAGAAATCTATTTTTAAGCAATAAGGGAAAAGCCATTGCTGATTCGCAATCAAATTTTAAGGCCGCAGAAATCAAAATACCGATTAATATCTATAACGTTGCCAAGGAAACGACCGTGTGTGACATAAAAACTTACATTAAAAACAAGGCAAATGTAATTGTTACGTTAGAGAAATCGAATATGAAACACTTGAAGGAATATGATTCTTGTAAAGTTTTTATACCAAAACATAAATTAGAGGAATTTTTGAAAGAAGACTTTTGGCCTGAGGGTATTTCGTATCGGCGCTTTGTTTACTTTAGAAAAGGAGGGCAAAGTGGGACTCGAGTTTCGAATGAAGATTCAAAATAAAACAAAAATGGCTTTCAACTTATCAACATTTATGACGTTTAATTGTAAAAATGTGATCAGATCTGTGGAATGTGTGCGTAGACTTTGTCGCACGGCCGATATTATCGTGCTGCAAGAAATGTTTCTTGCAGCCATGTGGCTGTACCCGCATAATTTATCATTTTTCGGGAGTATAGACAATGACTTCGCTTACACCGGGAAGTCGGCGATTGACACCTCTGCTGAGGTACTCCGAGGAAGACCCTTCGGAGGAATGGCCATTCTTTGGAGAAAGGATATATTTCCGTGTGTGTCAGTGGTTGAATCTAGCAGTTTGCGTTTAATCGCTATTAAAATAGTGCTCCGCGATCGCTCAGTGTTGATAGTCTCAGTGTATATGCCTACTGATTCAGCGGACAATCTCGCGGACTTTACGGACTGTTTAGGAGAAATAAATGCAATTATCGAGAACAACTACAATATAGACACTGTGTTTGTGTTGGGTGATTTCAACGCACATACGAGTGAGCGTTTTGCAAACGAACTGTTTGATTTTTGGACTGAACAATCATGGACCTGCATTGATTTGAATTTGTTGCCACCCGACACATATACTTATGTAAGTGACTCGCATGATAATTGTCTTCGGTGGCTTGGTCACTGTATAGTGACGTGCGCTGCACGCCAGACAGTTGTATCTGCCTCAGTTTTATATGACGTATTTTGGTCTGACCACCGGCCGTTAATAATTAAATGTAACCTAGATTTGATTAAAGCCAAAATTGTAAAACCGGTTTTTTCGTTTAATAAAACTTTATGGGGTGAAAGAGACCGCGCACAAATAGAGCAATATCATCGTGTTTGTAATTCTAAATTACGACTCGTAGATTTTCCTGATGACTTTCTTGATTGTGGTGATAAGCATTGTGATAATGATAGACATAAGCTAGTAATAGATGGTCAAACATGATGGACATACAAATTATATCCATTCTGACAGAAGCTGCAGTAAACAGTCACAGTGAAAAGCTTCGTAAATAAATAATAGTTTAAAAAAACTAAAAAACACGCTTCCATGGAAAACCAAACTAAAAAGTACAAAATAATGGTAAAAAAGCGTGGGGTGCCTGATATCAATAAAAAAATACCTTAAAAGCTTTCTTCTATGTTTTAGGGTATTTCGAATTTTGAGACGTATGTCAGCGTAGTTTGTGATAGTTTTTTTGCTGTCCTGGTAACCCTGGCAAGGATAATGGCACAAATTTATGAAATTATTGCATTGTCATCAGTCTTTGACAGGTGTGCAAAGTTTGAATGAAATCTGGTCGTTTAAAGTGGGTCAAAATCGCACTATAAGGAGTCGGTTACAAACAAACATACAAATATACAAACATACAAATATACAAACATACAAATATACAAACATACAAACATACAAGTGAAGCTAATATAAAGCGTGTAAAAATGTAAATATGTAACAGGTTGGAATAAATATGTTAGTGGCGCTCATAGGGAGGCTCGTTTCTGGTTTCAGCAGTGGGTACTTTATAGAAAATCACAATCAGGGTACTTGTATAGGGTGTCTCAGTAAGAGTGCACTTTTTCATTTTAAAATAAATACTAGTATTTTATGACAGAGTTGTAATATTTTTATTGTATTGTAAAGAAGACATGTTCCGATTAAGTGTGGAATAAAATATCTGGCAAATGACCCCCACGGCTCCGATGACAGGCCATTACTCTTTTCATGAAATTTTCCATGACTTTTGCACAGAGTTGTGGCTGTATCTCACCGATGACGCGTTGGATTTCCGATTTGAGCTCAGGAATTGTTTCGGGTTTATTAGCATAAACCCGAGATTTCACAAAACCCCAAAGAAAAAAATCGCACGGCGTTAAATTGCACGATCTTGGTGGCCACTTTGCTCCATTACCCATTGAACAAATCGCCGACGCTTTCCGTGGTCTGCTGGTTTGAGCTCCTGAGTTAACTGAATCTTGTACGCATGAAGGTGGAGATCTTTAGTCAAAATTCGTTGCGTAGTGCTTCGTGAAATTTGAAGTTGTTGAGAACGATGTCGAATGATGAATGATGTTTTCGGGTTTTCGGCGACACTCTCGTTTACAGCAGCAATGTTTTCAAGAGACCGACCGGTACGTTGACGCAAAGGATTCTTATTACCCATAATTGACCCAGTTTATTCAAATTTTTTGACCACTCTTCGAATGGTTGACACATTAGGTGCACTTTCTCGGCTGAAAATTTGGCTAAGTTTGCGAGCGGTTTCAGCGTAACTTTCCCCATTTTTGTAATGAGTTTTCACAATTATAACGCGTTGTTCTTTCGAAAAGCGCTCCATTTTTAATAATCGGAATAATAAGAGGTGACAGCTGTAAAATTTCAGAGTTGCCGGTTGCATGAAAAAAAAATTATTCAAATTTTAAAAAGTGCACTCTTACTGAGACACCCTTTATAATAAAATGTGCGAATCCAGAATTTTTTTTAAGACCAAATTGAAATATTGCCAGAATAATGAAACAAATAAAAATGGATATAATTGCAAAAAATCACGCTGAAAAGGACTTCAGCAAATTTTGGAAAAACATGAATAAACTGAACCCTAAACCGAGCCTGCCTGTGAGTGTGGGAGATGCGCATGAGCCCGTACACATTGCTAATGCGTTTCAGCGTCATTTCAGGGTACAACCCCCACTCACACAGACATCACAGGTGTTCGATGCCAGAGAGTTTCACGGAGACGTTAAAATTCAGTTCACGGCTAGGGAAGTAACGTCTGTAATAAGCAGAATGTCGAGAGGAAAGTCTCCTAGACACGACAGTCTCAGCATCGAACACCTGAAATATGCGGGAATACACTTGTGAAGGGTTCTTGCTATGTTATTTAGCCTTTGTGTAAGTCATTCTTACTTACCGGAAGAACTAATGCATACGGTTGTTGTACCAATAATTAAAAATAAAACGGGTGATGCCTCTGATGTGTCCAATTATAGGCCTATATCGCTAGCCACTATTCTGGTAAAGGTACTGGACGGGCTGCTTGACCAACACTTGAATAGACATGTGAATTTGCATGACGCTCAGTTTGGCTTCAGGCCGGGTTTGTCAACTGAATCTGCAATTCTATGCCTCAAGTAGACTGTCCAGTACTACACAACGAGAAGAACACCTATCTACGCCTGTTTCTTGGATTTATCGAGTGCATTCGATCTCGTGTCCTATAATTTACTGTGGCAAAAATTACATACAGAAACGGACCTGCCTCCTGAGATCACATCAGTTTTTAAGTAATGGTACGACAACCAAAAGAACAGTGTGAAGTGAGGAGTTGGAGTGCGGGGTGAGGCAGGGGGGGTTGAGCTCCCCTAGGCTCTTCAACCTGTACATGAACCGACTGATCGGTGAGCTCAGCAGTACTAATATCGGTTGTCACGTGGACGGTGTATGCGTAAACAACATAAGTTATGCTGACGATATGGTGCTGCTGAGCCCATCGATCGGTGCACTAAGAAAACTGTTAACAATATGGGAACAGTATGCTGCGGCCCACGGACTCAAGTACAATGCATCTAAGAGCGAGCTGATGATATTTAAAGCCAGTAAGAAGTATTACAATTATCTTACCTTAGTAACACTAGGCGGGATACCACTAAAGCTGGTTCAGCAGTTTAAATACTTGTCACTGGGTCACAGACAAATTGGATTGAGAGGGAGCGGAGGGCATTGTGTGTGCGTTGCAACATTGTTGTAGATTTGCACGTTGTAGTAAGCAAGTTAAACTGACGCTTTTTAAAGCGTATTGTCACTTCTTCTACACGTGTAGTCTATGGGCCAACTACACGCAGCGTGTGTACGGGACTCTGCGTGTACAGTATAACAACGCGTTTAGGGTGTTGTTTGGGCTGCCTCGTTTTTGCAGCGCGTCGACTATGTTTGCTGAGGCACACACTGATTGCTTCTATGCAATCATTCGTAAGCGAAGCGCTTCGCTGCTGAGACGCGTGCGGGGCACCGCGAACGGCATCCTGGATACGTTGGTGAACAGGTGGGATTCTCCACTGTTGAAGCAGTGCATGAGTGTTCATGCAAAGGGCGCTCAATCCGGCGCATGCTTAAATTAATTTAATAAATTGTAATTACTAATATTAGGCTAAGTTTATTGTTACTAACACCTATGGATCTTTTAATCCGAAATAAATTTGATTTGATTTGATTATAATTTCTGTATTATTCTATCACTAAGTATTGAATTAGTTGATTTTTGATATAAAATATAGGTTTCCTTTTTTATATTTATATAAATAACGTTAATAATAAGGTGGTTAGTTCCCTAACCACCGTGATTGTAGTAGGTTTTGTTTTATTCGTTTCGTGTACTTATTTACAGAATGCCGCGTGTGCGCGATTTTGAAATATACACTGGAAAAAATGGTAATAATGTACAAATTGACCTGGGTGGAAAGGTTGTTCGTCAATTTTGCGCAAACTTAAAATCTAAAAATCATAGAGTGTTCTTTGATAACTACTTCAATAGCTGTTCTTTGCAATTTGATTTACGAAAAGATAATATATTGGCATGTGGGACTGTCAACTCCAATCGTAAACATTTACCAAAATTGAAAGAAGACAAAGACTTAGCACGGGGACAACATGATTACAAGGTCAGTGATACGAATGTTGCATTTGTAAAGTGGAAAGACAAAATATCAGTTTATATACTTACTAACTATATAGATCCGATGAAAACAGGTACTGTTACTCGTAGAGAACGTAATGGAGATAAGACTGAAGTAACTTGCCCTGAAGCAGTGATACAGTACAATGGTTGTATGAATTACGTTGACAAATTCGACCAATTAAAGAGTACTAATACCATCGACAGAAAATCGCATAAATGGTGGCATCGCATTTTTTTCCATTTCTTGGACTGCGCTGTCGTAAACTCCTTTTTATTATATAAAGAACTCCAGAAGGAACACCATCCCGGATAAATTAGACTCAAAAGACTTTCGCAGAAGTGTGTTTCAAGGAATCTTAGCACCAGCTTTAGCAAAAAAACGCAACTCAAGCTCTAAACGTTCCCTCAACAGCTCTGCATCGTCTTCACGATTGCCAATCTTGATAAAACGTCATAAGCCAACAGTTTTTATAGAATTGCGAATGGAGAGCAATATGTATCAGCCAGAGCGAACTACTTCACGAAGATGCGCCAAATGCAGCACTAAAAAAGATCCAGCACGAACTGTATGGCAATGCAGTTCTTGTAAAGTCCCTCTTTGTATCCGCAAAGATAAAAAATGCTTTTTAGATTATCATAAAAAATAATAATTTATATTTTTGTTACTTATTTCATACGAACGTTCTCATACTTTGTTTTAATTGTTGTTCATGCCTACCGTCATGGTGGTTAGTAAACTAACCACCTTATTCCTCAAAAGCCTTATGTAGGATTTGGGAAAAATATTTTTTCTCGTGATAATTAAACAGTAATAAAACCAAATACGCGTTTGTTTTATTTATAAAGTAAATAAATAAAAACTGTGCCTGAAAGAGTTAAAGTCATCTTTAGATTTCTCTAATCATTTTTCATGTTGAATGGCCATTTAGGATCTGTAACGATTTAAAAATGATTAGCAGCCATTTTCGCTTAAATTTTCAAAACTTTTATTAAAGTGGTGATAAAGTTCATACATTATTTGCAATCATATTTATTATTTGTCGCTGGTGCTATTACCATGAAAAATATTTACATTGTCTAAAAAAAGTGTTAAATAACATTAAAAAAAAAATTAAGGAATCAAGGGCATCAAAAATCGGAGGCATTTTCAAACCTTTATTGCCTCCCACTGCATGAAATTATTTTTAGCCAACCCCAATGTTCTGGTTTCCAACTTTTTAAAGTTCACTTTTTGAATTCGACATGCCGTATAAATACGGCAGGCATAATATCGTATAATACGGCACCGTGTGTGTGCGTGCGCAGAGGGCAGTACCTGGAGGGTGCGTCGTGGTACCGCAAGGACGGCTGCCTGCAGGAGCCGCTGCCCATGCAGCTGGTATTCCCGATGACGCCCATTCACTTCAAGCCCGTGCGCATCACCGGAAGGCGCGTGCGCAGTAAGTCACACACACATATTATTACAGAATGATAATAATTAATAAAATTGTAGACACAACTCAACAATATTGATAGTTACTGAATAGGGTAAATTTAACTTCATGATTTTCGTGAAATCATAGCGTTTCAGTCCAGTTTTTCATTTGTCAGTTGAGTTTACCTCAAGTTTCGTCCGTAATTTTGCAATTACAATTTAATATTTTAATGCCAACAATAATTGCTGGAAAAAATGCTGAGATATAAAAGTTAAAGAATTCTAAATACGGATGAATGTTATGCTAATTCCCTTGAGTAATTGATTGCGCAACAGGGACAGGGCGTATTAATTTTCCTTTCATCGGATACTTTTGGATTTAACCATAGGAGTATTTTTCCTGAATTTGCGTCAGCCTATAGTAGTCAGTATGAGAACAAGTGCGTCAGTTAATATCGTCCCACAGACCGGTACACGTGTCCGTGCTACTACTACCCGCTGCGCATGGGCGCGTTCGTCGTGGCCTGCGACCTGCCCGCCGGCAAGGAGTCCGCCGAGTTCTGGGTCAAGCGCGGCACTGCCATGCTCTGCACGCTGGCCGCCTAGCTGACCGCTGTCCCTTCTTAATTATACGTCTTAATGTTATCATTCGTCATTGTTTTGCTTTTCCTACCATCAATCTGATTTCTTAAAGACATTTCTCACACAAGCACGTGCGCATTCAGAAAACTAAACGATAAATCATGTGCCTAACGTTTGAAAAGTCTTGACGACAACGATAAAAATCGATTAAGAATAACAGAGTTTATTTCTGTTATTTGTACTAGAATATGAAATAAATCTTAAGTATGTGGATCTAAGTCCGCTAATAGTACTCTTATACCGCAATCCTGTCGATGTTTTTGTAAATCATCTCACCTTAAAAATATTTAGAGAACAGATCGAGATTCCCACAGAATAGATCGACTGGTGCTAGGAATTGACACTATAGTCAGCTTACTTCACCTTACTCTGGACGGTGAGATTTTTGGTTAGAGCTTAAAGTGACATAAAAAATATTTAAATAGCATCTAAACAAGAAATATCTTTTGAAATGTAATTATAATAGTGTAAATATCGAGTGCTATTGTTATCCGAGTGTTTCGTGGAAGTATAGTGAATAAAATACTACTAAATACTATTTTTAAATAAAGTGTCACAATAGATGTTTACATCTAAGACTACGAGCAAATAATGTTAAAATGGTGATAAAAGTATCATGGGTAATTATAGACCGATAGCACTAATTCCATTTTTTTCCAAAGTAATAGAGAAGGTTACATACAATAGCCTTTTGTCCTTTTTTGAAAAGCATGATCTCATAGTCAGAGAACAATTTGGCTTCCGAAAGGGTAAATCCATTAATATAGCGATTTATGATGTTATCAAGACAATTGTTTCTAGTGTTGATATAAGAACTCCAGTGGCGGCCTTGTTTATGGATATGTCTATTTCAATCTTATCTCTCTAATCGCACTCAAATCACAGCGCTTGATAGGCTATGTGCAAGCTCGAAAGTCGAAAGAACATACATGTCACGTCCTAGGAAAACTATTTATGGCGTTCCCCAAGGTAGCATTCTAGGCCCTCCATTATTTAACATTTACATAAATGATATGCCTAAGGCCAGTAAGCACCAGATGGTCTTATTTGCTGATGACAGCACTATTTTATTCTCAAATAATGACATTAATATTCTTGAAAATATCATAAATGATGAACTTGGAAATATTATAAATTGGTTAGTTAATAATAATCTAAAAATAAATCTTGACAAAACTACGATAATGACATTCAATCAAAGGACAAACAAACCGAAACTAAATATAAAATATGGTAACGTAGCAATCTCTGAAAGTGACATCATAAAATTTCTGGGCATTTACATCGATAGTCATTTGACTTGGAAACATCACATCGACGCTTTGTTAAAGAAGCTTAGTCAGTTTGCGTATGCTCTGTACAAATTATCAAAATCGGTAAGCCGCATTACAGTACAAATTGCTTATAATGCTTATGTGGCTTCTGGCATTATATGAGGAGGTGTGGAACAAAAGGTGTCATTTACGTATTTTGTTCTCAATTAGGTTTTTTTTTAATCGGCTCAAAATGTTAAATTCTTTCTGTAACTCCCAAGATTTTATTTAAAAAAAAAATTACTACTTTCATAGAAAAATCGATCTGAACTGCTGCTTTCGGAACAAAAGTTACATTTTTATTCAATCACAGTGATTATTAAGACTTGAATTCAAAAAGTGACATTTGACACATTCTTAAGAAATACGTTTGAAGAGTCTTTAGTCGGTTCAAACCGGGTACAGTACCGGAAATAAATGCTGTGTGGTTTTGTATAGGAGGGTATAGGATAAAAACGTTTTAACAAAAAATTAAATCGCCGAAAAAACTGAAAAGCAAAAAATAATAAACCTTAAAATTATGAGTCAGCGCTTTGAGTGATCTTTGTTCATTGATTTTTCAGCGCCGACTTAAAATTTTAAGGTTTATAATTTTTTGCTTTTCAGTTGTTTCAGCGGTTTAATTTTTTGTTAATAAGTTTTTATTTTATTATAGTTTTTTTTTGTGGCTTTAATGTACTAATAATACTTGGCAAGGAAACCTACCCAACGAAAAAAGATTTATCAAAATCGGACTACTCTGTATAAAGTTATGCGTGGTTACATTACAATCAGTGAGTGAACAATCAATCATCCCCTGTTTTCCGACCCTTAGGGTTCGATTTTGTTCTCCAATTTTATATCGGACCACCTTCGGAGTATACCCTTTCCAATAAAAAAAGAATTTTCACAATCGGACAATTAGGTAAAAAGTTATGCGTGGTCATAAAAAAAAATATATACGTGTCGAATTGAGAACCTCCTCAGTTTTTTTTTCGTCTGTTAAAAATCGCATGTCGCAATCGCATAACCTTCAAAAAACTGAACAACATGTATGTCCGGTAGTGTACTGAGAAAGAATTGGGACACTTTATCAAAGATGCTAAAAAGAAGGATGTTGAAAGTTTAATAAAAAAACCGGCCAAGTGCGAGTCGGACTCGCGCACCGAGGGTTCCGTACAAACCTTCAGGTATTCACAGTTTATGCATAAGGTTTATGTTTATCAAATTAAATGGTTTTTTTTTAAATTTTTATATTTGAGTTGACTGAATGAAATGTAAATTGTGGTTTATATTTATGACGTATTAAAAAAAAAACTACTTACTAGATCTCGTTCAAACCAATTTTCGGTGGAAGTTTACATGGTAATGTACATCATATATTTTTTTTAGTTTTATCATTCCCTTATTTTAGAAGTTACAGGGGCGGGGGTGACACATTTTACCACTTTGGAAGTGTCTCTCGCGCAAACTATTCAGTTTAGAAAAAAATGATATTAGAAACCTCAATGTCATTTTTGAAGACCTATCCATAGATACCCCACACGTATGGGTCTGATGAAAAAAAAATGTTGAGGTTCAGTTCTATGTATGGGGAACCCCAAATATTATTGTTTTTTTTTCTATTTTTGTGTGAAAATCTTAATGCGGTTCACAGAATACATCTGCTTACCAAGTTTCAATAGCATAGCTCTTATAGTTTCGGAAAAAAGTGGCTGTGACATACTCAGACAGACAGACAGACAGACATGACGAATCTATAAGGGTTCCGTTTTCTTGCCATTTGGCAACGGAACCCTAAAAAGCAGTTTGGAGAAGACTGGAAAAATGAGCCTTCATTAAAATGGTATTGTGATATTTTGTATAAACGTAATGTCGGTGAAAATGAAAATAATTAACATCGCTGTGATTGTTTGGAACCTGATTGTGGAGAATTACATGTATAAGAATTAAAAATATTTTGTTTGAAACTATTTTTATTTTCATACTGAATGTTTCATAAGGTAACGTTTTTTAGACAGTGAGTTTCAAAAGGTGACATTTTACAAAATTATTGAAGCAAATAGTGACGTTTACAAGCTATTGGATCAAAGGGTGTCATTTGAAATGTATTTTATAAAAAATAAAAAAACAAATTTCAAAACCAGCAAGGTAAACTTATAATACATTAAATTGTACACAATAATTGACACATAAATGGTTAATAAAAAATCATAAAAATTGCTTAGATCAACTTGAATATTTATTTTCTCAATTTACTCAAAAAGTTAAAAACTGTAAATTACATCTTTTGTTCAACACCTCCTCATATACGGTATCATTTTCTGGGGCTGACTGACAGAGACATTGCTTTTAAAGCTCAAAAGAAATGCTTGGGATCGTTTACCAAATTACAATCGATCGATAGTTGTAAACCATTATTTAAGGAACTTAACTTGCTCACTCTACCGTCAATGTACATATATGTATGTATATGAAATGGGAGTGTATGTTCGCTCTAATC
Organism: Aporophyla nigra; assembly: GCA_947507805.1. Classification (NCBI taxonomy): domain Eukaryota; kingdom Metazoa; phylum Arthropoda; class Insecta; order Lepidoptera; family Noctuidae; genus Aporophyla; species Aporophyla nigra. The sequence goes on from OX382301.1 coordinate 23,524,002, forward strand.
TGCATTCATTTGAAAAACTGCGCTCGCACCGTTATCAGAATACCATTCGTGTTACCTCTCATAAAACCGCATTTTTCGGCAAAAGTGTGCTTGGTATGGCCCCAAAAATATATAACAGTATACCAATAGCTATAAGAAATAAAGAGTGTCTGGGATCCTTTAAGCGGTCTTTGTTTAAATTCCTAATAGATAGATGTTACTACTCCATCACTGAGTTTACTACTGACAAACAGAGGTATGACGGTTCTGACTTGCTAATTAAACACTTTGATTGTATTTATTGATTATGTGTAAATGTGTTATATCTATCTTAAATTTTAATGACCTGTTTGTCTTTTTTATTTTTATTTATTTTTAATGTAATCTACTGAGATGCCACCCTAATTGTAATGCTTGTTTTTATGTTAATTTTGTACGCCATTTATTGGCAAAACATAGTGCACATAATTTAGACAATTTACTATCTGTAACCATACCTATGTTTTACAAAATAAATTATTGATTGATTGACCTTTAAGCTCATTTGACCTACCTATGTTTTGAAGGTGTGATTTGGGTAGAATAGACAGGCTGAAGTATCTGATTACTGTTGTGATTTTTGGCTGAAATTAAAATCAACTGGACACTGGAAGACTTGGTGGGTTTATTTGCAACAAGTCCTCGCTTTTATGGAAAATCGTATATCTTCCTCGAATATAGCTCAGGGCGCAAACCACTCATTAGGTGTAGAAGAAAAATACGCTATGTATAACAATGCAAGTTTTATTTTCGAATAGACTAAGATTTTATACAATTTTGAAAATAAGTATATGTTTCTGTGTAATTTTAGCGCAGTCTTACTAAGAAATATTTTCAAAGCGAGTTAATAAAAATGATTTGAATGCACATATGAACAAACTTGTTAAGGCAACATTGGCGTTTCTACACAACGGCAGAGATTTCGGGTAGATTGGAAGCGTCAATCTCCATGAAAACAGGCTGGTTGTTGAGGTTGCATGAGCAGTAGCACTTTCCTTTAGGTGTCCCGTCTTCCATCATCAGCATCTTAAGGTCCATGTCTGCTGCGACTGTTTTTTGGATGTCTGTGAAGTATATATGGTAAGTTAGATCATTATTGTCACATCTGGGGGTAGTTTCAGCTTAAGCAGTTGATGCTGGTTCCGAAAGCAGCACAAGATTCAGGATGCAATCTGTCAATCAATGTGGGCTCAATCAGTGACGGCATTTCACGCTCAGTATTTGCTCACATAGGGATGTGAGCAAATACTGGCCACTACTGGTTTACCAGGGGGTAAACCTGTAAGATGTTCTTAATTTCTGAACGGTTTTTTAATAACGTACCTGCCCTCTGTCAGTTATTAGCTAAATGCATAGTTTATAAAAAGAGTAATGCTGAGACGATAATAGGATGATAGTATGTCTTAAAAGAAAATTCAAGCACGGCGTTCCCCTGAAATCTGTTAAAACTAAATCATGACCCATAATTCGTTATTATTTTTAGTAACTTATTTACGTACCTCCTAATTTGAGATGAAGAAGCCGTCAAGCATCCCGTCTCTATCTTCCTAAGCTTTTAAGATGTAAGAAAATTATATAATAATAATATTATAAATGCGAAAGTAACTCTGTCTGTCTGTCTCGCTTTCCTGCTAAAACTACTGAACCGATTTAAATGAAATTTGGTGCACAGATAGTTTAGAGCCTGAGAAAGGACATAGGCTACTTTTTATTGCGGAAAAGGGGTTTTAAGGGGTCGAAAGGGAGGATGAAAGGTTGTTAGGAAGTAATGTCATTTTTAAAGCTAAATGATGAAACTTTTTTTATTTGGCTTTTATTACATTTATGAATTACTAGCTTTTGCCCGCGGCCTCGCCCGCGTGGATGTCGGAAATTAACGCAGGAGGACGTACTACTGCGGTAAGAATGTATTAATCCAGGTTATATAGGTAATATATACTCTTTGTGCCATTTTCGATCCAGATCCATTCAGCCTTTTTGCGTGATTGAGAAACAAACACCCAATCATAAATATTTAGGTACCTATATTTTCTTCTCTCGCCGTCTAAAACAGTTCCACGACATGTTTTCTTCCGTGATGATTTCTAACAGCTGTACCGTTCAACTTGACACGCTAAATTAATGGTGATTAGTGAGTCTGCAAGAGTATCGCGTCGCTGACATCGTATTTGTGATCAGGGTGTTTATTCTTCAACCTAATTTTCCAAACAAAAGCCAATACGATTCCAGTGTTAATTTTGCATACACGTGATACGGTAGTCTTGAAAACAATAGTGTCAACATTGGAACAACAACAACGCCCAATCTCGATCCCACTTAGTTCTCCAAAATGGACACCCAATTAATACACATTTTGGGCGCTAGCGTCGAACTCAAGAATACGAACCGTCAAAATTCCATTGCCAATCGATCGAAATTAAAGTAAGCACCCAAGAGTGACCACTAGTTTTAACGCTGTCTGATGATGACGGACATGAAACGTCTCGAACTGTATAAATAGCGTAGCCGACAGTTGTTGTTTGTTGATGATCCTCATGTGACCATAACTCCTGCACCTTGGTTAGCATCACCATAGTGTCCACGTATTCCCAACAGAGCCGCTTACGACGCCGCACGGTAGATCGAAAATCGGCTGTGGAAGACATAGGATCTCGATTTCTTAAATGTTATAATTTTTGCTGGAAATGACTTCTGCTGATCATTACTATGTACAAAAATGACACCCGAGTTAATTCTGCCCAAAAACGAAGGAAATATATTTTTTTTACGAAAAATTTGTATGAAGCTAGTATGAAAAATCGAATTATCTCCTAAACGGCATGTTTAACCGTAATATCCTTGGAGGTGGTCATAGTGCTAATTATTTATGATTTTTTGGTTGCCGATTAGACGAAAAATTTAATGCCGTTTTTTTAAAAAAATCGTCAAAATATTTTTATTTATTTTTACATGTAAAACGATCCCTTTTAGTGTCCAAGTTAAAAAGTTCGATATGTTATTAACCCAAATATTAAGAACACACAAAACAAGAAAAATTAAATTAAAAAATTGCTGTTTTTTTACATATTTTTATTAATTTAAATAAAAAAAGATTATCAAACTCTTATTTAAGTAACATATAAAGTTATATTATATACAAAATAATTTAATTTAAGGAATTAATACTAAGCATTTGTAAAATAAATAAAAAAAAAGAAAAAATATCATTAAATATTACAAAAAAAAACCCAAACAGACTCAAATACAAATTTACAAATAAGTACATATATAATTTTTTTACAAATTTTCCTTATCACTCTCGTTGTCAGACTCCAATTCTGAGTCAGCATCCAGATTGGATATATCCAAAAACTCGAACTCAGTTTCCTGAAATTGAATTAAGTCGAGAGTTTCAGCAAAAAAGCTCTGCTTTTTCTTGGCATCTAACTTAGGCCTTTGTGCACTTAGCAAAGGATCCGAAGAAACAACAAGCATATTTAAAATGTCTTGATTGGAATCCTGCCTGCTTCTTTTCCGCGAATGATGTTCTCGAAACCTCCTAAAATCTTTGTTTCGAGACTCTGAGGCTTCTTCCGAGAGAGTCCCAATCGGCACAATATTATTTTTCTCAATTATGTCAGCCCCATGGATTAATAATTTATGAACGGTTGACGACATGTAGTACCAGTCGTATAATAATACGTACTTTTCTGCTGTTTTGCGGGCATAATCTCTAAATTTTATTATATCGACCTGCTCTCCAGATGTAATTGCTTGTAAAATTACAGCAAATCTTTTGATGAGGTCTTCATCCAAACCGGTTATAGCTGCGGTTTTATTAGGAAACTCAAAGAATTTTCTTGCAGTATTCCCGTCATTGGTGGTTCCCGAGCCTTGTTTTACTACATCAATCAACAGATTGAGCTCATCTTTGAATTTATTTTGAATTATTTTCTTCCTTGTCTGTAGCATTTCTTTGTGCTCATCACTTCTCGCTGCCCACCGTTTGAAGTCGAGCCTGTATGCAATGTGTAACAGATATTCCATACAATTTATACGGGCGTGTAGGGATGACAAGCCAAATTCATACAGGTCAGAACACACAATTTTTGATGTTACAGCATCTAAGCGGTTCATTTCTGTAGGTTTTGCTAAGCACAGGTAGCACGATGCATTTGATCTAGCTTCAGAAAGGTAAGTGCAAACTTTCGATCATCGTCATCATTAGTTCATGAGTCACCCTATTATTATTATTGCACTCTGTGGGGATAAGGGCCTCAATTTCTTCATCCATTTGTTTTTTCAGCTCAAGGACAACTGCTTCACTCTCCTTTACAAAAGTAAACTGAACTGGACGACAATACAATACTGAGCATGGTTTTGGGTTCGTCCATAAGATGTTGTCTCCATCTGTCAGTTTAAGTGGCACCAAGGAGGTCATGAAAATGCTCGAGTCATCTTCCTCACCCTCCATTTTCTGCTTGTATCGGCCTTGGTTAGAAGCACCATCAAATCCCCACTTGGATATCAGCTTCAACTGCTTGTTATGCTCTTCCTTAGAAAGGCTTTGAAGGATTCTTGAAACTGTGATATCAAGTAAAGCTTGAAGTGTAATCCTAGCTGATGAATCAGTAACTGTCACTGATTGCTTCGGAGGGTAGCAATCAAGCTTAGTTTGTTGCACTTTATAGTAAGATGGATAAATATCCTTAGCACCTTCCCGAATGGCAGCCTCTCGCAACGTAATATATTGCCACTTTGAGAGTTTTAGCGAAAGAAGCAATCCAAGCGCCTTTTCTGACGTAAATATGATTGTTTTCGCTAGTTTCTTAAGCGTTTCATTTAATTTAGCGGCTGCTTCAGAATTTTTCATCATGTATTCGATGACAGAGGCGATATCTCCATGACCTTCTTCTTTTAAACGTGCTGCAGCTGCATATGCCAATTCACTGGAATCTTCGCCTGTGTGTTCATCAGATCTTCTCTTTTTTTGTTTACTTCCCAGATCTTCGAATGGTTTACGGGATCTTTTCGTCATTGTTCCAATGGACGTTGATATCGACGGTTCTGGAGAGACTGAGGGCGCTCTTGGTATCTCATCAACACTTGGTTCTTGATTAACTAAAGTTTGCACAAAACTCGGCCAATCAATATTTGCTCCCAACCAATTCTCGTACTTTCTCCTGAAATTATCAAGGAATCGGTTGGATTTCTGCCACCTTTGTAAAGCGGCTCGCGTAAATCTCCGACAAAATTCTTTGAGAACAACACGATCTTCGTCAGACAGGCAAGCGCCTATGCGGGATACAACTGCACTGAACAATACTTCATGATCAAATGAAGTACTCTCACTTAGTAGAAGAACAAACAAGTCTAAATTCGTGATTAAACTTTCCATTCTAAGATTTTATAGTCGCAGATTTAGTGTTAGCAGTTACACAGTTGTGAACAAACTAAATTATAAAACAAAACTGTAGCCCTTTTATTGCAAAACGCCAATAATTAGGTAACTACCTTCATTAGTTATCTTCTCATTAGCTAATGAAAATTTATAATTGTCACTAACTATTCTTAGAACTCATAGCACTGCTAATTAACAAATTAGCTTACTTATCAGGAAAAGTTGAATGTAATCCATAGTTGGCATTGTCGTGAGATATTGAAAATCATTAAATCACCTATAAAGACTCATTAGAAGACCTAATCAGTGTAGTTACTTAATCACTTCTTTTCGGACTCATTAGAAGAGTAAACAATTGGTAATTTGGTTGTATGAAAAGTTTTAAAACTCATGATGTGTTGATAAATATCTAGCTCAAGCATAGTTGTCTACGTGTGGGTGTACTATAAACCTCTGCCAACTCCTTCGGAAATATAGGAGTGATGCTATTTTATGTTACGTGTAGTTAAAAGTCCGTGTTCTTCAACATAAACACTAAAAGGAATCGTTTCATATGAAAAAACAAATGAAAATATTTTGAGGATTTAAAAAAAAAAATGGCATGAAATTTTTCGTCAAATCTACAACTAAAAAATTATAAATAATTAGCACTATGACCACCTCCAAGGATATTACGGTTGGACATGCCGTTTAGGAGATAATTCGATTTTTCATACTAGCTCCATACATTTTTTTTAAATAAAAATTATAACTCTTCCATTTGTGCACATATTTACTTCATATGACATTTTATAGAACAGTAATGATTAGCAGAAGTCATTTCCAGCAAAAAAAATAACATTTAAGAAATCGAGATCCTATGTCTTCTACAGCCGATTTTCGATCCACCGTGCGCCGTTGTCCGCTAGTTCATAAAGGAAGGTGACGGTTGCGTTCTTGTTTGTTTTGACTTGTGGAAACCATTTGAGTAGTTTTCAAAGTCTCATAAGTATTAAATCTCAACTGCGATAAGTACACAGATATATAGCAAATGCGTTTACTCAAAAGCCATGAATATGTTAAACTCACGCTGCCACAGACAGTTATGTGATTTACATAAGATTGCGTTGATTTCTATATCACTTGTTGTCTTAGAAACTGTCCTATTTTGAATTTTACCATAGTAGCTTGTGGCACCCAGCGACTGATCAAGAGTTCTGACCGCCCTAGGCTAATTATGAGGATGCGCCCCCACGCCAGGTGTGTTACGGATGGCTTAACCCTTTAACCGCCATGTCATAATTCGCGTGGAATGCATCTAGCGCCAGCAACCTTTAGGTACAATTGGCATAATGTTGTAAAATATAATTATCGATAAACAAACTAATGAAATAAATAAAACTTACTCATTTTTAATCAAAGGTTTATTTCTTTTCTTGTTTCAAACACGTTAATCAGTCTTCAAATATCTTATGGCTCGGCTACACGCTCCGTCTTGTCTGCGCAGTCCAGGCCTGTGCAGTCATGACTGTACAAAAATACTGAACATTCTGCGACTGCGCGAGCTACCGTCTTGCGTCCACACGCACTCGCTTACCTGCGCAAACTAGTTTGTGCAGACATGCTCACAGGCAAGACGGAGCGTGTAGCCGGGCCATTACGTTAATCAGTCTTCAAACATACGTTAGGTAATTAGTCTTGATTGTTAATTCTTCATAAAAAATTAATATTCTGGAGATGGACACGGGTTGAAAGTCCCTTGATTTTCTGTTAAGTCTTCTGCACGAGCATTACGTATTAAATTTATGATGTCCATATACACTTGTGACCGAACTTCTGGTTGAACAGACTCCATTTCATATGCTATCAGTGCACCAAAATGCTCGTTTCGAGGATCTTGCGGTCTTTGATTAAAAAATCTTAATTCGGGTAAATTAAATAGGGCCGTACAATCATTTTCTTTCGATTTCACATAACACGTGTAATATGACTCTGTCTGCGTCGATCCATCGGTGTATTTTTTTCTCTTTTCATATGTGTTTGGTTTGAGAATAGATGGTGATAGCGGAGGAGATTTTTCAGATGCTGACATGATGTACGTCCGCTCACTTCGAAAGCCAAATACGAATGACGTAACAAAATCAGCCAAATTATTACTGAGTAGATAGACATTTTAGGTCTGGACACATATTTTTTTTATTTATCGATAAAGTTTATGATTAAATTAAAACTCTTTTTGTTTATGGTATATTTTAAAGCATGGAACGATGCATAGTGTTACTTGACAAATTTCACACATGAAGCGAGACTCTTTCCGACGTCTTTCATGTAATTTTGTATGTTGGCATACAAAACAAGGTCTTGATTTTTTGCCTTTTGTATATTCTGGCATATGGTCAGCAAGATGTTGTGCTGACAATCGTAGTGCACTTGTGGATCGAGAAGTGGTCGGGAGCGAGTATTCCAACTCAGGCGCTTTATATTTTTCTATTAACTGCCTAATAACTCCTAATTGAAAATCGGCCAAGCTTGTATTTGTATGAATTATTTTAAAGAAGGCATGAGCATTAAGCATACATAGGTCAATGAGATGCAGCCCGAGCTTTTTATGCCATATTTTAGATTTCCTTATACATTGAACTGAATGTAACAACATATCTGTATTATCAACTGTCCTCTTTTTATTATTGTAATCTATGATTATTTCCGGTTTCATTACAGGCAGCCCAGTTAGTCTATTGTATTTATTTGTAGGTCCAAACACAGCCGTGTGACATGTAGAGAGCATATAAATGTCTCTTTTATCTTTATACTTCAGAGCCATCAGAGGTTTATTGTATAGCGCGTGAATTTCTCCTTTTTTTAAAGGTTTAAAATTTCCTGCACCAGCTTTCTTAAGTCGATTGAGCCGCACCGTGCCACATGCATATGTTTTTCGATTGTGTAAGTATTGATACAGTTTAGGACTACTGTACCAGTTGTCTGCATAAATTCGTCGGTTTTCATCGGTTAAGCCTTCTAAAAGTGTCGTAACCACGGCGCCGGTGATTCCTAAATTATTGGGATCCTCTATTTCAGTTCGTGATCCACAGTAAATTATAAAATCAATTATATATTTAGTCTTAACATCACATATTATAAATAGCTTAATACCAAAACGGTTTCTTTTATTTGGTATATATTGCTTAATTGAAATGTAACCTTTAAAAGGCATTATACTTTCGTCTATACACAGGTCTCGGTATGGCGTAAGAGAACTCCTGAAACTGTTTTTGATGTGTTGCAGCAGAGGTAGTATGTCTTTTAGAACGTGGGCAGAGTCCGTGTCTGGTAAAGCAAAACTAAGTAAACCTAGTATAGTAGTATACCTGTTCCTAGACATTGTCTTGGAAAATATTGGAGATTGTAATAAGGGGTCCGTAGCCCAGTGTTCCTCTATAGTCAGATGTTTGTTTCGTGTAAATAAAAATGTAACAGCCAGGAATACATACATTTCTGCAACAGAAATTTCTCGCCAATTCTGTAGCCTTGAAAAAACTCTTAAATCACAGCGACGTATAAATTTTTGATGTTGAGCATTAGTGAATTCTACTATTTTTAATATAATTTCTTCGCCTAGAAAATGTAAGAAACAGTCCAATTCTTTAGATTGAGAATTAACACCGTCTGATTGAATTCCTGCTATGTAGTCATTAAATTCACACAGTTGAGGTGTGAACGCTGTCTCACTCCAAGTAGTAGAAGATTCTTCCTGTTCCTGTAGCAATTTAAAATGAGATTAGTACTTATTATACACGAAATATATATGACAAACAAAACATTAAACTTATATAATCTATTCTATTATCCTGCGGACAAAAATGACAGCATAACATTTAAAAATGATATATGTCAAAATTTGATCTGTTTATTACGATTAATGTGTCGACTGTTAAAATATTGGGACACAAATAATATTAACAACAAATAAAATAACTAAATCAACTTTATTTTTTCTTTAAAACAAAATAAATACGGTAAATACACATATTATTATTATCTAGCTGTCTTTTTGACTGTAGGATAAATAAACAGACTAGAAAAACCAAAAAGTGATTTACCGATTCATTATCACTATCCGCCGTTGAACTGCCACTACTGCTAATATCATTAATTGATTGCTGTAATATATTTAATAGGTCTTCGTCGTCGTTTATCATTATCGACAACTTCTCGAAACTAGCTCAGAAATAATAATAATGAAGCACGTGTTATCACGGCGATGGCGCTAGCGCAACTGACGTTTATTCAAAATAAGACTTTAGTTGACCTTGAGCCGCACGTAAAATTACGGCGACGGCGTTCGCGGATCGTCTGCACTAGTGACGTACTGGCATAAGTCGGTAATTTATACTTCTTTGTTGATTTCTACATATTATATCACTTAAGCTTATTGGGTTTTGAATAAATAATTAAATCGTTAATAAACTATGAAATTTGAATGAATGTTTAGTTGATAGTTTGATAAAAAACACGATGTTTTTTATTAATTTAGCATCAGGAGTTTCATATGTGGTACAACACTAGTCTGCGTGAAATCACGGGTTCGGCGAAGTAGGTTGATATTTAGACGTATCACGAATTGAGAACTATTAATTATTTCATTTAATTAGCTAAAATATGTTTCTAGTACTGTTAAAACTAAAGTAATAACACGAAATATACTAAGATTTAGTAAGCAAATTCAACATCTATTGAACATTTTTTAAATGACAGGACTTTTACGTAATATTCCGACGTGGCGACTGAGGTATTATAGTTACAACACGTAATATTACGGCGATGGCGGTTAAAGGGTTAAAAAGTAGTAAGCGATCTGCAAGCGAAACTAACGTTGTCCTTAAATCTGTATGACATTCAACCTTAGGGTGGCAAACCATTTTTTAAGCTGAACGTACATAAAGGCAAAGTACCTCACGCATTAGAAGACCAAAATCATGACAAGTGACTGCAGGCTACCAAGTAGAAAACCAAATCCATGTCGTGTTTGGCCACATGACTTGTATTGGCTTAGTTTCTATAGACAACATACGTGGGACACTCAGAAATATTTGCGAAAAAAAAAAAAGTGTTCTATAGGTAAATATTTTTGTATTAAATCTTTTCAAGATATTCTCCACTAGCATCTATGCAAAGTTTCATGCGTATGAACCAGTTTTCGAAATACTTTTTCAGGCCGCCATAGACACATCGATTACAGCCTGCTCGAACGCTGACAGCGCATCTTCCGGCGACGAAAATTGTATGCGTTTGAGCTGATTTTTAATTTTTGGGAATAAAAAGAAGTCACACGGTGCTGGGTCAGGGCTGTAAGGAGGGTGACTCAGAAGTTTGACCGGCGTGCTGTCCAAGAAGTCCCTCGTTTTGAGCACGGTGTGCGTGGGCGTGTTGTCGTGGTGGAGCAGTGGCCCGGGAAGCTTTGTGTTTGGTCGCTTGTTGCTCACAACAGAGAAAACTTCTGCCAAGCATTTGGTAGTATACCATTCGGCGTTGATGCTTCTTTGGTTCCGTAAAGGGATTGACACCATGTAGACAGTCAAATTGAAAAAAGTTCGCGATTAAAATCTTCCCCCTGCTTCTAGATCGCTTCACTTTGGTAGGCGTTGATTCGTTTTGAAACACCCAAACCGACGACTGACGCTTCGTTTCTGGATCGTATTGATAAATTCGGGACTCATCACCTGTAATAATGTCGTAAACACGCCGTGACGACCCTGTTTCAAATTTGTTTATAATATCGAGGCACCATTCCACCCGGGCCTGCTTCTGAGCATCGGTAAATTTGTGCACCCAGCGTGAAACTATCCTCCTCACGCGAAGATGCACGTGTAGACTCTTGTGAAGGCTTCCCGATCCAATCTGCAGTATATTGTGTTGAATCTCCTGTTACGTAATTCGCCTATTGTCTTGGATTAAATTCCCAGTGCAAATCCATTTTCCAATGAGACACGATAATTTAATTAGCTCGCAAAAAATGAGGAGGGACTTTTTGAAATTGGAACGTACCTATTTTTACTTATAAATAATGGCTTATGTTTAACTTACCACCAGATATAGTAACATATAACAGACAAAAATAGTAAATGATCACCAAAATTAAAACCCGCATTTTAATGTAAAATTATAACCAAAGTTTTAACATGTCGCTATCCTATTTAAGCAAAATGACTCCAAATAAATCATTGTTAATCCAAAAGTAGTAAATGATCACCAAAATTAAACCAGCGTTTCAATGTAAAATTATAACCAAAGTTTTTACATGTTGCTATCCTATTTAAGTAAATTGACTCCAAAAAAATCATTGTTAACCCAAAAATTGTTAATGAACACCAAATTATTAAGAGTGAGCTCGACAAATGGATGTGCGAATAACACTTGAGCGACAAAACTGTATTGCGACTGACATAGTTCGAATGCACGCTTGTGCGGCACACTGAATCAAGTCATTTCTAGCACTCGCCGGCCGCTGCCGCGGCACCGCTCGCTTCGCTCGCTCGGCTCGTGCGTAGGAGGTCACAGTTTTAACCTAACCTAACCTAGTGTACTATGTGAGCTCGAGTGTGTCGCACAAGCGTGCATTCGTACATTCATTTGTCGAGCTCACGTAGTACACCCAATTATTAAGATTTGGTGATCATTTACTAAATTTGGTGGTCGAATACAATTTAAAGTGGAGTCGTGACTAAAATAGCTGGTACTATTTTATTTTTAGACTTTATTTTTCTGGTGTTAAGTAGATATTTTTGGTTACAAAACTAAGGGTATCAAAGCATTTTATGGTGGTCATTATATTTATCCCCATAAATAATCATTATTTTAGCCAAGAGCAGATACAATCGCAGACCTTCAGAACTGAATCTCTCTTATTACAAATCCTTGCGTAATCGCTGCAGTCATCTGTGTCAAGATGCTAAGAGACGCTATTTCCACGAAATGAGAGAATACCGAATGAGATTCGGTAGTTTTTGGTTTGTCGTTATTTTTCAGAAGCTGCACTCTAATAAAAAAATCTTTATCGTCACTCAGCACCCACTGCAATAACATTACTGTCAGTGGTATCTTTCGCTTTGGTAGGACTTGGATACAATTAATCAATTAAATCTTTCACGACGTTTCATTGATCTCTTCCAAGTCGCTGTTAAAACTTTTCATCAATAACTTCCTTACATTTTTCGAGTATTTCGTTCTTGATGTCTTCAACCGACTCGGCTTGATCGCTTTGTTGCAAACATCATCCAGGATTTTGCCCACTCCGTTTAAAATATATGTCACGAATTTCGAGTCTGTAATTGATTTCAAGGCCTTTTCTATTTCGTCGATGATATCTTTCTTATATTCTATCAGTTTTTTGCTCGTATCTTTGTCGACTTTTTTAACAACATTTTGCATGATCTCTTCAGCAGCATTTTTCACGTCGTTCACTGTTTTAACAACATGTTCCACTTTTTCTTCAGCAGCATTGTTCACTTCCAGCGTTTTATACTGTGTGAATATTGCATTCTGTTCACCATTACTATTCTATACGGACTGGCTTCTTGAAAACCCGGTTAGATGCGTATATTTGTCACCATTGTTTCAACTTATTGAATACCGAACAAGCTGACAATGAGAGATTGGTAGGCCATATAATAGTTTGTCGTGGGTGTGGGCTCTCAGTCAGAGGACTGCGTTTCTATGTGATCTCTGCAGACAGCCCATTACTACCCCTTATTTCCCTTGATGATTATTATCAGGTAAGATGCTTGATTGTAGATTGTGTAGTATGCTCAAATGAGTATACGGGTCCTAGGCCCCTGGATGGTATAAAAAACAATAGTAACTCGGTGGCGTCCCAAATAATAGAAAATCATTCTTAGACTTCATAATCACAACACCTAGCACCACCCCATAACGAAAAACAAAATTATTTATCGAAAACTTTTCTTTACTTTTCTAATTTTCCAGACCCGTGAAACTTTTTAGTCTGTAAACTATAGACTACAACGAGAGCAAAAATAAAATAATATTTGCTGCACATTGATTTTTACACCTAGGTAGGCACCCGTTAGCCCACTGGTCATGTCTTTTGGATAGAATAGATAGGCTGAAGTATCTGATTACTGTTGTGATTTATGGTTGAAATTAAAATCAACTGGACACTGGAAGACTTGATGGGCTTATTTGCAACAAGTCCTCGTTTTTATGGAAAATCGTTCTTCTTCCTCGAATATGGCTCAGGGCGCGAACCACTCATTAGGTGTATAAGAAAAATACGTATGTATAACAATGCAAGTTTTATTTTCGAATAGACTAAGATTTTATACAATTTTGAAAATAAGTAGGTATATATTTCTGTATAATTTTAGCGCAGTCTTACTAAGAAATATTTTCAAGGCGAGTTACTAAAAATGATTTGATTGCACATATGAACAAATGTGTTAAGGCAACATTGGCGTTCCTACACAACGGCAGAGATTTCGGGCAGATTGGAAGCGTCAATCTCCATGAATACAGGCTGGTTGTTGAGATTGCATGAGCAGTAGCACTTTCCTTTAGGTGTCCCGTCTTCCATCATCAGCATCTTAAGGTCCATGTCTGCTGTGACTGTTTTTTGGATGTCTGTGAAGTATATGTGGTAAGTTAGATCATTATTGTCACATCTGGGGGTAGTTACAGCTTAATCAGTTGATGCTGGTTTAGAAAGCAGCACAAGATTACTAGACGAATCTGTCAATCAATGTGGGCTCGATCAGTGACGGCATTTCACGCTCACTATTTGCTCACATCCCTGGTAAACCTGAAAGATGTTCTTAATTTCTGAACGGTTTTTGAATAACGTATCTGCCCTCGGTCAGTTATTAGCTAAATGCATAGTTTATTAAAAGAGTAATGCTGAGACGATAATAGGATGATAGTATGTCTTAAAAGAAAATTCAAGCACGCCGTTCCCCTGAAATCTGTGAAAACTAAATCATGACCCATAATTCGTTATTATTTTTAGCAACTTATTTACTTACCTCCTAATTTGACATGAAGAAGCCTTCAAGCATCCCGTCTCTATCTTTCTAAGCTTTTAAGATGTTAGAAAACAGGATTCTTTACTTAAGGTATATTTTCTTCTCTCGCCGTCTAAAACAGTTCCACGACTTGTTTTCTTCCGTGATTTCTTCTAACAGCTGTACCGTTCAATATGACACGAGAACATAATGGTTATTGGCGAGTCTGCAAGAGTATCGCGTCGCTGCCATGGTCTTTGTGATCAGGAGTGACCACTAGTTTTAACGCTGTCTGATGATGACGGACATGAAACTTCTCGAACTGTATATATAGCGTAGCCGACACTTGTTGTTTATTGATGATCCTCATGTGACCATAACTACTGCACCTTGGTTAGAATCAACATAGTGTCCACGTATTCCCAATAGAGCCGCTTACGACGCCGTTGTCCGCTAGTTCATAAAGGAAGGTGACGGTTGCGTTCTTGTTTGTTCTGACTTGTGGAAACCATTTAAGTAATTTTCAAAGTCTCTAAGTATTAAATCTCAACTGCAATAAGTATACAGATATATAGCAAATGCGTTAACTCAAAGTATATAATGTTTAAGAAAAGCCATGAATATGTTAAACCCACGCTGCCACAGACAGTTATGTGATTTACATAAGATTGCGTTGATTTCTATATCACTTGTTGTCTTAGGAACTGTCATATTTGTAGTATAGTAGCTTGTGGCACTATCTTTCCGTCATGTAGATTATTAATTGAAATGGCAGACACTGGATTTGTTATGTGATTTGTTAGTTTTTGGTTTGTCGTTATTCTGCAGATTCTGAACTACTTGCTTACAATGAATCAATTAAATCTTTCGCGGCGTTATAAAGCTTTTCCTTGAGCTCTTCCAAGTCACTGTTATAACTTTCCAGTTTTTCATCTATAACTTCCTTACATTTTTCGAGTATTTCGTTCTTGACGTCTTCAGCTGATTTGGCTTCATTTTGCGCTTTGTTGCAAGTATCATCCAGGATTTTGCCCACTTCGTTTAAAATACCTGTCACGAGGGCTTGAATTTCTGGCACCAAGTCAGAGATCAGAGGTTCCCAGGCCTCTCGTAGCTTGTGGACGAGTTCGTCCTGACCTTCTTTCAGTTTTTTTAGAAATTCGCTCAGATCTTTTGTGAGTCCTGCCACTGTCTCTACAATATCATTTTTCAAGTCCTTCACTGTGTTTACCACATTTCCCACTAGCCCCTTGATGATGGAACGCTTTCCTAAAAGATGTCCGAGACCTGAAAAAAAAAAAAGAAATTACACTAATAGTAGTAGTCCTATCTGCGGGGGCGCTTTTCCTACGCCCGCCTTTCAGATGCGTCTTGAAAATCGCATCTTAGAAGTCTCCTTAAGTTCTCCCCTTCTCACTCTACTGACTTCTACTCTTACTCCTTTATTGCGCACGCGGTGCGGTTGAGGAATTCACTTCCGCTGACATTAATTACGAATTACATTATATGTATTTAATATTTATTTTAGAGGTAAGTACTAATTATGCACACAGTTTACATACACTTCGGTGCATATTATTTGTTTTTTTTTTTTAAGTAATTTGATTTTGATTGTATGTATTTTACTTTGTCTCTACTGTTTCACCAGGTGAAACAGTAGAGACAATATTATCTACTCTTTTAATCGCTCGAAGTGATCTTGTTAGGAAAAGCATTTCTTGTGTACGTGTTTTCTGTTCTTTTCTTCTTGGCAGTAGATACGTAGATAAAGGTAACATTATTTATAACGTTTTCAGCCCATCACCGCTAAGCTATGTACGTGCACTTATCTCGCTTTGTATGAATGTGTAGGCGGAATCGTCTACTGCGACAAACCATGGCAGAGTCACAGTTTTCGAAACAATGTACAAAACCAAGGCTCTTTTCAGTCAAGGTGAACGCCATCTTCAGTTCAGTTTTCTCTTACATAAATAATGTAATCTGCAGGAACTCCAGCCCCTTATCAGACCCGAGCCAATCTCCGAATATGTCCACATACACAACTGAGAAATATTAGTTCTGGACAGTTTCTCTCAGTCCAATCAAAAATTCCTTGGTTTGGTCGACGTATTTTCGGAAATCGGCAAACGAGAAAGTCGATGTTGTGAGATTATTTCCCAAAGTACGAAATGTTTGCTAGCGACTAAAATGCAACATATTTGATTTCTATATTAGGTATATAGTGCTTCTTATAACACGACGCATCTTAAGATCAACATCGAAGCAGATATTTCCTCTAAAGTTCTGAAGAAAAGTCACTTGAATGTACATAGTTTGGTTTTGTATGAGTTGTTTTTTTTTTAAATATTAAATAAAAAATAAATACTGCCAGTTAATTGGGAATTTATAAAAGGTATTGTTGAACGAATGTTAGTAATGTTCCAAATTAACATTGAATTTCGTTCCCTACTGTTTTTTGTTCAACAGGTATGTTTTGATTGTTTAAAACGAATATGTGAAATGTTACAAACATAAGCTTAAAACCAAAAAGTTTATTCAGTATTTCGTATTTCCTCCCCAGACTCTAATGACTGCTTCCATGCGGTTCCTCACGGAGCGCATAAGAGTTAGAATCTTCTGGATCTCAAGATTCCGGAGAATTAAAGATCTCCGGAGCATGATGTCTCGCTCTGACTCGTATTCAAAATCAAAATCAAAAGTCATTTATTCAAACTAGGCTGAGAGTCAGCACTTTTTGAACGTCAAAGTTACATAAGACAGTCCCCCCAAAACGCCCGCCCTTCGACACTTCCTAGTGCTTTCGCTGGGAAGAAGAAGTGGCGGAACAAACTCCCCAGCAGCACAGCTGTCTGTTAAGTTAGAAGAACTTGATTCTATACAGTATAATGTAAGTAATTAATATTATAAAACAAAACATACATCAAATTATGCGTCATATGTCAGCTAGCACACGTCAATATATGAACAAAACAATAATAAAATCCTAAATAGAACTTAAAACCTAAATAAGAGCCTCCAGGCATAAAGGGCGTGCCCGCTTACATACACAACGATGAGGAAAGCTAATTCTGATTCTGGTTGAAAGAACATAAACATTGTCTTGAGTTAATTACAGCGACCAACTATTCTTATCGTTTAAGAAGTCGTTGATAGAATAGTATGCCTTTGAACAAAAGTTGGATTTTACTTTAGCTTTAAACTCATTAAACTGCAAATCTAGGAAAGCAGAGTTATTTTCAACTGAACCCATAGATGTCATAGAACACCCACAGGATTCATATCCCGCTCGGATCTTGCTGGCCAGCCCATAACCGTAATGCCGACTTCGGTCAGGTATTTATTGACAATGCCTGTGGTATGAGCTCTGGCATTGCCCTGCATAAAAATGAACTCTTTACCAATAAAATATGCGTAGGGTACCTCATGGGGCTCCAGACACTCTTCGATGTTGCGCCCCATTTAATGATGGCAAGCTAGGTCCAGAAAAAGTAAGATTTTCCATCGGCGCTTATGACTTCCCGAACTGTCCATGAACCGCCACCGTAACTGACTGTATGAATTTCGTTGTCCTGATTACTTTCCAAAGTACGAACTGTTTAATTTGGTGAACTGGTGACGCAAGACATTTGATCTCATTACTTCCTTAGGAAAAGTACACATTCATTCTATATGTACCCATTACAATAACGCTAAAAAGGTCAAACAGATTTGGATGAAAATTGGCACACAGATAGCTTATAACCTGGAAACTTCTATCCCGATAGTGGCAGTAGTAGAGTTCCCGTGGAATAATTTCAGATTTCCACACGGGCGAAGCCGCTGGGAATGAGAATTCCAAGAACGGACCCTCGTGGTAAATTATGCCCCGCCGAAGGTTACGGCGACGGTGCAGTGGTTACCGGCCGCGGTTAGCAGCCTCGCGTAACAAGTTTTTTTTTTTTAATGATTGCGGTACTCTTTTAAATCCTTTATGATTATATCTGCATTAAAGTATTATACTAAGTGCTGTGATCGTTTGCGAATGCTATTCTTAACATTTCGGGAAATAAATGAATGAACATTCTATATTTTGCTTGTTCTTCTCAAAAAATCATTTCCACCATGCCGAGATCATTGATCGTGTAGTCTGTATTTAAGTAGGCTCTTGATATTATGAATCGGTCATCTCTTATTCTTCAAATTTATTTGTTGCCGCCTAAGACCCAGAATCAAAGCATATTGCAGGGGCATTTCTAAATGCATACTGTAGTGTTGAAAAAGAAACGGTGATTAGCTAACTGCGCAGGAGAAAGAATAGTGCACCATTGTGTGCTTAAACACCTTTGCACTCTTGCTTTTTCACTCTCGCAGCACGTAAAACTTAGTTACCAAAATTACTTGCAGGGCTGATCACGTTGACAATGAAACCGCTTATATCATTGTTCGCATTGTTTGTTACGCATTAACATGTTGCACAACATTTGTTATGTTTCCGGCGTATACGAGGCTAAAACTTTTCACAATACATGGTTCCCAAACGCACTTCACTTTTCGACAAATTAATACCGACCTGAGTCGTGAGCCTCCCTGATATCTTTCTAGTTTTTCAAAAAAACAATTTTTGGAACAATCATCATGGACGTGCTACGTTCGGGTTGGAATTAATAGGCAAAGCCAGGCGGTTAAAATCAACTGCAATCTGCATTTGAATAAAATTTGCAGAACACCTTAGATCCACGGGATTTAAATAAACCTAGGTTCCGAATACAAGGCAAATAATGCATTCATATAACACCTAAAATAAGTATTAGCATAAAAGGCGTTGCACTACATATATGATGTTCCTAATTAAGTACAAGCTTTTCTACTGAAGAAGCAAGTCCGATTCTTAATATCCCGAGGGGTCATTGCGTAATACACTATCAGTAGGGGTCACTTACATTTTGACAGTTTTACAACATTCAAATTGATTAATAGACATTTTTTTCGAAAAGATAAGAGAATGAATATGCAGTAAACCTTCAAAATGATTCGGTGGGCGATTTTAGAGTTGAGGTAATGCCACATTCAAAGAATCATTCAACTCTAAAGTTAAATTATTCCTGTTTATCACAAGTAATATTTATAGTTACAGTAATAGTAATAAAACACCACTCGCGTTTTTAAGGGAAATAACTGGTTTCGATTCTTGAGATGAAATCTTTAAGGGTTACTTTTTAAGTCCTTAAAATAACTAAAATATTCAAATAGACATACCTCCAACGAAGCCTCCCACGCTAGATACCAGGTTTCCTACTTCGTCTGTTACAGCTCCTGCGGTGTTGTCTACAGATTGTGCTAGTGTTCCTATCAACCCATTTTTTTTTTTTTCGGGTTTGCTTGCGGTTGTGGTTTTCGCGGTGGTTGTGTTGACTGCAACTTCGGGCGTAGTACTCGAGGTCTCATCTACTTCAGCGAAGGCTAAAGCCGCCTGTAACAATTTAATTCACTGCTAATGAAATAGTAATATTATGTATCGTGCGTACAGTCAACCGCACGTCCGTGCGTGGTAGCAACTTGACATCGACAGCGCCTCTGTGCGGTAGCAGTAAGAGATTTTCGTAGCACAAGTGTAACAACTGTTTCTGTCACTGCATCAGATTCTTTAGTGCGTCTGTGTTTTGAGGATAATTTTCATCTACGGTTTCCATGGAGGATTACGAGTTAATAACATTTTTCTACTACAAAAACCTATAGAACCTAACTGTTAGATTTTTCCGTTAAACTATGTTTTAAGTTTCGAGTAAGTAATATAAAATTTTTGGTATTTCAAAGGTTTCACCTAAAGTATACGGATCTACGTAGTCATTACAATTTGATTTTATCGCAATATAACGAATTGGCTCGCTCCAAGTATGGAACACCTATGTACTATGTTATACTAAGTGGTTCATTATCTCAACACCTTCAGATTATTAAACGGTACTATTTCAAAAACCAGTCGAAAGGACTTACAATTCACATGATTTTTTAACAAGAATGGTTCCATTGCGCGACATAAAACATTATCACGTTTTTGATGGTTGCACTGCACTGGGAACTCGATATTGTGAAACGTTAGAATTACATATATAATTTCTTTAGTTTACTTAGCCCGCGAAATTCAAAATCCTCAATTCAGAAAACGGGTGTTAGGGTAAGATTCGCCGATTTATCCTAAAACCTTCTAGAGTAGTACCCCGATGAGTAAGCGCTTCATACGTATACGAAATTTATTCTTACACGTTTAGCGGTCATATTCGTTTGCAACGCTTACTTAGCTAAATAATGTCAAAATGTGATATTAATCTCGCCCTTAGCTCCATTCTAAACAGAAGTACTTAATAAAATGAGCCGAACGAAAAAAGAACTAAATTGATGAAAAAGAAAGTGTACTTACGATTGCGACAACCAGTAGCAGAGTCTTCATTATCGAATAGAATTATTTGCCAAAGCACGTCTTAGTAACCCGATGGTGAGTAACTTGTAACTTTGGTCACAAAACGCAGTCTTTTATATGATCCGAATATTAGTTTAGCTTTTAGTTTACACCTGCGCAAACACGGGATCGATAAATAAATTGAAACGTAATTAATTTACACTTGTCGCATCTTAATACTTCCTGTAGACTCAGGATGGTTCTAAAATGTTTGCAATGCATAATAATATGCACTATAAACTTACATATATAATCGTAGACCTTGACTATAATATCTTACAATATATACATAATTTAAAATCTAAGTAAAAAATATGTACATGTATATACAATATAAAAATAAATAATCATAAAGCATCAAAAAATGCAATGCATAATAATATGCACTATAAACTTACATATCCCACAGGAACCTACTACCGGGATTAAAAGTACCCTATGTGTTAATCCAGGTAAACAATGTATTATTGCAATGCTTGCTTTGTGTTATCCAAGGAGCAGCGCTTGGATTGATAAATGATTGTTGTAGGATAATTAATTAATCTTAAAACCTAACAACAGTGACGAAACGGCAAATTATCTACTTGCATGACAAATTCGAAGCCAAGTTTAAAGCGAAAATAAAAATTCTCTTTATTCCCTGGGAATTTCGAAAAAAATTGATACCGAAATTATTCAAATGAAAATTAAGATTTTGTAGTAGCATTACTGGAGCACCCACTATGAGGATAAGTGTGTGAGACGGAGACCAGACGGGTTGAATAAATTTAAGAGCTCCTTAGGATATGATATAGCATCATCCTTATGAATTCGACACGTATGCGTATAATATAATTAGGACAGATTTTTTTTTGCCTGTGTTTATTTCATTGGTTTATGTTGAATAGCTTCTGCCCGCGGCTTAACCCGCGTGGCCTACAAGAAACAAATCACTTTTTTTTTCAGAAACAAACATACGCGCTCTCACTACCTCTCAATTTAATATACAAACTGATAATATCCCAAACAAAGCAAATAAGACGAAGCTCTCCGTAAAACTAAACTAATCTCTTTGGGATGAGAGTAGTATAGTTTTAATAAAACTGACAAAGAGACAATCAGAAGTAGATAATGAACAATTAATATTGATTACAACGAAATACTATGCCTACCGCATAATTTCTTTGTAAACAATATTTTTTGTTTTTACTTCAGGTGCTAGAATCACCAGGCTGCTCCGTGAGCTTACTCTTGAGCAGGCCACGTATAACTGACCGTGTGAAAGCAGTTCTCCCTTAAGTCTGTCCCTGTTAAATTAAGTGTTTTGTCTTGAGATTTATTTATGGTCTTGTCAAAGCAGACTGGCACTCTTTTGAACTCAAAGGAGTAGTTCGATGTCGTTAGTGGAATCCTCGAAATAAACACAGACTCGTCTCAGGAACAACGTATCAGTATAGTTGCCTCGATAAGATTTCGTTTCAATATTTTCACTCACAACCTGGTGTCATTGCATAATTTTGGCGGGTTTAAATTACGCAGCAACATAACTGGGCGCCAACTCAAAAATTTTATATGTGTGTTGGGAGACCGAGAGATATTTTTACCGTACCGAGAGGCTGTATGTGTTAAGAAACTAAACCGGGTAATGTATGGCGTCATCGTTGTTTATCACTCGAGTCCACTGATTTATATTATTTTCAACTTGTTCAAACGATCTCAAAAGAATTTCATTGATTATTGTGGCTTGTTCGTTATGTTTTACTTTAATGCATAAACTAAAGTCGCACTATTGCTCACTGAACGTACAGATATATATGTTAGTGCGTAAAGTATTATAGTAGGTATATGCCCATTAGTTTTTACTTATAAAGTTGCATCTATTAAAGAATAGTTAGTGTAGTAATTTTATTTTATTTAATACAGAAACAAACGCGTTTGTTTACATGTACTTACTTCATTATCATCTGCTTAGCCTTTTCCCAACTATGTTTTGGTCGGCTTCCAGTCTAACCGGATGCAGCTGAGTTCCAGTATTTTACATGGAGCGACTGCCTTCCTGACCTCCACAACCCAGTTACTGGGTAATACGATACCCCTTGGTAAGACTGGTTGTCAGACTTTCGGGCTTCCAACGACCTGTAACGACGGTCTAAGATCTACGAAAGATAGCCGGGACCAACGGCTTAACGTGCTTTCCGAGGAACATAAGACAGTTAACAGATGTAGAAACCGCGCGTTTGGTCTATTTTAGCTACTTCCACAGCATTATGTCGTATGGCATTTTACTGTGGGGTAGGGCTGCTGACATTGAATCCATTTTTATTTTGCAAAAGCGAGCTGTCAGAGCCATTTATAATCTATGTCGCGGCGAATCCCTCAGGGAACTATTTAAAAGGATTAATATTATGACGGTACCTTGCCAATTCATTTACGAAAATATTATGTATGTAAGAAAAAATCTACATCTTTTTAATAAAATAAGCGATAGACATAATTTTAATACTAGAAATAAAGACAAGATAGATCAACCATTTTTCAGATTAGCAAAAGTACATACATCTTTTATGGGGTACTGTGTTAAATGTTACAACAAAATACCTTCTGATATATTGCAATTAAATGAAAGGAGGTTTAAAAGTCATATTAAAAGTACACTTTGTAAACGAGCTTATTACAAATTAGAGGACTACATTCAAGATAAGAACGCTTGGAAACATGCTGGTCTCACTCCATAGGACAGTCTTAGAGTTTATCAAACTAGTTGCTAACTTAATTGTGTAGATAATATTTATTTTTTCTTCTATGACACTGTTTTACATTCTGTAATTACTGTAACTCACACACTGACAGTTTATATGGGTAGTTCATATAATTGTTTTTTTATTTTTTTTATTTAACTGCTTTTGTTAATTTATTTTTATTTTCTTTTAATTTCATTTGTTATGTCTATGTATCATTTGCATCGTTGTATATGTAAGCGGGCACGCCCTTTATGCCTGGAGGCTTTAGTAAGGTTTTAAGTTCTGTTTACGATTTTTGTTTCATTATTCATTTCAGCTTGAGTTTAGTTTTCAATGTTTTGTTGGTATAATGGCGTGTGCTAGCTGACATATGGCGAATAATGTATGTTTTGTTTTATTATATTAATAACTTATACAATAGAAGAAATAGAATCAAGTTCTTCTAACTTAACAGACAGCAGTGCTGCTGGGGAGTTTGTTCCGCCACTTCTTCTTCCCAGCCAAAGCACTAGGAAGTGTCGAAGGGCGGGCGTTTTGGGGGGACTGTCTTATGTGACTTTGACGTTCAAAAAGTGCTGACTCTCAGCCTAGTTTGAATAAATGACTTTTGATTTTGATTTTGAACGGAAGGGTCTTATTATTTAAAGATGGTTCCACGGACCAACCGCGGCAAGCGTAGCTTAACTTGAACGATCGACCCGTGCGGCTGTTATAACTTGCAAATATCCCTACTAATACATATTATAAATGTTAATGTAAGTTTGTTTCTTACGCTTTCACGTGAAAACTACTTAACCGATCGTCATGAAACTTTCATATTCTTGGAGGTATTAGAAGTAACATAAGATATATTTTATAAAAAAAAAATTACGATATTTAAAATTTGGTACGGGGTAAGTTTAAACCCCAAGAAAGGACATACGCCTATTTTTATTCCGTGATTTCGTCTCCGTCCACGATAACCGACATTTAAGCGGACGAAGTCGCAGGCAAGAGCTAGTTAGTTCATATTAATGTCAGTTACATATTTGATACTTCGTGATACCTTGGTTGAGATTGGACACCGGTGACGACAATGCGCTACCCGGGCTGCCCCGCACGCCATGTGCACGTCTACCATTCCACGTAGGATTTTCGAAGCCCAATTTGACTCAGTAAGGGGATGATTTTGGAAAAAATGTGATACACGTATCTCATGATTATACTTCAAGAGTATGTGTACCAATTTTTGTGTCAATCGACCTAGAGAAAAAAAAGTTTTAATAAAAATTTCAACCCCCCATTTCACCCTCTTAGGGGTAGAATTTCAAAAAATCCTTTCTTAATGAATACTTACTCTTCACAAAGAATACACCCTCCAAATTTCATGTCTCTAGGTCCAGCGGTTTAGGCTGTGCGTTGATATATCAGTCAGTCAGTCAGTCACTCAGGACTTTGAATTTTATATATTTAGATTTGGAAACTCAACAGCTTATTAATAAATTACATGCGTTATGATGAATGTTCACCTCACTATCAATGAACAGCCCAATGCAATTGCGTCAAAGTTACTAGCATGCACTGCACATTGATAGTGAGATGATGACAATTATCTCTTAAACCAATCACAGAGTTTCACGGCATTGATAAGGCTAGGTTAAGTAGAAAGTGGCAAATAAAGAGAAGAAAAAAAGAAAGAAAGTTCTACAAGTACATCAATACAGCAATTATATGCGACTGTGGACAAATATAAAATCAAAGTTAAAGTTAAAAATTTGTACCTAAATACTACGGCAATATTAATAAAAAACCGGCCAAGTGCGAGTCGGACTCGCGCACCGAGGGTTCCGTACAAACCTGCAGGTCATCATCATCATCATTCGTCATCATCGTTTATGAAATGAAATGTTTTTTTTTTTTAATTTTTATATTTGTTTTGACAGAATGAAAGGTAAATTGTGGTTTACGATTTATGACGTATTAAAAAAAAACTACTAACTAGATCTCGTTCAAACCAATTTTCGTTGGTAGTTTTCATGGTAATGTACATCATATATTTTTTTTAGTTTTATCATTCCCTTATTTTAGAAGTTACGGGGGGGGGGGGACACACATTTTACCACTTTGGAAGTGTCTCTCGCGCAAACTATTCAGTTTAGAAAAAAATGATATTAGAAACCTCAATTTCATTTTTGAAGACCTATCCATAAATACCCCACACGTAAGGGTTTGATGATTATTTTTTTTTGTGTTTCAGTTCTATGTATGGGGAACCCCAAATATTATTGTTTAAAAAAAAAATGATATTAGAAACCTCAATATCATTTTTGAAGACCTATCCATAGATACCCCACACGTAAGGGTTTGATGAAAAAAAAAATTTTGAGTTTCAGTTCTATGTATGGGGAACCCCAAATATTATTGTTTTTTTTCTATTTTTGTGTGAAAATCTTAATGCGGTTCACTGAATACATCTACTTACCAAGTTTCAATAGCTCTTATAGTTTCGGAGAAAAGTGGCTGCGACATACTCGGACAGACAGACAGACAGACAGACAGACATGGCGAATCTATAAGGGTTCCGTTTTTTGCCATTTGGCAACGGAACCCTAAAAACGAACAAAATAAAATAAAACAAAACATTAAAATAAAACAAAAAATTACATTGTGAATATTTTTACACTAAGTAATTGGAACGTGTTTTGGTTGAAATATAATCTTATTAGATTTCTCCTTTAAGGATGAGTTATGGCACAATTTGTTTACTAAACAATATCTGCTTGACTTGTTTCCGATATGATTGTTTGGATAAATGAAATATATCGACATTTTCAAAACCTTCAGAATAGATGCGAGGTAGTCGGGTCAGAACAGAATTTTTACCGTATTTTGTGCGACAGCCAGGTATACTGAATAATTTCGTATGTCTGGTACGTGTTTTTGGGGTACAGAAATCTAAACATGATAGCAAATCACTGCTGTCCAAACGACCCCGCAGGATATCAAAGAGCAAAAGCATATCCAACATCTTACGCCTATCCAGAAGGGGAAGTATATTTTAGTGTTTGCAGACTTGGGCAATCATGGCGTTTCCGGGATTTGAAGTTTAAAAATTTTACGAACTTTTTCTGTAGACTTTCTATTCTTTTAGAATATACCTCGTATTGGGGTGACCAGATTGGGCTACAGTACTCCAAAATACTACGCACTTAAGCAAAGTATATAATCTTTAGACTATGACAATTCCTGAAAGGCTTACAAGTACGCATTACAAAACCAAGGTTCCGAGAGGCTCTATTGGTAATGGTATCAATATGCTGGTCAAAAAGCAATTTGGAATCTATCATTATACCAAGATCTCTGACTGCATCAACCCTTCCGATCGCGTTATTATTAAATCCATAAGGATACTTAGTTGGGTAATATACTACACATACATAAAAACAGACATACATACCTAAAATGGATATCATTAAAATAAAAATAATAAATAAAATATACACAATTATGACGATGTGGATAGATAGTGTTTTTTCACTCTTCTTTTGAAAACTGCTACAGTTTGGCAGTCCCTAATGTCTGGCGGAAGTGCATTCCACAACCGCACTGCGTGCACAGTGCAGGAGAAGGAGTAGAAGTCAGTGGAGTGGGGAGAGGACTTAAGGAGGTTTCTTAGATGCGACCTGCAAGGCGCATCCGAAGAACGGGCGTAGGAAAAACGGTCCCGCAAGTAGGATGGCGTTTTAGGATTATGGAGAAGGTTGAATTGCAGACAAAATTTCCGAGAATTCCTACGAAGTTGGATGGGGAGCCACTTGAGCGTCTTGCGAAACTGGGAAACATGATCATACTTTTTAAGAATAAAAATAAAACGGATACAGATGTTTTGTAAACGCTCAAGTTTATTTAAAAGCTCCTCGGTGACATCCAAATAACTGGCATCGGCGTGATCTATGATGGGCTGAGAGTTTGAGCAAGAGAGATTTTGGTAATCAAAAGCAAGAAACTCTGGAGACATTTTAGCGAGTGAAACGTGTAGTACACTTTCTGACTGACTTGTGCAACATGGGCAGACCACGTTAAATAGGAGTCCATAGTCACCCCCAGGTTTCTAACCGTCTGTGCGTATTCAATCTGGACACCATTCAGACAGAGTGGAGACAGTGACGCCACATCGAGCCTATTCCGCATATATCTGCCGCCAATAATCATGGCCTGGGATTGATTTGCAGTCCAAAAGACTGCGACCACTCGCTAATCAAAATCAGGTCACACGGGTTCATGACGGACACAGCGACTTCTGCATCTTCCCCTAAGAAGTGATTGTAAAGCTGCAGATCGTCGGCATAGAGATGGAAATAGGAGGAGATGATTCTGGTTACAGAGTTAATATAAATAGAAAAGAGAAGAGGAGAGAGAACGCCACCCTGGGGCACACCCGCTGTAAGGGAGCACCAATCAGAAGACGACTCGTCGAGACGAACCCACTGCGCGCGGCCCTTAAGATAAGAGTCAAACCACCCAATAGCGGAAGAGGAGAATTTTAAAGATTCAAGGATCCTTAGGAGAATATCGAAATCAACAGAGTTAAAAGCACTGCTAAAGTCGAGAAGAACAAGTAAAGTGAGAGATTTGTTGTCCATAGCACAGCGATTGTCATCAGTAACTTTCAAAAGAGCCGTTACTGTGCTATGACCAGGTCGGAAACCAGATTGAAGAGGACAGAGTAGATCATTCGAAGATATAAAGGCAAAAAGTTGTTGATGAACAAGATGCTCCAGAACTTTAGAGAGATAAGGGAGGAAGAAACATGGGGCGGAAATCGGTGGGTGCGACCGGCTTAGTAAGTTTGGGTAAAGGGATGATATGAGCTTGTTTCCAGGCCTTGGGAAAAGTATACGAAAACAAGGCGAAATTAAAAATGCCCGTATTTATGCAAAATGGAACCACACGACAAATTATGTTTTTTACTTTTTTTGAAGAATACTCATTTAAAAATGGTCTAAATTCTTATACAAAAAATAGCATACCTTGTTTCCAAGGCAAAAATCATGTGGTTCTTCTTTGTATAAGAATTTAGACCACTTTTAAATAAGTATTCTTCAAAAAAAGTAAAAAACTAAATTTGTCGTGTGGTTCTATTTTGCATAAATACGGATAAATGTGGGTCAAGACGGGAAGTATCGTGGAGAGGATAGGAGAAATCATTCTTGAGCAAAGTTCATTGTTGCCAACTGCAGTAGAGGAGATAGCACAAATAGATTTTTTGATCTCAATTTCACTCACTGGGCTAAATTCAAAGAAAGAACACTGCGGCAATGGCAAACGAGAGAGTTTTTATAACGTAGTTGATTTGACGTGTGGATCAAAAGTAACTGGGGGATGTGAGAAATGTTTATTAAGAACACACTCGTCAATGTCATTAATGGAAACGCCTGGAGATTTGCCAATACCAACAGTTTTAAGAAATTTCCAGACTTCAGAAGAGTTACGGTTATCGAGAGAATTGTGGAAGTAGCGTCTCTTTACATCTCTACATATACGCCTGCAGCGATTACGCAGCACCTTATACGCATTCAGGTTACGCTCAAAAGGACAGCGTTTTAACCTTCTTTGCTCTGTCATACTAGCCATCGCATCTTTAATGGCAGGAGTAAGTCAAGGAGCCGGAATATATTTGACTTTGACTCTACGGATAGGGGCATGGCGGTCGTATAGGCTGAGCAAAGTGCTGTTAAAAATGTGAACCATATCATTGACACATGAGCCCTCCGAGACGTCCATCCATTCATTGGTACCAGCATCACGCAGTAATGCCTCCAGGTCTATACTCTTGTAGTTCCGAAGGAAAATATATTTGGGCTTGCGCTTGGGAGAGCGAATCCTGTAGGAAGAGAAAAGGATAAGGTCGTGATAAGAAAAGCATGCAGTGAGCTGTCCATAGACTGATACATTATTTGAGTTAGACACAATCATCAGATCCAACAGAGACGGGGTGCAATTAGGGAAATGATGAGTAGCAGAAAGATGCAGAATACTAAGATTAAAAGAGGATAAAAGAGATTTGAGTTTGTGAGTACGTCTGTCGTTTTTAAGTAGACAGGTATTAAAATCGCCCATCAAGAAGACGTGATCATACGAGGGACAGAAATCATTTAAGAGCGTATTAAACGAGTTCAAGTAATCGATACTGAGGTTAGGACTCTAAATTACTCCAAGGAGCATTTTAGTGTGATGCAAGGAAATTTCAAAAATTTGGCAGTTTCTTTGACAATTCTAAAGAATTGTACCAAAATTGTATGATGAAATACGATTGTCTGGGTACGCCTATTAGTTTCCGGAAACCGTGGCGGCTTCCCAGTCGCGCCAGCAAAACTTCACTAGATTTCAGTATACGTTGAGGAACTTTTTTAGGATAAGGCGAGAGGAAACGCCCGGGTGTTTCTACTGTGTGGATCGCCTGGAGGACACGGTGGAAGTGTGCCCTGCCTGGGCGGAGCACCGCCGTGTCCTCGTGGAGGCGATCGGTGGTGGCGATCTCTCGCGTCCGGCCCTGGTTCAGGCCATGTACGAAGCGAAAGGGCAAGGGCAGCCGTCACCTCCTTCTGTGAGGCAATAATACTGGCAAAGGAGGAGGCGGAGCGCGTGAGGGAGAGGCTATCTATGCACTCTCACGCCCCTAGCCACCGCAGGAAACGCCCCGGGCGTTAGGAGTCCATTGCGGACTTCCGGCTACCGTAAGTGCGGGATTGCGGGTGGCGAGCAATAGATAGCTTGCCTCCCGGTAAGGACCAGGCTCGGGTCAACGGCGCGTTGTATTCCACGCGCGCCTCAAAGAGATGTCAGCATTAATGAAGGGGTCGGCTAGTACCGATGCCTGCCAGGGTCATGGATTTGTTCAGAAAAGCGGTGGCCCTGGCATAGGCAACTGAAGAAACACGAGTGGGTTTTAGTAAAAGTCTGACACGTCCTTCTGTTCCACCCAGCATTAAAGTAACTGGCCCTTTATGAAAATGGAGGCTTTTGCAGGTGTATAACAATTTTGTTTAATGTTCCTCCCTCCGAGTGTCGAGTCTGAAAGAATCTTCTCATCAGCATATAAAAGGCCGTGGCATGATTATTTTTCGATTTTGCTGATTTACATGACTTTACAGTTAAAATACTGTATTTCTATGTTTATTCATTCATCATTTCAATTTTGCTGAAATTAATGAGCTACGTTTTACTTTTTATAATTTGATTTTGATTAATCGACGTCAAACAGACGTCTAAATAATAAAGTAAATCAGGCTAAGTATATATTATAGTAAATATGTATGTGTGTATTATAAGTTTATAATCTATTTACATTCCCCATCTTATTTATAATTTGATATAGGATGTATTTTAATAGTTTTTTTTTTTTCTCAATAACTGTTCCTCACATTGAAAGCACCTGCCATCTAATCTCTTCACCACCCTTGGTTGACTGGTAGAGAATGCCTAAGGCATTAAGTCCGCCTTTGTACCTTTTTTGTGTGCGAAGTTTAAATAAATAAATAAATAATAAACCTCGCTGAATGATAATACTTTAGACATTTTACGGTCGAAATTACAAAAATAAGAATGGAGTTTAATTTATTCTTGCTTTTAGCCAGATGTTTTGTTGATTCTCAGATACTGATGTTACTGATGTTTGCAAGCCGGATGGTGAAATATGGCAAAACTCTGATGAAAATCTACTAATACCTACTTATGTATAACCCATATTTGCAAATAAATGCTATTCTATTCTATACTGTTGTTTTTTTTTTTTTTAGTTTATTCACTCAAAAGGAGTTTTCATTTTATTCTAGTTTTCTCTGATTTAGCAAAAAGCTTATTTTAGCAAAAAGCTTATTAAGGACTACAGACGACAAAAAGACTTAAGAACCATAAAAATTGGTTTAATTTAAAAAAAAACCATCGACATAACCGAAAAAAAACTGTTTTGTGTTCAATTAAAATTCGAAAAACCGGTTTTTTAATATACCTGCAGTTTTGTGACCCCTAGCTATGGGTTCATAATGTGGAGTAATAGTACCGCTAGGAATAGAGTTTTGTTGCCCAAAAATAGTGTATTCGTGCAATATATGGGCTTCAACCTGATGCACCTTGCAGGCCAATATTGAAAAAACTTTGTTTATTACCGCTACCTACTCTCTATATCTATGAAGTATGCATGTTTGTTATGAAGCATAAAGACCTATTTAAAAAGGCAAAGGATGTATGTCCTCGAAACCGGCGAGATCCTCACAGGCTTGTACTAAGTGACTTACCGAGACTAGCTAAATACTGGGTGTAAGGGACAGCCCTCCACATACTAATGGGGTGGATTCAGTATATCATACTAAGATGACCAGTACAAGAAATTATTTCAAGATCGTAATGGGAATCCAATAAACCTGGTTTGTTTTATTTCCTCACACGCAATTAAACTCGGATCAATTCGGAAAGCCGCCTTTGTGTAATCGCCGAAGACGAGTTCGATGAACTCTTTAGTTAGACAGGAAGTGAACAGCTGATTTTACGCGTCGTTCGTTAGATTATTTCAACATCCATTGCTAACACTTATATGGATTCTGTCCGAAATAAATGAATAATAATAATAATTTCTAGATTTTAGCCGTATTGTTTATATAAATGGAGTGCTGCTTTCAGAGATTATAATTTTACATTGAAATAAAACTAAAAAAGCTGAAAAAAGTAAAAGAAAACCTGAGAAAAATTCCGGTGGAATATGATTCAAAATAAGGAGCTGAATGCACTCTGTCAGTTTGTGCAGGGCTGTCCCTTACACCCGGTATAGTAAAACCTGTTTAGCCATGTTTGTTCGAATTTATAATAAAATTCCAAGTAATTTTAAAACTTTAGATCTGAGATTGTTTAAAAAACAACTACATGAATGGTTAAAACCTAAAAAAATATATATAGTATCAAAGAATGTACGGACGGGAAATATTTTTAAATGTAACCAATATTATAGCATGCTATAATATAAGCTAAACATGTATGCTCTGCTTACTAGAGAATGGGCAGCACCACCATACTGCGATCGCCAAGCCGCCTGCCAAGCGTGGCGATTATGGCAAAGCCCCCCAAATTGGGGGGAGGCCTAAGTCCAGCAGTGGGCGTCTTACGGCTGAAATGATGATGATGATGTGTGCTCTATATTTTATCTTAAACACCTTTATATACCATGTTTTATGCGAATAAATATTATTTCTATTTTTTTTCTAATGAATGCAGATAAACTATACTATATCATACCTTGGATTAACACTTTAATCTATGAAAGTAACTACCTAAAATAAGTATTTATTTGCAATTTGTCTTCCGGTTGGTACATAGGTAGGTACTCGTATTATTTACTTTCTTAGTGAACAAGTTTGTTATATGCACAACTGTCACTAGATACGTCGGTATTATAATTTTGTTCTCAGACGACAAATAGATATTTAAGTAAATAAGGGTATTTATTAACTTTTTGAATGTCATAACGTGCAGGTATTTATTCAAGTGCTACTACGAAGTAAGTAATAATTAAGTTTATTTTGAACAATAAATAATGTTACCACCTAAGTACTCATTATGGTAATGCAATAAAGATATTGAATATTGAAAGAATATATAATAAATAAGCAATTTACTCTTCCGTATACTACAGCAGAAAGTGTAAATATTAATGCGATACATATTGCCCTTTTACTTCCTCGAATTTGAATATTATGTGCATACTTGCACATCGTTTTGTTAGAAGTGACATAAAAATATAACCTACAAAAGTTCAAAACTGAATATCTATTAATCTCCGCTTTCTCTAACAAAAATCTTGCACAAACTAGCGCAGAAAATGCCACAGAGTTAAATAAGATATTTTTAATTTATAAACATGGAAATAATATTAAGTATAAATCCAATCAAACTAAAATACAGATATACTAAAATAAATAACTAACTATATAAATAAATACAAAAACAAAGGACACTTAGGCGTCGAAGTACTCGTCCGCATCACTGTCATCTGGAAACGTGCCCAGAAGACTGGCAGTATTGCCACGTTGAACGGCAATGTTAATTCTTTGGCCAAAGAATGACCCAGCCCTCTGGTCACGTGAAGTGTCGACCAGTCGATGAGAAACAGGAGGCGTGCACTCCCCACCCACCCCATGGCCCGAGCGTTTCAACCTCAAACAGCTCAAAACTGTAGTTACCTATAAGGTTACAGTATTTGCGCCGCTTGACGGTCTCAGCAGCCGCAGCAGCGGCACCAGGACAGCCCGCCGGGCTAGGAACATGAGATGGCGCAAGGGTGTCGACACAGGTTGCGTCCCACACCAGAGCTCTACCCACCTTCCAAGGCTACAACGTCATGCCGTCTGGTCTCTTCCCATCGTCACGTACCAAGCCGTTTGGTTCTAATACCGCTGGTACGCCGGCGGTGACAAGAACTCGACTTTGGAAATTTAATTTCAAATAAAATAATGTATGGGAAGCTGCCATTATTATTTTTGCTTAAAGATGATTCTGACTTTCAAAATTATGAGTTTTGAATGTTTGGTAAATGAGTGTATGCCAAACGATTTTTTGCGAAAGGAAGTTTAAATGCTATCCGCTATTATGCAAAATAATAATTATGACATAAAAACTTCTGCTATAAACGGTAGACCCAGCTACGATATACATGAAATACATTTGATTATTGATTTGGGCCTATTACATATATTAAATTTAAAAAAAAAACTTTTTTCTAGACTCTAGTTACGTAATTGGAATATGTAATACATATTAGGTGCATGTGATTTAGCTATCCACGCTGTTCGTTTCGCTTAGAAGAGTTACTTAGGAAAAAATAAATTAGGAAAATGATTCCAAGTGAATTAAATACTAAAAATTCACATTCTGCTACGTACCTATTGTACTGCTGGGGTTCAGGGGGGCGATTCTACTAATTTGCAACGTTGCAGGTTCAATTGTATTTCCACAACAGTTCGATTTCGATCGCAGTTCGATAATGTCCTTTAGTCATTCAACTATTTCATAAGTAGAAGGGAAACTAAACTTAAAACCGATTCGCAACTGTAAGGTCGAGCTACCCGTGTTACCAACATGCCAAATAGTATGTTTCATTATCATCACAAAGAAAAAAGTTGAATCTAAAAATGTTACTAAACACGAATAAGTGCCACTTAAGGATTTTCTAATGTAAAAAGATATTGTTACGAAAATACAATATTTTAACTTATATGTTACAAAAACTCGTAACTTAGAAGAACGTTTCATTTTAAGTCCCAGGCTAGCTGAAGCTGTGAATACAAACATTTCAGTTATGATAAAGACTCGAAAGAGAACTTCTATTAGTCTTATATCCAAATAAAAAAAACATGTATTGAAGCGTTTTTAACGAAGTTATGTAAAAAATAATTATGTATGTACCTAATTACATAGCTGAAATCTATTTTTATTTAAGAAATGTGCTAGTAACGGTGCAGGACGTTTAATCCCATTTTTGAGTTCGCTTACTCTTGCATAAAGTGGTTTAAAAATCATCGTGAACCGGATTGGAGGATTTGGTTGCTTGTCAGTTTGACTAGTGATGTTACTAATACTCAGTTATAAATGGTCAGGCACTGATTTACTCAATTTTCAAATTTTTTCTTCAAGTTGAATTTAAGGTAGTGTAGCGAGACGGTTGAGAAAAAAACACCAATTCACCACTTTTAAAAATTACTGTATAATTTTGAAAAATAAGAAAAACAATAGTATATAAAAAGGTATATGTTAGACTGTAGATTGAGAAAAAAATGGATTTTAAAAAAAAGGGACGAGTCAAACTTAGTGGTTAAACAGATATAACGGAAATTATCTTCGCGCACGACCTATCCCTAAAACGATTGCAATCGATTCAAAATATAGGCCTATGCACGTAGATCAATATGATCCTTTTTGTAACGTACACTAAGTTAAACCGTAAAATACACGTTATAATTATTAGTATGCGAAGTTAGATAACAGAGTAGAAAATAATTATTAGATAATCTACTACAGTAAAATGAGAAAATAGGTAATGTAAAGAGGTCCCTTAAACTAGCTGGATGTGACGCTCTGGAAGGTTGCCGTTGGTGCCGATGTCTAGCGACGCCAATGGATCGGTGTCAGCGAGGTCACCAAAACTCTGCGACGGGAGTCGAATGTCCGCAACTATGTTACGACGACGTCGACTGGACACGTCGTAGACCTCACAATGAGCCGGTTCCCAGAAGCCCGTCGGGGAAAAGCCGAAATTCGGCTTGTATGGTCGTCGTCAGCTAAACGGATGAGTTGCACACAGAACTTTTCACTTTGAGCGGATAGCACTTAATACAACGTAGACTTATTTAAAATATAGGGCTCAATAATAGAAATTTAGGCCTGGAGGTTCCGAAAATAAAAAATTCATCTGATTCGTTCGGATTCAATCTGCAGTCTGCCCGTTGACAAGAGAAAATTTTCGCCTTCAATTTTTACAGGTTCGAAATTTGAGGTAGAACAAAAAATATAAAGGCCAGTGTTTCAAAAAAAGGTTGATTTAGAAACCAAAAAGTTTCGACCGCAGCGGATTTACGCTGCAGTACCCCTTTTCCAGCAAAAAAAAAAAGGTGTGTGGCAACCCTTAAAGAAAGTGACAACCCTAAGTGAGTGACACCATATAAGAGTGCCAAACCAATAACACTCAAATGTATAAGCAGGAGACAACCCTACAGGGGAGGACTGAAATAAACTAACCTAAATAACCTAACTTAATAAACCTATAAATAATATGACTCAGCAAAGGTATTAAAAACTAACAACATCGCAGTGCAGCTGATACAGAATAAAATTGAAAGTCGACCTTCACTTAAACGTTATCAGTGCGAGCTCCAGATGTGTCCACTAAACCTAACAATAACGAAAGACATAAAATCTAGGAATTAATTAATGAAAATAAACGACCTAATTAAATCCTGGAAATCCCCTAAATATATACAAGAACAAAGAAAAATAAACGACTTGCAGTCAGACATAACGACATGCAGTAAGACAACGACATGCAGTCAGACAAAACGACATGCAGTAAGACATAACGACTTGCAGTCAGACATAACGACTTGCAGTCAGACATAAAACGACGTCAGTAAGAAAAAAAAAATGACTTCAGTCAGAAAAAAAATAAATTAATTCTTATAAGAAAGGTTAAATTAACGTAATTAATAATTTAAGAATATCTTTTATATGATATTTGCCGGTATGAGAGGAATCACAGTCTTGTAGGATATATGTAGTCCTAGACACGACCCTGATCACTCGGCATTTAATGAAGCGAGGAGCAAGCTTTCCAGAAAAATATTCACTAGCTGAAGACTTTGAAAAATTACGCCTCCATACAATGTCGCCAGTGTTAAGTGTAATTGCTGTCCGGTTTGTATTATAAGTTCGAGAATTTCGTAGGAAAGCAGAAGAGAGATTGTCTGCCACTTTCGCATAAATCTCAGCCAGGGAAGTCAGATTCTTCGCATGTTGTTCCCGACTTTCAGCTAAATTAGTGCTTAGAGTCTGGCTATTAGCGCGAAATGAATCCATACAGACCTCTCTACCGAATATGAGGAAGTTTGGCGTGAAACCTGTCGCTAAATTAATACAGGAATTAAGATAAAGTTTGACTTTGGGTAACAATTTTGCCCAATTTCTTTGGTTCTCACCAACTAATATGCTCAAACACGTCACGACACTTTGGTTATAGCGTTCTACCGTGTTGGCTTGAGGAGTATAATAAGGGGTATACGTTGGGGAATCAATGTGAAAAGACCTAAGAAAATTTATAAACTGATTACTACGAAAAACTGTAGCATTATCACACAGTATTGACCGCGGAACTCCGAAATTAAAAAATATTTCAGATTCCAAGGATTTAATAACTGAACTTGCGTCAACTTTTTTAAGAGGAACAAGCCAGACATATTTAGAGAAAACGTCGACCATAGATAGAATGTATTTGTACCCAAAATAAGCGATAGGTAAAGGTCCTATGATATCGATAGAAATCATTTGTAACGGCAAGGAAACCTCCTTGGGATAACACATTTGACCACGTGGTTGAGTATTCGCGATCTTATAGGCTTTACATGCCTCACATTGCCTTAATGTTTCTGTAACATCCCGATACATGTTCGGCCAATAGAAAACATCCTTGAGCTTAAGATAAGTCTTTGTGACTCCAGGATGTATGGAGTAAGGATTATTATGAACTTCCCAAATCGCAGATGGAACCTTTTCAGTGGGTAAAACCATGCGCCAAGGATCAGAACACAAAGGACTAACGATCGGCATGCGTCTTAGAAGAACACCGTTCCGAATGGTGTATGCTGGAAACATTTGTGGAGTATCGCGAGCACCTAAATAAACCTTTTTATACCACCTATCATTAGTATGGTCTGGACCTTGATCGAAAGTAACTGGACAAGCATACATTCTAGATAGAGCGTCTGGAACGACGTGTTGTGTACCCTTGCGATGAACGATGTCAAAAGTATATTGAGAAATAATAGTAGCCCATCGAGCTAAACGTCCGGAAGGGTTATTCAGCGTAAGGAGCCATTTTAAGGCCATATGATCCGTTATAACAGTGAACTTCATCCCGTCTAAATAGCAGCGGAAATGTTTAATAGAATCAAGAACAGACAAAAGCTCACGTTCAGTAGTACTATAATTACGTTCCGCTTTGGAAAATAAGCGAGAATAATAAGCAATAGGATGTTCAACGTTATCAATTTTTTGTGAAAGAACCGAACCAAGACCAACAGATGATGCATCGCATTGTAAAATGAAAGGCTTCGAAAAATCAGGACAAGCCATAACAGGGGTATTAATTAGCGCCTCTTTTAATTTGATAAATGCATTATCGGCGGCATTATCCCAACTTATAGGGTCACGACCCTTCCTTTTTCCTATAAGGGCAGTGAGTGGAGCTATTATGGATGAAAAACCATCAACGAAACGTCTATAATAGGAACACATTCCAATGAAACCGCGCAGTGATTTAGCGGTAGTAGGAGTTGGATAGTCCCTAATAACATCAAGCTTGCTGGGATCAGTTTGTAAACCCTTTTCGTTTACAATATAACCCAAATATTTTAATTCGCTTTTACAGAATTCACATTTTTTAAGGTTAATAGATAAGCCGGCTTCTTTGAGGCGTTTTAGTACCTTTCTAAGGAGTGCGAGGTGACTGTTGAAATCTTTGGAAATCAAAATTAGGTCATCAACGTAACCGAAAACATAGTTATCACTAGTTGAAGTAAATTCAAAATTGACAATCATATCCGTAAGACGTTGCATCTCAGAAGCTGCATTTGTGAGACCAAATGGCATTCTGACAAATTCGAATAAACCACGTTGAGGTACTATAAAGGCAGTTTTCTCACAACTCTCCTTATCGGCAAGGGGGATCTGCCAAAATGCGCTTCTAAAATCAAGCGAGCTCATATATCTAGCACCGCGAAGGTTATCAAGGATATCGTGAATACGGGGAAGAGGATAAGAATCCCTGGTAGTAACGCTATTCAACTTCCTACTATCGACGCAAAAACGAACAGAACCATCCTTCTTAGTAACCATTACCACTGGACTAGCCCAAGGAGAACGAGAGGGACGAATGACACCCATCTCTAACATCTTATCAATTTCCTCATTAAGAATCTTTAGTTTAACAGGAGAAAGAGGGTAAAATCGTTGTCTTATTGGTGGTCCTGTTGTGTTTATTTTGTGTGATAGCCAAGTAGTCTTACCAAGGCCAATTTTATCAGATGAAATATCTTCAAACTCATCAATGACCTTTTGAAGGCTTAACTCTTGATCAGGTGAAAGAATGTTACGAGGATGAATGTAACGAACCTCTTCAATAGAAGAAACTTGAGGAGGAGAATGAGTATCAGAAGGCAGGAACATATTACCTTTGATATTTTTGTTAAATGCTCGGCTAAAAACGGAAGTTAAACCAAACTTGTTCCAGAATTCGATACCTAAAATTACAGAAGAAGACATAGAACGTGCTACTAAAAACTCATGTACAAAGGTTGTACCATTAAACTTAACTGGGAGATAAATAGTTCCCAAAATATCAATAGGCGAATTATTAGCGGAAATAACACGAGGACACGAATCATTTGTGTTCAGTGAGATACCTAGTTGCTGAGTTAAACGATCACTAATAAGGGACATTTGAGCACCAGAGTCAAGAAGAGCTCTAACAACTTGGTTACACAACAAAATCTCGATAAAAGGGCGGTTATCAGATGAATCGGACGCTATCACCGGTGACACTGTACGGAGTAATGCGTGTCGCCGGTGGTTTAAACATTTTTTTGGATTGCATTTTGGGCAATCACGAGTTATAAAACCAGGTGTGCGGCACTTAAAGCATAGCATACCAGGAAAATTAGGGCAAGTACGATAGTGATGTCCGGTTTTATTGCATTTTGGACATTGTTGTGTACTCTTTACGCTTGAAACGGATTTAGTGGATTTGGTCAAAAAACTTTCAAAATGAGAAACTATATCAACAAGTTCATCCAAGTTTTTAAACTTGCGAATAGATAGACATGGAAAATATTTATTGTGCATATTATGAATAATTATTTCTAATAAATCATCTTTACCGATCGGTTTGCGCAATGAATCGTTTAATCGCGAGATTTTCCTGGTAAAATCTCTAACAGATTGATCAGGTTTTTGTTCTAGAGTTCTAACCTGTTGTTCAGTTTTGAACTCGAAATCTATAGGTCCAAATGATTTCAAAAAGTTTTGTTTTAATTCAGAATAAGTCATATCAGGTCGGCGAATTGACCTGTAATACTCCAAAGCGTCGCCAGTCAACAGTTCATAAAAGCGTTTAAGGAGATAACCGTCTGATATGTCGTCTCCCTCTTTTCGTTCCTCAATAGACGAAAAGAACTCCCTAACAGACGTATCGCCAGAGAAACTAACGTGCCATTTCATAAGTGAGAATCTTTTTTGGGGGTAAGGCGGACAATCTTCAGATTTCATAGGAGATGGAAGACTAGAACCTGGAGTTGCCCTAGGTGGGATCGGTGGTGGTCTAGAAATAATCGGGCTTTCGCGAAGGGGTGTCTCACTAATAGAAGCTTCTTCTGCCATGTTTATAACGCAAAGGAAAAATCAGAGATAAATGACAAGTCTGCTGAAACTAGCTGGAACACGTTAGATACCGAGTAGTAAGATCGATAGGGAAATAGGACGACAAATAAACGACAAAGGTAACAGCTGGGCTCAGAATCTAAAAAAAGGAAAATAGACACTAGCAAACCAACATTCAAAAAACTTACCTTATTATCGCGACGCCTAAACATCCACACATCAAACACACACTACGGGAAACTAACTACAGCTACCTATAGGAATGGAATAAAACACGGGTTAAATATGTATTTCTTTGGGGGAGAAATAAAAGAGAGATATTGGGTATGGTTACAAAATTATTCTTTGAAATAATAATGCACAAACATCACATTAAAACAAGGAAAATAAACTTCAGTAAGCAGTTCCGTAGTCCACACGCGTATGAGGTATATTCAACGAAGCATCCGAGACAAAATCCTTTCCAGTTCCACACCGGTTTCTGCCGATTGTAAAATCTGAAACTCACAATAAAATTAAAATTTGCTCATATGGAGCAACCACACACAAGGTAACAAAAAAATTAAATTATTAGTAATGAACTTACCTTTAGTTCGGGCGCCATTTTGTAGCGAGACGGTTGAGAAAAAAAACACCAATTCACCACTTTTAAAAATTACTGTATAATTTTGAAAAATAAGAAAAACAATAGTATATAAAAAGGTATATGTTAGACTGTAGATTGAGAAAAAAATGGATTTTAAAAAAAAGGGACGAGTCAAACTTAGTGGTTAAACAGATATAACGGAAATTATCTTCGCGCACGACCTATCCCTAAAACGATTGCAATCGATTCAAAATATAGGCCTATGCACGTAGATCAATATGATCCTTTTTGTAACGTACACTAAGTTAAACCGTAAAATACACGTTATAATTATTAGTATGCGAAGTTAGATAACAGAGTAGAAAATAATTATTAGATAATCTACTACAGTAAAATGAGAAAATAGGTAATGTAAAGAGGTCCCTTAAACTAGCTGGATGTGACGCTCTGGAAGGTTGCCGTTGGTGCCGATGTCTAGCGACGCCAATGGATCGGTGTCAGCGAGGTCACCAAAACTCTGCGACGGGAGTCGAATGTCCGCAACTATGTTACGACGACGTCGACTGGACACGTCGTAGACCTCACAATGAGCCGGTTCCCAGAAGCCCGTCGGGGAAAAGCCGAAATTCGGCTTGTATGGTCGTCGTCAGCTAAACGGATGAGTTGCACACAGAACTTTTCACTTTGAGCGGATAGCACTTAATACAACGTAGACTTATTTAAAATATAGGGCTCAATAATAGAAATTTAGGCCTGGAGGTTCCGAAAATAAAAAATTCATCTGATTCGTTCGGATTCAATCTGCAGTCTGCCCGTTGACAAGAGAAAATTTTCGCCTTCAATTTTTACAGGTTCGAAATTTGAGGTAGAACAAAAAATATAAAGGCCAGTGTTTCAAAAAAAGGTTGATTTAGAAACCAAAAAGTTTCGACCGCAGCGGATTTACGCTGCAGTAGGTACTAAAGGGAGATTTCAAGCAGTTTCGTAGGTTTGACGAAACAGTAAAAAATTACTTAAAATAAAAGAAAATAATCATAGCAAAATCCAAAAGGAAAATCTGATCAATATTGGGGCTACAATCGATTCTTGCGTTCGGGGAGCGTGTTCTTCTTCTCACATTTCGCTGGCAATCTGGTAAATAGTGACGATACGATGGCAAATTACACGTTATCAACTGACTAATACTTACAAAATAATGCGTTATCATACTTATTTAAAAAATCTGTGATTCATTTTTATTTTCCAATAATTTTTATTACAGATTTAAATTAATTAAGAAACATAATTATAACTTAAATTAAATAAAACTATTTACAAATTAAAAAATAGCGTCGTAAAATCATCCGCATCGCTGTCGACTGGTAATGTATCCTGGAGACTGGCGACATTACCACGTAGTATGGCAATGCTTAGCCTCTGGCCAAAGTGAAAACCAGCTCTTCGGTCATGGGAAGTGTCCACCAGCCGTTTAGAAATTTCGGACCCACGGCCCGAGCGTTTAAACCCCAAACGGCTCAAAAATATAATGACCAATAAGGTTATTATACTTACGCTGCTTGAGGTTTTCCGCAGCCGCTGCAGCGGCACGGGCACAGCACACCATGCCAGGTAGATGGGATGGTGCAAGAGTATCGACGCACGTTACATCCCACACTAAAGGCCTACCCACCTTCCATGGAAATAAAGACATGCCGTCCGGTCTCTTGCCATCGTCGCGTGCCAAGCCATTGGGTTCTAATACAGCTGGGACGCCGAGCGACGGACGGTGACAAGAACTCGTCGGATGATGTCATTCATGTTTGCACGGCGCGTTAATCAACCCGCACTTCGTTTGCAAGACAGGCCGTGGTGTCCTAGACTGGTAACAATTTCGCCACAGTGACAGCGATGAGGAGAACAACACGGAGCTCCCAAACGTAGGGAAACAGCGAGGCGGAAAGTGTGTGTCGTCGGACAAAGTGCTTATATTCGACGACGCACAGTATTCGATTATGCCTATTTACCGGGACGAAATTCTATGACAATCCTGCTGGACTGTGTATAGTGCTATTAATTTCGTTAAGTTCACTGGATTAATAAAATAGTAAAAAATTTCGACTAATATATTTGAATGAAAGAATACAATTAAGATTGGAACAAAGATAATACGTCCTTATTTACAACGCCTTTCCTTATATGACCAAGGTTCCTCAAAAATCTTATATGCGGGTCAGAAACTGCAAGCATATAACATATCACATCATTTGTCCGATGCCTTGATTTCTTGCAAGTATACCCTTCCCTCACTTTCTTATATCTTTATTTTTCGCCTCCGACGCTTCCTCAGACATCTGTCCTAAAGGCAAAACGCAGTGCTTAGCTATTTCTGCCCCGTGCGCTAATACTTTTTGGACAGTCACAGGCATGTTATACCAAGGGTACACATCAAATATAATTTCCTTGTGTCAAGACAATACTGTCGAAATTTTTGTATATTAATTTCCAATCCGATAGAAATTGTTCGTAAAATTACATAGAATCTGTAAAGCAAATCTCTGTTTAGTCCAGTTATAGAGGCTGTCCTTTCATAATCGTCAAAAAAGCGACGAGCAGTGTTGCCATCATTGCTTGTTCCCAGAGGCGGCGTAAGGCGTGGGCGGCGTGGGCCACCGCCTACGGCCTCGGGGTCCTAGGGGCCTCGCGCCTCGAAGGCCCGCGAACGCAAATATAGACATAATTAATTACACATTTAGCAGTAAATGATAAAAACACCGGCGAACAAGTATCTGACAATACTATCACATTCGTTTTAACATCTATTCTGGCATAATTTTATTGTTTTGAACGAAATGTTCAGTTTAGAATTTATCAAATCGTTACATATACCTACATGGTATGAAAT
This sequence comes from Aporophyla nigra, assembly GCA_947507805.1. Taxonomy (NCBI): domain Eukaryota; kingdom Metazoa; phylum Arthropoda; class Insecta; order Lepidoptera; family Noctuidae; genus Aporophyla; species Aporophyla nigra. The sequence goes on from OX382301.1 coordinate 23,568,185, forward strand.
ACTATCGTGTGTTAATATTATTCACAAATTATGGGAATCTGTACAAGTCCATTTAAGCATTGCTCGTAACCACTTGCGTACCTACTTTTTGTGACTGGATTAAAAAATAACGAGAAATGAAAATGTTACAAAAGAGATTTCAAGATTTACACACAGTCCTGCGAGTGGGTGATAGCAGTGACTTCCAATCTTACGACTTATATGAAGACTTACAAACAATTGTCCCTTTACCCGACTTCATTAAAGATGTGAAACAGCTGATTCAGTACATCACTGAAAATAATTTAAATGAATATCCGAATATTTATATCGTCATTCAAATTCTGTTAACAGTACCAGTAAGCACAGCCTCACCTAAAACGAATAAAAAAATATTTAACAAGTACAATGGGTCAGGACAGACTTTTAGCTTTGGCAGTTTTATATATAGAGGCAAATATAGCATCTACTCTGGATTAGGGGGCGTCCATTAATTACGTGCGGCAATAGGCAAACGTAACAATAATAAAAAAATAAATGAAGGAAACACACCAATGCATATTTCATGTGATTCTGTTTCAGTTTGTGTTGGTACTATAATAAAATTCTCGTTTATGATGGAAGCATTGTGAACATCATAAGCAGAGGATAAAATTTGAGTGTTGCAGGCACGACATTTGGTGTAGCCGGCGTGTAAAATAGCCGACAACACGCGAGGAACTCAATTATGAAAAGTTATGGTTTGATAGTAATTATATTAATTCCTAGGAAACCCACCCTGTGAGCTGAAGAATGATGAATGGTTTCAACGTCAGCACTGCAAACTATTGGACCACTAACCTGGCTTCGGGACGCGTCTTCTCCAATTATCACCAGCATCACACCGTGAAGCACTTTCACGAAACAGATTGACTGATCACTGTTGGGTGTTTATAACGAGTTTCTTCAAACTTTAGCTGTCCATCACGGTGAAAAAACCAACTTTTCTTCAAAATTACAAGGAAAGCTCCGGCGGACATATTTCGAGGTCAACAGACGTGAGAAGAATCTGATTGGTCGGCGCTCGGGGGGTTCTCATTGGGTCAAACTGTGACGCTAGTGTCACCAGGTTCAGCGAATCCCATCGCGATGCGAAAGGCGCGCGAACCAAATAGCCACAGATACTAACATCTAGAAACCATTTGAAAAGAATTAATTATTGCTAAAGAAATGACCTAATACTTAGGTATAACAGAAACAAATATTAACAAGTCAATTTGGGTCACGTAAGGTGCTCAACCAACATTTCTGTCTTCCAATAGAACTAAATTTGACGCATCGCAGCCGGTACGTGTGTTTGGTCACATTGTCATTACAAACCTGAGGCCCCACTATGATTTAGCAGTATTTCGTTACGGAGATTGACTGGTGGTCTGATAGGAGTTTTTCGTGTGTGCGTTTCTTGCGTTTTTTAGGATGACATCGTCCATACTTTTTACCATACGGTATAAAATATTCTAAACCTTTTGTCTGATATTAAAAGTACATTTTGCTCAAAAATGGACATAACATAGCATAGACATAGGTTAACAAATTAGGCCAATATTATTAAATACTTTGTTTCAGACTGGTATCCATTTTGTTCGTAACAATGTTTTTATAGACTAGTATAAATAAATAAATAATAAATAAATATCTTAGGACAACCAACACAACGTTATCTGATACCAAACTAGGCAGAGCCTGTACTATTGTAACCAGACAACGGATAAACATACTTATATATTTCTAAATACATACATATTATAGATAAATTACACCCAGACACAGAACAAAAATAATCGTGCTCATCACACAAAGATTTGTCCTGGGTGGGAATCGAACCCACGACCTCAGTCTTAGCAGTCAGGGTCACTAACCACTAGACTAACAGGCCAGTCAGTATTAGTAATATTTAACAACTACAACAAAACATATAAATTAAACCTCAACAATCACTACCGCGCCATTCCATGACAAATGGCGCAGCAATGATTGATATAAAAACAGTCGAGCCGACTAGCGATCATGCTTAGGATGCTGTTGGCGCTGCCACGTATTCTTACGCACCATGGAAGCGCACCTTTTACGCATCGTAGCATAAAAGCAGTCTACTCAACGCTCAGCAATCATCCCTGATGCACTACAGAATCGCCGCAGTCCTGCACCCTAAACGCATTAATAAATCGGACTCGGATGGCACTGTAAGCCTTATGAGTACAGTCGGCCCACAGGCTGCACGTATAGAATGATGTACAATAAGTGTAATTTTGACTTCTGTCTAAAACCTGCGAGCTATCATGTTCGCCCGCACTGCCAGCGCCTTCCGTTCCCTCTCGATGCCATCATTGGCCCTGAGGTCAGAGGTCAGCACATGTCCCAAGTACTTAAATTTTGACACCCTACGCAAAGCTGTACCATTAAGGGTAATGCTGAGAAACACATTAACTGTACTGTTTTCTCTGGCTTCAAAGACCATGACTTCACTTTAGAGTGGATTATATTTTAATCCGTGTTGCTCGGCATATGCTTCACAGATGGTAATCAGTTTCTTAATGCTACAAACCGGTGCACTCAGTAGCACCGTGTCATCAGCATAGCTTATATTGTTTACACTAATTCCATCTATGTGACAACCTACCCGGGTGCTACTGAGTGCCACAACGAGATCGTTCATATACAGGTTAAATAGGGTTAGCGAGGACAATCCCCCCTGTCCCATCCCGCACTGCAACCTATACGACTGTGACATGGTTCCCGACCAACGCACGCCATTGACCTGGTTTCCGTACCAGCACAACTTTTCCCATAGGATATCATAGGAAACCAGGTCAAAGGTTTTCGAAAGATCAAAGAAGCATGTGTGAACTGATGTTTAACGTCTTGTGTAGTATTTGACAGCATACTTAATACACAAAACTGCACTTTCAGTGGATAGTCCGCCTCGGAAGCCGAACTGATTGTCATGAAGTTCAATGTGTTTGGTCAGCTGTGAGTTCAGCATGCTGTCAAATACCTTCGATACCACTGTGGCAAGAGAGATAGGCCTGTAGTTGTTCCTATCTGATAGATCACCTGTATTATTTTTAACAATAGGTGTAACAATGGTTTTAATCATCTCTTCAGGCAGATATGAGAGGCTTAGATAACGGTGAAACAGCATAGCTAACAGTCTCAGTAAGTGGGGTCCAGCATGTTGAAGATGTTCAATGCTCAACCCGTCATGGCCGGGAGATTTACCTCTAGTCATTGATTTGATTATCAACTTCACTTCTCTAGTTGTACATCCAAAACCTATCTTTATCATCACCGTTCTTAACATTGATCACGGACCGTGAGGACCCCAGTGGTGATTTCACAGTAAAATGTTGTCGATCTGCTATTTCACCGGAATCACTTGTGCCGGCGATACACACAGGAGTAATCGGTTTGCTATTAACTTTGTTTGTAGCTTTCCAAAATGTTCGAAAATCTGTTTTTGTCCATCTTTACCTCTTTTCATGGTTCTGACACCATCTCAGTCGGTTCTTAAAGATTTTCCTGGCCACACACATCTCGTTATAAAGTGCACCTAAATTTGGAGTGCCATACCAACACCACAAATAAAATGTCCGCTTAGCTTCACTGTGTGCCTCGCCAACATGGTTTCACCCTACAAAAGGTTTCTTTTCCTTAGTTATATGTTTACCATTTTTACGACACAGTGATGCCTCTCGTAATATTTTTACAATATTATTATAGTAGTATAATAATATTGTAAAAATATTACGAGATTACAGTATGTAGATACTGTCAATCACATGTCTATGCTGCAAAATATTACAAGCGTAATCTGCACAATTTGTAAACTCCTCTGGAAAGTCAAGAAGTCTTAATGGCTCGGCGACGGACAGTCTGTCCATACAAACGTAATACCAAAATCATTTGCAATTTGAGCATATTTCCACCATTTTAAGATGATATTCGGCTTTAGACAGTATTTATCTAGGTTATGGTGACGTTTTTTTTAAAAAAAAACTAAGCTAAAACAAAGTTTGAGAGAATTGCATTTCGCACATTTTTACAACATAAATGACATGTTTTCTTTTTGTTTTTTCTGCATTCAAAACAACAGTATCTGTAATAATGTTTTATCCATAACACAGATTATATTATCAAGATACTAAATAACAAAAAATAATTGAAAAAACATTAAGTTTTCATTCATCATTTTTGGTATTACGGAACACATCCAAATTTATCATAATTTTCAATAGCTGGTAGTGCTATCGCGTCTCACAAAAATGTCAATGTGTGCACGGTCGTACGACTCGCGGTAGGTGTGTTGTGTACCGCTCGGACATGCATTCACACTAGCGTAACATGCATTTTGGGCGTACTTTTATTTGTTTATTCAATTGTATTGTGATATCAAAATCAAAATCAAAAGTAATTTATTCAAACTAGGCTGAGAGTCAGCACTTTTTGAACGTCAAAGTTACATGAGACAGTCCCCCCAAAACGCCCGCCCTTCGACACTTCCTAGTGCTTTCGCTGGGAAGAAGAAGTGGCGGAACAAACTCCCCAGCAGCACAGCTGTCTGTTAAGTTAGAAGAACTTGATTCTATACAGTATTGTGTAAGTTATTAATATTATAAAACAAAACATACATTATTCGCCATATGTCAGCTAGCACACGCCAATATACCAACAAAACATTGAAAACTAAACTCAAGCTGAAATAAATAATAAAACAAAATCGTAAACAGAACTTAAAACCTTAATAAAGCCTCCAGGCATAAAGGGCGTGCCCGCTTACATATACGATGCAAATGATACATATACACAATAAATGAAATGAAAAGAAAATAAAAATAAACTAACAAAAGCAGTTAAATAAAAAAATAAAAAAATAAAAAAACAACAATTATATGTACTACCCATATAAACCGTCAGTAGGAAGACTAATTCTGGATTGAAAGAACATAAACATTGTCATATGACACTATTATTGACCTATGCTATTATTGAACTTGGTTTTTGATTTTTCTTCTGATCTGGTATCGAGTACAGAGACTGAATGACTGTTGAGAATGCAATGATGATGAACTTTGCTTTTTTTGGATGGGAAATCATCAAATGACTTCTCCTGCTCTGGGCGGAGCAGGAGGGCGTGTCAGACTTTTACTGACTAAAACCCACCCGTTAGTTAGTTCCATCAGGTGCCCATATGCCAGGGCCATGGTAACTCTTTCGAACGAATCTCGCGACCCTGACATGGACTCCGAACGTTGGGATGTGTCTCACAGTAAGTGAGAACCTATTCTATTACCCAATGATATAAGTTACCTGCCTAATATTGCTTGACTACTAATTGTTTACTTACATATTTTTAAACTCAGCCCAATAAAATAAAGATTTTTTTTTTCGTGGTCCGAGTTTGATAGTAGTAAGTACCTAAGTATATTTTGTATAAGTTGGTATTTACCTACCTATCTAGGTATACGTTAATTATGTTATGACCACGTTAATTATTTTATGACTTCCCACGGACGTAATAAAATCGCGGCTGGTTATTTTCGTGCACTGGATTCTCAAGGTACTACTCAGCGCCTAGAGGTGAAAATTCAACTGTGCTTCGACGCGCTGAGACTGACCCGCGCTGCACTCTGTTGTATTCTCAATGCTCGGTTCAACACCGACAGTTTAAAATACAGTGCACGAAAATAGCCAGCCGCGATCTTATTACGTCCGTGGGAACGTGAGTTTGACCATAATTAACGTAGTTTTAATTATTTCTGGGATAAACAATTGCCAGTATAGAAAATAACAGAAATCGATTCTGTAAACGATTCTGAACAATTTATTATCATAATGTTCATTTATTGTGTTACACACACACACTATTTAAACCTACTACTATGTATATTTTTTACTTCTCCAGTTTTTATTTATTTGTTGGTATATTGGCATAGTTAGCTGACATATGGCAAATACATAATCAGTCTATAACGTTCCCACTGCTGGGATACAAGCCTCCTTTCTGAGAGGGAATGGGCCGTAATCTACCACACGGGCCCAGTGCGGATTGTTAGATGTCTGATGTCTTCGATTTTTTAATTCTAGGACATGCCGGTTTCCTCACGATGTTTTTCTTTACTGGTGTGAGAGCAATTCGTATGAATTCGCGACGTCCCCGTAAGGGGGCGTGGCGAGCGGCGCCGGAGCTTGGCTCCCAGTCCGCGGATTAGATGCGGTGGTCCGTTAATACGGACCCCTCATTGTGTGGCCCGTTGGGCGTTGTAATATATGGGACGCGTTAGTTGACGCGTCCCTGTGTGTGGTTGCTGTTTGTGTCTCTGTGAGCGCGCCGCGGCGTTGAATTATATCAACGCCGCTTTCTTCACAACGCCTTGGCGGTCGGTCCCCGCCAGGTGAGACCCCCGGTTGCCCGGGGGAGGCCCGGCGAGAGACGACCAGCGACAAGACGCTGACTCGACGCTCCCACAGAGTAGGGTGCGCGCCCCCGCTTATCCCGTTTTCCAGAGCGAGCCGGTAGCGGTCTAAGCTAAGGGGCAGTATGTGCGTGTGGGCGGTAGTGTACTGTGTAACACCGCCCATGAATACGTGACAACGCAGGCCCGCCCGCGTGCGCACGTGTGAGTCCTAGTGCTTGTGCAGAGGTGGTTGTCTGTTTTACGTTACGTGACATGCCTATATTAACTTAGAACACGCCACGCAGCGGATGTATGTTGTGAATGTAGAGTTCACTTGTTCAGGTAAGCCGCGTGTAACCTGGTTGCGGCTTACCCGGGAGTCAGTCCGGTGTGGAATCAGCGTCGTCCCTTACCAGGTCGCGGGGCAGTGATCTCGCGTCAGGGGGCCGCGTATGCCAGGGCGCGATCTGTTTGACGTGAGGCCAATCAGACGCGCCGGCACGCGCGAACATCCCCTTCGCGAGACGCCGCACGTGGTCATCCAGGCTCTCGATCCCGAGATCCCGCTGGATGACATCGTTCCTCACGTAGCGAGGAGCGTCAACGATGGTCCGCAACGCCTGATTCTGTTGCGTGCGGAGCAGCTTCCGGCTCGACTCGCTCGTGAGGGCGAACCAAGCGGGTGCGGCGTACGTCAGTACCGGGCGAATGTACGTTTTGTACACGCCCAGCTTGACGCGCGCCGGCAATCGGGACGAGAGCACGGGCCGGAGGAGGTAGCGGGCTACCCTCCCCTTGGCCGCGACCTGACGGACGTGCTGATTCATTGTGAGCCGACGGTCAATGGTGACCCCCAGGTACTTGACCCGGGGCGACCACTCGACGTCGGCTCCTTGTAGTTTCAAGGGTGGTGGGAGAGGCACATGGCCGGTGACCATCGCCTGCGTCTTACCCACGTTCACCGACAGCCGCCATTTGGCGAGCCACTCGGGAAGGAGCTCAAGCGCTCGCTGCATTTTGACGGCCGCGTACTTCGCATTAAGCGAAGTAGAGATGTACGCGGCGTCGTCCGCATACAGCGCGAGCATCACGTCCGGAGTGGTGGGGATGTCGTCGGTGTAACGTGAGTAACACGCCGGCGAGACGCAGCTGCCCTGCGGTACGCCCGCGAGCACCGGCCTGGCGCTGGAAAGCGCCCCATCGACCACCACCCTGAAAGTCCTGTGGGAAAGGAAAGTAGAGACCACTCTTACTACGCGACGGGGCGCGTCCGTGGTGGCCATCTTGTATACGAGGCCTTCATGCCACACACGGTCGAAGGCCTTCTCCATGTCGAGGAGTACTGCGACCGAGTATTCCTTCTTGTTCATCGCTGCTGCGAGGTGGTGCAGTACCCTCGACAGCTGAAGCGTCGTGCTATGCTCCGCCCGGAACCCGAACTGCTCTGGGCGCGGCGTCAGGTGTGGGAGTAGGTGTCGCAGCAGGAGTGCTTCGAACACCTTGGAGACCGTCGGCAGCAAAGTGATCGGCCGATAGCTCTCCGGCTTCAGAACGTTCTTTCCCGCCTTCGGCAGCATTATGACGCGCCCTTCCTTCCACGAGTCGGGGAAGGCGCCGGTGCGCAGTATCGCAGTAAACAGGCGCGCCAACGCCGCTACCATTCGGTACGGCAGGTGGCGCAGCACTGTGTTTGTGATACCGTCCGCACCGGGGGCCTTCCTGGGCTTCGTCCTCAGGATGGCGCGTCGTACTGCGTTGGGCGAGAAGAAGATGGGTTCTTCATCGGGAGCTATCGGCGCTGCGAAATAGTCTCCCAGGTGTTTCTCGACTGCTGCGACATGGTCTGTGTCGTGAGTCGGGTTGGGGCGGAACTGACGCTCCAGGTGTTCGGCGAAGACCTCCGCCCGGTCCTCCGCTACGTACTTGAGCGCCCCGTCGCTGTTAAGCAAAGGACGCACCGGGGCTGGGGTATTCGTAAGCTGGCCGCACAATCTGTGTAACGACGGCCAGCTGTCCGTCGCCTCGTCTATTCGATCTTCCCAGCCCGCGGCGGTCATGGCCTGTAACTCGGCCTTGACCTTTTCCGCGAGACGGTTGAGCTGCGTCTTCATTGTAGGACACCTCAGCTGCTGCCACTGCTTGCGAAGGCGCCGTTTTTCAGCGATCAACCTAGTCAGTCGCGGAGGTAGAGGCGGTAATAGCCCCCCCCCCCGCGTCTGTTCGGTGGTCGCCGAATTCAGGGCGCCCTGTATGCAGGCAGTGACATCGCGGGCTGTCTTGTCAACGTCCGCGGAAGTAGTGATAGGCCGAGTCGGCACGGTGGTCTCTACTTCCCTTTGGAACTGGGTCCAGTCTATACGTCGACGTGGCGCCAGGGGTTTCAAACGGGTCGGCACACCCGAGAGGACGACGAGTACAGGATGATGATCTGACTGTAACTCGTCGTCAATCACATGCTGCGTGATCTGACAGTGTAGCCCTCGGTGGACCACAATGTCCAGCACGTCCGGCATGTAGGAGACTGCATCTGGGTAGTGGGTGGGCGTCTCTGGGCCGGACACTGTGTAACCGAAGGCTTCGGCATCAGCTAAGAGCCGCCGTCCCCCGGTATTCGTGTGGCACGAGTTCCACGCCGGGTGCTTGCAGTTCAAGTCACCGGCGAGGAGAGTAGGACGCGAAGAGCTGGATATAAGGGCCCGCAACTCAGATGTGTCTAAGTGTGTTGCGGGCGGCTTATAACAAGCGTACATATCTATATCCTCGCCAGCTACATGTAGCTGCACACCCAGCGCGTAAAACGTGCCAAGTGACGGCGAGGGGAGTTCTTGGTGGACGACTCGTCGCCTTACCAGTACCGCCAGACCACGGTACCTCATGGTGTGAGAGCAATGGTGATGACATTATTTATACATAGTAAAGCGCTTGCCTGGGTTCGAACCCGCTACCTATAACTCGTAACTCGGGGCCATTACCACTGGGCCACCAGACCACTGCTCTCGCAGATATGGTCAATAATGTATTGTAATATTCTGTGTCTCGTAATTACTTTGCCTACCTACTATTGTATAGAATCAAGTTTATGTAACTAAACAGTGCCGCTGGGGAGTTGGTGTCGGGCGGGCGGTTTGTGGGACTGTTTTATGTAATTTTGACGTTCGAAAAGTGCTGATTCTAAACCTAGCTTGAATAAATTACTTTTGATTTTTATTTTATAAAGTTTTTTCGTCAGGAGAGTAACGTGTAAGAACATTACAAATAAATTTTAATTAAAAAGTAATAGTTTAAAAAAAAAAAAAAAAAAAACTAAAAAGTACAAAATAATGGAAAAAATCGTGGGGTGCCTGATATCAATAAAAAAATACCTTAATAAAAACTTTTTTGCAAAAAAAAACAACCGACTTCCTTAAAAACACTACAAAGTGAAAAATAACTTTAATTTCGGTAGTCGGTGTCTTAGGATCTGTATTTATGGTTTTTTTGCCACCGACTTCCGAAATTAGAGTTATTTTTCACTTTGTAGTGTTTTTAAGGAAGTCGGTTGTTTTTTTTTTGCAAAAAAGTTTTTATTTTTAAATTTTTAGTTGTGGTATTCACCCTGCACTAATTCCAAACAAGAATGCATATTTATGCGATAGCAGAAATCGCGGTTGATTTCCTGTCATTTTTTAAAGAGTTCCGGTGTCTGTATCTTCGAAAACTATAATTAGTTCACCACGGATGGATAGATAGAACCAGCAATTATTTTTGATCTTTAGTACAATATCCAAATCACATTACGTGTACTGTTTGTTTTTGAGGAGTTCCTTCGTTTATCTCCCAAAGTATACATCAAATCTTCACAAAATTAATATGGGACCACCTCAGGAGTATACCCTTACGAATAAAAAAAGAATTTTCAAAATCGGTTGACAATTGGCGGAAAAATCGGTGAACAAACATAAAAAAAAAAAAAAAAAATACATACAGTCGAACATATAACCTCCTCCTTTTTTTTGAAGTCGGTTAAAAAGCACCCCACGCTTTTTTTTAATTATTTATTTTCTATTTTTTAGGGTGTTTCGAATTTTGAGACGTATGTCAGCGTAGTTTGTGACGTATGTCAGCGTAGTTTGTGACGTATGTCAGCGTAGTTTTCGAAGACAGTTGTTTTGTTGTCCTGGCAAGGATAATGGCACAAATTTATGAAATTATTGCATTGTCATCGGTCCTTGACAGGTGTGCAAAGTTTGAATGAAATCTGGTCGTTTGAAGTGGGTCAAAATCACGCTATAAGGAGTCGGTTACAAACAAACATACAAGTGAAGCTAATATAAAGCGTGTAAAAAAAAAACCTTGTTTTTATTAATCCTCTTTTATCGCGTAAATATGTATAAATTATTGAAATATTTGTCTGTTACTAATATTTTGCGTAACACATTTAGTAACATTTATTCATTATTTATAAGTAGGTAGCTTTTGCCGGCGGCTTCGCCCGCGTGAAGGTTGGACAATCCATCTAAACCTTCATAAATCACTCTATCTATTGGTGATAACCGCATGAAAATCCGTTCAACATTTTTTGAGTTCTTCGCAAGTAGACAGGCAGACGCAGCGGGGGACTTTGTTTTATAATATGTAGTGATAACAATTTTTAAAATTAGTAAAAAGAATACTTACTTATACATAAATATGACAGAAAAAGCCTTCGTTTTCAGGGTTCCGTTGCCAAATGGCAAAAAACGGAACCCTTATAGATTCGTCATGTCTGTCTGTCTGTCTGTCCGAGTATGTCACAGCCACTTTATTCCGAAACTATAAGAGCTATGCTGTTGAAACTTTGTAAGTAGATGTATTCTGTGAACCGCATTAAGATTTTTACACAAAAATAGAAAAAAACAATAATATTTGGGGTTCCCCATACATAGAACTGAAACTCAAAAAAAAAAATCATCAAACCCATACGTGTGGGGTATCTATGGATAGGTCTTCAAAAATGATATTGAGGTTTCTAATATCATTTTTTCTAAACTGAATAGTTTGCACGAGAGACACTTCCAAAGTGGTAAAAAGTGTGTCCCCCCCTCCCGTAACTTCTAAAATAAGGGAATGATAAAACTAAAAAAAATATATATGATGTACATTACCATGTAAACTTCCACCGAAAATTGGTTTGAACGAAATCTAGTAAGTAGTTTTTTTTTTTAATACGTCCTAAATCGTAAACCACAATTTACCTTTCATTCAGTCAACTCAAATATAAAAATTAAAATAATCATTTCATAAACATAAACCTTATGCATAAACCGTGAATACCTGCAGGTTTGTACGGAACCCTCGGTGCGCGAGTCCGACTCGCACTTGGCCAGTTTTTTAAAGTTGAGACGACTCCATAGGGAATGAACAAACATAAATAGGATTAAAATTAGTTTACAAGTACCAAGTTAGGAAAGGTATGTAAGACTCTCTACAAAAGGCCTAGATCTCGAGATAAATTGTAATAATTTGAGATACGGACATTGTAAAGAAATTTCCACAAAACGCATAACTAGTCTATACATTTACTAACGATTCCCCAAAGTAGTCAACAAAAATAAAGCAAATAACGAACATACCTAATTACAAGTAAATAAAAATGTCTTCGAGTCGTTATGAATACTACTACTCACTCACACACGGCTGCGCACCGCGTCACCGTTGGCCTTCTATTGTCAAACAGAGATAGCAATATTCCGACCGAATTTTGCCCTTGCGTCGGCTCGCGGCTTGCGAGTTTAGGGCGCCACGTTCTTAAGAGTCTATGGCATTCAGTCATGTAAAGATTAACTTGATCTGCACTTCTTTCCCCCCATATAACATCATTTACATTCGGCTTATAATCTAGTATCTTAGGTGAGACTACGCCTAGATGACACTCCATTATTAACGGGAAGTGGTCCGACCACAGTACATCATACTTGCCATTTTTGCGATCCGTGAGCCTCACTCACAAAAGTGAAACAATCAAATGAATTAGAATTACCCTTCATCATTTCTACATCAATGCAAGTCAACTCCTGGTCCACACAAAATAACGACAGTTCATGATAAAATTGTTCAGTAGGGTGCGCATTAAAGTTACCTAGTATGTACACACAATCAATCTTGCAACAGTCTATGATAGCGCTTACCGACCCGAGGATGTCCGTAAACTCGACTAGATTCGCCGCCACGTCCACAGGCATGTAAACATTCACCACTAGTATTGACCGCTCTCCGTGCAGCAAAACTCGCCATCAATACTGCCCAAGTGTGAAATATCATTGGTTGCCCACCACGTTTCCTGAAGAGCTATCAAGTCACATGTTTCACACAGCTCACGTATTCCATTTTGACACTTTTACAATTAAAAGTAGCAAAGTGGGAAACGTCATTAGCCATTTAATTTGTTATAAGAAACCGGCCGTTATCAGAAACTTTTACCGTCTCTGTCGAAGATATCTTTTTAAAATGTGAAAACGTCTGAAAATTATACCACTCGGCCATAGTTTCTCATCCACGAACATCTGTAATTTTGATGCAGATACAAAGAACTTATAAGCGTCATGGTTACTGCTTCTTCATTACAATTTTGTTTAACGTAACTTTTTCTGAAATTTTACTATAAATATATTTGCATACTATATATCTGATTCTGACTTTCCTTTATGTACGTTCGTAATGAATATGGGTATTTTTCGGTCGGCTGCCCTGAAATTATATTCGATGTCTACCGTACAGTTTCTCATCATTCCTTTTAAACGGTTATTCCTCATTGGTCTACGTATAAAAATGCTTCGTTACATTATTTGATTTTTGATTTCATGAACCATTTCAAACACCTGATGTTCCATTATGACTATTTATTGCTAAAACCCAAGAAATTGAGGGTTGTGACACGGCATTTACATTGCGACTAGCCTATCAGTATTTGGTACGAACCTGCATGCGTAGCATGACCACCGTAGAAAGGGTTTTTGTCGACGGAAGAATAGACAGAATTAGAGATTTTAGAAAGATTTGTACCATTTTATGCTGGCGTAGCATGACAGTTCTATCTGTATTCTACCAAGAATAGACAAAGTTCTTTATAAGGTGGTCATGCTACGCGTGCTGGGGGTGTACTACGCCAAATCGAATGCCAAATAATCGAATATCAATTGATCGAACACTATAAATCGAATGTCTAAACACTCGAACGTTCATAATATCGAATAGTTAATAAATCGAACACTCAATATTGGTACATGAAAAGCCGGTGCATCTAAGATTGATTTGATAGAGACTACTTTATCACGTAGTAACACACATGCTCCCGCATATTAAAACGATAGTCACTATGTTCAACTTTTTCCCATATCAATAAGTTCTTACGGAAGAACGAAGATTGAAGGGTATGCGAGGATTCATCTCGTCAATCAAAACTCTTATGAGGTCTTTGGAGAATCGGTATGTCGTAACGCACTGGCGATTCGTCAGGCGAAAATCATTATTACATACTCTTGACGCAAAATTACCTCCTCTTACCTTTCCAAAGTCACCCACATGGGCAAGTATTAAAACACGGTGAGTAGCTTCCACAGACTAACAACTTGTTTTTTAATAAAGACTGTCAATGACAATTATGAATGACATATGTGTCATTCATAATTACGCGTATTTGCGTATTGAGTATTTCAATATTTATACTAATACCTCCTCTTATTGAAATAATCAAAAACAATAAATGATATTAGCTAATTATTTTCCATGAAATTAGTATGCTTCATTTTACATAAACTTTTCGTAAATAAGTCAGTTGGCATTTCTAAAGTACTTAAGTATGCAGTCTTAACAAGTTTATTTTCTACAGCTTCCCTAATATAATGAAACTTAACATCTGTGTTTGGTTCTTCTATGATACATGGAGCTCTTTGGCAATTTTTGTACACTCTGGTTGTCATTATACAATAATACCGGCGGTACATTGTCTCTATTAATGAGTTTATTTATTTATTTACTTAAAGGTTCACCCACAGCACATATATATACATACAAACATTAAATCATAAGGTAATATTCTAATATATAAGTCAATTACAGATAAACACAGCATTGACTACAAGGACGCCAGATTACCGCTTAATTGCTAACTTAAGTATAGGTGTACACTTAAATAAGAGAAAAGAAATAACAATTTACGAAAATAAAATGAAAAACAAAAATAGAATTAAAAAAAAAAACAGTAAACATGATAAGATTATTATGAACTATTAGTCTGACATTTCAACTACGTTGTATTGGTGTGTAGGGAGGCCAATATTCTTGATTTAAACTTCACCTTAGAGTCGTTATATATATCTGCTTCGGGTATGGACTTACAAAATGAATTAAGGTTCTCACACATCTTAATTAGTGGTGAGTTGAGACCTATATTTGTAGAGGTAGTAGGGCGCTTTAATATTGTCGTTATGGGAAAGCGTGGAATTCTAGGCGGAACTTTTAATGAAATGCGCGATAGCAATTCGCAACAATCCATGCAACCGTTTACTAGTTTGTAAAGGAACATAAGGCTGTGCATAATTCTCCGTTGCCGTAGTGAGGTCATTTTGAAAAAACTCAGACGCTGTTGATATGGACAGAGGTGGAGGAGACAGAAGTTCTGACAATAACTTTTTTAGAAAAATTGCTTCTTTACTAGACTCACAGATGGCCATGTATTCGGCTTCTGTGCTAGACAGAGCCACTGTTTGCTGCTTTCTACATTCATGAGAAAAAATACATCCTGAATGTTTGAAACAATATCCAGTATAGGATCTTCTATCCACACTATCTGATGCCCAATCTGTATCTACATATCGAACTAACTCTGAATTGTTTTTTACATACATTATAAACCATAATACTTTGTAGAACACAAATACTTCAAAACTCTTTTAGCATGTTTCCAATGGGTTTCATTATTAAAATTATTGAATTGACTTAAATAACTAACACAATATGATATATCTGGCCTTGTAAGAACTGAAAGATACATTAAGCTACCTATTAGTTGTCGATAAGGATATTTACTAGTTATATTATCACCTTTCTCTAGCTTCAAATTTACCTCCATCAATCTTCCATACCAAATTTATACAATAATTTCTCTATATAATTTTTCTGGTCAATGCAAATCTTATCCTTTTGTATTGTAACAGTCATTCCCAAACATTGCCTTAATTTACCTAAGTCTTTCGACTTAAATCTGATGCTTAACTCGGCTTTTAGGTGAACAATGTCGGCCCTATACAGTTAGTCATTGCAACAAATTTAAAAATAATGTTGCTCATAGGATTACACCATCTATAGTAGAACACGAGAATCCTAATGAAATCTATGGAGCCCTTTTTGATATTGTGCAAAAAGAATCATCACAATCTACTTTCAAGACCAAAACTATTGACATTAATAGCACCTCTGTTAGCTTCAACCAATGGGCTAGTCCAGGTATTTATAAATGTAGAGCGAGACTATACGAGTTATAGGGTTTTAAAAATATATATTTGATACTACTTTAGAATAGAATAGAATAATATTTATTTGCTAAAAAACATGGTATAAAAGATGGTAAAAAATAAATAAAAAGAGCATACATGTTTTGCTTAACAGTTATAAGCGTACAAATTTTCACAAGCATATTTAACATTTATAATCTAAAAATTCTTTTACACTATAAAAACTATGACTACACATTCGTGCAGTTTATTTTTGAATAATCTCATGTTTAAGATCTTAAGATTACTTGGTATCTTATTATATATACGTACACACATAGATATACAACTTTTATTATATTTAGCTAGTCTCGGAAGGAGATCCAGAACGAGCCTGTGGGGGTCTCGTCGGTTACGAGGATATAAGACATCTGCATTACAAAATAATTCCTTATGTTTCCTCACAAACATACATGTTTCATATAAGTACAGAGACGGTAGCGGCAACAAGCCAAGCTTTTAAATATTGGCCTACAGGATTCATCAGGTCGAAGCCCGTTTATAGCTCTAATACATTTTTTTTTGTGCAATAAATGCTCTATTTTGGTCTGTGCTATTGCCCCACATTATCAAGCCATAACGGAGCACCGATTCAACGTATGCGTGGTAGGAAGTTATTGCCGTTTTAACGTTTGTTATATTTCTGACTTTTTTAAGTGCATATACGAACTTATTTATCCGCTTTGAGACGGTATCAATATGTGCTTTCCAGTTTATGTCTTGATCTAAGGTTAGGCCTAAAAATTTTGTTTGCGTAACTTCATCAATTTTACGTATATTCATTTTAACGTTATTTTTAGCATTATTAGATTTATTAAATTGTATAAAAACTGATTTTTTAAGATTTATTGATAAATTATTTCTATTTAGATATTCAATTAGACATTCAATAGTGTTATTTATATCTGTCTCATGATCAACAATCGTACTATTTTTCCTATCAGTGGTCACAATAATAGAAATATCATCAGCAACCAAAATACATTTATGGTTGGTTATATTAATTATAGAATTTATGTATAAAAGGAATAAAATTGGGCCTAACACACTTCCTTGTGGGACACCACATCTGTTGAACTTGAGTTCGGAAGAGTGTGGTAACATGTCGTTATTTTTATCCACTTTTGTAATGATAACCCGTTGTTGTCTATTATTTAGGTATGTCGATAACCACTGAAGCACTATGCCTCTTATTTCAATTGCCTCCAGTTTCTGTAGTAGTAGATCATGAGACACTAGGTCAAAGGCTTTTGATAAATCGAAGAACAGACCTGTAGTAAGACGGTTTTCATTAATATTCGTCAATATATGTTTTATAAGAGTAAATATTGCTAATGTAGTGGATTTGTTTTTTTGGACGCCGAACTGTTCATTCTTAATTATGTTAAATTTATTACAGAATTCAATCAGTCGTTTGTACATGCACTTTTCAAATATCGTCGAAATCATTCAGCGGTGCGGTCACGCGGCACGAATTATAAAAATTGGCTCCAGTAAAACGTAAGTTATTTTGAAAATATCATATTTACAAACCTGTATTGACTGTCTGTTTATTAATTAATGTATGCTTGTCCCTAGGTTACCGTATTAAAGGACTTGTAGTTGTAATTTTTATATTTTTTTTTTCTGTAACCGCGTGGTTGGCGGATATTAAGGCCTATAAAATTTTACTATAGGCCTTATTATACTCCTATTTTTTTAAACTGCTAGGAGCGTGTTTTTAAAATGTTTGTTGGTGGGTAGTATGTACGTAGTTATACATTTTCAATTTATTTATCATTGTTTTCAGTGCTTACGGTCACGATGCCTCCCAAACGGACATTGTGGTCAGAAGACGATCTGATCGCAGCTGTTAGAGCAGTACAAAGAGGAACTTTGAGTACGTATAAGGCTGCAGAGAGATATAAGGTTCCAAGGAGAACAATCAGAAATCATCTGCAGTCTGGCAGTTTAAAGAAAAGTTTGGGACGTGAACCTATATTAAAAGAAGAAGAGGAAGCTCAACTTGTGCAAAGGATAATCCGGTATTCTGAAATGGGCTTGCCTGTGACACCAAGAATATTGCGTCGATTGGTGTATAAATATTGTGAGCAAAATAATATAAAGCACAATTTTAATGATGAGGGCAAACGCGCAGGCAAAGACTGTTTCAAAGCGTTCATGAAAATGATGAAAATAACGATGCAATGAGGCAATGCTCGCGATGCTCCAAGTGGTACCACGAAGAGTGTGTCGGTTTGACTGCAGAAGATACTGATGACTTTCAATGTCCTGATGGATGCGAATAAAGGCAATTTATTTAATTTTCTAAGACCACCATGCTTCCTATTGCTTTATGTTAATGATTATTGATCTCAAGAATACCAATTTACGTAGTATAAGTTGATTTTTGGATAGTTTAAAGTATAGGCCTTTTTACCCTACCCTAGTATAATAAGGCCTACAGACTGCGTTTAAAAAAAAGTTATATATTGTTTTGATTTTAAGCTAGAGAAGGTATTTTTCGTTTAAACTCTGTAGTAATTTAAGTACATGACTGATTAATAATAAAACTTGTTGATTATGTTGGATATTTTTCATTTTATTACAAATTTCCCTTAGCTAGGCCTTAATACCCTCAGGTACCTTAGATCTGATGATGAGTTCCAGAGACAGACACCGGAACTCTTTAAAAAATGACAGCAAATCAACCGCGATTTCTGCTATCGCTTAAATATGCATTGTTTGTTTGGAATTAGTGCGGGGTAAATACCACAACTAAAAATTTAAAAATAAAAACTTTTTTACAAAAAAAAACAACGACTTCCTTAAAAACACTACAAAGTGAAAAATAACTTTAATTTCGGAAGTCGGTGGCAAAAAAACCATAAATACAGATCCTAAGACACCGACTTCCGAAATTGAAGTTATTTTTCACTTTGTAGTGTTTTTAAGGAAGTCGGTTGTTTTTTTTTTTGTAAAAAAGTTTTTTTGGGTTCTATATTGTTTGAATGTAGTTTAAGACTAGATCTATTGCTCGCTATCCGCTTGACAAGTTCTCTAGGATTAAAGTAGTTCTCATTATAGTCATGACAATCTATAAAGTAATTAATTTTAGTACACAATTCAGACATTTTAAGAGTCTGGCTTTTCAGAAATTTACATTTTTTATAGTTAAGACATACATTTTTCATGCGATAGTTAAGTTTACTTACATCTGAATACTCGTTTTTGAACACATTTAATACAATAATCAGGTTATTATAGAATGTATCTAGTACAATTTGTAGTTGGCATAAGGTTTTTCTCCTAAACAAATCACAAGTTTATCATTGTAGTTTAGCTTGGCATGACGGCAACTCATTATTATTTGACTACTTAGTGCATTTGGTTTTGTATCCGCGACGATCGTGTACTTTTCATATTTTGTCTTGAGTGTATCATGGCAGCTGCTAGACCGACGCACTGTTGAGAGCCAAATATAAGTACTCTATTGACGAAACGCAACTGATAAGATCTTTTGCAAGATTAGTATCGCATTTGCCATTGTAGGTACCCATGAAAGTGGACAATTTTCTCAATTTTGCAGAATTAAGTTCGAAGAAAGGTCCATTTACAATTTAAAAAAAGGATGCCTGTGGTGAAAAAATTTTATGGCAACCCGTGAAATGGCTGCAATATAAGTAGCCTATCGGAGAAATACGTTTTAAGACAAACCTTGACAATGAAAGCTCTTTTAGAGTCATAAATTACAGGAAAAGAGGTAAATACAATTTAGACACTATACAATTAGATGTTGTTTCAAAAGAGACTACAAATAAGCAAAGAAAAAAAAAAAAGGATTTGATGGATTTATTGCCACTGATAGATCACATTTTTCACGAATTTTATAAAAACATTAAAACTGATGGTGACGTATCCAACATCGATCCTGATTTAGACTCCGAAGACCCTGATGCAGGAGGAAACGGAGAAGAATTCAATTAATTCTATATATAATATTTAACTTTGTTTTCGATATAAAATTAATTATTTTGCAATCGTTTGTTTTTTATTACCCATACATACAAAATATTACGATTTCAGTCCTATAAGAGGTAGGCAGAGACTATATTATTACTTTTGATTTTTTTTACACACGTACTTAAAGGAGTTACTTAGGTGAACAACTTGATAACTCAATGGTGAACAACTTGATATATCATTTTTTTATTATAAATACGGCAAATTCATTTAATAATCTTATGTTATCTAAAAACTCAAAGCAAATTAATTACATTCAGATAAAAAATATTTAATAATATAAAATCTGAATTTACAGATAAAGCTTAAACTTAAAAATGGCTGCCCTGAAAAATGTGCATTTTCGATTTGTTAAGTTATTCACGCCTGGTACGAAATTGTTCCGAACCGAACAGTGCAGCGGCGACCGTATAGGTTGTCCGCGGATGAGCGAAGAGTGATTCGTGAACGTATTATAAGGCCTAGTTTTTCCTGCCAGGGTCGCGAGATTGTTCGAAAGAGATACCGTGACTCTGGCACATGGGCAACTGAAGGAACACGGGTGGGTTTTAGTCAGTAAAAGTCTGACACGCCCTCCCACTCCGCCCAGAGCGGGAAAAGTCATTTGAAGATTTCCCATCCAAAAAAAAAAAAAGGCCTAGTAGTTCTCCATTCGCAAGCTCCGCTCTCCTCGTGAAGAAGCGCGATGGTTCCGACCGTATGTGTATCGATTACCGTGAACTCAACAGTAATACAGTTCCTGACCGGTATCCACTCCCCCTTATTTCTGACCAGATAGCGCGGCTCAGCGGAGCAAATTACTTTTCTCAGTTAGACTGCGCTAGTGGATTCCATTTAATTCCTGTAAACGCAGAGTCGATTGAGAGTACAGCATTCATAACATCTGAAGGCCAATATGAATTTATAACAATGCCATTTGGCCTAAAAAAAAGCTATCGCTGTTTCTCAAAGAGCCATCATGAATGCTTTAGGTGACCTTGCTCATGACTACGTGATCGTATACGTAGATGACGTTCTTATCGTTTCACCCGATGTAAAAACAGGTCTAGAAAGACTAACTGTAATTTTGGAAGTTCTGACCAGACCTGGTTTCTCTTTACACCTAAGAAGTGCTCCTTCCTCAAGACGAAGGTAGAGTTCTTGGATTTTGAAGTAGAGGCTGGCCAGATAAGACCCAATCAGCGGAAGGTAGAGGCACTAACTGCTCTTCCACCTCCACAGACCGTTACACAGTTAAGGCAATTTATTGAACTCTCTTCATACTTTAGGCAATTTCTGCAAAGTTTCTCTACAATGTAGGCTCCATTGTATCGATTGACTTCTCTTAAAGGTAATTTGACTTGGAAGCCCGAGTATGAAGAGACACGCCAAAGGGTCATATCTATTTTGATCAATAACCCTGTTTTAATGATTTTTGACTCTCAATATCCAGTAGAGCTACACACGGACGCTAGTAGCTTAGGCTATGGACCGATCTTATTTCAAGTCGTAGATGGCTGGCGCCATGTCATGGCTTACTTTAGCAAGCGAATGTCCCCAGCAGAAAGTAAATATCACTCTTATGAGCTGGAGACCTTTGCAGTTGTAAACTCTATTAAGCATTTCAGACAATACCTGCACGGTAGGAAGTTTACTGTCGTTACGGATTGTAACTCACTGAAATCATCGCAAGCAATCCTCGAGCGCACAGATGGTGGGTTTTTCGACAGTCCTTTGATTTTAATGTGGTGTACAGAGAGGGTAAGCGGATGTCTCATATTGATTTCTTTTCCCGAAACCCACTAACATTAAACCCTAAGAAATTCGTTTCCCTCCATGTAGAGCAAATGCGCGTAAACGTCACAGAACTCTCGACCAACTGGCTACAAGCTGAGCAAAACGCGATGAAGAAATTTTTAAAATAATCAGTTCCTTAGAAAATAGTAACAACATTGACTCTAAGAATAGCATTCGGGTAGTCCATCAGAGTGTAGCGCTTTACGGAGCTCCGACTCGTATTATAGCTGACCAAGGTATATTTTTTGCGATTAAGGAATTTCGCGATTTTTGTGACAGAAAAACGTTAATTTGCACTTAATAGTAGCAAGTAGAGTGTGTAATGAGTGTCTTAAAAGCAATGTTAACTGCTGTAAAGATTAACGATACTAAATCATGGCATGACGCAATTGGAAAAGTACAGCTAGCGGTAAATTGTTCCATAAACCGCGTCCGCATCTTTTAATTGGCAAAGTTGCGAGACCGTTATCATTGATGTGTAGTGATGTAGATACTGAAGTCAACATTGATGAAGTCCGCGAGATTGCGTCAGAGAATATTAAACGTAGTGCGGAATATAACAAAGCCCGATTTGATAGGACAAAGGCAGCTGTAACAAAGTTTTCGGTTGGCGATTTCGGGCTGTTAGAAAACGAAGAGCGAAATCAGACTAAGTTAGAACGGAAGTTCAGAGGTCCGTTTAAGGTAGTAGAAGTTTTAGATTGTGATCGCTATACGTTAAAAGCTTTAAATTCTAACCGTTCCTACAAATATGCACACGATAGGCTGAGGAAGATGCCAACGGGTCATGTACCAGTCGATGTTGACGAGGATTCTGATTAAGTTGTGGTAGAAAGTCGAGTAAAGCATTCTATCGGCCGTATTGTGTTCGACCGTACCAGTGGTTATTACGTAGTCGTAGCCCGGTAGAAATCGGTGTCTCTTAAGGCAACTCAAGTAGTCCGTGGGTGCGCGATGCGCGTTTAACTCTGGCGGAGGTCGGGGTCTAAAGAGACCGTAGTGTGTAGTCTGGGTGATGCACACGGGCGAATCACTAGATGGATATGCGTACAGAAGTTTTGTTTTAGGGTTACCATCTGACCGGATAAATCCGGTCTTGACCGGATTATTAGGTCTTAGACCGGACTCCGCCCGGATTTTACGTCAGACCGGATTTCTTACATACACATCCTCCCACTCGAGCAACGGGTGCTACACTAAGCGATTTGTCAGTATTTTTTTAGTATTTTGCCGCACAACGCAAATGTGGACTGGTCTTTTCTCTTATGATTTCACAGTGGACCAAAGAAAGAAATAGACTTTCAGTGGAGTGAATAGAGACTTTCAGTGGAGTTAATGACACATGCATGTGTCATGTGGGCAATATTTTTGTGAAATAGCTGTAAAAACTATTTTTTTGAAAGCGGTTGTTAGCAATCGGAAATATAAGTACTTATAAAATATAATTTGAATAAAAAGAGTAATAAATACGTTAATTTTTATTTGAAACATTATGACCGGATTTTTTTTTCAAAATCAGGAATTTTAGACTTGGCAGACAGGTTTTTGCATTTTTAGGCCTGGTAACCCTACATGCGCTGGATGTGTGAAAGCAATGAGATTGCTGGTCGGCTGGAGAGCCGTGGCGTTAGAGGTTTTACTCGAATGTTTCTGTAAGATTGGCAGTTTGTTTTGCAATACAGTTGTAAAGGTTGATTCGAACGACTATGGTACATGTTACAATTTTACCATGTTTGATTTTATTAAAGATTAAGATTTGAAACCGAGTTCTAAAATTTCCTTATTTTCGACGACGTGGTGTCTTAAGAGTTTGGTCTGCGGTGACCGTAGTGGGTAGTCAGTCAGTGAGTGATGCCCACGGTGATCCACGAGAGTGGTGGATGCACGTGTGAGTGAGCAACTGTGATTGCTATTCGGCTATGGGTGCCGTGGCGTTCGAGTGATTAACTCGTGTGTGGCTTTCACGGTGTCTATCTATGGCACTTGGTAAAGATGTTGATGTGAATAACGATGGCACATGGCTCTGATAGATGATATTTACTGTGATTAATGAAATGTCGTTTAGTTCATTTAGAAGTACTGTTTTGTTTTTGATGAAGGTCAGAATTGGCCGAGTCGGACATGCACTGTTGTTGATTTTTTGGTTGCAGATTAACACACGAGGACGTGTGCATGCAGGATGGCCGTGTCGGCAATACGTTAGTCGCTCAATTGACTAATCTCCCGATTAGTCGCCACCGCCGGACGCCAGCGCCACCAAGCGGCGCTCGACAGAGTCTACAACCTAACACTCGACCAGAGTTAAGTCCAGTCTCTCGGTAGCGGTCAAGCAGTGAACAAGTTTAGAAACTGTCGCGCGTTCCGTGTAGTTGTGAAGTGTACCTATAGTGTATGAATAGCTATTGCAATTACTTTGTTCGTTTAAATTATAATTTGTTTTGAAGTATAATGGTTTTTCTATTGCGCATCAACCTACAGTTCCCATAGTACGCCCACAGTAAATCAAAAATATGGCTGATGAGAGCGAGATAGGCATGCCATCTCCTACATATATTTTGCAAATATTTTCTGTAAAAGTAATTCTATTACCATTTCGAATCAACTCACTAACTGAAAGAAGATTAGTAGTAAAGTTAGGAATGCACATGACACTTCGCATGCTAATGTCGTGCTCTGAACCATCCACTATTGTTGCCAACTTCGTCTTTCCTGAGCATAGCACTGGTACTGTTGTTTTATTAGCTACTAGAATTTGTTTCACCGACGGGTTATAAGAAATATCTGACAGACGTTCTTTGTCATAAGTCATATGGGTGCTGGCACCGGAATTAACATACCAATCCGTTTTGTTGCATGTTGAGTTAGAGAGAAAACTACTAAACAGTGCGCTATCTTTATCTTTGTTTTTGCACTGGTTCTTAAAATGTTCAACTTGTTTACATTTATAGCAGCGAATCGTCTTAACACGTTTTGAAGATGACGTTTTTGACTTTGACATTTCGACATTGCTGCCAACCTGTTTTTTACGTTGCTGCAAACTTTTCGATAAAAAGCACCTTCGTTTCGAGTGCTGCCAACCTCTGCACTCATATCTAAAAGTTTTGATTTTATAAAGTCGGTACTCACTGACATTCCGGAATGTTCTGTGGCCATGCTCATTGGCCTGAAAACCTGTTCCTCGTAATTTATGCCCCGTCATCCACAATCTGGGTTACGTAGGAAGTCATTGATTCACAATCCTCCAATCTGATAGAAATAAGATTTCATAATAAGCTAATCTTCCTTTGAAATCCTGAGTCATCAAAGAGTGATTTTAGACGTGGCACACTACATAAACAGTTTTCTGGTCCTTGATATGGAATCACCAAAATTACATGTGATGCTCTTTTACGGGGCGTCGTTTTTAATTTTTTCGTTTGCCTGTGAATAGTTAAAACCTGAGTTCCTAAAAATGTTGTCGCCATGGAAGGCGGACCAAGACGAGAGATTATCAGCCTGGAAAGTGGAACAAGACGCCATGTTGTCAACATTGGTTAAGGAAGTGTCGGAACTTAAAAAAAAATATACTTAGAGATCCAGAGTAAAAATATTGATATAGACAAAGGCATGTCCTTTATCAATAAAGATTATGAGGAAATAAAAGGCCACGTACAGGAACTGGACAATCAAGGAAAAGAAAACAAAGAAACTTTTAGCTGCTATGAAAAACAAATTAAGAAATTATCCTTGCAGTCACGATCAGCTTCTATAGAACTACGCAACGTCCCCCTCAAGGAAAATGAGAACACTGTTGATCTGGTTTCCATTATGGCGGACATTGGAAAGGATGTGAAATTAGACATAGACGAGTCAAACCTCCGAGATATTTATCGTCTGCCTGGAAAACCAGGTAAGCCTAGACCAACAGTGGCAGAGTTCACCTCAGTCTCCCGCAGAAATTGTCTCGTTTCCAACGTTAAGAGCTTCAACAAGGACCGTCAAGTAGGTGACAAGCTCAACTCACAGTTGATTGGATTGCTTGATGAAAAATGTCCTATATATGTGGCAGAGTACCAGACCCCGTCGATAAGGAAATTTTTCTATGAATGTCGTCAATTCGCAAAAACTCATAACATATCCTGCTGGTATTTGAACGGTAAAACCCGGATGAAAAACCATCTCATATCAAGTCAGAACGTTGTATGTCCGACTTAGTCAATAACAAACGACAAATTTTCTATCTATTCCATTTATTAGATTTTATAAATATGCATGCTTCAAATATACTTATCTTTTGTTACGAAAATTATTCTGACCATACATATCTCAGTTCTGTGGCACAATTTTTTAAATATAATTAATTTACAGAGCTATGGCTCAAAATGTAAAAGAAATAACCTAAAATTAGGTTTAATAAACGTACGATCGCTTAATACTGGCCAGGAGGAACTGCAAGCTTCAAGCTAAAGCCTACAGCCAGATATTTTAGCCCTGAATGAGACATGGCTCCAGGAAGGTGCTGAAAGGCATGCCCCGGCTATGTCTGACTATTTAAGCACAGGGCCCGCCCAGGCAATAGGACGGGTAGAGGTGTAGGCTTTTACGTGAGAAGAGGGATCCGTGTACATGTGCGCCCCCACCCGGACTCGGTGCTAGAACAGTTGTGGCTGGAGGTCACCCTGCCCGGCTATAAAGTAGCAGTTTGTACTGTATAAGTCCGAATCTGTTATCTCCGTGAGTAAAGCACTTGATGCATTAGCTAAATCCATACAGTCCTTTGCCTATTGCAGACACATATTTTTACTAACGGACTTCAATGTTAATATGTAGTTTCCTATGGCAGTCCATCGCGGCAGATGTGAAATCTTCGACCTGAGAGTCGATCGTTGGCGTCAATTAAAACGTAACCACAGTTGGATCTTTGTCCATTAGTAGAATGAGAAAAGGCTTAAAATTTTACGATTTATTCATAATTGGCAATAGCTATTAAACAACTGTTGCAATTAAGCAGCTGACTAATAACAGCCGCACGGGTTGATTGTTCAGGTTAAGCTACGCTTGCCGCGGATGGGTGGCCATCTTAACATACCAAGACCCTACCCGCCTCGGAAAACACGTTAAGCCGTTGGTCCCAACTGTCTTTCGTAGATCTTAGACAGTCGTTACGGGTCGTCAGAAGCCCGAAAGTCTGACAACCAGTCTTACCAATCGCACGTCCTAAACCTTCAGGTTACCGAGACGCAGCCAGGATTCAAACGCCAAAAGGTCCACGTCAGGCCCATGAAGAGCCCAGAAAAAGCGTTCTTGAAGCTCTTTTATTATTATTATTATTATTTATTTATTTAATTTGACAACATTGGTTCACTGGTTAGTAAAGACTTATCAACTAAGGGTTAGTATTAATTAATTAGAATAATAATAGTATTTATATTCACACCTGCCGCATGAGCAACCTGACAAAGTGTCCCAGCATTGGTGCATCGTGTTGTTCGGCTAGGGTTTTCAGGATACTGTTGCTGCTAGCCCTCATTCTGCCTAATAAGGATGCGGTCTTTTTCCTCAGAATAGCATAGTAGTCGTCCGTGTGTGCTACAGCAAACATGCTTGACGCGCTGCAGAACCTGGGCAACCACAACAGCACCCTGAAGCCATTATTATATTGCACACGCAGAGCATCTAGAGCCCTCCGCGTACAGTTGACCCACAAACTGCCCGTGTAGAACGCATGAGAATAAGCTTTAAACAGAGTTATTTTGACCTCGTTACTACAACGAGCGAATCTGTGAGCCAACATGTTGCATCTAGCTGCTAGTGCCCTGCGCTCACGATCAATATCTACCTGATCTTTGAGGTCCTCAGTGACATAGTGTCCCAAGTATTTAAATTGAGTAACCCTTTTAAGTGGTTGCCCGTCGAGAGTTATTGAAGGCTCGTAAGTAATATGTTTCCCGGGAGCAGCAAAGATCAGGTATTCACTTTTTACTATATTATATAACAGGCCGTGAGTTGCCGCATACTTTTCACTGATGTTCAGCATCTCCCTGATTGAGCCAGCCGTTAGACCCAGCAGCACCATATCATCAGCGTAACTTAAATTATTGACGCTAGCGCCATTTATTTTACACCCCACTGGTCTACTGCTGAGTTCAACGATCAACTCATTCAGATACAGGTTGAAGAGCTTAGGTGAGGTTAACCCCCCCTGCTTCACCCCACACTACAACCTGTACGCTTCAGACAGAACATCCCCCCAACGAACTTGGTTTAACTGGTTAGAGTACCAGTACTGGAACAAACCCGTCAACTCAGGTGGTAAACGCGCTCTCCCGAGCTTCTCCCAAAGGACATCATATGACACAAGGTCAAACGCCCTTGAGAGATCCAGGAAGCAGGCATACACCGGAGTGCCTCTATCCTTATAGTATTGGGCCGTCTGCTTTAGACAGAGAATAGCACTCTCAGTGGAAAGTCCAGGCCGAAACCCAAACTGTGCGTCATGTAAGGTTATCCATTTGTCAAGTTCTTTGTCAAGCAGACCGTCCAACACCTTTGCTATAATAGTGGCCAAGGATATCGGTCTGTAATTCACCTTGTCCGATACATCCCCAGTTTTATTTTTCACGATCGGTACCACAACTGTTTTCAGCATATCGGATGGAAGGTATGAGTGCCTAATGCAAAGCGTGAAAAACAACGCCAACACTCTAGGCAAATGTACCCCGCACACCTGAGGTGCTCGATGCTGAGACTGTCGTGACCTGGAGACTTCCCCTTAGCCATTTTTCTAATTAATTCAGCTACATGCTTGGCAGAGAAACGGATCGGTTCATAATCACGACTGGTCTCACCATCGATCACTCCCTTAGCTGGTCCAAGTGGAGACGATACCATAAATCGATCCTTAAACATGCTGGCTATGTCTCTCGGCGAACTACATTCCCCCACACTCACAGGGCGGCCCGGCCCAACCCTCAGCTTGTTGGTCGACTTCCAGAAATCCGAGAAATTTTTAAGACGCTCGGTTCGACGCTAGCATGTCCATCCTAATCTGATCTTGGTGTTTTTGGCACCATTTAAGCCTACCCCTAAAGATTTTCTGACTCCGCCGCATATCTTCCCAAATTTCACCAGACTTTGGTTTATTATAAGACAGCCAAGTCTGATACCTAGACCGAGCCTCCCCATAAGCGCCCCGAACGTGTTTGTTCCAGCCTGCCACTTTCCTTGTCTGTTGGGGTTGCTTGTCGTCCCAGGCCTGCACAGCAGCCATTGACAAAGTTTTTACAATAGTGTTATACTTCCATACTTCCTTACGTTCAATCCACATCAAGGAGTCGCTTCTCGAAGTTGTGGAGTTTGTCTACTTAGGGCAAGTCATCAAACTCGGTAGACACAACTTCGAGAAAACAGCCGATAGAAGAATCCAGTTGGGTTGGGCAGTGTTTGGGAAACTTCGTCTTCTTAAGAAAGACTTCACGTCACCTAACCCGCAATGCCTGCCCGTAATGAC
This sequence comes from Aporophyla nigra, assembly GCA_947507805.1. Taxonomy (NCBI): domain Eukaryota; kingdom Metazoa; phylum Arthropoda; class Insecta; order Lepidoptera; family Noctuidae; genus Aporophyla; species Aporophyla nigra. The sequence continues at coordinate 23,597,374 of OX382301.1, forward strand.
ATACAGTGACGAAACGTGGACATTGACAGTTGGGCTGGTCTACAAATTAAAGGTCACTCAGCGCGCTATAGAGCGGGCTATGCCGAGTGCGAGTTTCTTTGAGAGATAACATCAGAAATGAAATTATCCGGAAAAGAACCGGAGTTCCGGCATAGCCCGCAGAGTAAGCAAACTGAAATAGCAGTGGACTGGCCATGACAACTGAATTAAAGAATATTCACAATGTGAACATGTTAAAAAATAAACTCAGGACTTTGTTGATCAATAAAGCCTATTACAGCATTGACGAATTTTGTAAAGACAAAAATCTTAAAATTAGTATTAATTCCAATATTATAAAGCTTGTTTAGTTGAGCGCGGTAATCTCAAAAACTACTGTTCCGAATTGAAAATTCTTTTTGTGTTTGGTAGCCTATTTATAAAGGAAGGTTATAAGCTGTATAACATCACGCTACAAACAAAAGAAGCGGAGCAGCAACGAAAAATGGACGAAACTGGCAGGCATTTCGATGCGACGGGAAGGGCCAGGAAGCAAAAATTTGACGCAGACGGAGTCGCGAGCAGAACCTAATTAATGTATATAAAGATAATATTTTTAAATTGGCTGGATGTTCTAACTTAGATGATGGGTGAGGAACGAGGGTAAACAAATTATAAGTTATATTATAATTTGATTACGTTGCTTTTTAGGGTTCCGTACCCAAAAGGTAAAACGGGACCCTATTACTTAAGCTCTGCTGACCATCCATCCGCAACAGGTCTCAATTTTTGAAACCATAATACGTAGAAATTTGACATTATCACAAAGTGTTTGTGTCTGTGGCCGCTATAAGAAAAATAATAAGATTTGTAGTGTTAAATATTGTACGACGGTACGGAACCTTTTGTGTCAGGCTGGCACTTAGCCGCGTTTAATTTTTATTGAGGGTGTTAAATTTCATCTTGCAAGTATCATTAAAGCCATCAACATAAATAAGTGCAGTGGGGTATCATTGAATAAGTATTTTAAAACCATCTTTAGATTTCTCTATTAATTTTTCACGTTGAATGGCCATTTAGGATCTATATGACGATTTAAAGTTGGTTAGCAGCCATTTTCACTTACATTTTCAAAACTTTTATTAAAGCGGTAATAAAGTATTTGTACCTATATGTCTTAGTTTTGTGTTACTTGTTTTAATTAAATAATTATGTGTTACTATCTGCCCATAATGAAATCCATGCATACGTATATGGTGCTTTTCTGTAATTAGTGAGGATTGCAATGTAGAAATTATAAAGTGTGTACTCATTGTTGAGAACCCAAATTAATAAATGAAAATGTTCGTGTAAAATCATATAATATAATCATTTTTCGCTAGTAATAATGTCATGTAAAATTATTTAGACACGAGGTAGCGTGTCAAGCCAAGTTCAAGTAACAGAACTGGCAAGCAGCACCGTATGCTTCGTGTACACATACGGTGCTGCTCGCCAGTTCTGTTCAGTGTTCAGTTCCATTTGGAGCCACTTTCCCCTCATAACTCAAAAACTATTTCACATAAACGTGTCAGATTTGGCTTATATATTGAGACTTGCGAGATACATATGTGCTCTAAATTTCATAAACACATCTCAAACGGTTATTTAGATTTTGACGTCCAAAAATTGTGATTTTTATCACTGACTGACCTATAGATCAAAACTCTAACCCAGTTCCAGATGACCTAGAAAGTTCAAATTTGCCATGCATATAGGTAATTAGGTGAATACAAAGGAATAAATCAGAAACTGGTAAATTTTTATCATTACACGCTTTATATTAGCTTCACTTGTATGTTAGTATGTTTGTATGTTAGTATGTTTGTATATTTGTTTGTAACCGATTCCTTATAGCGCGATTTTGACCCACTTTAAACGACCAGATTTCATTCAAACTTTGCACACCTGTCAAGGACCGATGACAATGCAATAATTTCATAAATTTGTGCCATTATCCTTGCCAAGGTTACCAGGACAGCAAAAAATCTGTCTTCGAAAACTACGCTGACATACGTCACAAACTAATTTGTGCCATTATCCTTGCCAGGGTAACCAGGACAGCAAAAAAAACTGTCTTCGAAAACTACGCTGACATACGTCTCAAAATTCGAAACACCCTAAAACATAGAAAATAAATAATAGTTTAAAAAAACTAAAAAACACGCTACCATTGAAAACCAAACTAAAAAGTACAAAATAATGGGAAATAAATAATAGTTAAAAAAAACTAAAAAACACGCTGCCATTGAAAACCAAACTAAAAAGTACAAAATAATGGAAAAAAAGCGTGTGGTGCTTTTTAAGGTATTTTTTTATTGATATCAGCACCCCACGCTTTTTTTCCATTATTTTGTACTTTTTAGTTTGGTTTTCAATGGCAGCGTGTTTTTTAGTTTTTTTTAACTATTATTTATTTTCTATTTTTTAGGGTATTTCGAATTTTGAGACGTATGTCAGCGTAGTTTGTGACAGTTTTTTTGCTGTCCTGGTAACCCTGGCAAGGATAATGGCACAAATTTATGAAATTATTGCATTGTCATCGTTCCTTGACAGGTGTGCAAAGTTTGAATAAAATCTGGTCGTTTAAAGTGGGTCAAAATCACGCTATAAGGAGTCGGTTACAAACAAACATACAAACATACAAATATACAAACATACAAACATACAAGTGAAGCTAATATAAAGCGTGTAAAAAGCGTGGGGTGCCTGATATCAATAAAAAAATACCTTAAAAAGCACCCCACGCTTTTTTTCCATTATTTTGTACTTTTTAGTTTGGTTTTCAATGGAAGCGTGTTTTTTATTTTTTTTAAACTATTATTTATTGTAATAACACTACAAAGTGAAAAATAACTTTAATTTCGGAAGTCGGTGTCTGAGGATCTGTATTTATGTTTTTATTGCCACCGACTTCCAAAATTAAAGTTATTTTTCACTTTGTAGTGTTTTTAAGGAAGTCGGTTGTTTTTTTTTTTTTTGTAAAAAAAGTTTTTTTTATTATAATTTTTCACTTAATTGATTCTATTAGGAACACTTATGTACTTAGTGCCTGTAACAACTGTATGTAAAAAAAAATGTAAAAATCAGCAATCAGCAATCAAAACTTATGACAGCCGGTCTTTATGTGGATTTTAAGGTCTTCACGTGAATATATAAAGAGTTGAATACCACCCTTAATTTTTTTTTTAACCCAAATATTTCTGTTCTGATACTTATAACTAAGAGTATAGTCGACATTCGTATTTATTACGTTATTAACTGGGATTTAGTATTAATTATTGTTTCCATATTTAGCGCACATCAACAGTTTGAGATCATTCTGTACAAAAAGTAATGATATCCCATCAAAAACATAAATGTGAAATGAGAGCCAAGTTCAATATTATGATATATGCCTTGGTTGTTAACTTCAACGACAAAATAAGTGATATCTAAATGGGTGCCAAGTTCAATGGTCAGTCCTGAAATTTATTTATTACTACATAACATATCATTTCTTCTTGTAACTTAGGATAATATATTGTAGCCTAAGGTCTGACTTGGCTAGTTTTCATATAAGAATTATATTATAGCTTTCGCAAGTTCTAAGCCTGTTACTTGTCGGTTCTTATTTCATTATATTCCGAAAATTTGGCTTGCTGATAGAAACTAGCCATCGAACATAATAATTCGTATATGAGAACTAGCCAAGTCAGACCTTAGGCTACAATACTAATACTAATAATAACTTGGCACCCATTTAGATCTCACTTCTTTTGTCGTTGAAGTCAACAACCAAGGCATATATCATATCATAATATTGAACTTGGCTCTCATTTCACATTTATGTTTTTGATTAACTAAAAGATTAACTAAAAAAAGTGTTAAATAATAAAATACAATTTAAAAAAAAAAAACAGAATTCGAGGGCGTCAAAAATCGGAGGCATCTTCAAACTTTTATCACTTCCCACTGCTTTAAATTACTTTTAGTCCACCTCTAATGTTCTGATTTCCATCTCTTCAAAGTTCACTTTTTGAATCTCAACATGCCGCATATAATACGGCACCGTGTGTGTACGTGCGCAAAGGGCAGTACCTGGAGGGTGCGTCGTGGTACCGTAAGGACGGCTGCCTGCAGGAGCCGCTACCCATGCCATTGCGTCAGTTAATATCGTCCCGCAGACCGGTACACGAGTCCGTGCTACTACTACCCGCTGCTCATGGACACGTTCGTCGTGGCCTGCGACCTGGCTGCCGGCAAGGATTCCGCCGAGTTCTGGGTCAAGCGAGACACCGCTATGCTCTGCACGCTGGTCGCCTAGCTGACCGCTGTCCTTTTCTTAATGTTATCATTCGTCATTGTTTTGCTTTTCCAACCATCAATCTGATTTCTTAAAGACATTCCTCACACAAGCACGTGCTACAAAAGATTCAGAAAACTAAACGATAAATCATGTGGCTATCGTTTGAAAACTGTTGACGACAACAATAAAATTCGATTAAGAATAACGGAGTTCATTTCTGTTATTTGTATTAGAATATGAAATTATTGTAAGTATGTAGTTCTAAGTCCGCTAATAGCGCACTTATATCGAAATCCTGTCGATATTTTCTGCTAATAGTTTACTGTGGAAAAATTAAGGAGAGGTAAGCTGACTATAGTGTTAATTCCTAGTATAAGCCAATCTTTTCTGTAAATCATCTCACCGTAAAAATGTTTAGAGAATAGATCGAGATTCCCACAGAGTAGATCGGCTGGTGCTAGGAAAAGACATTATGAGATTACACTATAATAATGACACTATAATAATGATGACACTATAATAACGGTGAGAGTTTTGGTTAGAGCTTAAAGTGACCTTTAAGCTCACTTGACCTACTTATGTTTTGTCGGTGTGATTTGGGTAGAATAGACAGGCTGAAGTATCTGATTACTGTTGTGATTTTTGGCTGAAATTAAAATCAACTGGACACTGGAAGACTTGGTGGGTTTATTTGCAACAAGTCCTCGCTGTTATGGAAAATCGTGTATCTTCCTCGAATATAGCTCAGGGCGCAAACCACTCATTAGGTGTAGAAGAAAAATACGCTATCTATAACAATGCAAGTTTTATTTTCGAATACACTAAGATTTTATACAATTTTGAAATGAAGTATATATTTCTGTGTAATTTTAGCGCAGTCTTATTATGAAATATTTTCAAGGCGAGTTACTAACAATAATTTGAATGCTCATAATTATGAACAAAGTTGTTAAGGCAGCATGGGCGTTCTTACACAACGGCAGAGGTTTCGTGTAGATTGGAAGCGTCAATCTTCATGAAAACAGGCTGGTTGTTGAGGTTTCATGAGCAGTAGCACTTTCCTTTACGTGTCCCGTCTTCCATCATCAGCATCTTAAGGTCCATGTCTGCTGCGACTGTTTTTTGGATGTCTGTGAAGTATATGTGGTAAGTTAGATCATTATTGTCACATCTGGGGGTAGTTTCAGCTTAAGCAGTTGATGCTGGTTCCGAAAGCAGCACAAGATTCAGGATGCAATCTGTCAATCAATGTGGGTTCAATCAGTGACGGCATTTCACGCTCACTATTTGCTCAGTCTATTCATTGTGTTACATGCGACCGCGCGCGTACCACAGTGTAAAAGTGCTTACGCAAAATAACGCCGTCCAGTCGGATGCATCGCAATGACCTAGTTATTGCGTAATGCTGACGGCTGTCAGCGAATATCATAGTTAAGGCGAAGTTAATACTCGCTTAACTTTTACAATGGGTTCGAAAAAACCAACACTGAACACTATTGGCGTAAACTTAAAAACAGAAACCGAACAACTGTTGTACAAGTACTTTTGTGAAGAACGAAAAGAACGTGAAGAGCTGCAAAAACACTTAAATGACCTAAAAAGTCAAATAGAAGATCTCCAGCAACAGCTGAAACTTCAATCGGAAAACCCACCGAAATTAGCTACTACAACCGCTAAAACCGCCACTGAGACTTCTCTCCCGCGTGTCGAATATACCACGGACGAAGAAGAACTAGCTCGAGAAACAGGATGGATACGGCAAAAAAGCAGGAAGAAAAGAAAATTGAACACCTCCCCCGCCCAACCCACTCTGGATGAACACGGAAGTAAAGAGAATAAAGGTAAGGAAAAATCAATTAAAACTCCCTTGCCACCACCTATTGTAGTCGATGGTATCAAGGATTACCAGAAATTCTTTGATTTTCTATCTGAGGGTCAATCAGCTGACGCGTTCAGCATAAAAATGATGAACGGCGATACAGTCAAAGTTAATGCCAAAAATGAAGATTCGTACAGAGCAATTACAAAGGCTCTCTCTCTAAACAATTGCCTATGGCACTCCTATGAGAACAAGCAAGAGAGACCAATTAGAGTTATGGCAAAAAAATTGCATTTCACATGCATTCCGGAGAGAATTGTTGAAGACTTGCGTGGCAAAGGCTACAAAATTCTTGAAGCAGTCAATAAATTGAGTTGGAAAACCAAAGAGCCACTCAACATCTTCATGCTGACATTCTCAAATGATGAAGAAAACAGCAAAATATTTAACATCAAAACTGTATTGGGATGTAATGTGGAAATACAACCGCTAAAATCCACAAAACTGGTACCTCAGTGCAAACGCTGCCAGGCTTATGGCCATACGCAAAAGTATTGCTCCAAAGAACCGAGGTGCGTGAAGTGCACAGGTAAACATCTGACGAAGGATTGCAGAAAATCCAAAGAAGAGAAGCCAAAGTGCGTCCACTGCGGAGCTCCACATCCAGCTAACTACAGGGGATGTATCGTAGCAAAAGAAATCCAGCAGATTCGAAACAAAAAATTAAAGGGTAATACTACTGCCCCTCAACAAAATACACCTACTGGAAGAGTCGAAGACCCGAGACAGTACAGACGAAGTCAAAACACTTTTAAAACTACAACAAAAGACGTTTCATTTGCCCAAGTAGCTACAACAGGCATATCAAAGGCGCCCCTGGTTGATTTGAACAGTGACAAAAAATTGGATGAAATCTTAAAGTTAATGTCATCATTTGACGAGAGATTGAAAAAAATTGAAAATAGCAATAAAGCTACTACTAAGCCAAAAAAATGAATACTACACTAAAAATTATGGCGTGGAACTCAAATGGGTTACAAAAACACCAAAATGAGTTACAAGTAGTATTAGACATAGAAAAAATTGATGTGTGCCTGATATCGGAGACTCACTTCACAAAGCAATCTCACATTAAGTTTAAAGGGTACAAAGTATACCAAGCACTTCACCCAGACAATTCAGCAAGAGGCGGTAGTGCCATTATTGTAAAAGAAAACCTACAGCACTATGAAGAGTTTAAACATGAAGAGAAAGACATCCAAGCAGTGGCGATTTGCCTACAAACAAAAAAATATCCTGTAACAGTATCTGCCATTTACTGTCCACCTCGGTATGTGATAAAAAAAGACCACTATATGAGCTTTCTAACTCGCCTTGGAAGTAGATTTATCTTAGGAGGTGACTTCAATGCTAAAAATACGTATTGGGGCTCCAGACTAACAACTACTAAAGGTAAAGAACTACTGAATGCCATAAAAGAGCTGAAATGTGATGTCATATCAACTGGAAAGCCCACCTATTGGCCAACAGATCCAAATAAAATTCCGGACTTAATAGATTTTTTTGTAACCAAGAATCTATCAACCAGCTATATGAAATCAGAACAAAGCTATGACATGAACTCAGATCACTCAGCAATCTATCTAGAAATTAGCGAGAACATTTTGTATAAAGAAATCAGACCCACTCTTGTTAATAAGTGTACAGACTGGGAGAGCTTCAAGACCAGATTGAATGATAAAATAGACCTTAAAATACCGTTAAAAACACCCGAACATCTAAACATCGAAGTAGAAAAGTTCATAATGCATATCCAGCAAGCAGCGTGGGAAAATACACCCGACTTCAACAAGAGGACTAAGGGCAATACATACCCGCTCAAAATCAAGCAACTCATTATGGAGAAAAGAAGGCAGAGAAAAACGTGGCATCAATCTAGGTGCCCTGATGACAAACGAAAACTAAATAATCTGACAAAAAAAGTAAAAAGACTAATCCAAGACTTTAAAGACGACTCAACCAAAACCTATCTTCAGAGCCTAAGAAACGACCAAAGGACAGACTACTCCCTTTGGAAGGCTACTAAGCACCTGAAAAGGCCGATTACCCAAATCCCACCTATCAAATGTGGAAATGGGCAATGGGCAGTTACTAACGAACAAAAAGCAAAGAGGTTTGCAGAGCACCTAGAAAATATCTTTCAACCAAACGACGGGGAAATCATTGAAGATCACACTTTGGCTAATATGATGACATCAGAAAATGAAGTTACCATAAAACTAGTTACACCGAAAGAAGTCGCACTAGAAATAAAACGTAATATAAGTACACGAAAATCACCAGGTTACGATTTAATAACAGGAGAAGTACTTCATAACCTCCCAAGAAAGGGTCTGGTTAAGTTAACGACCCTTATCAATGCCGCACTAAGGCTTAAATATGTACCAGACTTATGGAAGGTGGCCGAAGTAATAATGATAGCTAAGCCAGGGAAACCAGCTTACGAAACGTCATCTTATAGGCCTATTTCCTTGCTACCAATCATGTCCAAGCTATTTGAAAAGCTGTTACTCAAACAGCTTAAACCAATAATAGATAGCAAAAACATAATACCAGAGCACCAATTTAGTTTTCGAGACAAACACTCTACCATAGATCAAGTGCATAGGATCACAAACGTAATAGAAAATGCCCTTGAAGACAAGAAAGTATGTTCTACTGTATTCCTAGACGTAGCGCAAGCATTTGATAAAGTATGGCATGAAGGCCTTATACATAAACTGAACAGCCTCTTACCAAAGCAGTTTGCAGATATATTAGAATCCTACATCCTGAACAGAGTCTTTAGAATAAGACAAGAAGATGCTTACTCAGAGCTGAAAGAAATTAAAGCTGGCGTACCGCAAGGAAGTGTGTTAGGTCCGGTCCTGTACCTACTATACACTTGCGATATTCCTGAATTAGAGCAAAACACAATTGGGACCTTTGCTGATGATACAGCCATAATGGCTGTAGGAAACAGCCATGAAGAAGCAGTAGAAAAGGTTCAAATGGCTGTTAATCAAGTTTATGACTGGACCAAAAAATGGAGGATTAAACTTAATGAATCCAAATCTGTTCACATAGATTTTACCAACAAAAAACGACAGTATTCCCCAGTTTACATAAATAACAAACAAATCCCATACGAGAATACAGCCAAGTATCTCGGTATGACCCTTGACGCCAAGCTACGCTGGAAAGCCCACGTTAAGAAGAAAAAAGATGAACTCGACCTCCGATTCAAAAGAATGTATTGGCTGCTTGGAAGAAACTCCATGCTGTCCGTGCAAAACAAATTATTGCTATATAGACAAGTCCTGATGCCAGTTTGGACTTATGGTATTCAGCTATGGGGCTGCACCAAACAGACCAATGTATTAATAGTACAAAGATTCCAGAACAAAGTGCTAAGGGAAATTGTAAATGCACCTTGGTACATACGAAATGATGACCTCCACAGGGACCTAAAAGTTGAGTTCATCGAAAGAGTGATCCAGAAATTTGCAGAAGCTCACGAAAAGAGACTTCATCAACATGTGAACGTCGAGGCCATCCAGCTTCTTGACCACACAAACATAGTTAGAAGACTAAAAAGAACAAAACCGTTCGAGCTAGTGTTTAGTGTTAGTGAATAGTGTAAAGTACAAAAGTGCCAAACAAACACAAGAACGAAGTGTATTCGCCTTAATAGAGACAATAAGAAAAGTGCTATTGGACACATTCTTAGTAAAGACAATTTATTAGTTTAGGTTATAATTAAATTACTTATTAGTCTACTTATAAGGCTAGATTGTAATAAGATTAGGGTCCATCCTATTATTGAACCCTAGGACAAGGAAAAAAAAAAAAAAAAAAAAAAAAAAAACTATTTGCTCACATCCCTGGTAAACCTGTAAGATGTTCTTAATTTCTGATCGGTTTTTTAATAACGTATCTGCCCTCTGTCAGTTATTAGCTAAATGCATAGTTTATAAAAAGAGTAATGCTGAGACGATAATAGGATGATAGTATGTCTTAAAAGAAAATTCAAGCACGGCGTTCCCCTGAAATCTGTGAAAACTAAATCATGACCCATAATTCGTTATTATTTTTAGCAACTTATTTACTTACCTCCTAATTTGAGATGAAGAAGCCGTCAAGCATCCCGTCTCTATCTTCCTAAGCTTTTAAGATGTAAGAAAACAGGATTCTTTACTTAAGGTATATTTTCTTCTCTCGCCGTCTAAAACAGTTCCTCGACTTGTTTTCTTTCGTGATGTTTTCTAACAGCTGTACCGTTCAATATGACACGATAACATAATGGTGATTGACGAGTCTGCAAGAGTATCGCGTCGCTGCCATGGTCTTTGTGATCAGGAGTGACAACTAGTTTTAACGCTGTCTGATGATGACGGACATGAAACTTCTCTAACTGTATTTATAGCGTAGCTGACAGTTGTTGTTTGTTGATGATCCTCATGTGACCATAACTACTGCACCTTGGTTAGAATAAACATAGTGTCCACGTATTCCCAACAGAGCCGCTTACGACGCCGTTGTCCGCTAGTTCATAAAGGAAGGTGACGGTTGCGTTCTTGTTTGTTCTGACTTGTGGAAATCATATAAGTAATTTTAAAATTCTGTAAGTATTAAATCTCAACTGCGATAAGTACACAGATATATAGCAAATGCGTTAACTCAAAGTATATAATACGTATTTAAGAATAGCCATGAATATGTTAAACCCACGCTGCCACAGACAGTTATGTGATTTACATAAGATTGAGTTGATTTTAATATCACTTGTTGTCTTAGAAACTATCCAATTTGATATGTGCTATAGTAGCTTGTGGCACCATATATCCGTCATACAGATATATTATTAATTGAAATGGCAGACATTGGATTTGTTATGCGATTAGTTTTTGGTTCGTCGTTATTTTTCAGAAGCTGCACTCTAATAAAAAATCTTTATAGTCACGCAGCAGCCACTGCATTATCAGAACTGGTGGTGGTCGAGTCAGTAATTAAGTTCAAGGGCTTTTCTTTTTCGTCGAGGTTCTGTTTTTCGCTCACATCTTTGTCGACTTCTACCACTTTCTCTACAGCAGCATTTATCACAGTTTCAATAACTTTTTCCACTTTCTCTTCAGCATCATTTTTCTTGTCTTTCATTGTTTTAACAACATTTCCCAATAACTTGTTGATGGAACGCTTTCCTAAAAGATGACGTATGGAACCTGAAAAAAAAAGAAATTACACTAATAGTAGTAGTCCTATCTGCGGGGACGCTTTTCCTACGCCCGCCTTTCAGATGCGCCTTGCAAATCGCATCTTAGAAGCCTCCTTAAGTTCTCCCCATCTCACTATACTGATTTCTACTCCTACTCCTTTATTGCGCACGCGGTGCGGTTGAATTCACTTCCCCTGACATTAGTTACGAATTAAATTTTATTTAATATTTATTTTAGAGTTAAGTACTAATTATGCATACAGCTTACATACGCTTCGTAGCATATTATTTGTTTGTTTGTTTTTTTTTTTTAAGTAAATTATTTTTGATTGTATGTATTTAACTTTGGCTATGCTGTTTCACCAGGTGAAACAGTAGAGACAAATCTACTTCGCTTAATCTACTCTCTTAATCGCTCGAAGTGATCTTTTTAGGAAAAGCATCTCTTTTGTACGTGTTTTCTGTTCCTTGGCGGTATACATATATTATGTATTAATAAATAAATCAGATTCATTACATGAAACGAAGGTAAAGGTAACGTTATTTATAACGTTTTCAGCCCACCGCTAAGCTACGCACGTGCAATTATCTCGCTTTGTATGAAAGTGTAGGCGGAATCGTCTACTGCGACAAACCACGACGACCCAGTGTCGTGGCAGAGTCACAGAGTTTCCGAAACAATGTACAAAACCAAGGCTCTATTCAGTCAAAGTGAACGCCATCTTCAGATAAATTTTCTCTTACACAACAAATGTAATCTGCAGGAACTCCAGTTCCTTATCGAACCCGAGCCGATCTCCGAATATGTCCACATACACAACTGGGAAATGTTTGTTCTGGACAGTTTCACCAAATTAAATTATTCATCGAAGATGGGTACATAACCAATCAAAAATTCCTTGGTTCGGTCGACTTATCCTCGGAAATCGGCATGCGATTCCATGTTGTGAGATTATTTTCCAAAGTACGAAATGTTTGCTAGCGACTAAAGTGCAACTTATTTGATTTCTATATTAGGTTTAAAGTGGTTCTTATAACAAGGCGCATCATAAGATCAACTTCGAAGCAGATATTTCCTCTAAAGTTCTGAAGAAAAGATTGTACTAGTTTGGTTTTGTATGAGTTGTTTTTTTTTTTGTTTTTAATAAAAAAGTAAATACTGCCAGTTAATTGTGAATATATAAAAGGTATCGTTGAACGAATATTAATGTTCCAAATGAAAATTGAATTTCGTTATCTACTGTGTTTTGTTCAACAGGCATGTTTTGATCTTTAAAACGTTAGAAACATAAGCGTAAAACCAAAAATGTTTATTCAGTATTTCGTATTTCATCCCCAGGATCTAATGACTACTTCCATGTTGTTCCTCACGGAACGCATAAGAGTCACAATCTTCCAGATCTCAAGATTCCGGAGAATTGAAGATCTCTGGAGCACTATGTCTCGCTCTGACTCGTCTTTTCAACTCAACCTATAGATGTCATAGAACACCCATAGGATTCATATCCGGGCGTCTTGCTGGCCAGCCCATAACCGTAAGGCATTACGGATTTCGGTCAGGTATTAATTACAATACCTGCGTTATGAGCTCTGGCTTTGTCCTGTGCGGTCCATGGCCATTCACGGGCCACACTGGGTCTGGGCGCCCTCATTGAGGCTGCGTCCAGCACGCCGGTTGAGTGCGTCCCAGAGAGTCTTGGCCATCCGGCTAGTCCAGGGATACCGCACGATCTTCTGCGAGGTGGCGAGCCTCCTTGCCAGAGTGCCATCATGGGATCTGAAGGCAAAGGTACTCGCGCATATTTAGAAGTGGCGCAAGGAGGAGAAACGCCGGGGCGAAACTCCGCTGACGCGGCGAATCGCGGCACGGCGGACGGAGCTCCGGTGCAATCTCATGGCGACATGGCGCGTACGATTGTCGCAACCCAATACTAGGTACGCCACAATTGAGGCGGTAACTCCCCTTCTCGAGAAGTGGATAAAGAGGCGCCACGGCAACCTCACCTTCCGCCTTACGCAGGGCCTCACCGGACATGGCTGTTTCGGGAGGTCCCTGTTCCGAATAAGGCGGGAGGAAACACCCGGGTGTTTCCATTGCGTGGATTGTCTGGAGGACACGGTGGAGCATACGGTGGGGTTGTGCCCTGCCTGGGCAGAGCACCACCATGTCCTCGCTGAGGCAATCGGCGGCGGCGACCTCTTGCGTCCGGCTCTGGTGCAGGCCATCGTTTGGAGCGAGAGGGCATGGGAAGCCGTCACCTCCTTCTGCGAAGCAGTAATGCTCGCGAAGGAGGATGCGGAACGCGTGAGGGAGAGGCAGTCTCTGCACCCTCACGCCCCTAGCCGCCGCAGGAGGAGCCGCCCCGGGCGTTTGGATTCAATCGCGAACTCCCAGCCACCATGCGGTCTTGTGGGAGGCGAGCACTGGGCAGCTCGCCGCCCGGAAAGGACCAGGCCCGTGTTGACGGCGCGTTGTGTTCCACGCGCTCCTCAAAGAGATGTCAGCATAACTGAAGGGGTCCGCTAGGACCGATGCCTGCCGGGGTCGAAAGATTTGTTCGAAATAGTTACCTTGACTCTGACATATTAGCAACTGAAGGAACACGGGTGGGTTTTAGTCAGTAAAAGTCTGACACGCCCTCCCTCTTCGCCCAGAGCGGGAGACGTCATATGATGATTTGCCACCCACAAAAAAAAAGCTCTGGCATTGCCCTGCAAAAATGCACTCTTTACCAATATAATATGCGTAGGGTACCACATGGGGCTTCAGACACTCTTCAATGTAATGTCCCATTTAATCAGGGCAAGCTAGGTCCAAATGAAAAGCAAGTTTTTCGATCGGCGCTTATGTAGTCCCGAACTGTCCATGAACTGCCACCGTAACTGACTCTTTCTTGAATGCAGCGTGCGCGAAACGCTCGCTCCCTCTTCTATACACCTTTTTCTTCCGTCGTTAACATGCAGCATGATCTTACTCTCGTCAGAAAAGAGTACACTTTGCTCCAATGAAGGTATGACCAATTTAAGTGCTCCTCTGCAAAGTTAAGGCGCGCTTTTCGGTAGTCTACCGTCAATTTTGGGCCGTTGGCTGGCCAATTGTGATGTTTCTTCAATCTTCTTCTATGGATAGATTCGCTCACAGTCAATCCTCGAACCTAACGGAGACGCTGGTGCAATTGGATAACGTGACGATTTCTTAGAGAAATGTACACAATATGTCGGTCATCTTGCTCAAACGTGACTCGAAATGTATCAGATCCTGGACGGCGAGTAAACATATCAGTCTCCCGATAACGCTGATATAGTCTATTGACAGCATTGAGGCTAAGGACGCAATCGTGCAGCCATAATATGCTGACTATGCCCTTACGACTTGGGTGGCTTCTGTAGGCGAGGTATCCATAGTTGTTATGGAAATATCTCTTTGGTAGGATGTCACAGAGCTGAGTTGACCATCACTATAACAATCTCTGCTACTGGAACAGCTTCCGGCATTCTTGTTTCTCTGTCGATCATTGACACAATGTATCTATTGTTGTTAGATTCTGGTAATGGGCCGACGTTGTCTATGTGCACATGATCTAAACGTGCTGTAGATGGAAATGTTCTTATTGGGGCCAGCCAATCAGCGTGCGAGGTGCGTTTCGTCGCACGCCATTTCACAATTTGACGATTTCACTTCGCGATATAGAGCAGTGATGGCCCGGTGGTAACGGCCGCGGCTTACGAGTAGTAGGCCGTGAGTTCCTAGTGAGTGTCTTTAAATAAATAAAATAAAATAAAAAGCCTTGTATTTCTTTCGTTGAGTTTCTTTACTTTGAGTAAATTATTTCACCACCACTGCTCTCAAAACGGTGCAGAAAAACATCATGAGGAAACCGGCATGTCTTAGAACCAAACATTCCAAAACATGTGATATTTACCGACCCGTACGGGGCCCGCGTGGTGGATTACGGCCCACTCCCTCTTACCGAGAGGTGTGTCCTAGCAGTGGAAACATTATAGGCTGCTGATGATGATGATAATGGGGCCGAGTTGTGCCTGTGTCTTGCTTTTCTGGCATGCGTCACATGCTTTCGCCCAAATACCAACGTCAGTATTCATGCGTGGCCAGAAGTAGTGCTCGGTGTTCATTTTCTTTGATAATCTTGTGCCGGGGTGTGTTAAATTGTGCATAGTGTCGAATACTTCTTTTAGAAGTAACTTCGGCACAAACGGTCGTAATTTCGATTTTGAATTTTCGCAAAGTAATTGTCTCGTTCCTGTTAGCTGCATACTTTTCCAGCTAAGGTTGTCTTTGTTTAACAGCTGAGTGAGTACACTGTCATTGCATTGCATATCTGCTAACTCATTCCAATTCACAAGTGTCCGGCAATCTATTTGTACGACCCGCGATAACGCATCGGCCACTGGGTTCATATTACCGGATAGGCGACGAATGTCTGTTGTGAATTACAATGCACTCGAGATAACGTATTCGCCTTGGGGCTATCATTTAACTTGCGGAGTTTTCTTTCGTAGTGAAGACGTGACATAATGGCTTATGATCGGTTTATACTATCAACTCTCGTCCCTCGACATAAGGTTGAAAATGCGTTACTGCCATATAAACTGCCAACAATTCTCGTTCATATGTGCTGTGTCTTGACTGCATTTCACTCAATACCTTTGAGAAGAAGGAAAGTGGGTTCCAGCTTCCGTTTTCATACTGTTGTAAAACGGCGCCTACGCACGTTTGAGATGCATCTGTCATGAGTGATAGCGGTGAATGCGTTGTTGGTGAACTCAATGTAACAGCTTCGCTAGACTTGCTTCACATTGTTCGAATGGTGCTAGTGCCTGTGGGGTCCATTGTATTTCCGTTTTGTAATTTTTCTTCGACCCAATAAGGTATTTTTTTAACCGAGCTTGATGTTGGGCTGCTTGTATGTTGTTCCGGTAAAAAATAATTATGACTAAAAATCTTCGTAATTCTTGCAGTTTTTGGTATTGGGTATTTGGCGATTGCTTCGACTTTGTCTGGTAATGATTTGATACCGTTTTTTGTGATCTGATATCCGAGGGATTCTACTTGCGCTTTACCCAGTACGCATTTGGCTTAATTTATTGCGATGCCGTGTTTGTCTAACCGTTTGAACACTTCTTCTAAATGACGTCGGTGTTCGCTGATTGATGTTGACGTCACTAAAATTTCATCGATATATACGAAGATAAAGTCGAGTCCCGTTAAGACTGTCTTGAGGAATCTGACAAAGGTTTGACCTGCGTTTCGTAGTCCGGACGGCATTCTTGGGAATTCGAATAGACCAAATGGGGTTATTACTGCAGTCTTCTCTATCTACATCTTGTACTGATATCTGGTTACATGCCCTTATTAAATTAGTTGTATTTCAAAAGAAAATGTGATTAAATGCATAAATTCCAACGGAATACATATTGAAAACAATTTCTACATTCGTTTATTGAATGAAAATTCGATAATTAAATTTGCAATTGTGGTGCACTATTCTATTAATATTTACCCACTCAATAGGACACTCTGTAAAAAACAAATACAGAACTACCTATTAAAACTTACTTACGACGAAACAGAAGCGATTTTGAACATCCCCAAATAGACAAGCTACTACTTTACCCACTCATATTGAATAATCATCCCATCAACATCTCATACACACACACACACGCGCGCACACACACGCATACACACACACAAGCACAATCACACATATACCCACTCACATGTACACAGACAAAGAAACAGCTTCACACCACATTTACATTTTCTCTTACATTGTGCATACTTTCCAAGTTTCTAGATATATGGCAATCTTATTAAATGTTTACAACCTTTAACATGGCTATCAAATGATCACAGTTTATGTACGGGGATCAAATGCAATCCGAGATATAGGTTTACTACCTAGTTCGGATGCAGATAGTCCCAAACTTTATGTATTACCAAATTTAAGCCATTACTTAGTGTATATTGTCATTTTCCATTTTGTAATACATGTTCTTATTTTGGTGAATAAAATTATTATTATTCATCGAATATGAGAACATAACCAATCGAAAACTTACGACGACGGAGTGGTCGACTTACTACTTACTTTTTTTTTTGTGGGTGGGAAATCATCTAATAACGTCTCCCGCTCTTATCTTTTCTCCTCTTGGTAGAAAATCACCCACGAGGACCAATCTTAATGGTGATTAGCCAACTACGCAGGAGAAAGAATAGTGCACCAGTGTGTGCTTAAAAACCTCTGCACTCTTGCTTTTTCCACTCCCCACAGCACGTAAAACTTAGTTACCAAGATCACTTGTAGGACTGATCAAATTGACAATTGTGACAAATGATGTAACTAATTAAGTTCGCGCTTTTCTACTGAAGAAGCAAGTTCGAGTCTTAAAGTCCCGAGAGGTCATTGCGTAATACATTATCAGTAGGGGTCGCTTACATTTTGACAGTTTCACAACATTCAAAGAGTTAACGTTGTATAAGTAGACAATTTTTTCGAACAGATAAAAGAATGGATACGTAGTAAACCTTCAAAATGATTTGGTTGACGATTTTAGAGCTGCGGTAATGCCACATTTAAAGAATCATATGGTTAAATTATTCCTATTTATCAATAATTTATAGTAATAGGGTTTCGGTTCTTGAGATGAGATCTTTAAGGGTTACTTTTTAAGTCCTTAAAATAACTAAAATATTCAAATGGACTTACCTCCTATCAGGTTTCCCACTCCAGATACCACGTCTCCTACTAAGTCTTTTGTAGCTTCTACGGTTTTGTATGAACCTTCAATTACATTAACAACAATGGGTTTCTTAGGTTTTTTCGTGGTTTTCGGTTTTTTCGTGGTTTTTGGTTTTTTGGTGGTGGTCACTTTCACGGTGCTTGCCTCGGTGGCAGCTTCCGTGGTGCTTGCCTCGGTGGCAGCTTCCGTGGTGCTTGCCTCGGTGGCAGCTTCCGTGGTGCTTGCCTCGGTGGCCGCTTCCGTGGTGCTTGCCTCGGTGGCAGCTTCCGTGGTGCTTGCCTCGGTGGCAGCTTCCGTGGTGCTTGCCTCGGTGGCCGCTTCCGTGGTGCTTGCCTCGGTGGCCGCTTCCGTGGTGCTTGCCTCGGTGGCCGCTTCCGTGGTGCTTGCCTCGGTGGCCGCTTCCGTGGTGCTTGCCTCGGTGGCAGCTTCCGTGGTGCTTGCCTCGGTGGCCGCTTCCGTGGTGCTTGCCTCGGTGGCCGCTTCCGTGGTGCTTGCCTCGGTGGCAGCTTCCGTGGTGCTTGCCTCGGTGGCCGCTTCCGTGGTGCTTGCCTCGGTGGCCGCTTCCGTGGTGCTTGCCTCGGTGGCCGCTTCCGTGGTGCTTGCCTCGGTGGCAGCTTCCGTGGTGCTTGCCTCGGTGGCAGCTTCCGTGGTGCTTGCCTCGGTGGCAGCTTCCGTGGTGCTTGCCTCGGTGGCCGCTTCCGTGGTGCTTGCCTCGGTGGCCGCTTCCGTGGTGCTTGCCTCGGTGGCCGCTTCCGTGGTGCTTGCCTCGGTGGCAGCTTCCGTGGTGCTTGCCTCGGTGGCAGCTTCCGTGGTGCTTGCCTCGGTGGCCGCTTCCGTGGTGCTTGCCTCGGTGGCAGCTTCCGTGGTGCTTGCCTCGGTGGCCGCTTCCGTGGTGCTTGCCTCGGTGGCCGCTTCCGTGGTGCTTGCCTCGGTGGCAGCTTCCGTGGTGCTTGCCTCGGTGGCAGCTTCCGTGGTGCTTGCCTCGGTGGCAGCTTCCGTGGTGCTTGCCTCGGTGGCAGCTTCCGTGGTGCTTGACTCGGTGGCAGCTTCCGTGGTGCTGGTGTCAGCGAAGGCTAAAGCCGCCTGTAACAATTTAATTCACTGCTAATGAAATAGTAGATAATATGCGTACAGTCAACCGCACGCCTGTGCGTGGTAGCAACTTGACATCGACAGCGCCTCTGTGCGGTAGCAGTAAGAGATTTTCGTAGCACAACTGTAATAACTGTTCTGTCACTGCATCAGATTCTTAAGAGCGTCAGTATTTTGAGGATAATTTTCGTGGAGGATTACGAGTTCATGACATTTTTCTACTACAAAAACCTGTAGTACCCACATATAGTTTTATCCGTTGAACTACGTTTTAAGTTTCGAGTAAGTAATAAGTACAAAATTAGTTTTAATTTTTTTGTGATGTGTGTATCAGTGTTCTGTGATCTCTAACAATGGCACGATCGACGCCGACATAACTCACCGTATCAACACTGCATGGATGAAGTGGCGACAACTCTCGGGCGTGTTATGCGAGAGCAGAATGATGAAACATGTTAAAGGAAAGGTGTACAAAACAGTCCACCGAGCTCTAATTTACGGTGCCGAATGCTGGCCAAATAAAAAGACTCAGGTCCAAAGAACACACACCACCGAGGTGAGGATGCTGGGATGGGCAGGAGGGGTTACTCTTAAGGACAGTAAGGAACGAGCATATTCGAGGAAGTTTTAAAATCCGCTCAATCGACGAAAAGCTTACGAAGCGCGACTAAGATGGTATAACCGTGTAATGAGAAGACCACAGGAACACATGACTAAGCAAGTCCTCGAGATGAATACAGGTCCAAAGAAGCGTGGTAGACCCCTTCTCACTTGGAAGTCTGTAGTTAACAATGACCTGAAGCAAGCCCAAGTGAATGCCACGACGACCCAGAACCGAAACATTTGGTGAAGAATGACGAGGCGAGCCGAACCCAAATGAAATCGGATAAGGCTAGGCAAAGAGAGAGAATGGTTTCACATAAAGTATGCGAATCTACACAGTCATTACAATTTAGGAGATGGCGACGGACGTCATGACGTTAACAACAGTTCCGTGTGTGAAAATTATTTAAAATATGTAACTTACATTTTAAGTCACAAATCACCTAAAAGTGTTACTAAAATATCCTGATTAAAATGCACTAATGTTATCTAACAATTATTTACAATATAAGTGCAAACAATACAAACAATTAGCAGACAGTGTACAAACGTTTCTATAGTGGAAGAAGTTCAATAATAAACAATAACGTAGGTTATTTTACTTCACTAAAAGTATTCAATGCAAGCTAAGTGTAATAAACTAATAACAGATGCAATAATTTATTACTTTAAGAGAGTTGCAGCCAAAAGAAAAATCCAAAAATCCTGGTAACCTTCGTGCGTTGAGTACCGCACGTTTATTGCGTTAACCAATTTTGCACCGCCAATATATAGTATACAATGTACAGAGATATCCAAGGTAGTAAAAAAAGGCAACAGAATATATTTAAAAAAAATATATAGATCAATACCAATAATAAATAGAAGTGGTGTACCTCAGGGAAGCTCTATCGGCCCGTTACTTTTTTTGCTCTACATTAACGATCTTCCGGAAGCCACTTTGCAGAAATGTATTCTTTTTGCAGATTATACTAAAATTATCAGAAAATGTCAGGATAAAAACTCTTATCAGATAGCGAAAAGCCATTGTCAGATATAATAACTTGAATAGAAAATAACAATTTAAACATAAACATAAGTAAAACAAAACTAATCGAATCTAACTCCTATAACACAAAACCTTAAACTCTGGATATTCTTTGTAATGACAAAAAGTAAAACAAGCTGATAATATAAAATTTTTTGAACTTAATGTAGATAAACATCTAAATTGGAAGAGCTATATAGAGACAATTTTTTTTTTTTTTTGGATGGGAAATCATCAAATGACTTCTCCCGCTCTGGGCGGAGCGGGAGGGCGTGTCAGACTTTTACTGACTAAAACCCACCCGTGTTCCTTCAGTTGCCCATGTGCCAGGGTAACGGTATCTCTTTCGAACAATCACGCGACCCCGGCAGATATAGAGACAATTTGTCAGAAACTTGATAGGTTTGTGATTGCATTAAAAAAATAAGACAAAACGTAGGCAGAATACAATTACTCTTAGTAGGTTATACGATCTCACCTTCGCTAAAAATGTATTTCTTGCAAATAAACATTTTGATTTGATTTAATTTTATCGCAATATGACTAATGGGCTCGCTACAAGTATGAAACACTTGTGTACTTACAGGTAATTATCTATTTTATACTAAGTGGTTCATTCATGTATGTATTTAGAAATATATAAGTATGTGTATCAGT
Source organism: Aporophyla nigra (assembly GCA_947507805.1). NCBI lineage: Eukaryota > Metazoa > Arthropoda > Insecta > Lepidoptera > Noctuidae > Aporophyla > Aporophyla nigra. The sequence goes on from OX382301.1 coordinate 23,618,897, forward strand.
TGTCTGGTTACCATAGTACAGGCTCAGCCTAGTTTGGGATCAGATAACGTTGTGTTGGTTGTCCTAAAATATTATATTATTATCTCAACACCTCCAAATTATTAAACGGTACTATTTCAAAATCTAGTTGAAAGGAATTATAATTTATATGATTTTTTAACAAGAATGGTTCTATTGCGTGGCTTAAAACATTTTCACGTTTTTGATGATTGCATTGCGCTGGGAACTCGATATTGTCAAAAGTTAGCATTACATATACAGATTCCTTAGTTTACTTAACCTGCGAAATTCAAAATCCTCAATTCAGCAACCGGGTGTTAGGGTAAGACTCGCAGATTTATCCTAACCTCTTCTAGAGTAGAACCCCGCTGAGTAAGCGCTACATACGTATACGAAATTTATTCTTACACGTTTAGCGGTCATATTCGTTTGCGACGCTTACTTAGCTAAATAATGTCAAAATGTGCTTATAAATCTCGCCCTTAGCTCCATTCTAAAAAGAAGTACTTAATAAAATGAGCCGAACGAAACTAAATTGATGAAAAAGAAAATGTACTTACGATTGCGACAACCAACAGTAGAGTCTTCATTATCGAATAGAATTATTTGCCAAAGCACGACTTTGTAACCCGATGACGAGTAACTTGTAACTTCGGTCACAAAACGCAGCCTTTTATATGATCCGAATATTAGTTTAGCTTTTAGTTTACACTTGCGCAAACACGGGATCGAAAACTAAATTGAAACGTAATTAATTTCTACTCCTCGCATCTTAATACTTCTTGTAGACTCAGGATGGTTCTAGAATGTGTACAATGCATAATAATATGTACTATTATACTGCCATATACAATTGTAGATCTATAATTGCTCATATTACAATTTCTAACATTAATATACATGATCCTCATATGATTTGAGATTATGTCTAAGGTTTAAAAGAGACTATTACCTAAAGAAATTGTTATTGTTTATTTCGGTGTTTCTTCTCGGAGTCGGTTTAAAACGTTCTTTATTTTGGACCTGTAAACGTGTATTTTGAAAGAATTTACAGAAATAACCCTTTGAACACTCATATTCGAACTTTCAAACTTTAGACCAATTTCTTTGCTTCCCACCTTCAGTAAAATATTTGAAAAATTGATGCTAGATCAATTGCAAAGACATTTTTATAAACACAAGTTATTAAACAGTAAACAATTCGGCTTCACAAGGGGCCGCTCGACTACCGATGCTGGTGTTGAGCTTCTTGTACATATTTTTGAGGCCTGGGTGAAGTCACACGATGCTCTAGGTATTTTTTGTGACTTGCCTAAGGCTTTCGATTGTGTTTCTCATGATACATTGATCAGGAAATTGCATCACTATGGTTTTAGAAACAATGCCTTGGATCTTCTTATTTCTTATTTGGATGATAGGATCCAAAGAGTGGACGTTAATGGCAAGCGATCCCAGGGCTCTATTGTCACTATGGGAGTTCCGCAGGGTTCGATTCTTGGCCCCTTTTTATTTCTCGTGTAATGATCTACCTTACCTTATAAAAAACAGTCATGATATAGTGTTATTTGCAGATGAACTGTCACTTTTATTTAAACTTAAACGACAACAGATTGTTACCGACGGAGTAAATAATGCTCTCGCTAAAATAGTGCATTGGTTTAGTATTAATAATTTAATTTTAAATGAGAAAAAACTTTTTCACAAAAAAAAAAATAACCGACTTCCTTAAAAACACTACAAAGTGAAAAATAACTTTAATTTCGGAAGTCGGTGTCTTAGGATCTGTATTTATGGTTTTTTTGCCACTTGGGATACTCAGGACCGAAGTCCCCGATCTATATCACAGAGCATTTGTCCACTACCAACAAGGCACTCCATGCTGTCGCTAGAATCAAAGCAGAGGAGCTCGGCTACCAGTTTGTCTGGGTACGAAGTGGTCGGATATTCATGCGGAAGGCACAGGAATCGGAACACATACTGATTAGGTATAAGGATACTTTGAATAAGCTGATTTAATTTTATATTTCTTCTTTTTGGAACGAAGTTCCTTATCGCGCGTTGTGAAAGGGGGCTAGACGGAAAAAATTCTTACGAAAAGTTGTCACGACATGCTTTAACCGACTTCAAAAAATAATAGTTTACGAAGACAGTTTTTATTGCTGTCCTGGTAACCCTGGCAAGGATAATGGCACAAATTATTTTGTGACGTATGTCAGCGTAGTTTTCGAAGACAGTTCTTTTGCTGTCCTGGTAACCCTGGCAAGGATAATGGCACAAATTTATGAAATTATTGCATTGTCATCGGCCCTTGACAGGTGTGCAAAGTTTGAATAAAATCTGGTTGTTTAAAGTGGGTCAAAATCGCGTTAGAAGGAGTCGGTTACAAACAAACATACAAACATACAAGCGAAGCTAATATAAAGCGTGTAAAAAGGACGAGGTTTCTCAATTCGACCGTATATACCGGATGACATTTTTCACCGTCACGACCTTCATATGGTGTGTTGTGTAACTAGAATAGAAGGCAGGCAGGCCTTCAGATTCATCGCAGGTGACTCAAGGAGCGCGGGGCGCGGGCGGACGGGGATGCGTGTGCGGCTCGTGCGCCTGCGAAAGATCAATGAAGCCGCCTATCAGCCGGCTTCAAAGGGTCGGACCGCGCTACGAAATTAATGATACATGCCGCGCATTGAGTAAGGTGCGTAAGATTTGAGTTTCGATAGATTTTAATTATTATTTTTTTGTTTTTTTTTTCCAAATTTCTGTTATTGTTGTTCAAGTATGAAAATGTTACTTTAAATGTGTAGTATGTATTGCTAGATCAATTTAATTACATGTTATTCAAAAATAAAAATTATAAAAATTTCTATGCCAAAGGCTTCTACTCCGTTCACCTATTACCCCCATTTTTTTTCAAAACGTTAAAAAATGTCACCCGGTATTTTGTTTGTTGTTTTTTTGTTGTGAGTAGAGAGGGAGAGGGGGAGAGGGGGAGAGGGGAGAGGGAGAGGGGGGAGAGAGAGTGCGAGAGGGAGAGGGGGAGAGGGTGAGAGGGAGAGAGAGATGGGGGAGAGGGGGAGAGAGAGGGGGAGAGGGGAGAGAGGGAGAGGGAGAGAGAGAGAAGGAGAAAGGGAGAGAGAGAGAATATTTTTGTTGAGTGTATACAGGTTTTTTGTACATAATAAATAATTAAAAAATTATAACTATTATGAATCCTGGAAAGGAACTTCGTTCCATCCGGGTGTCCCTTGACACCTCTAAAGTTTTTTCATTCTAATTTTTGTCAATGTAAAAGAAAATAAAACTCATTATCATTCTCGGATTTAAGGATATATTATCAAAACACAAGAGGTTTACGCACTAAATGTCATAATTTCTATCGTCAAGTCTCGTGTGAAAATTATCATTTATTTATTTATTTAAATAACATGGGAGACTTACAGCTACAACAAACAGATCAATGACAGTAAATTAATCAGAAAGCCAATTACAGGTCTCCACTTATAAGGAACAGAGAAAATAAAAAATTAAATTCTAAGGACATTCACACTAAGTTACTACATATACACAGTAAAGGAGAAAAGGTAATATGTGAAATTTTTTACATAGGTTGTAGTAGTTTTCAGAATGATACGGTACTTTTTGATGATAACATAGATACCTTATGAACCTTTTTTGGATGCTCTCAATGCGGTTTATATATTTGTGGTAACATGGATTCCATATTTCAGACGCGTATTCCAAGTGACTTCGAACAAAGTAGAATATAGAATTTTCAAAGTTTTGGCTTGAGTGCAGCACTTGGATAACCGCATTATGAAACCCAGTGATTATGAAGCTTTCGTGACTAATGCATCAACGTGTGTTTCAAAACTGAGCTTGGAATCATGATAAACCCCCAGATCACGGATGGAGTTTAATCTGGGAAGAACTTGATCGCCTAGGGTATACGATGAAGCAATGATTGAGCACTTCCGAGAATACGTAATAACCGAGCATTTAGCGTGATTAAAATCCAGCTTGTTTATCTGGCAGTAGTCCTTTAGGCGACTCAGGTCATTCTGGAGTGCCATTACATCCATTTGTGATGAAATTGAGGTAAAAATTTTCATATCATCGGCAAAACACAAAAGTTTTGATGAAGTCAAGCAAGAGCCGATGTCTCGAATGTAGATTATAAATAGCAATGGACCGAGCAACGAACCATGCGGGACTCCACTAGGAACAGGGACCCAGCTAGAAATATAATTATTAAGTACTACTGCTTGGGACCTGTTGACAAGATAAGAGGAAAACCATCTGAGTAGATCGCCACGAATTCCCATGGCATTTAACTTGAATATTAGAATATTATGATCAATTCGATCAAAGGCTTTGCTATAGTCTGTATAAACTACGTCAACCTGCTTACCGTTGCACATGGCATTAGTAATAAAATCGTTAAGGAGAATCAGGTTCGTGACAGTGGACCTCCCTTTTAGGAAACCGTGTTGGAACGAGCTAAATGAATTTTTCAGAGCAGTATAAACCTGATTATATTAGGTTGGGGAAAAAGTCTTTTCGCATTATAGTATGTATGAACTTGTAATAAAATCTCTTTGGCTATACTATTTGTATCTGGCTGGTTTTGGTATCATTGAAAGTTTAAATTTTAAAGAACATAATTCCAAATTCAAATTAGGAAAATGTGTGATTTTCATCTGTTTTTCGTACCGTCAAGATGAGTGAATCTAATGAAGAAATTCGATACATTTTAAAATTTTACTACAAAAAAGGTAAAAATGCAACGCAAGCCACGAAAAAAATTTGCGATGTTTATGGACCTAGTGTAGTGTCTGTGAGAGTAGCACAAATTTGGTTTAAGCGTTCTCAATCCGGAAATTTTGATGTCAAAGATGCACGTCGCTCTGGTCGCCCTATTATGGATAAAATGGATGCCACTTTTGAAAAAGTGTATCAAGATCGGCATACCAGTAGTTACGACGTAGCTGAAGAACTGGAAATTGACCACAAAACAGTTTTGGCGCATTTGAAAAAAACTGGGTACACAAAAAAGCTCGACATTTGGGTACCTCACGAGCTCACTGAAAGAAACCTAATGAACCGTGTACTCATTTGTGATTCTTTATTACGACGTAATGAAACCGAACCATTTTTGAAGAAGCTGATAACTGGTGATGAAAAGTGGATCAAGTATGACAAGAACGTGCGAAAAAGGTCGTGGTCAAAGGCCGGTCAGGCTTCACAGACTGTGGCGAAACCCGGATTAACTCGCAACAAGGTGATGCTGTGTGTGTGGTGGGATTGGAAGGGCATTATTCATTATGAGCTGTTACCACCAGGCAGGACCATCGATTCTGAACTCTACTGCGAACAACTGATGAGATTAAAGCAAGAAGTTGAGAGAAAGCGGCCGGAATTAATCAACAGAAGGGGTGTGGTTTTTCATCATGATAACGCTAGACCTCACACATCTTTAGCCACCCAACAAAAATTAAGAGAGTTTGGCTGGGAGGTGTTAATGCATCCGCCGTATAGTCCTGACCTTGCACCTTCAGATTTCCACCTGTTTTAGTCTCTTCAGAATTCTTTAGGCAGTGTCAGGTTAACATCACGAGAGGACTGCCAAAACTACTTGTCGCGGTATTTTGACCAGAAGTCCCAAAATTTCTATAGCAATGGGATCATGACCCTACCTACAAGATGGCAAAAAGTTATCGAACAAAATGGTACCTACATACTTTATTTAAATGTAAATAAACTTTATTAAAAAATGTTTTGAATTTTCTTAAAAAATGCGAAGAAACTTTTTCCCCAACCTATTATATTATTCTTTCAAAGACTTTCGCTATAGTGCACAGTTTAGATATCGGCCTGTAATTCGCTATGTCTGTTTTGACACCATTTTTATGTATAGGCGTTATAAACGCAGATTTCCATATTTGCGGCACAACGCAGGCATTCAAAGATTTTCTGAATAAGATTGAAATGGGTTGCGCTATCGAAGGTGCACACCGAACAAAAAGTTTGGATGGCATATTGTCAGGACCTGCCGATTTGCATGTATCCAACTTACAAAGTTAATTAATTCATCGATATCGATGATGATGCTGCCGATATCAAGGTTCGACGAATCATTAAAGAGAAAAGGTGAAGAGTTTGGATGACTGACACTAGGATCGGAGAGAAAAGTAGAATGGAAGTATTCGGAAAAAGCCTGACAAATGGATTCACCGGTCCGCAATGTTTCAATGTTATAGTTTAAGGTGCTTGGAATTGCGTTTGACCTATGTCGTTTTTTTAACAAAAGTTCAAAAATATTTGGGGTTATTTTTAATAGAATTTTCTGTTAGATCCAAATAGTTGCGGTAGCATTGAGATTCCATAGACTTCACCCTTTGGGTTATTCCCAAAATACTCCAAAAAAAGTTCCCAAACGACTCCATGAGAAATATAATATTTTTAATTAGGTTTCATTCTACTCCATGATAATATTAAAATGTTCTCAAAGAGAACGCAGGGCGTTGGCGGTACGGAGCAATATGCTGGCCCGTAGGTTCGCTCGATGTACCATAGAAGTAAAGTTGACGATATTTAGGGCATATTGTCAATCTTTTTACTCGATCGGCCTGTGGGTTCGGTATACGCAACGAGCCTACTGCGTCCTGCGTATTCAGTATAATAATGCCTTCAGAATGCTGTTGGGGTTGCCACGGTACTGTAGTGCGTCGCAAATGTTCGCAAATGCGCGCGTTGACGGTTTCCACGCTATAGTGCGTAAGAAAGTGGCGTCATTATTTCAAAGACTGCGCGGTAGCACCAACAGCATTTTGCAAATGATTGCATCCCGTCATGACTGTCCCATACAGGCACACTGGGTGGGAATAGTTACTGGGAAATTGTAATTTAATGTTATTCTAGTTTTAATAAATTATGTACGTACTAACATAGATGTTAAGAAAATTGTTACTAACACTTATTTGGATTCTGTCCGAAACAAATGAATAATAATAATAAAAGTAATCTACTCCATTTTATTCAATAAGCTAATTTAAATATGTACCGAATTACTATAAAAGGGTACCTGACGTACAGTCAGGCTCAAAAGCTATGCAAATATATTTTTAACTAAAAAGAAATGTATAAATAAAAGACTTTAATTCCTAGACCAGAATTTCAATTGGAAGATAAGCTAGAGCACTACAATTAGCCACGTGGTCTTTTTCTTCCTTGGTTTTAATCCCAACATCGCGACTTTTCCTCAATAAAGCTTGCTTAAAATGGAAGTTACATCCTTTTTTTTTTGGATGGGATATCATCAAATGTCGTCTCCCGCTCTTGGGCGGAGTGTGAGGGCGTGTCAGAGTTTTACTGACTAATCCCACCCGTGTTCCTTAAGTGCCCATGTGCCAGGGTCACGGTATCTCTTTCGAACAATCTCGCGACCCTGGCAGGTATCGGTCCTAGCAGACCCCTTCAGTACTGCTGACATCTCTTTAAGGCGCGCGTGGTACACTACGTGCCGTTGACCCGAGCCTGCTCCCTACAGTGCGGCGAGCTACCCATTGCTCGCCACCCGCAAGCTCGCACCTACGGTGGCCAGGAGTCTGTTATTGACTCCCAACGCCCGGGGCGTCTCCTCCTGCGGCGGCTAGGGACGTGAGAGTGCAGAGACTGCCACTCCCTCACGCGCCCCGCCTGCTCCTTCGCGAGCATTACAGCTTTGCAGAAGGAGGTGACGGCTTCCCATGCCCTCTCGCTCCGTACCACTCGCACCAGGGCTGGACGCGAGAGGTCGCCGCCTCTGATCGCCTCCGCGAAGACATGGCAGTGCTCCGCCCAGGCAGGGCACACCTCCACCATATGCTCCACCGTGTCCTCCAGACGATCCTCGCAATGAAAACACCCGGGCGTTTCCTCCCGCAAGTTACATCCTTTCATTATACATAGCATTGGGACATGTATTGCCCAGAACACTAACTATTGCTATTTCTAAGTCAACAATAACTGTATGAGGATTCTATCCAGGCACGTGTTGTTTTATTAAGTTCAGCATGACTAATCATGTATGACGGAATTATTCCTCTTAAAAAGTTCTAAAAAAACGACTGCGAGAGCATAAATGTCTATCTTTTAAGGTTGACTCGCTATAACTCTTTTAATTGTAATCAAATCTAAATACTATACTATCTCTAAACTAATATTATAAAACTGAAGAGGTGGTTTGGTTGAACGTACAAAGGTAAGGAACTATGTTAAATGTTGGATAGCCCATTTATCGAGGAAGGCTATAGGCTATATAACATCACGCTGCGACCAAAAACAAAAATTTGGCGTGGACGAAGTGGCGGGCAGAAGCTAGTTACAAATGATTACGAAGTTTAATAATAATCAGTTCAGTAGTTTACCCTTAATATACATCCATCGTGACACGAGATTTTTATACTATCGGTATTTATGTCGATGGAGCATTTTGAGAATTGATAACGAATTATCGGTGGAGTACTTTGGGAATAGTTCCAGATACCTATGGAGCAGAATGGGAACAAAATAATAAGTATTTTTAAATAATAAAAAAATCCTTGGAGTAACTTGGGAATAAATGTATGAGATTAATATCTTTTTAGAACAAAAGAATGGAGTACTTTGGGAATAAGCCGTTTTTTTCAGTCTGTTACTCACCAAAGTCATAATTGTCATTTAAAATGCTGCGGGCCGTGTCGTCAGCATATAGTATGCAATTGTGGGGGGTTGGGCTAGCTAAGTCATTCGTTTTATATGTATTATAGTCAGTATTAGCATACAACAAAAACGGTTATCATGATTATGACCGTATCGGTAGGAGGGGGGGTGGCGTAGCTATTTACCTGCGTGATAATTTTCCATTTAAAATTGTAGCCTCTTCTTCTCCCAATGATTCCGCAGAGTTTCTTTTCCTAGAGGTTTGCGTCAAAGGAGCTAAAACTGTCCTTGGCGTCATCTATTGCCCCCTACCATTGATTACTTCACTGAATTCGAATCGGTTCTTGAATCTTTGGGTTCAGAGTATGCACATCACATTGTTATGGGGGATTTGAATACCAACCTCCGCTTTTCCCATCACGACCTTATTTTCCTATCTTATGTCCTTAAACCTCCTAAACCTAAACCTTCTTTCCAGTACAGGCGTGCTTTTGCACGTATGAATACCGAAAAGCTTCAACAAGATGCATCCAATATTGACTGGTCACCGCTTGAAGCGGCTGCTACAGTTGACGAAAAAGTCAGATTTTTGAACGATACGGTGGTCAAACTATATGACGTCCATGCTCCCGTAAAGAAAATTAAGTTAAAGCGTTTGCCTGCACCTTGGATGAACATGGGAGTTCGGATGGCAATGCGACGGAGGGACAGGGCGTTTCGAAAATTCAAAAAAGATCGGTCGGAGCACAATTGGGCCTTCTTTAAGGCTGCTAGGAATCGGTGTAATCAGATGATACGTAACGCTAAACGCCGACACATCTTAAATAATATCACTTCTTCTTCGCCTGCCGATATTTGGAAGTTCCTTGGAACTTTAGGCATCGGGAAATTGCGACATTCGGACCTTCCTCACACAATTGGTTTGGACGATCTAAATCGCCATTTCTCGACTGTTCCAACTCTAGATAGTCTAACCAAATGTCAAACACTCGACTACCTTGCTGGTCTGACGCGTCCCAATATTAACCCCTTTATCTTCACCCCAGTCGACCCAGGAGAGATCAAAAAGACTATCCTTTCAATTAAATCCAAAGCCGTGGGTTGTGACGATATCAGCCGCCATATGATTGTATCGGCTCTTGATCAACTCCTTCCTGCAATCTCGCACATAATTAACTTTTCCCTTTACACCGGTGTTTTCCCTTCCTTGTGGCGTCAAGCCCTTGTTCGTCCCCTACCTAAGATACCCAATCCCACTCTTCCTAGTCACTTTCGCCCAATTTCCATCCTTCCTTTTTTATCTAAAGTGCTCGAGGCCAGTGTCCATAAACAATTCTCCCACTTTATTCACCGCAACTCCCTCATCAGTCCATTTCAATCCGGTTTCAGGCCTGGGCAAAGTACCATTTCAGCTCTCCTTAAAGTGACTGACGATATAAGGCGGGGAATGGAAGCCACTAAAGTTACAGTCTTAGTGTTAATTGACTTCTCCAACGCTTTTAATACCGTCAGTCACGAAGTCCTATTATCCATCCTTTCCTATTTGATGGTCTCTCCGGAGGTATTGGAATGGTTTGCCTCTTATCTTCAGGGGCGCCAGCAGTCTGTTCGTGCTGGAGACTCTACGTCGAGTTGGCGAGATCTTGCAGCTGGCGTCCCTCAAGGCGGTATTTTATCTCCTATTTTATTCTCTATTTTTATTAACCTCATCACCACCCAGCTTCGGACTGCGTATCATCTTTATGCCGACGATTTGCAACTTTACTGTCAGGCAAGTGTTGACAACATTTCCGATGCGATTGAGGAGCTAAACCGGGATTTAGGCATGGTTAAGAACTGGTCTGATCGGTTTGGAGTGGCGGTTAACCCTACCAAGTGTCAGGCTATCATTGTAGGGAGCCATCACAGTATGAGAAAGTTGAATGGCTTAATGGTGCCTCCCGTAATATTCGACAACTCCATAATCCCGTTTAGCCCCGATGTCAAGGATCTTGGTTTACATGTCGACACTTGTCTTGACTGGCGAAAGCAGGTTGCAACTGTAAGTAAAAAAGTCACCGGAACGTTGCGGTCGCTCTATAAGTTGAAAAACGTTCTTCCATCACACATAAAGGCAATGCTTGTACAGTCCCTAATCTTTCCCATAATTGACTATGGCGATGTGTGTTACTATGACCTGAATGCAGATCTCCTCAATAAACTTGACCACCTTCTGAATAACTGCATTCGATTCGTTTTCAATCTTCGTAAGTATGATCACGTGTCCGCCCACCGGTTGCTTTTAAATTGGTTACCCATTCGTCAGCGCAGAGAGTTGAGGGCTCTATCAATATTGTTTTCTATACTTGACAAACCTACTTCTCCTTCTTACCTGACTTCCCAGGTTCAGTACTTATGCTCTGCGCATAATAAAAATCTTTGGTCCACCAACAATCGTCTTCTACGATGTCCTTCTCACCGCTCTGGTTTCATTTACTCTTCTTTCTTTGTCCAAGCGGTCTTTCTTTGGAATGCGCTCCCTCTGAACATCAGGATGGCAACCAGTCGGTTATCATTTAAAGTGAAAGTACGTGAGCATATTCGCAAGAAGTTGGCAGAATCATCCCAGCGCTGATTTGCTGGATTCGGTTTCTTCTCTACCTATCGTTATATCTCCAGACAAAGTTTTTTTTTTTTTCGTTATATATATATATATATGTATGTATTTGTATCTTTGTATTTAGTATTCTTCCTTTTTCGAGTTATCTATCCCGTATGTTGCACCTGCCATGTTTTTCTCTGCATCACCCTAAGGTTGACTGGTAGAAAATGCCTCAGGCATTAAGTCCGCCTTTGTACAGTAGTTTTACTTGTGCATAAAGTTTTAATAAAATAAAATAAATTATTTTCCCAATAGTAAGATCTACAGACGATTTTTAGGTGTCTGTTTGTCACGTGATGTCATCACATTGCTGTCAATGGATGAGATAGCGTTCAAGCACGCACACATGCTATCTCAATTCACTTTAGACATTGGCAGAATAGTCGACATCGGCTTTGTTTGCCATAATAAAAAATAGAATAGAATAGAGATAGCGTTCGAGTATTTCAACGCATTTCATATAAGTAGGTAATGCCGTACGTATCTAATGTAAGAAGTTGAAGAAAGTTAAGTCAAATGATGTTGGGACCACCAAATATTACAAAGGGATTTTTATAGAGATATTTTGTTAAGAAAAAAACAACCATTACTATAAAATCATATTTATTTACAACTTAAAAATAAAAATCTTACAAATAACCGAATCTTATCCAAATTAACTTTAACAAAAAATATTATGCGAAATGAAGACATCAATTCATTGAAATATTGTCGAGCTCATATTCCCTTTAAGTAGGTACCACTTATGATATAATCTCCCAGTCAGTTGAAACTTTACTTAGGTTGCAAACAAAGCAGCAAAATAGCAAAATTGGACCTTATAGGTTTTTTTACGTACAAGTGAGATTCGCCCAGGCAGTAAAACACGGCACACTGTCTTTGCGGTCAGAGTTAACCACGCCGTAGAAAAGTTAGCTTACAATTGAGGACCTACAGGTTGTGATCAGCATTGCAGCATATTAATGGAGATTAATGAGAATGGAGTAAATTTATGAGAATTTTCCTTATGAGTTTGGGCGTAGATCTGATTTTTTTGGATTTTAAGGTTTTCTTTTTCTTAACTCGTTCTTGGCTAATATGAACTGTTATGTCAATTTCGCATGAAGCCCCGTCCCACCTTTTCGTAGGGTTTGGCACAACGGGGTCCAAGCATGACAACACAAGTTTGTGTGGGTGGGAGTCGATAGCTGACTCCCGGCCACCGTAGGCGCAAGCTTGCGGGCGGCGAGCAATGGGTAGCTCGCCACCCGCAAGGACCAGGCTTGGGTCGACGGTGCGTAGTGTTCCACGCGCGCCTCAAAGAGATGTGAGTAGCACTGAAGGACTGCTAGGACCGATGCCTGCCAGGGTCGCGAGATTGTTCGAAAGAGATACCGTGACCCTGACACATGGGCAACTGAAGGAACACGGGTGGGTTTTAGTCAGTAAAAGTCTGACACGCCCTCTCGCTCCGCCCAGAGCGGGAGAAGTCATTTGAAGATTTCCCATCCAAAGAAAAAAGTTTGTGTGGGTGCATAATCATTATAATTTCAGCCGAAATACGTCCACTGATGGACATAGGCCTCCACCAAGCTCCGCCACTTCGACCGGTTTTGTGCTTCTTGCATCCAGCGGATTTCTGCAGCCTTTACGAAGTCATCGGTCCATCTGGCGGGACGTCTTCCAGTACGCGGTCGCCACTCCAGAACCTGCCGGCCCCATCGGGCATCTGTTCTGCGAGCAATGTGCCCTGCTCACTACCTCTTAAGTTTGACAATTGTTCAGGCTGTGGATTACCTTTGTTCTCCTACGGATCTCTTCATTTCTGGATATTAGCTGAAATGTATGTTTTTCTTTCCTGATTGTGTTGGTGTTGGATTCGCGGTTCGTTTGTCCTAACTTGAGCCTTTTCTTTTAAAGGTTGAAGCGCCCAATATAATGTGACTTTTAGTTTTAGCAGAGTCCTGACAGTTCGAATGTTCTCAATAAAAGTCTTGTGTGGAAATTAGACTACGTCAGTCCTTTTATTCAAGGGTGGTAGCTCATGTCGAGGTTGTCCGCATGAGACAACCTATTGTATTGGCTGGAAGTAATTGATTCAATACAATACGAACTGTAAAACTAATTTAGAAAAGATAGAGAAAAACAATAGGATATAAATCGGGCCGACAAGCCGATAAGAACTTATAAATATAATTCATAGAATATTTTCTTGGAATAATTACTGAAATAACTGCTATATACTGTTTTATTGACCGATCCCGATACACTAGGGGGTTTAGCGTTCCGACGGTACCTACTACTTGAAATGTCGTCTTGCGTACATATATTATCTGCACCCCTAGCCAAATTGATAATCTGCAATCGTTAACGCTAGTCGAAAACAAATCAAATGTATGGGAATGACATCATCTCAACGTTAAGTCACGTGGTTAGAACAAACGAATAGAAAATTCATAGCCAAGTTCGCATCGTTTAAAATGATAGAATGAATTGTTATCGTTTCTACAATGTTCAATGCTACATCCTTTGTTATAGAGGTCGTTTTTCTAAAGACATTGTAGAACGAGCGGCCGACTCAGGCGCGTCAACATGGCTACCAACTTATCGTTTTCTACAATTGCTGACACCGAGGCGTTACGGAGAACGGAATTCGACAAGAAACGGTTGTAACTTGGCTGTACCACAGCAAAACTCTTTATATTCTATATAAAGTACATGTATGTAAAAAGTGTTAAATATTCTGTCTGTGGGTTTGTTGTGGTGCGCTTATAACTCGAGAACTGTCTGAATCTGATACTTTTTTTTTATGGATATCCACCATAATTATTCTGTTACAATTGCCAAGCGTAATCTATGTATATTTCTTATAGATGATAATAAGGTTAAAAGAGACCATGACCTTTGAGTTTGTTTCGACATGTCTTCTCAGGGAACAATCAACTAAGAAGTGCTGGCGCCATTTAGTGTTTAAAATATTGACAGTCAGAATATTGACGTGTAAAAGTGTCTTAACGAATCTACTTACATAAATAAACATTTCATTTCATAAGGAATATGCATGTATTTCTTTTTTGACGTGACAACGTCTTATAATTCGATGGAGCCGGCTGCACGCACGAAAAAACATGACTTATGCGGCGTTACCTCGCTCTGAGGCGTTCCATTTAAGGCTTGAAGTGCAAGCGAGAGCGCGTATCAATATTTTCTTAAGACGTTGTCACATTCAACTATCGTCAGTAAACCGACTTTACAGACAACCGATTTTTTTCTCTAAATCAATGAAGCAAATTAATATAAACCCAAGAATAGTATTAAAAATAAAATTTTACGACGGTTTGTAGCTCAAAAATATAATTAAAATGGAACAATTTTCTTCTACTGTTCAAACGTGCGTTACTGTCTTGGCCACATTGTGACGTCACTTGACACGATACTGCTTTGCTTTTAACCCCAAATCGTGTATATTAAATTAAATGTTGTGCTTTATTCAAACAGAAAGCGTACTTACTAGCTTACCTTGGTGAGAATTCAAGCAATTTGCTAAGAACAGATATTGATTCACATGCCTTTTGAGTTCACTTCCAGCATTTCCGAGGACGATGCGTTTCGAGCTTGTGTTCCATTCCACCAGAAAAACGTATCATAAAATAAGAAAAATATAGTAATTTGTTTCTTGACTCCTACAATGTATATTTAATTAATGAAAGACTTTGAACTACATACATATTCCCTATTAATTTTGCCCTACCTAGCGTCATCTTTTTGTTTCATAATTTATCTAAAACATCCTTTTGAGAACAATTTCGAAAACATACGATATTGACTCAATTTAACATAATAATATATGGCACGATATAGGTACAGCTTATTGTAAAACACTGCCCGAAATTATGGGCAAGCACTGTTAGCAAAACTTACCTAAAGCATAAATCATACAAATAAATATAAAGTATACAAGGTGCATGTATTCAGCATAGGATTCTAGACCCCTTTCCACTAGCGTAGAAATTATATATTGGTTATTAAAAAAACAGCTGTCTAATAGAAAATTGCAATACCTACGCGCTCAAAATGAATGGTATAGCAATTTTTTTTTTTTTGATGTGAAACATCTATTGGCTAGGGTAAACCTAGATTTTGACTAGGCGAGAATGGCCGTGGCGACGCATCGCCACGCTATATGATGTTATGTTTGTTACCTCAGAACTTTCAACTGGGTGAACCAATTTTGATGATCTTTTTTTTATTTGAAAGCTGGTGCTTCAGGCTAGGGTGGTACAGAGTAATCCAAATTTTGATAATTAACATATAATTAATATGTTATTTTTGATTATACCATATTTATTTCCTTTCGTAAAGTATGCTTTATAAATATTATCTTTACAAAATAATTTCGATGTTTCACATATGCCAAGGGTCCCGTGATGGCTCACTTTTTTTATAACTGGTCTTTAGAAGCATGTACTGAATCCATGGAAACAGGTTACGTGTTGATGTCCCTTATCATTATCATCTCAGCCCGGAATCACCCACTGCTGGGTAAAGGCCTCCCTCTTTTTCTGCCATACATCTCGGTTCCATGCGTCTCTCATCCATACGTTTTCCGCGACCTTGACGATACAACCCAACTCGCTTTAGGACGGCCTTTGGTGTCTTTGACCTAATGTCTCTGCCACCCTTAATTTTTTTTATTAAACTACAGATGCTAACGTTTTTAGCTCGACTAGGGTCCAAACCATAGAGCACGGAGGCGCTAGGACAGCTGTTGCTAACGGTGGCGCTGTCAGTGTCACACGATTTACCCTCTCTAAAATCGTACCTGGGTCGTTCTTCTTTTTTACTGACAGTGAAACGAAGTTTTTCTGTTTTTTTTTTTTTGGTGTTTGAACTATCCATAATTGAGGTTTCTGTATGGGATTTAAAAAAAAAATCTGTGTTTTCATTAGGACTAATTAAAATTTTCTTTCCGGCTAGTATTTTTATTTTAATGATTGTTTTAGTCAAAAATAATGTGACAGAGTGGCCGTTTTCTGTGGAGACCACATTTCGGCTTACCACTCTGTCACGGCGGTCTACGGGAAAAAGACGTATTAAATATGCTGGTTAGAGAAATTAAAATGACATAATATTAATAGATAAGAAAAATACGGACGTTTATTGCAACCAAATTAAAAAAGGTATGCTGGAAGAGATTTCTATAGAAATAAGCATTACCTTTGTACATATTTTTCTGTTCCTTTCTTCTTGTCTATTTATATGTGTGCATAAATGGTTAAATAAATAAATAAATAAAAAACCGTAACTATCAATACTCCAACGATATGCCCTAACAAGACGAAGGACAAACCGTTGTCGGTAAAAAAGTAGAACTACCCACCTACGGCTATGAAGGCGGCCCGAGACAGAAGTCTTCTGTTCAAAGCACATTCGGCGTCACGAATTTTATTGGTACCTAATGCTGTGTCTAAACTCAGCCGGTGCAGTCATTCCGTGCTCTGTGGTTTTGATATTCCCGTAATGTTGTTTTTTTTTTTGACTGGATTGTTTTTTACTTTGATTGACAGTAGCCTATTGCACGTTAAAGGCCCTTGCTTTTCTTTAATTAATATACTTATTCAAGTTCATGCTCCGAATGATAACTGATTTAAAAAAAATACAGACGCCAGCACATCAAGCTACCCGAAACTGTCAACTTTTCCCAATCAATCTTAAACCTAAAACTTTAGCGGTAAAGTTGAAAATCTATTAAATAAAGACAGATTGTAGTAGCTTGGTGATGGTGGTGGTACGTTAAGTACACATGCTAGCAAGCATGTGTACTTATCGTACAGAATGCAACCAACACGGGTCGGACAGTTTTTTCACGTTATGCTCATAAAATTAATATTTAAATACATTGTAGACAATTAATATATGCAACAAGCAGTCTCATTTGTTACCCCACTTGCATAAATATGAGACTCGTCAAATATACGTCAGTTTACATTGTAATAAGTAGGTAAACGGCCAAAATGTTCAATGTTATATCTGCATTATATTTAATACTTATTTTCAAGATAATAAAAATAGGCTCGCTCTCTATTATTACATGGGATTTTAATATAACTGGCGAAATATGGGTGTCCTCGGTACAGATACACCTCTGCCTAACTCTTCTAAGAATGGAGGCGTGATGCTGTGTTATGTTTTAAGATAATTTGAATGCTACCTACAGTGTATAAAGGCTCCCACACAAATGCGCGCCACGACTCTCGTAGAACGATGTCTATAAAAACTTCATCGAAATTGTTCTACAAATGTCGCATCGCGCTTGTCTGAAGAAGCCTTAAACAGTTAAACAGCTACGCCGCCAGCCGATTTCGTTTTGCATTAAAATCGAGCCAACGGAAATAAAAAACACCCAACGAGATATTTCTATGCCTGTCTTGTATCTACGGTAATATGAAATTATTGTCTGACAAAACTTGACACATAGACGTGTGGGGTGACAAATACAGAAATATTCCGTTGCACATTTAAGAGCTCGCAGTAGTTTATTCATCGGAAATAAATCTAAAGCAAAACTCCCACCATTGGTGCACAGTGAGCTGGCGACTTATTAACCAATAGGTATAAGTATTTCTACAATTTTAAGACAAGAAAATACACTCTTTTTTAACCGATTAAAATAGAAGGACGAGGTTATCAAGTCGACGCGTAGATTTTTACTTTGCCATTAGCCACAGAGCAGATAATTTATCTGTTCTTTACATTAACCCATCACAAAGTTAACACCAACTACAGTTACGACTGCTGTTTCAGATTATTTTTAAGCCAGCAAATGCCTAAGTCTAAAGTTCTAGTCAGATTTAATTAAGATCAGAACAAGAGCTGGTACAACTTTCAGCCGAGAGACTGCCTCCAAACCCCCTACTACTTGAAAAATACCATAGAATACCTACAACCAAAGTGCTCCATTCCCTCACACCACCATAGTCTTCTCCTGGTATCTGCCTCGAGAGTGGAACCTCATCCTCCTATACCTTCGCAGAGGGCACTTGCCAAGAGTCCTATCGTAGGCTCCGTACTCGCAGGAAGGGGAGGTGCAGTCTCCTCGTGCTACGCAGACTCTGTCCCGAAGCCCGAAGTGTTCTCTACCCTTGGCCAGGTATTGACAGTCGCGGCGGCGTCCCGCGTCAGGCCAGTCGCAGACACACGAACAAGGCTCGTTGTTTGTCATGCTAGCTAGGAACAGAGCTGGGCAGGTGCATCTGTAATTCGAGAATGAATTATTACCGCTCTGTCTGCCAAAACTCCAAATAAAGTAACAAAAAGTGGCGCCCATGGAAAATCTTTAAATAAAGTACCTGCGTAACTGAGAAGATACTGTGGGCTCCTCATCCTTTTCCAAATGAGGTTCTTCGGTCGGCGTCCTCCAGTCGTTCTGGCTGTCCACCAGAGCTCTTCGCGAAGGTCTCTCTAACTCCTCCTGACTGTCGCTGTAGCTTGCTTTCCCGGCTGTGGCCGGCACGGTCATCTGTAGAGTCCCCCGGGAGACGCACGCACATCGGGTGTGGTTGAAGAACTGCATCCTCACAATGCTCATGGGACCAAGCGCTTTGTGGAGCTGGAACGAAACAAAAGTGTATTTTTTTTTAAAGAAAATACATACTTATTTATGAATCTGGCTGTGAATAGCAGCACACACTTCGCACTTTTACGCCGTGCATTTTATATTTCAATACTTTTCAACTTCATTGTATCCAATAATGGACTGAGGATGTATATACATATTGAAGAAGACTTACGTAGAATGGTAAGACTACTGTTTTGCCTTCAATTGGGGCGCAGACCTCGCTCTCATTGACGCAGCAGCCGGAGTCAGGGGCACAGCGATGCAGCTGAACGCATGGGGGCAGGTATCTGCAAATAAGACGCGGATACTTACACAGACTAGGTAGAAATATCTTCCGGGGCGTATTTCGGTCATTGCGGCCAATGTCAAAGAAAAGTGGCACAAATGTCTGCACAAACACAGGTGCAAAGAAAAAAAGAAAATACGTTTACACATTTCCACACTTGCACTTCCTCTCCCTCACTCTCATGGTCGGAAGGACGGCTACGATACGACCAGAGAAGGATCAAGTGCGGGACCAACAGCTGTACTTTCTCACCGAGGGATGAAGTGGGGAAAAGGGACGCTTACACCACGCAGCTACTAACGACCACGCGGTTTAACAGTTATGCAACGTCAAAACTCCGTAGCTAGTGTATGGATGCTCCATGGATTTTTTACACTTCTTGACTCATTTATCATAGAACTTTTCAATTATATGGCAGCTAAGGGCCACGTCACCGATTTCCCCTTTTTATGGTTCCGTTGCCAAATGGCAAAAAAACGGAACCCTTATAGATTCGTCATGTCTGTCTGTCTGTCCGAGTATGTCACAGCCACTTTTTTCCGAAACTATAAGAGCTATGCTGTTGAAACTTGGTAAGTAGATGTATTCTGTGAACTGCATTAAGATTTTCACACAAAAATAGAAAAAAAAAGCAATAATATTTGGGGTTCCCCATACATAGAACTGCAACTCAAAAAAAAATTTTTCATCAAACCCATACGTGTGGGGTTATCTATGGATAGGTCTTCAAAAATGATATTGAGGTTCCTAATATCATTTTTTTCTAAACTGAATAGTTTGCGCGAGAGACACTTCCAAAGTGGTATAATGTGTCCCCCCCCCCCCCGTAACTTCTAAAATAAGGGTATGATAAAACTAAAAAAAATATATAATGTACATTACCATGTAAACTTCCACCGAAAATTGGTTTGAACGAGATCTAGTAAGTAGTTTTTTTTTAATACGTCATAAATCGTAAACCACAATTTACCTTTCATTCAGTCAACTCAAATATAAAAATTAAAAAAAAAACATTTAATTTCATAAACATAAAACTTATACATAAACCGTGAATATACATATCCGTGCGCGAGTCCGACTCGCACTTGGCCGGTTTTTTTTTACTTAAGAATGCGACACCGGACCGGAAATGCATACAGCTATGAAATGGACGTTTGCCGGAGTCTGTGTTCCCTGATACTATAAATTTATGGTTTTTAAGCCCCGAGGGAATAAATTAGTTGCCAGCCCTCCGTCGACCATCATCAGTAAATCGAGCATATCCGAACCGGCTATGAGGTGAAATGTCAATAAAAACTAGCTAAATTCGGGTCGAACTCGCACCCGAAAGCACCTTATGGCATAAAACGTCCAAATAAAAACGTTCCCTCTATGGCAACACCTTAATTTATTTATTTTATATTTGCTATTATAGCGGTAACAAAAATACAGACTCAATTTAACAGAACGTTTCAGCCGTTTACCTATTATAAGTTCGTGAGATACAGTCCGCTGATAGACAGACGGATGGATTGGAAAGCAATAATAGGGTTTCGTGGGTAACCCTTGGGTACCGAACCCTAAAAGATGATTTATATTTCATAAAATGGCCAGGCCACATGCAATTATTATAATTTTTCACCCGAAAGACGTCCACGCCTGGACATAGGCCTTCCCAAAGCTCCGCCACTTCAACCGGTTCTGTGTTTCCCGCATCCAGTGGATTCCTGATTCGGATTTTGATCTTAGCAACCAAGTTTTTTTTTAGCTTCAAAAGCTATAATGTGTCCTGACTTGATAAAGGAAAGAATTTGAAAACTGATGAAGATATCAGACTGGGACTTAGCAGTACCTGGTGTCGGCGGCCGGGGCCAGCTGCCTCACGATGAGCCACCGCGGCTGAGGGTCCACGCACTTGCCGTTCTTCAGCAGGTCGCTCATGCTACTCATGGCTGCCCGGCGAAGAGCTGCACGCTCTACCGGTGTGATTGCTGGAATTGAGAACGGTTGATTTTTTATTGCTTATAATTTTACTGTAGGTACTATCAACAGGTAAAGGGAACAAAGATGGGCACGCCACAATTGCGGCGGTAAGTCCCCTCTTTGAGGAGTGGATAGAGAGGCGCCACGACATCCTCACCTTCCGCCTGACGCAGGTTCTCACCGGGCATGGGTGCTTTGGTGGGTTCCTTTTCAGGATAAAGCAGGAGGAAACGCCCGGGTATTTCCATTGTGAGGATCATCTGGAGGACACGGTGGAGCATACGGTGGTGTGCCCTGCCTGGGCGGAGCGAAATGAATGATCCTCAAATAATTCCTAAATATATTATAGTACACTCATATATAATATGTCCCGGAATAGACTCAAACTACCAAGTACCCCAATTAGAATATTATTTTAACTTTATTCATAACATGCACTTTTTTTTTAAATTAGTTGTACTGGTTGTAAAAGAAAATTGTGGTCACATTACAAAGCTACGTACACAGACAGTCGTGTCATAGAAAAGGGTCTAGTGAAGTACTTCATCCATTTTGGTTTGTTTTGACTGTACAGCAAAAGTGTGACTGTAATTTACGTATTATTTTTGAAATGAGATGAAATGAAAATGAAATGAAATGAATTGCACCGATCCCAGCGTGGTTTGACCAGACTCGATTAATCGAATGAACCCCAAGATTTGCACTAGCCTTTGAAGCCTCATGATTCATGGTGCTACATAGGCCATTGCATATCAAGAAGTAGACCGGGGGGCGCTGTAATGGTAGGGAAGACGTGCTCTTAGGATAGGAAAGGATTACGAGCCTACCGACTATACAGCCTAAAGTAAGCATTGGACTAGTGGAGAGAAGGGTGATATTTGTCTATAGGAGGGCATCTTTTCACGTCGTTGCCGGCATGTTGATCCAGGTCGAGCTTCACCGATGCATCTTTTGGTGGGGTTAACCGTTTGCTTGGCTCTTTTCTATGTCAAGGCTTTGCTATGTTCCGTGTTGTTGTTTTCTTGATCGTCTTCTGAGTTCTCGCTGCTATCAGTTTCTGGTTTTTTGTAGATATCACTAGCCGCTTTCTTTATTATTTCTGTCTCCAGCCGTGTCCCTCCAAAACTGGATTTCTTTGTCGAAGTATTTCATGTCCTGTTTTAGGTTGTCATTCCATGTGTAAATAGGTCGTCCGACCTTCTTAGATTTGGCCCTGTACTGCATTGCTGCATGTAACAGGTGTGGTTCAGAGCGTCTGAAAATGTGTACCAGGTAGCACATCCTGTGGTTCTTGATGCGTTTTGTTATGGTTTTACCTTCTAAGATTTGATGCATTTTCTTCTGACTCGGTTTGTTCCTAGCGTGGTTGATCAAGTCTCTCATGATAACTCTTTCATATCTTCTCAGTCTTGAACGGTTCGCCTTTGTGAGTGCTGATACTTTTAAGCCATATTTCATACAAGGTACGATAATCATTCGATACATAAGTGTAGCTAGTTTCCAGTCCGTTTTTGAGTTCAATATGAATGGTAGTAAAGATTTAGCGTTTCTCGTGGCCTGTTGGCATCATTTTCTAACTGAGTTTTTTCTGCTTAATGCGGACGTTATGTAGCTGCCTAGGTATTTGAGATCATCCGCTGTTGATATATTTATTCCATGGAGGGTCACGTGGGTCGTTTTCTGTGTTTTTATGGGGTCCCTTATTACAATTTTTGTTTTTGTTCCGTTTATTTGAAGGCCTACCCTATTAAGTAATGGTTTTATGTGATATAAGATGCGTTCTAGTCCTTCTAGCTCATCTGTCATAATGAGAATAAGGTCGTCCACAAATGATAATACTAGGGGGAGCGAGATTTCGCGGTCCTGATCTAGTTTGATTAAATGAGTTTCCTCTTCGAGGGTTGTCATCACTTTGTCGATGACAAATGTAAAAAGGCGGGGGGACAGGGGGCAACCTTGTTTAACACCCTTTCCTTTGATAATCCAACTGCTTTGCTGGCCGCACCATTTGATGCATGTTCTTTCATTCTAGCATGCCGTGATTAAACTGTTGGTCATCGATTTGTTGGTTCGTTGTAATAGGGTTGGGGAAAAAGTCTTTTCGCATTATAGTATGTATGAACTTGTAATAAAATCTCTTTGGCTATACTATTTGTATCTGGCTGGTTTTGGTATCATTGAAAGTTTAAATTTTAAAGAACATAATTCCAAATTCAAATTAGGAAAATGTGTGATTTTCATTTGTTTTTCGTACCGTCAAGATGAGTAAATCTAATGAAGAAATTCGATACATTTTAAAATTTTACTACAAAAAAGGTAAAAATGCAACGCAAGCCGCGAAAAAAATTTGCGATGTTTATGGACCTAGTGTAGTGTTTGTGAGAGTAGCACAAATTTGGTTTAAGCGTTTTCAATCCGGAAATTTTGATGTCAAAGATGCACATCGCTCTGGTCGCCCTATTACGGATAAAATGGATGCCATTTTTGAAAAAGTGGAGCAAGATGGGCATACCAGTAGTTACGACGTAGCTGAAGAACTGGAAATTGACCACAAAATAGTTTTGGCGCATTTGAAAAAACTGGGTACACAAAAAAGCTCGACATTTGGGTACCTCACGAGCTCACTGAAAGAAACCTAATGAACCGTGTACTCATTTGTGATTCTTTATTACGACGTAATGAAACCGAACCATTTTTGAAGAAGCTGATAACTGGTGATGAAAAGTGGATCACGTATGACAAGAACGTGCGAAAAAGGTCGTGGTCAAAGGCCGGTCAGGCTTCACAGACTGTGGCGAAACCCGGGTTAACTCGCAACAAGGTGATGCTGTGTGTGTGGTGGGATTGGAAGGCCATTATTCATTATGAGCTGTTACCACCAGGCAGGACCATCGATTCTGAACTCTACTGCGAACAACTGATGAGATTAAAGCAAGAAGTTGAGAGAAAGCGGCCGGAATTACTCAACAGAAGTGGTGTGGTTTTTCATCATGATAACGCTAGACCTCACACATCTTTAGCCACCCAACAAAAATTAAGAGAGTTTGGCTGGGAGGTGTTAATGCATCCGCCGTATAGTCCTGACCTTGCACCTTCAGATTTCCACCTGTTTCGGTCTCTTCAGAATTCTTTAGGCAGTGTCAGGTTAACATCACGAGAGGACTGCCAAAACCACTTGTCGCGGTATTTTGACCAGAAGTCCCAAAATTTCTATAGCAATGGGATCATGTCCGTAGGGACATGATCCCATTGCTATAGATTTTTTTTTTTTTTTTGTAGCTACAAGATGGCAAAAAGTTATCGAACAAAATGGAACCTACATACTTTAGTTAAATGTAAATAAACTTTATTAAAAAATGTTTTGAATTTTCTTAAAAAATGCGAAGAAACTTTTTCCCCAACCTATTATGTCTCTTAATGCCTTGAGGTCAACGTTGTCAAATGCTTTTTCTATGTCGAGGGCGAGAACGTACGTTCGTTTACCTGCACGCCATTCATCGTCTAGAACCCTTTTGAGCGTAAAAATGTGGTCATCTGTTGATCTATTGTTTAAGAAAGCCGCTTGGTAACTGCCTAGTTCCGTCATTATGTCGTCAAGTTTTTTAAGTAAGTATGTAGCGTAAATTCTATATATAGCCCGTGTTGCAAATCGTTCTGTAATTTACGTATTATTTTTGGGATAAAAATTTAGTTTTTTAAGAATGATAAATTTTGATTCAGTAAACATCTGAACAAAGTACTTTCATAATATGCATTAATTAAGTTGCACAGGGAACTATTTTTTTTTTGAACCTCTAATAATTCTCTAAATTCATCAAAAGTATTTTGGTGTCCCAAAAATATAATACTAAACAGCTAATTAACTGCGATCAATTTGGATGTAACACATTTTTTTATTTATTTTTTTTATGGACGGGAAATCATCAAATGACTTCTCCCGCTCTGGGCGGACCGGGAGGGCGTGTCAGACTTTTATTGAATAAAACCCACCCGTGTTCCGTCAATTTCCCATATGCCAGGGCCACGGTAACTCTTTCGACCGAATCTCGTGACCCTGACAGGCATCGGTGCTAGCAGACCCCTTCAGTGCTGCTGACATCTCTTTGAGTGGATGTAGCACATTGCGCGGCATGATAAAAAAAGGATAGAAATGTAGCCCAGTTCTATCATTTTTGTATCATGGATTTCCGACAGGCAGGTAGAGGGGCTGTCAGACTCTTACTGAAACCATCCCGGTGTTCCCTTAATACTCTTGGACCGTGGATCATGGGGACTTGTGCGCTTGCCATGAACCCCGACTGGAGCCGGCCTGCCTTTGCAGGTCATTTCAGACTAGTTCTGCCCAACCTAACTCATTTGGTTAGAGTGCATGCCTTAGCTTAGTTACTGAGAGAAAATACTGAAAAGTGGCTCATTTATTTAAAACATTGTGCATCATTAGAAGCTAACTGTTTTTTTTTTTTCAATTAATGCATATTTGGAATTGCCCCTATGGTCATACACACACGTCTGTCGCGAGTACTACACACCCAGCCTTTCTGAAGAACATCACCAATAAACTCACTTTATGTGTAATATGTCCTACTGGGGGACATTTATGTAGTGTTTCGTTTTTTTTTTTTTTTAATGTACATTATCAGAAATTCAAAAAAAAATATAGGAGTTTACTTAAACATTTCCGAAGGATAAATTAAAATAAAATATATACCATGCGTCTCTGTTCAACCCATTTTACTAGTAACATAATTCCAGATTGTGTATATAAAATCTACTCACGGTCATCCAAGATCCTGGGTCTTGCGTTAGTAGCTGCAATGGATTCCACAGCAGACACCACCACAGTCTTCACCGGCCCTAACCTGGTGATGGCCGACGGCGTCACACCCAGGATCAGAGGCTTGGACGTGGAACTGGAGTCGACCAGGTCATCCGAATCCCAGTCATCATTGCCATCCATGGGGTAGTCTCCCTCCACAAAGTCCTGGAAGATAAGGAGAAAGGGATAAGTAACGGTAAGTAGGTATTTATAACTATGGACCCATCTCTGTTCAGCACAGCGATTTATAACTAGGGACCCATCTCTGTTCAGCACAGCGATTTATAACTAGGGACCCATCTCTGTTCAGCACAGCGATTTAAGATTGATAACATGACTTTTTTCCCCCAAGGGTTGGGCAGAAGTGTTCATATATAAAATTACAGCCACACAACGAACGACACGTACACACGTCTATTAGAGTGTGATATTAGTAGGTATATTATTTATACACATAATCCGGAATAAATTGTCTAAATTTTGGACAAAACCACATAAGCCGGCTGTCGCTGAAAAAAACCAGCGCTGGGGCTGTCTCGCACAGAGTCGCAGCTACTATGCTGAGCGATGGCTGTTTTGCGTGGATTTGACGCATATTTTCCCCAGCTATTTTTTTATATATTTATGTTGTGTTTAGTTTGTCTTTGCGTCATATTTACCGCAAATAAACGTATTTTTTCTTTCATAAAAATTCTTTGCGTAGTTTAGAAAACCAACGCGGACAAACCGAATTTATTGTTATCCGACTACGGCAAAGCCATACCGATTAATATTGATTTTTAAAACCATTTTAAAAGCCAATTATTTTAAAAAGGGTAACCATGGAGTTTCTTGCTGGCTTTTGTCCGTAGGAATCAAAAATTTGGAACCGTGCACCTAGCTTCTGACGTTTCATAAGTGCCCATGTAGGTTTAGCTATAAGTACTAATATTATAAAGCTGAAGAGTTTGTTTGTTTGATTGATTGAACGCGCTAATCTCAGGAACTACTGGTCCGAATTGAAAAATTCTATTTGTGTGGGGTAGCCTATTTATCGAGAAAGGTTATAGGCTATATAACGTCACGCTACAACTAAGAGGAGCGGAGCGGTAATGAAAAATGTTGCAAAAACGGGGAAAATCGCATGGGTTGACGATTTGACGCGACGGGAAGGGTCGGGGGAACAAGAAATTTAACGCGAACGAAGTCGTGGGCAGAAGCTAGTGTGAAATAAAAATATTTTAATTTGATTTGAAAGTCAAAAGACGGTTATATTGTAAGTATGAATTAATTACTTTTAAAGAAAGTGCCTTACCTATCGTACCTAAAATATTGTTTGGTATCACTCCTGGGAGATTTACCAATTTTGTTCTGTGAATTCGTTGGTGTAAAACAGAAATAAATGGCTATTTTATATTAGTAAACAATATGTAATGCTAATGAATGATCATTAGGTACACACACACACATTACGGATTTGAAATAATGGTCACAGGTATTAATAAGTACCTGACACTATTATTTCAAACCACAAATTAAGACATAACACGTCGAGTTACAAACTTCTCCACGATATAAATCCATCATCAGTCTTAACTTCAATGTGTTCTCACAAATATGAACATATAGTGATCATGTTGTTCGTATAAATGCATATAATTTGCAGGATAAAGCTATAAAAGGCGACACATATAATACAGTCATAAATTCTACTGTCAATTTGTGTAGTCACATAGTTTTCACATTCAGTGACCCAGTTCTCTGAGTGGTTAAATAAATTGTGTAGTATACAATATACGAGCAAGCCCGACATTTCTATGTAACGATACGTCGCGGCAGCTAAGTATCTGACGGCTGAATGATCCTCGAGTCAAATGAAATAAATTGATAAGATTATACGACGGGCTAAAGATTAGCCCTTAGATATATGTAAGAAACCAGCACCTTAACACATGAAAGCATGAAAAAAAAATGTTTTTAAATTTTGTCTGTCTGTCTATCTGTCTGTCTGTTTGTTCCGGCTAATCTCTGAAACGACTGGACTGGATTTGACGGGACTTACACTCACAGATAGATGATGTTATAAGGAGTAACATAGGCTACTTAACAGCAATAAAGATATTAAGTATTAAATATTTTTGCCCCGGTAGCTAGTTATTAACAAAAAATATTTAAAAATTGTCTGTTCAACAACGTAAATTACGCATTACATTACATTAAAATCCATTTGTCAAGCTCACGTAGTACACTCAATATCCACGGACCAACCGCGGCAATGCTACGCTTCGTTTGCAAAGGTGATCGATTGACCTGTGCGACTGTTATTACTCAATCACAAGCACCTCTCTCAGCTAACTTCTCTATCATCATCACCATCATTTCAGCCGTAAGACATCCACTGCTGGACATAGGCCTCCCCCAATTTGGGGGGCTTTGCCATAATCGCCACGCTTGGCAAGCGGGTTGGCGATCGCAGTATGGTGGTAAAATGCATAGAGAACACTGCTGCCCATTCTCTAGTAAGTCCCTTAGTCGCCTTTTACGACACCCACGGGAAGAAATGGGGTGTTGTTATTCTTTACGTGCGGCCCCACACGGAAATTCTCTATAGAAACATGTTATATGTATATTTAATTATATTATGTAATGCAGACATACCTTTACTGGATTTTTTGTCAAAAGTAGTAAAGCAATTACAACGCGACAACGTGCGACAATGTAACAACATTAAAAACACATATTAAATACCACTACAACATACCGATCGCTGTTAGGAGAAGTGCTTTGGCAGTGAATCAGCATTCAATACATTGTCTGGTGATAAATTTTAATCTTCATTTACTATGTAATTAATTAAACGGAGTTATTGACTGATGTTACCCAGCAAGTCTAAGTCGAAATCTGCCGGACGTGGTTGCCATATTCAGGACGAAGTGCGGTACAAAAAAGACTTAAATCAAGATTCTATTGTAGCAAAGGAGATTGAAAAGTTCAAAAACAGGACTATAATTATAAAACCGGGACTTTGTACTTTTAGGGTCGGAAGATGCGTCGCGTATGATCGGTCGCGTAACGCCAGAACAGACAATTACATATATCGTCACCCTCCCCGCTAACTGTCGTATCTCACAAACTGACGTATCTACACGGACATTACCTACGTGCTCATAACTTTGTTACGAAAAGGTGTCTCTAGTCCTCGTATCTCTATTGTTTACCGTTTAGAAGATAATCAAGTTTTTTTTTAGCGTATGTGCAAAAGGAGGGAAAAAATATTCTCACTATCTGTCGTATGTACTACAGTTAGTAAGATTTTATTTTTTTCGTCCCGATGCAGATTTTTTTTCAATAATGTTTACTATTTTTTTTTTTGCATTTACGTCGTTTAGAGATCAAAGCTTTTTTACGAATAAGAAGCTTATTGCCATATCATTAAGTCACACTGCGGTATGCACGGGGGTGGGGTGCGGGCGGTTGGACAGTGAATGAGCAGGGAATCAAATCTGTTTAGTCGACCAATTCTTCGTAGAGTGACAGGTCGCTCGCAATAATGATCGAACAGCACATTGAGAGATTCCCGAACGTTGATTCTCATTACTGCAGGGACCATTCTTCTAGAGAATACTTACATCGTGAACTGACGCTACCCAAGATGTACCACATGTTTGAAGAAAAGATTAAAAATTGTTCCGTGAAGCCCAGCTTATCTTCATTTCTGTATGAAGAAAAGCTGGGCTTCACGGAACAATTTTTAAGGGTTTTTAAATCCAAGAAATTGTCTTTCCATCGCCCATAAAAAGATCAGTGTAGTTTGTGCATGACGTATTTAAAAGGTTCTGAAGAAGAGAAATTAAAGATTTGCGAAAAGTATAGGAAGCACCAACAGGAGAAGACTTTGTTTAGATCAGAAAGAAATAAATGTAAACTAGCATCACAGCAAAACCCAACCCCAATACAATTACTACATTTGACCTCCAACAAGCCATAAGCTTGCCTATTAGCAATGAAAATGCTGTTTTTAATAAACGTCGTCTTTCGGCGTACAATTTCACAATATATGATACTAGCTTCTGCCCGCGACTTCGTCCGCGTCAAATTTTCGCTCCCTTTCACGTCGCATCGAATTGCCTGCCAGTTTTCGTCCATTTTTCGTTTGCTGCTCCGCTCCTTTTGACCGTAGTGTGATATTATATAGCGTTCCTCAATAAATGGGCTACAAAAAATAATTTTTCAATTCCGACCAGTAGTTCCGCTGATTCTTGGCATTCCCCTTATCGTACAAACTTTCATCCCCTATTACTGATTGTTATTTTACCCGCTTAAGGGTAAAAATTTAACAAACTTTAAATATAATTCATAAATATCAATTATGTAATAAAAGCCAAATAAAAAAGTTTCATCATTCTAGCTTTAAAAACGACAATACTTCCCTACAACCTTTCATCCTCCCTTTTCCGCAATAAAAAGTAGCCTATGTCCTTTCTCAGGCTCTAAACGATGTACCAAATTTCATTTAAATCGGTTCAGTAGTTTTAGCAGGAAAGCGAGACAGACAGACAGAGTTACTTTGCATTTATAATATTAGTGTGGATTAATAGAGCTTTATTTATATTTTTATATACCAAACAGTCACGTCGTAACAGACACAAGTTGAAAAACAAAGTTCTCACAGAGTGACGTATCTGCTTCAAATGAATATAAATAAATAAATAGATACCTTAGGGCTTTAGGGCTACTACTAACTTAAAGAGTAAGCCAAGAGCAATAAAAAAAACCGGCCAAGTGCGAGTCGGACTCGCGCACCGAGGGTTCCGTACAAACCTGCAGGTCATCATCATCATCATTCGTCATCATCGTTTATGAAATTAAATGTTTTTTTTTTAATTTTTATATTTGAGTTGACTGAATGAAAGGTAAATTGTGGTTTACGATTTATGACGTATTAAAAAAAAACTACTTACTAGATCTCGTTCAAACCAATTTTCGTTGGTAGTTTTCATGGTAATGTACATCATATATTTTTTTTAGTTTTATCATTCCTGCCCTTCGCCCAAAATCAGACTTGTGAGCGGACGTGTATTCGGTTAGCGCGTAAAATCATTAAAAGTGTGCAAGAAACTTTAACCCGTAACCGCAAAGTTAAAACGGTCAATCTTGCGTAAAGATAATATTTTTTTAATTACTTTCGATCCGCCGCCGTCGCGCTGCCTATGCGCCGCTGACCTTCGTACCTGTCGCGCCCCGCCCACTCGAGGAAGCAGGACAGTCGCCATAATTGCCGTCCCGCCTACTCCATTGCGTCCTTGAGGTGTACTTGTTTTGCACCGAATAGAGTATCTCAAAACTAAACGTCGCGGTGCGTGTTACATTTAACGAAGATTACTTTCGCCTAGCAAGATGCCACTAAACCGTACGCCGCCACCCAAATCAACATCCCCTGTACCGCAAAACTCAGATGCAAACAAGGACTTAACCAGTGAGAGTGTATGCAGTGCTGCCGTGGGAATTCAACATTATGATTCTGCACCTGATTTACGGTCTATGTTGGAAAATATTACTGCAAACAAAAAGAGGAAATTTGATGAATTCGATACTTGTAGTACCGACGCCATTAAAGAGATGTTCACGCTATTTTCGCAAGATCAGGCAGTTAGGTTTGACGAATTACAATCAACTATCAGTAGCCTCAAGGAGCAAAATAGTAAATTAACACAAAGTGTGGAGCTCATGTCAAGTAAGTACGATGAGTTTTTGTCCAGAATTTCGCAGCTTGAATCTGAAAGGCGAGTGGACAAAGAAACTATTGAGTCTCTTGAAGAAAAAATCGAATATCTCGAGCGCAAGTCCCGATCGACAGGTATTGAAATTAGAAATGTGCCGAAAAAAGCAGGTGAAACTAAACAGGATTTATGTGCCCTGCTGGAATGTGTCGGACAAACTATAAATGCTCAAATTGACCAAAATTGTGTAAGGGATATTTACAGGATAAAATCAAAGGACGCGTCTAATCCAATCATTGTCGAACTTACATCCGTACTGCGTAAGGAGGAGATTCTTGGGAGCGTTAAACGTTACAATAAATCAAAGAAACCTGGTGAAAAACTGAATACATCCACTCTAGCCTTAGAAGGTCCGGCTAAACCAGTTTTCATATCGGAAACTCTCACTGCAAAGACACAAAAACTATTTTATCTGTCCAGAACGTATCAGCAGCAGCACAATTACTCTTTCTGCTGGACATCACATGGTGTTATTTATCTAAGAAAAAAGGAAAAAGATCAACACATCAGAATTTCCTCTGAAAGGGATATCGATAACCTGAGGAAAGCTGAGTGACTATTTCATTTGGTAGTGTTTCCTGATAACGGATTAATTAGGTTCAAGTTAATGTTTTCTTTACTGCTGTGTTCCGTTTATCATCACATAAGTATATTATGCATGCAAAAGAATTATATTTTTTATGTTATAAGCACACATACTACTCTTTACACTTTCGATTATGTAGTTGCTGTAGATTCTCTCAGAGTGAATACATTACCCGTTGCCAACTTTATATTGACGAAATTGCAAATTATTGTTATAAAATTAAACTTTTTTTATAATTTCATAACTGAAAACTGTCAATTCTATCGTAATTACTCAAATGTAAAAACCACATTCAAGTTAGAGTCATACTTTTTTTCACTGGACTATTGTCAGCTTGATCATATATGTTTCTTCCGTACCAATGGCTGATTTAGAAAATCTTGCTAATAATATCGACAACTTTGTTGTATCGGAATCGTGCGAGTGTGAAGTTGATGACTGCAACAAAATAATCCCACCACATTCATCCCTGACTGTTATTACACAAAATGTTCGTAGCTTGAATTGTAATTTTTTAGGTTTTCAGGTTTTATTAACCAGACTAGGGTTAGATTGTGACGTAATCGTCCTAACCGAATGTTGGTTGACTTGTGTATCATGTCTCCCGAAAATAAGTGGTTATTCTTCATTTGTTACTACATCGAACCCTCTTCAAAATGATGGCGTGGTTGTGTATATAAGGGAAGAACTAAGCTTTTGCGTTGAGGAACCTAGCATACAAAATTGTAATTGTCTCTTGATTAAAATAGGTAACAACGACACAGCGTTACTGACTCTCTATCGGTCTCCCTCTTATTCTAATATTGACCCTTTTTTGACGACACTTGATGAAACTTTGGTGAAACTATCTGCTTATAAAAATATTGCAATAATAGGAGATCTGAACATAGACATAATTTCCGAGAACCTGGGTACCTCTGCCAATCAATATCTGGCTCTCACAGCCTACCACGGTCTATTGCCAGCACATTATTTTATCACTCGTGATGCTAGTAGTTCTTGCTTAGATCATGTGTTCTTGAAAACCAAACTTCCTTCCATTACCATTGTTCCACAATCTACGCTTACTGATCACAAATCTGTCATACTCTGTCTAAAAAAAGAACAATCTCGTGAGTACTCCATTTTAACGCGCACTATGACTAATCAAGAGGGATTAACCCAGGACATAAGCAAAATCAACTTTACTCCGATTTATGAAACTGATGACTGCGACTTTGCAGTTGGCTACATCATTGGTGAATTAAAGACCGCTTTGAGCATGAATTCTGTAACTATTATACTTCCACGTCGCAAAAGAATAATCAAACCATGGATTACACAGGGCCTGTTGCGCTGCATGCGCAATAGGGATAAATTACACAAAAAATCAAAATCGTTTCCGGATAATCTAATACTAAAAAAAACCTATATTCGATACAGAAATTTTTGTAACTCAATTTTAAAGAAAGTTAAACGTAATTATGATAGAGAACTAGTTCAAAAAGCTGGTAAAGATAGCAAAAAGTTGTGGAAAACAATAAAAAGTATTACAAATTCAGCAAATAATGTTAACTATCCGAAGGAATTGCTTACTATATCTGACACCCCGCAGCAATCTGTAAATGACATAAATTATTACTTTTCCAACGTTGGCAAATCACTGGCTGAACAAATAACCCGAGAACAGGACACAGCCCCGAAAAACTTAACAAAATCCTTAGAGCGAAATCTTAGTTCCCTGGTACTTTTTGATACGGATGAAGACGAAGTTTTGAGCTTGATAACAACACTCAAAAATGACTGTTCTGTAGGATGGGATAATCTGTCAACCCAATTATTGAAAGATCATAAAGATATTCTTGTCCCACACTTAACATACATTTTTAATATGTGTCTAGAAAATGGTTGTTTTCCCAAAGATCTTAAAAAATCGCAGATCCGACCAATTCACAAGGGTGGGGCCAGAGACCGTATTGAAAATTATAGGCCTATCTCAATATTACCTTCACTTTCAAAAATTCTAGAAAAAATTATTAACAGACGTTTAGTTAACTATCTCGAAAGTAATCACATTTTATCTGACCATCAGTTTGGCTTTCGACGTGGTAAATCCACTGATCACGCAGTCAGTAATCTAACAGATTTTATAACCACAAATTTAGATAAAGGTAATAAATGTATTTCAATATTTTTAGATTTAGCAAAGGCTTTCGATACGGTTTCTGTTCCAATCCTTGTAGAAAAATTGGACAAAGTTGGAATTAGGGGGAAACAGCTTAGCCTTTTGGTCGATTATCTGACCGACAGAACTCAATGTGTGAAAGTGGGTCCCTACACGAGTACGGATCGTCCAGTGACCTATGGCGTTCCGCAAGGTAGCATTCTTGGCCCGTCCCTTTTTCTCGTATATATAAACGATCTCCTTAGTTTGAACTCATTTCATGGAAAAATAATCTCATACGCAGATGACACTGCACTCATTTTCGCTGCTAAAACATGGAATGAGACTTACCAGTTGGCCCAAAAGGGTTTTAATGTGGTAAAGCAGTGGCTTTATGATAATGTTCTTACTTTGAACACTAATAAAACAAAGTACTTGGCCTACTCGATCCGATCCTCTTCACATGCGGTTTTAAATCTAATCGCACATAATTGCTCTCATGATGCGTCGGGTGATTTGAGATGCTCATGCAATTGTTTAGAACGTACAAAGACAATTAAATACTTGGGAGTTCTAATTGATGAAAATTTTGGCTTCAAAGCGCACATTCAACTTCTGAGTAAAAGGATTCGTAAGCTTACCTATATTTTTAAAACATTGAGACATATCGTGACCCCTACAATCCTAAAGCAAATCTATTATGCGCTTTGTCAGTCTCTGATTACATATTGTATTTCGTCTTGGGGTGGAGCACCTAAAACTACGATAAAGCAGCTTGAGGTTTCACAGAGAACTATACTGAAATTATGTACTTTTAAGCCTTTCCGTTACTCCACCACACTTCTTTATGAATTCTGTGAGGTGCTGACTGTACGCCAACTATTTGTCTTAAGGATAGTTTCAAAACAACATGCTACAATGGTGTACAATCCAACCCTGGTAACAAGGCGGAAAGGCTTACCTGTTTGCAAGAGGTTATCACACTCAAGAACCGCTTTTATTCGTAGATTTTACCCCTTTTTGGGCCCCTATTTATATGACAAACTTAATAAGATTCTTGAAGTGTACTCCATGAATAAATTAATTATGAAAAATTCTGTAACTCAGTGGCTTTGGAAGTTAACATACGATCAAACTGAAAATATATTGACGATCTTAAGGTAGTGTAAACTGACTGGCAGCTTTGTAAACCTATGGACTCAATATGAATCTACTGGCTAAAAATATTAATTTCTACACACCCTCTCACACACATACACTCACATCATTCACCTTACACACCTAGAGGACAACAACCCTTTCATTCTTTTAATTTAATTAAGTTTATATTTTATCATAAACTGTTTCCTTTTGTTCGTAAGCTCATACTTGCATACCCAGTCCGAGGGCTTGAGGCGCTGCGTGCTGAAACACAGGCTATAAACCTAGTTCGGCAGCAGATGCTAACTATTAGACACAATTGTAAATGATTTACTCTTAAGCATATGTTTTATGTAGCTAAGACAAATTGTGTAACATGTGTATTCTTTTGGTCTAATAAATAAATATATTATATTATTATTATTCCCTTATTTTAGAAGTTACGGGGGGGGACACACATTTTACCACTTTGGAAGTGTCTCTCGCGCAAACTATTCAGTTTAGAAAAAAATGATATTAGAAACCTCCATTTCATTTTTAAAGACCTATCCATAGATACCCCACACGTAAGGGTTTGATTAAATTTTTTTTTTGTGTTTCAGTTCTATGTATGGGGAACCCCAAATATTATTGTTTAAAAAAAAAATATATTAGAAACCTCAATATCATTTTTGAAGACCTATCCATAGATACCCCACACGTATGGGTTTGATGAAAAAAAAAAATTTTGAGTTTCAATTCTATGTATGGGGAACCCCAAATATTATTGCTTTTTTTCTATTTTTGTGTGAAAATCTTAATGCGGTTCATTGAATACATCCACTTACCAAGTTTCAATAGCACAGCTCTTATAGTTTCGGAGAAAAGTGGCTGTGACATACTCGGACAGACAGACAGACAGACAGACAGACAGACAGACAGACATGGCGAATCTATAAGGGTTCCGTTTTTTGCCATTTGGCAACGGAACCCTAAAAAGGAATTAATTCATAAATAAAGCCACAGCCAACGTAACTACAGTAACATGATTGTAGCGTCCGACCGAAAAACTGTTGCCCTGAAAAATTACGAATTGCTAGATACGACAGTTAGCGCGGAGGGTGACGATATGAGAAAACATTCAACCGTTCACACATAACCGATGATGCGTTAGTACGTCGAGCGTACAGCGTCTGTTCCATTCCCGTCAACGCATTGTCGGCCGACGTAAAGAGTGGCAACGTCGCGCCACGTGTATATTGACTGATACATTCAGAGATCGTTTGTGTACAGACTTAATTAACACACAACACAACCGCTCTGTAGATGCTGAATGCAGAAACTGAATAAACGCGTAATAATGTGGCAAAACAAAGTAACGCCCGACGCATCTTCCGTCAGATATGAAAACACCCTATTTGACCGAATAGACGCGACCGATGATACGGTCGACGCATCTTCCGTCAGATGTTAACCGACCCTTAGGGTCTAAACACACTATGCCGAAGGTACGCGACCGAAGTTCCGCGGCAGATTTTACGTTTCGTCGTATTAGGCTGATATGACACACCATAAGTACCGAAATTATGCGGCAGAAATTCAGTTGTGTTTTTGTGTATTCAGCATAGAGAAAAATAATACGTATTCAGCGTCTCGAGCGCTGTCGTGGCGTCGTGTCTTGTTATATAAACAGCCGGACAGAATATAGGAAAGAAATATAAGAATATAGGAAAGAATATTGGGTGCACCCATTGAATTTTACGAGACTGCCAGTTTCAACGTTATGCAAAGTACAGAGCCTATCCTGTTAATTTTTTCAATTATTTTCGCAACTGTTATTTCTCATCAGTAACAACATTTTGAAAAAAACATACTACATTCAGAGATTCCATTTCACCTGCAGAACGATTGATGGTCACTATACGGTAAATACAACGGGTGGACATGCGGGGCGCGTGCACCCCTGCCTCCCGCTGCTCGCCGCTCCGGATCTTCGTTGGCTATTGAACCGAACTTCGGTCGCGTATAATGTGTGTTCGACGGAATACGTATCCGCCGAATTGCGGCTGAATTTACGCAGGACCGAAGATCGGCTGTATGCTATAACGCAACGTAATTTCGGCATAATGTGTCGTCAGTAATTCAAATAGCATTACAAGCGTAATTATGCCGAACTTCGGTCGCGTACCTTCGGCATAGTGTGTTGAGACACTTAGTGTGTCGCGTGAAGTTAGCTCTTCAATCGCATCATTATGATATCCCAGATTATCATGGTCCTATTTTTTTTTACTATCTACTATTGTAGATTGTAGTTATGCTCTGTGACCATCATACAACTTCCGTGTAGTGCCGGAAGTAAAAAATAGCACCATGCCATTTCTTACCGTGGGTGTCGTAAAAGGCAACTAAGAGAGTCACTGGAAAGTGGAAAGCAAGGTTCTCTATGCGCTTAACCACCATACTGTGACTTATGCGATAGTAGCAAACACCCCAAAATAGTTGGGTGAGGCTTATCTCCAACAGTGGACGTCTTTCGGCTTAAATAATGATGTTGATGATGATGATGATCATACGACCTAGACGAGTCGATAGACACCCCATATATTAAATCCACTCAGACTGCAGCCGTTACGTTAGGATCCTACAGCGGTAAGAACACCACATACAAAGATATACGCATGCACGTGAAAAACAAAACGTCTTTGAAGTCGAAAAATCGGACAAAAATTATCGCAAATTCTTTGCTAGGCCGAAAGTTCAGCAAAACGAATTCCATTTAGATCCCCACGCAGAAATTAGATCCTCATGTTTAGAAAGATAGTAATAGTATTTATTGTCTTAAAAAGTTATTTACAATGGTTCCCTAGATCCCACACTAGGATTCCCTGTGTCGTGGGATCTAGTTACCTACTTCGTTCCGTTACATTAAAAGGCAACGTTTTTAATGTTAATTAATTCCAAGATGGCGATCTTAACGTGCAATCAAGTTAACTCAAGGTAACAGTTCATGACAACTAAGTTGCACATTATAACTTAAGTACAAAAGCATGTAGTCACAGCCGAGGAATGCATCGCGCGGGGCTTGAACCCGCTACCCAGAATAGCAGCAGTATTAATAGTAGCCATCTGTTTCTTTTCACTGCTCTCCGCCGACTCAATCGATGAAGTTCAAACAAAAAATAATCAATCGAATGTTTTTGATCTCTAAAACGGTAAGAGGCGGATGCTTTGTAGTATGTTTATTCATATGAAGAGTTTAGAAGAGTTCTATGTTTGTTTATGGATATTTCCGTAAGCCCGTGAAAATTTTTGAAACGGTCTGGCACATAAGTCAAGCCAGACAAATAACAATATAGGAAATGGATGTTAAAATAAAACAAAAAAAAATCTATTGAACTAATATAAAAAACCGGCCAAGTGCGAGTCGGACTCGCGAGGGTTCCGTACAAACCTGTAGGTATTCAAGGTTTATACATATAGGTTAAGTAAGTAAGGTTTATGTTTATGAAATTAAATGTTTTTTATTTTATTTTTATATTTGAGTTGATTGAATGAAAAGTAATTGCAATTTATGACGTGTTGAAAAAAAAAAACTACTTACTAGATATCGTTCAAATCAATTTTCGGTGGAAGTTTACATGGTAATGTACGTCATATATTTTTTTTAGTTTTATCATTCTCTTATTTTAGAAGTTACAGTGGGTGTACCGTGTGGTGCCGGACGTAAAGAATAACACCACCCCATTTCTTCCCGTGGGTGTCGTAAAAGGCGACTAAGGGACTTGCTAGAGAATGGGCAGCAGCGTTTTCTATGCATTTTACCACCATACTGCGATCGCCAACCCGCCTGCCAAGCGTGGCGATTATGGCAAAGCCCCTCAAATTGGAGGAGGCCTAAGTCCAGCAGTGGACGTCTTACGGTTGAAATGATGAGGGAGGGGGACACATTTTACCACTTTGGAAGTGTCTCTCGCGCAAACCATTCAGTTTAGAAAAAAATGATATTAGAAACCTCAATATCATTTTTAAAGACCTATCCATAAATATCCCACACGTATAGGTTTGATGAAAAAAATATTTTTGAGTTTCAGTTCTAAGTATGGGGAACCCCAATATTTATTGTTTTTTTGTTCTATTTTTGTGTGAAAATCTTAATGCAATTCACAGAATACATCTACTTACCAAGTTTCAACAGCATAGCTCTTATAGTTTCGGAAAAAAGTGGCTGTGACTTACGGACGGACAGACAGACACACATGACGAATCTATAATCAAATGGTTCCGTTTTTTGCCATTTGGCAACGTAACCCTAAAAACGAATTAAAAACTACGCTTTTCTAATTGGAAAATGAAACCGGGCCGGGAATAAAGCCTTGAGGCACTCCATTCATGATTACCTATACCTAAACCTCAAATTACTCTTCTCCGAATCATTTATTTTGTCTATCCATTTACCAAATATTTAGAATGGCAATCCAATGCAGCATTCATTCCAATGTTAAAATTCCCTGACAACCCGTGCACCAATATGTGATTATCTAATTCAAAGCCTTTGCGTAGTTAATTAGGTATGTATATGAATGTTGCGCTTGCTAACACTTCACTGGAGGTACCTACATTAAAATTAGGTGAAATAGTGAAACAATACAGAGGAATCCCGTCATAATAGCTTACATACAGAATTATGCAAAGAGAGCAGTTGCAGGCGTCAATTGTTTCGAAAGTGTGTATTTTGTAACGAAATGTAAAAAGATGACTTAACCAGTTCAAAAAAAAGTCGAATTTTATATCTTTAATCGCCCTTCGTAGGATCTAACTGATGAATTATTATTTACACCAGTCACTTATGCTTTTCAATTTGGTAAAAAACAGGTTATAATTTTATTTATTTATTTATTATTTCAGACACAGTGTACTAAGTGACTTAATTAACCGACGAAAAAAAACGGAGGAGGTTATCAATTCGACGCGTATTTTTTTTTTTTTGTTTTTTTTTTATATCACCACGCATAACTTTTTTACATAGTAGTCTGATTGTGATCATTCTTTTTTTATTGGAAAGAGTATACTCCGAGGGTGGTCCCATATAAATTTGAAATCCAAAATCAAACCCTAAGGGTCAGAAAACAGGGGATGATTGATTGTTCACTCACTGATTGTTATGTTTAACCACGCATAACTTTATACAGAGTAGTCCGATTTTGATAATTCTTTATTCATTGGATAGGGTATACCTTGCCAAGTATTAAAAGTATATTAAAGTCACAAAAAATTATAAAATAAAAACTTTTTACCAAAAAATTTAACCGCCGAAAAAACTGAAAAGCAAAAAATAATAAACCTTAAAATTATGAGTCGGCGCTGGAAAATCAATGAACAAAGACTAGACTATCAATCTCAATCAGAATTATTTTGAAGGATAATGATAATCCATAGCTTCATTTGTTTGAAATATTTGTCATCTAAGCAACGTAAATACCACAATGTGACCTGTTGAAATTAAAGCCCAACAAGTGATGATGCAGAGAAAGTAAGGAAAAAATAATTTGACTGCGTGCACAAAACTAGCAGCGAGGAATGTAGGCTTTCTGTTTGTTAAAGTTAGTGTTCTGCCAAAGAATATTTCTTGCCCTTTTTTCTAATATACTGTTACGTATCTGCTTATCCTATTGAAATGATTGGATAAAGGCAGATCTGTTACAATTTATTAGGTGAATATAATTAGGAGATGGGAAGTACAGTTAAGTATAAAGACCCTGCCAGGCACGCACTCTAGTTTGTTTTATGGTTCTGTGGTTCTGTGGTGAGCTCCGTAGTAGACCTCGCGGCCTGTAGACTGTCTTCAAGAGTAGACTGGCTTCAAGAGTAGACTGGCTTCAAGAGTAAACTGGCTTCAAGAGTAGGCCGGGGTCAAGAGTAGCCCGGGGTCAAAAGTAGAACGGCTTCAAGAGTGGACTGCTGCAAGAGTAGCCTGGTTTCCAAGAGTAGTGGTTTCAAGAGTAGAACCGTCAGCGGTTCGAACGCCCGTTTTTATATCAAAGTCGTCTTCCCTTTCCAAAGATTTTTCCAAATATTAGTTTTCTTGTGGCCATCATCTCATCTGACGAGTGTAGTCGGCCAGGACATATCCATGAGTGCGTATAGCTGGCCCCATGAGTGCGTAAAGAATTTTATAAATATAATTTTATGTTACGTTATTTATTAACAATCGTAATAATTAATAAAATCAATAGCTAGACATATTGATAAAAATAATTTAAATTATATAAACCAAAAAGTAGCCATTCATAGACTAAGCAG
This sequence comes from Aporophyla nigra, assembly GCA_947507805.1. NCBI lineage: Eukaryota > Metazoa > Arthropoda > Insecta > Lepidoptera > Noctuidae > Aporophyla > Aporophyla nigra. Next base: position 23,660,788 of record OX382301.1, read on the forward strand.
AAAAGTAACTTACAGTTGACAATTCGGTATGTCACAACATGAAAATTGAGTTAATATTTTATTTCAGCTATTTTTAAGTTAATAAATCGTATTTAGATTGATTTGCTGAGTGTAGACATATAAACAAATAAAACCGGCCAAGTGCGAGTTGGAATCGCGCACTGAGGGTTCCTTACAAACCTGTAGGTATTCACGGTTTATGCATAAGGTTTATGTTTATGAAATTAATTTTTTTTTTTTTAATTTTTATATTTGAGTTGATTGAATGAAAGGTAAATTGCGGTTTACGATTTATGGCGTATTAAAAAAGCACTACTTACTGGATCTCGTTCAAACCAATTTTCGGTGGAAGTTTACATGGTATTGTACATCCTATATTTTTTTTAGTTTTATCATTCTCTTATTTTAGAAGTTACGGGGGGGGGGGGCACACATTTTACCACTTTGGAAGTGTCTCTCGCGCAAACTATTTGGTTTAGAAAAAAATGATAAAACCTCAATATTATTTTTAAAGACCTATCCATAGATACCCCACACGTATGGGTTTGATGAAATTTTTTTTTTTAGTTTCAGTTCTATGTATGGGGAACCCCAAATATTATTGTTTTTTTTTTCTATTTTTGTATGAAAATTTTAATGCGGTTCACAGAATACATCTACTTACCAAGTTTCAACAGCATAGCTCTTATAGTTTCGGAAAAAAGTGGCTTTGAAATACTCGGACAGACAGACAGACAGACATGACGAATCTATAAGGGTTCCGTTTTTTGCCATTTGGCAACGGAACCCTAAAAAGGATGATAAATAGGTATTAGGAATCATGAATTAAAGTGTAAGTATAGCATGAATACTATAATACCCAAATCCCTAAAGATATCTAACAGAATCACACATTATTTTAAAGAAGAATTAGATCTTCTCCTTCTGCCTCTACAGCAAAGCGCCAATTTAACTGCAATAATATTATGACGCGTAACATTGCAGACATTTACTAAAACTGCATCTAAAATAACACGTAATTTGGCATCAAAAGCTTAGTAAAAAACACCCGCGTCTAATTCTCTAAACTGTAAACCCTACCTCGTCAAAATTACTCATAACATAAAATTCAATTTGAACTCTGTTACTTAGGAATCAGGTTTCTAAATTGGTTGCTGAATCTGCAACTAATTTCACCGCGATTACGTCTGCATCATATACTTCCGTTGCAGCTGGCTCGTATTCGAAGAACGCGGTAATATCACTTGGTATGCTAGTTTATCATCTCGCTTTTAAAGGGCAAGTAGAATATCAAGTAGTCAAGGACATTGCTGTAATGGATCTGTAGAGAATTTAAAGGATGACGTCATTCATAACAATGTTTTGAATTTTCGGAATTAGGCTGCACTGTCATTCTTTGGCAGTTACATGAAAGGCCTTTAGCATGTTAAAATGACGTAATGTGTCTATTCGCATAGAAACTTTTTTAACCGACTTCAAAAAAAAAGAGGAGGTTATCAATTCGACTGTATTTTTTTTTAATGTTTCTTACCTCAGAACTTTTGACTGGGTGAACCGATTTTGATGATTCCTTTTTTATTTGAAAGCTGGTACTTCCCGTGTGTTCCCGTTTTAATTTGGTTCCATTCTGACAATGGAATCCATGTGAAAACCATATAAGTCTTAAATTTGCGTTATGTGCGCGAGAAATGGACGAATAACGCGATTAGATTAGTGCGGTGTACATACAAAAGAAAAAAAAATTAAAAATAAAAACTTAAAAAAAAAAAACAAAAATAACAACCGACATCCTTAAAAAAAAACACTACAAAGTCAAAAATAACTTTAATTTCGGAAGTCGGTGGCCTAAAAACCTTAAAAACAGATCCTAAGACACAGACTTCCGAAGTGAAAGTTATTTTTGACTTAGTAGTGTTTTTTTAAGGAAGTCGGTTGTTATTTTTTTTTAAGTTTTTATTAAACAAAAGTTTGATTGGAAACTGTGTCCATGAAGTTTCTTGCCCATTTTTCTCCATTTCTTTTTTTTTTGCTTTCCTTTGGAATGAGCAACCAGCTTCATCTATTTGACTCACCGACCACTTGACAGTTCAAAAGTGCCAGTAATTGGGTTATTGAAATAAATGGTTTGAGTTGAGTTTGAATAAATACAAGTTCAGTGACAATTATTAATAGTCTATGCAGTGTAGCGTTTATTTGCTACAGGTAAAACTATTTCATTTTTATTGTGATCTTTTTGAGCAAATCGGCCGCAATTTTTCTGTTGAATTTTAAACTTCTTTTCTGAAATAAATTATACGAAATATTTTTCTGAATCTAATTAGTCAAGGGGCGTGGTTAAGCTGAGTGACGTAGATGAGTCACTATTTTATAACGCGAATATAGTTATCTAAGTATCGGATCGATAATCCCTTATACAGGTTATTCTATAACCTAGCTGGGAATGCAGCACCTCACCACCACTTCAGTTGTAGTTTTAGTACACTCAATTTGTCAACCCTTTAAACTGTACTACAATGCTTTTATGATGAATAAACAATTTTATGATAATCCTCTAAGAAACCAGGTGTTTAGTATATTAAGGTCAACAACAAAAACGTTAAACGTTGCAATGCAACATATTGCTGTGGTTATCTTATCACTGAACACCGCGGTAACCTGCTTACCAGTTGATTTACAACCAGATGATAAGGCGTTGAGCCTACCATAATATTAAGTGATACTATGTTAGTTATATGTATAAGAACTTGACACGCTACAGCACCTATGTCCAGCAGTGGAAGTCTTGTGGCTGAAATGACGGTGATGATGATGATGATGATGATGATACAGCACTATTTATTTCTATGATCTTAGAGAATATATTTAAATTATTTGACTGGCCTGTTAGTCTAGTGCTTAGTGACCCTGACTGCAAAGACTGAGGTCGATTCTTACCCAGGACAAATATTTGTGTGATGAGCACAATCATTTGTTCTGTGTCTGGGTGTAATTTATCTATAATATGTATGTATTTAGAAATATACAGGATAAGTTTTTATCCAATGCGCAAACTGTAACCATAATAAATAATAATAAAAACGTGTATTTTCTTCACTACATCATGATAATTGAGCACAATATACAGGATAATTTTTTATCCAGTGCGCAAACTGTAACCATGAATTCAGCATATCATTTTAGACCCCCCAACGTAGAAAATTTTCGTCGGTTATACAAAAAAAAATCAGCTGTTCTATACATTTTGACCCTGTAGGTATTGCATTTTTCTATGAAACAGCTGATTTTTTTTTTTTGTAAAACTGACGTAAAATTTCTGCGCAAGGGGGTCTAGAATGATATGCTGAATTCATGGTTACAATTTGCGCACTGGATAAAAACTTATCCTGTATAAGTATGTTTATCAGTTGTCTGGTTAAGTACAGGCTCTGCCTAGTTTGGGATCAGATAACGGTTTGTTGGTTGTCCTGAGATATTTATTTATTTATTATAGCTTAGTAATAATAGCTGAACGGGATTACCGATCGGGTTAAGCTACGCTTGCCGCAGTTGGTCCGTAGATGGGTAACCAATTTAGTCCATTGACCGAATGATTTGCCGTGTTACAGCCATTTCATGTAACTGTCAAAATATGATAGTTATGATTTTAATCACGGTTGATGGCAACAGTCGCCCCCTACAGCATAAGTCAAATTGGGGGAGTTACCGTAGGAGGGGGAGGACTGTGGGGGGAGTATACCTGTGCCAAACCATTCGAGAAATATTGATCGGGAACGCTAAATCGGGCCATACTAACAGAAAAAAAAGAAAATTACATTTGTGTAGCACAGACTAAACGTCATAAGTACCTATAGCAAAAAAAAAACAAATAAAGTGCAGTGTAAGGAATTAGCAATGGAGATTGTTCGAAAGAGATACCGTGACCCTGGCACATGGGCAACTGAAGGAACACGGGTGGGTTTTAGACAGTAAAAGTCTGACATGCCCTCCCGCTCCGCCCAGAGCGGGAGAAGTCATTTGACGATTTCCCATCCAAAAAAAAAAAAAAAGTCTGCGGCATGTCGCCAAAAAGACCAAGTTCGAAATCCGAGACAACTTGTGCTTGACGCTGGCTCTCAAATGAACCTGCAAAGAGAATATAACCACAAATCAATATTATTCCCATTTTGGTTCCTCTTCAAAATTAATTTTCATTTACCAAAGCTTTATCAAAATCAAAAGTCATTTATTTAATAAAAACTAGGCTGAGAGTGCACTTATTGAACGTCAAAATTACATTAGATTGTCCTCCAAAACGCCCGCCCATCACCACTTCCTGGTGCTTTCGCTGGGAAGAAATGGCGCATGGTGTAACTCCCCAGCAGTAAGTTATTATGTCCTACCAAGAGTTCGCGACTGTAACAATATAATGCCCAGGTGAGACTATCATTACAACCAGATCAACCGGTTGCGAAATTGCTCACAATCTAGTTTTTATCGAGTTAGTTCTTGCGTTGCATTCCCGATGACTGATCGTCAAATTGACTTGACCAGCCCTCGTGAGAAACTGGATTTGTAAGTGATTTTTGTTGGTTATTCTTCAGAAACGAATTACGAATGCCTCAGTACGTAAACATGGAAACTGTAACTCTGAATTCAGCACATGATTTTAGACCTACGAAGTCTGCGTAAACATTATCTAATGTTTAAAAAAAAGTGATTGGTACTTATGCGATCAAAATGTAAGGAACAGTTTTTTTTTATACCTACGAAAAATGTAAACGCAGGGATAGTTACAGCGGTCGCGAGATTTGTTCGAAAGATATACCTACCGTGGCCCTGGAATATGGGCAACTGAAGGAACACGGGTGGGTTTTAGTCAGTAAAAGTCTGACACGCCCTTCCGCTCCACCTAGAGTGGGAGACGTCATTAGATGATGAAAAAAAAAGTTGTTCGTCTTCTGAAAATGTAAATTTTCTGAATTCGTGATTGTAATAGACATTTTTAAAGTTCCTATTTATTGTTCTATGAACCTTTGGGTTTAACCTTGTTTACAATCAAAACATTATCTGTATTCATACCTACCTACATTATACTTGTTATGTTATTGAAAACTGGAATGATATCTTGGGAATTCCCGGAATTATAATTTATGACAATGGTGCCGATTCCCTTATTCACAAACTAAACTAAATTTGAGTTCAGTGCATCTTTTTCTTTCTATTTCATTAAGGAAAGGACAGAAGATAAATTTTAGTTTATTCCTGTCAAATTAGTCAGCGCTTGACGTAAATTGACGTAATTTTAGTAGGCAAGTTTTTAATCACGTCTAAACTTGCATGGAGTAGTGACAAGCGCTGATTAATTTGACAGGAAATGTTCTTTTGTCTTCTTCCTAATGAAATACAAAGAAAAAGATGCACTGAACTTAAATTTAGTTTAGTTTGTGAACAAGGGAATCGGTACCAATGTTTTCCTAAGGCTGTGTTCTAAACCTCGTAACCATCACGCGATCAACACGCGAACACACGAGTCTTGTATTCATTTTGTTTGGTGGACATGCACCCACGTGCCTTCCTCCGCGCCCTAACCAAAAGCGGACGACGCACCATAACGCAGTGACGGGATCAATTCTATGAATTTTGGCGTACAAATGCGACTAAATTGATCGCGCAATTATGTAAAAGAGCGGAACAATCACTTTTTTGCGCGAAAACAGATTGTTGGTTAGGACGCAGCCTTCTGGTTTTTTGAATTAACAACCGATATATGAACTCGACGATCGCGTATCGCGTTATCGGTCACTTTGAACACGGGGCTAGCAATACCTCCTTTCTACCCTATTGATTAGGGTAGTAGATGAAGACAAGTTCATGAAACAGTCATTAGGTTTATATGAAACTTTTGAGTAGTAATTGTTTTGTGATAATTTTACCTATAGTAATTATGCAAATGCACACACAACCTGACACTAACCTTCGGAGTGAGCTCGGCCTCTGTGATAGGCCTGAGTCACACATTTTATCACGGTTTTCGCTCCTAAAATGTGATAATAATGTGTGACACAAACCTATTACAGTAGGCCGTGCTCGCTCCACTGCAAATTGCAAAACCGTAAGAATTTTTTTATTTTGCGAGATGTTCACATGCTTCCCTTGAACGAAACAGAATAGAAAAAGCATTTACCACCTTGCTTGATTCATAAAATAAATCTGTTTTTTTTTTCAGCATGGGTTAAAGGCCCATCTACTGTAGAAAGTATGGATAAAATATTAATCGTAAACGAAAATACAAAGGCTTCGTGTAACTGCACATAAGATAGACACCATCTTGAATATTCCTCGCACAGATAAAGGCTCCTGCAGAGTGGCACAACTCTACTAGATAAAAATCTATGAAAACGTCATGGTATAGAGTCGCGTCTACCAGTTTGCAAAAGCCCTAAAGCGCACCTACAAGATCGCAGTTTTGACGCTGCTACTGTTATTAGTCGGTACTGTCTCTAAATAAAATAAATACTGAACACATTTTTTATTACTGATTACCCAATTGGCGGTCAGTTTTATTTTCAAGATTAAGATTAAACACAAGTAAATTGAATCATCTTTTCATATCTATTGCATTCATCTCACGATACCGGAACTCAATTGCAAGCGATATAAACTTTATGGGTGGTCGACCGCATAATAATTCTTCGCATAATTATTGTATATAACATTAAGGTGGACTACTACCATACAATCGACTTACTTTATACTTTAGTACAAAAACCTTTCAATTTTCCCTTTATTTCATTTAATCGTTGTTATAGCAGTCATAGTAGCACACACTCCATTCTCACCATTTTTCCATAATAATGTCACTCCGTTATGTACAAATGAATATAATCCCTTAATACCGGCACGTCGCAGAATTAAATAACTTTCTACCATTTCTACCAATTAGTGTTGGGAAAGCTCAGTTTTCACATAAGCTGGTCGTAAAAGCGGCTTGCAAGCCGCCTGTGACATCTGCCGCAGTGTTACGTGTTCCCAAGACGCTTATCATCGGCATGCCAGTGATAGGAGCGACCAATAATGATACGCGTTTGAAGTGCTGGGAAAGTCATTTAGATTTTTAAATGGTATGTCAATAACTAGCTTTGAATAATTTGACACACAAGAACAGGGTCCTTTTACATGGAACTGCATAGTTGTCTTTGACCTAATTTGAGTTTTCTAGATAATACAATAATTGATCTACCTACCCCAATGCGAGTTTTGTAATGATATTTTAGTTGCACAAGAAAATCATCATTAATAAAAAAAGATCTAAGTAGGTGTGTCGATTTTTTTTTTCTTAAATTTGTACTTACCAAGTAAATCGAAATACATTTTGAGAGAAACTTCTATGACATACTGAAAAAAGTGGTCTGATAAAGGTTCCGTTTTTCCTTTTTATTTCGGAACTATACGTTTGAGGGCTCGTAGCTGTACGGGTTGATGGAAGGTTAAGTTTCACTTGCCGGGTTTGGTCCGTGGATGGTAGATCATTCATTACACATCGAGAGCCCTCCTTACCTCGGAAAGCATATAAGCCGTTGAGCCCGGCTTTCATACGTAGATCTGTGTCAATCATTCCAGGAATAACAAGACCAAAAATGTGACAACCAATCTAATCTAGTAACTACGTTTTGGAGGTCAAATATTTAGGCAGTTGCTTCGTGGAGAACACTGATATTCAGCTGCATCCGGTTAGATTAGAAGCCGAACCCAACATATTGCTAAAAGGCAGGCAGATGATGAACTGTCACAAAGAATTGCTTATTTGAATCTAGGCACCAAACATTAAACAATCCCCCCATTTACAGTGGGAAGCGTTTACTAGCGTGTTATAAATTATAATCCTGCCGGGGTCGCGAAATTTGTTCGAAAGAGATACCGTGGCCCTGGCGTAGGGGTAACTGAAGGAACACGGGTGGGTTTTAGTCAGTAAAAGTCTGACACGCTCTTCCGCTCCAACCTAGAGCGGAAAACGTCATTTGATGATTTCCCACCCACAAAAAAAACCCCCATTTATTTCCGATAACTGATTCTGTTTATATCTAAAGAAACCTAAAACAGGATTCGTTTGAAGTTTGTCAAGTAATTCAAGGAATCCGGTAATAGGGCATGCCTAACAGTCGCATCACTGCAATAGTCTTGTCGTCTACGTTTTATTGCTGACACGTCGAGACGGTGCAATGACCACGATCGGAGAATTTAATGGGTGAATAGATCTTTACAAATAGCAAACATAGTATTACATCATGCCTGTACTCTCGAAGGGGGAAGGCAGAAGCGCATAGTGTGCTGGTAATATTTTTTTTTAATCAAGGCTTAAGAATTAGTACAGTTTTGCTTGAATGTAAATTAATTTCTAAAACTTACGTGCCAGAACTAGGTAGTATTGTTTCACGCGAAAAGAGCTAAAATAGTCTTATGAAAATAATAATCAAACAGTTGATAATAGAAAAAAGAACTATGAGGACCATAACTTTTAGTTTCTAAAGATAAATACCCAATGTACCTAGGTCGCATACACATGTATATGTATTTATTTTAACACAGTTAGTGAATTCCCTGTATTTTTGTGAGTCACATTTCACCAGTTTTGAGATCTCATGTAATAACTGTAATCTATACTTAATATTATAAAGCTGAAGAGTTTGTTTGTTTGTTTGGTTGAACGTGCTAATCTCAGGAACTACTGGTCCGGATAGAAAAATTGATTTTGTGTTGGGTAGCCTATTTATAGAGGAAGGCTATAAGCTATATAACATCACGCTACGATTAAAAAGAGTGGTGCAGCAACGAAAAATGGTCGAAAACTGGCAGGCAATTAAATGCGATGGGAAGAGTCAGAAGAGCAAAAATTTGACGTGGACGACGTCGCGGGCAATAGCTAGTATTGCTATAACAACCGAGTAGGTTGCACTGGACTTTCAACTCTAGGTGTTGAATCGAGCATTGAGATTCTAATAGAGTGTACAATCACGAGCACGAATATGTATACACTTACTAACTTTGAAAGGGATTTTCTCCTATTGTACTAATTGTAATTTTATTTTATAATGAACATATTATTTTGGAACCCACACTATTACGAAATAGCCCTTATCTCAAAGTTGCAATTGTTATATAAAGAGAAAATCGCTTTTGAATTTGGCTATGTGTATACATATTATTACTCGGACTGTACCTATCTCAGCGCGTCGACAAAACACACTCTTGGATTTTGAACTCTCGGCGTTGAGCCTAGCATTAAAAATCCAGTGCGCGATAAAATACCGCCGCGATTTCTTTACGTCCGTATGAACGTGGACTTATATTATTGATCATCATCATCATCATCAGTATTCCAGCCTAAAAATGTCCACTGCTGAACATAGGCCTCTCCCAACAAGGGGGTTTGCTATAATCGCCACGCTTGCCAAGCGGGTTGGCGATCGCAGTATGGTGGTAAAATGGATAGAGAACGCTGCTGCCCATTCTCTGGTAAGTCCCTTAGTCGCCTCTTACGACACCCACGGGAAGAAATGGGATGGTATAGCATCTTTACGTCCGATACCACACGGAACATATTATTGATACTCAGTGCTAAATACACTAGGCCAACAAGGTCAAAGTTCCAGTCAAAGTGTCACTAACGTGCGGCCTACTGACGGACCAATCCGAATTCTGATACTGAGAATTTCTGTAACGGAAAAATCAAAAAAACTTTGCTAGACGCCTGACTTGAAACGAATGATGTTCTCAGGTAGTGTAATTGCCCTGCCAGTGTCGCGAGATTTGTTCGAAAGAGTTACCGTGGCCCTGGCATATAGGTAACTGAAGGAACACGGGTGGGTTTTAGTCAGAAAAAGTCTGACACGCCCTCCCGCTCCGCCTAGGGTGGTAGACGTTATTTAATGATTTCACATCCTCAAAAAAAGGTACTACGCCAATCATAAAAGAGCTGACTGTCTAAGAAATAAAGCTAATTACCACCTTGATTAGACAAGCTTTCCAATAAAAAACCCACATTGAAATCCATTGAGAGGTACGATGCCACAGACAGACGCACAAAAAAGTAGCTACATAAAGTAACACTATCGTTAAACTTATTACACCCCTTTTTTTGTGGGTGGGAAATTATCAAATGACGTTTCCCGCTCTAGGGCGGTGCGGAACGCGTGTCAGATTTTACTGACTAAAACCCACCAGTGTTCCTTCAGTTGCGCATATGCCAGGGCCGCAGTATCTCTTTCAAACAAATCTCGCGACCCTGGCAGGCTTATTACACCCCTCAGATACGTGCTACGTAATATGACCTAATCATTTTTCTAAGGAAGAATTCTTCACAGTTGAGTTTGAAGTTTGAGAGCAAGTGAAGTAGCGGACAAAAGTTAGTGTCCATACATATCAAGTCGGGAACCGGTAATGGCCGCGAAGTGCGCCAGACCGCGCCATTACTTATTGTCAGTAACGTCTTATTATCGTTGCTTCACCACTAAGTGACCGCTGACCATTACCGGTAGCCGTCAAGGGTGTTTATAGGTATCTACACTTAGTGCGTTTTCCCACAGCAGCCGTCACCGGTACGCCATCGCCACCGGGAGCGAGGTGACGACGCCGAAGTAGCTATGCGTACTTTTACTATGGCCACGAGTGCAGGCTATAACTCGGCCTGAGATTGTAACGGGCTGAACTGCCGGTAAAACAAAACTCTTTTGATATTGTCCACTGCCGTTGTATTGGCTTTTGTATTGAATATCGTACCATCTGTCGAGTTCTGTCACGGTGGATAAGCGATCATCGTCACCTAACGTCACGCTCGCTTCGAATATTGTCGTTTCTCGGTGACGCATGACATCGCAGTGACAACTGTGGTGGCCATACGCTCTAATACGTAAGTGTGTTCGTAGGTAGAGGTTTTATCCATACAAATAGCCAGCAAAATTGACCGAAAGGGAATCGTTCGGAATCGGAATCGCACGTTTACGTGTTAATTTTGTCCAAATCCGTTTGGATGAAGATTACCTTCGCTTTAATAACTAATGGATGGTATGTTTTTTTGCATAGGTCATCATTGGTTGGACGTCATTTTCTCTTGCATTTACATTTGTAGTACTTACCTACTTAGGTTATATATTTGACAACACATATATTAAAAATTCCTCTCGATCTACTTTACAAACACAAAATAAAAAGGGAGAGATTAGGATTATTACCCATTCTTACACATTATACATTATTGCCCATACCAAACAAAGTAAAAAAGGCATTTCCTGAAACTTTACATCATAATTTCCACAACCAAATTACCAAGTTAACTGCTGATTTGCATAACTAGAATAAACATATTTTATAATTCGCGCAGGTGGTGGCATAATACTGCGAAGAGGAGCATTTGTAGATAAATAACGTCGACTACGACGGGGACGCCTCATCTTCCGACGATATGTAAACACTCTCTTGCGACCACGCTGGCGACTCCGCTTCCACTTTCGGTACACACGTCCGAATCGCCTCCCAATACGCTTCCGCACCACTGACAAACAATAAACGATTCTTTAAAGCATCATCCATATCTCCATCCAAATCATTCGACACAAAAATAATTGGACCCTGAAAAGAAATAGTTAAATCACTATCACATTTAACAGGATACGCATTTTTTTACCTTCCAACAACCTCTTCAACATACTAGGAACAGATTTTTTTTTTTTTTTGGTAAATCTCGCGACCCTGGCACATACTTCATGTTCACACGTCCAATCAAAAATTCAATAAAAGTAGATTTACCAACATTCGAAGGACTATACAAATATAACTGTTACTTCTTAAATCAACTATCTTTAAAAAATCATTCCACCACATACACACCTCCATGGCCCAATTACCAGAGCAGTGGTGGCCCAGTGGTAACGGCTGCGACTTACGAGTAGTAGGTCGTGAGTTCGAACCCAAGTAGGCGCATTACTTTGTATAAATTATTTCATCACCACTGCTCTCAAAACGGTGAAGGAAAACATCGTGAGGAAACCGGCATGTCTTGGAACCAAAAATTCGAAGACATGTGACATCTACCAACCCGCACTGGGTCCGCGTGGTGGATCATGGCCCACTCCCTCTCACCGAGACGAGGCCTGTGTCCCAGCAGTGGGAACATTATAGGCTGCTGATGAAAGCCGGACCCTCATATTAAAATGCAATTCTAACTCCTTACAATTATATAGACAGGACAGGTATTTAATTTTTTGAGCACCTGAGTGATTACAGCACCTGGGTAATACTAATAACCCTAAACAGCAACATATTACATGATAATGATTTAAATACAAATAAATGCAGTCGTCAGTCTCACATAATTTACATACCTTGCAAATAACCTCACACAAATCCAACATAAATAACTTTATCTAGTAAGCATTCACCGAACGGTCCGGTTTGGGGTCACATGCGCTTGCGCAGATTGTGCGCCCATTCACTAAGGAGCTGGGAGGTTATCAGTTAGGTATACGTGTTTACAAGCGGCACAGACAGCCGGGGAATTTGTATATAAACGGGTCAATAGGTAGAATAGTGAGGTATTTGGCTTGATCGATTTTGCTTGGGTCCATGATCCGTTAGATACCAAGTCAAGCAAAATAGAAAGAGTCAACTGCAATTTTACGAAATTCAATCAATCCATCAAATATTTTATTTGCAACGAATGCAGGTTACATTAATATACAGGTGGAGTGTGACTGGAGTGAGCCATGTACATTCTGCCTGGAAATAGGCACGCAAAAATTTATAAAAATTGTTAAGAAACTATCCAATATTATATCAAAAATAAAATTACAAATTAAGATGTCAGTCACAGTTAGATTCACACTTTTACTACCTAATTCAACTCAAAATTCTTTGTTTTGTCATAAGATTTTTTTTCATTCGTTCTCATTTTTTACTAATATTAAGTCACGTATTCAAAGACAACTATAACATTTTTTCTCAAAGTGCCGAAGTACCGTATTTTGGAACATAATAAAACAGTAATATTGGCCTTAACCATTTCCTTCGTAATGCACTATTAACTAAATGATGTAAAACACGAGAAGATAGCTTTGTTCTTCTATTTATTGTTATCACAGTTTTGCGTTCAAAACAAAATTTTGTAAATAACCGCATATACTTTGTGGCTGTCGAAGTATCACCCGTCAAACACCATTTTAATACAAGTATTTATCGGTCAAAGTTTCGGGTCAGGCAAAGTGATTTTCACCTGGCATATCTCCTATATAAATGAAAAAACCTAATACAAATATATGCAGCCCGGAGTCTGAATTTGTGGCTGATGATGGCAATAGGCTCGCCCCGCGCGCGCGTTTTTTTTATTTCATGGGACTTAAACATAACTGGCGAAATTCGGATGTGTTGTATCTGCACCTCTGCCTACTCGTTCAGTAAATACAGGCGTGATATTATGTTATGTTATTTTATGGTGCAAAATCCTCGGGAGAGAATTTAGACCATTTGGTCGCAAACTTCGTTCCTTTTTTATTTCTCTAGGTTTAGAAACGAAGCATTTGCCTGGATACAAATCTATAACTGTTTTATTTATTAACATGGATGCTCTCAGAGGCTTGTGGCTAAGTAACAATTGCCGCACGGGTCGATCGATCAGGTAAAGCTACGCTTGTCATAGTTGGTCTGTGGATAGGCCAACATCTTTACATACCAAGGCCCATCCGTGCCTCGAAAAGCACAATAGGCCGTTGCAGCTGTCATTCTTGAATCTTTGATAGTCGTTTCGAGTCGTTAGAAGCCCGACATTCTGACAACCAGTCTCACTAAGGGGGATCGTTCCCAGTTACTGGGTTTTGGAGATCAGATAGATATTCGATCCATGTAAAATACCGGTAGGTATTCAGCTGCATCCGGTAACACTCGAAGCTGAGCCCAACATAGTTTTAAAAGGCTACGCAGATGGTGAAGTATGATCTCAAACTTACCAGACATACACAACGGGCAATGGATTTTAGATCTTTCGACACTAATTAATATACCTAAATGATAATATTTTGCCGTCTCTTCCGATCAACCCGACGCGAATCATAACTGTCATAATATCTCTATTATATCTATTTCATTTCTAATTGTTGTTATATCCATTTTCTGTTGGAGATATAAATCATCATTACAGCCGTATGACGTACACTGCTGCACATTGGCCTCCCCCAAGTTGGGAGGGTTTTCCATAATCGCCACGCTTGCCAGGCGGGTTGGCAATCGCAGTATGGTGGTAAAATGCAAGGAGAACGCTGCTGTCCATTCTTTAGTAGAGAGATATATATGCCAATGATATATCGCGGAGTGTGTACTTTCATAACCGTTGCATAAATAAACATAGCAGTTTCTGAGAAACGCACTGGATTTCGTCATACTAAGTACTAACAATCTTGTGGGTTTTCTGTAATATTTTCCTTCTGAGTTGCTATGTTACTAACGTATTCTTAGAGACTTCTCTTTGCTTTTAACAAGTTCACCTAAGTGTTAACTATATAGGTATTAATACGTGAAGCACAAATGTTGTTACGAAAATTTTGCCGACGGAACAGTCTGCTTGGCACGATTAAAGTTTATATTGAGAAGGAGTGCAACAAGCTAAAATGTTAAAATAATAATTAATGCAATATCAATACATTAAGACGACCATAGTTATTATTAAAAGCTCTTAATTTTTCATGTCCATGATATATATTTAATCAATTTAATACGTGCCAATTGCCGAATACGCATTCCTAGAGTTGTCGATTAGCCCACAAAATAAGTTAAATTCGTGCGATTCGCCTATAGAAAATATATTATTTAAAAGTGTCGAAACACCCGATACGGGTGAGAAAATGAATGCTAACAGACTACTAGGCTGCCAGAATGTCACAGCACTAGTATTTCAATGAGTACCAACTGTGACATTCCGGGTGGTCATTGGTAATATTTATTTCAGCTTGAGTATAGCTTCAATGTTTTGTTGGGTTATTGGCATGTGCTAGCTGACTTATGGCAAATAATTTAATATAAATGTTTTGTTTTTCGTAATATGAATTCTTACATATCGTATCGTATAGAATCAAGTTCTTCTTACTTAACAGACAGCTGTGCTGGCTGTGCTGCTTGATAGTTTATTGCGTCACCTCTTCTTCCCAGCTAAAGCACTAGGAAGTGGTGAAGGGTGGGCTCTTTGGGGACTGTGTTATGTAACTTTGACGTTCAAACAGTGCTGACTCTCAGCAGTTTGAATAAATGACTTTTGATTTTGATTTTGTGAGTTTGTAATCGGTCTCTCATGGACGACGGGCTCAAAATTCCTTTCACCAAACAAGTCAGCCTCAAGGGTCATAATTACACAATAACTTTCTGCAGTAAACACTGGCTGAGCAACATTTTTGCCCAAACAAAGCTGTCGGGAACAAAAGCGAGTTTTTCTTGTTCATTCATCATTACAAAAACATTTTTGAACAACATTGTTGACAACCAAATTAAATGCGAAATGAGCTTGTTAACAGTTTACTCCTTCGTGTTATTTAAATTTCTGATATGAATTTATTTTTATTTATTAATTATCCTTATTTTACTCCTTGTGAGTATCCCACTTCAGGGTAAAGAATTTTTGCCTCGAAGTCGAAAGAGCATTGATCATAACGATTGCTCACTGGGTGGAACTTCCTCCTTCCGGGGTTATTTTCTCATGTCCTCCTCGCGATTTTTTCCGTCCGCCTACTCTCGTCTCAATTTATTTGTGGTCATCTTCTACGTTAATTCATATCATTATTTCCTTAACTGCATTAAATAAAGATTATTAGGGTTCCGCACCTCAAAAGGAAAAAGCGGAACCCTTATAGGATGACTTTGTTCTCCGTCCGTCCGTCCGTGCGTCCGTCTGTCAAGACCCTTTTTCTCAAGAACGCGTGGAGGTATCAAGCTGAAATTTATATCAAATAGGTACTTAAGTTTACTGTCCCTTGGAGCTGTGAAAAAATCAAACTTCTAAGCTAACGCAATCAAAAGATATAGCCGTTTATGCCGCAAATTTCAGCAAATTTTCGAAACTCGCAAGGGAATCAAAACCTAAAGGGTACTTCCAGTCGATCTAGAATTTTGACATTTGGTACGAAGCAACATCTTATAACACAAATGAAGGAAAAATTGCGAAAACCGTAAATTTTTAGTTACATCATATAATAAAAATATTAAAAAAAATAAAAAAACTTTATACCTACAGGTTTGTACGGAACCCTCGGTGCGCGAGTCCGACTCGCACTTGGCCGGTTTTTTTTTAAATATACATACAATCACGCCTTTTTCCCATGGGGGTAGGCAGAAACCACGGAACGCCACCTGCTACGATCTCTTCACACTCCTTTTGCCTCGTTTAGGTTCATACAATTGGTCATACACACACGCCGGTTGCGAGTACTACGCACCTGACCTTTCTGAAGAACATCACCAATAAGGTCACTATATGTCCTCCAAGGACGTCCCCTCCCGGTGGTTTTACTCACAACTGCCTTGTAAATACCTTTTGTGAGCCGTCCTTCATTCATCCTCTCAACATGACCAAACCATCTAAGCATACATTTTCAATTTTTGTCACTACATCTTCTTTTAAACCACACCGTTCTCTTATCACATCATTCCTCAGCCTATCATTCATAGTCACACCACACATGCTTCGCAAGGAACGCAATTCCACAGCATTTATTCTACTTTCATGCTTCTTATGCCACACCCAACATTCACTTTCATTCATAAGCGTAGGCACCAGTACACCATTGTGAACAGCCAGTCGAGCCTTATCGGACATCAACTGGTTGGTCACAATCACATAAACAAAAAAGCACCATTTACTTTATTTCCCGCATTCACTCTTTTTTCCACATCTTTATCAATCTTTCCATCCCTTGTAAACAAACTCCCGAAATATACGAACTCAGTTACTTGCTCTACACTCTTATCATTTGTTTTCACATCACACACCGATGAGTTCTCTTCTCTTTCAAACACCATGACCTTCGTCTTATTCACATTTATATTCATCCCCTTCATCTTAAATACTGCATCCATTACAGTCACCATGTCTTGCAACTGTTCGGCTGACGATGCAAGTAAAACTTGATCGTCTGCGTAGTGAAGGCATTTGATAGGCAACTCACTCATTACCAATCTATCTATCAACTATCCATGTACAGGTTGAACAGCCACGGTAACGCTACACAGCCCTGCCTAACACCCCTCGAGATGCAAAACCAGTTCGTGTATGCCCCATTTATCCTAACACAATCACTGGAACCCTTGTATAAAGATTTCAGTGCCCGTACCAAGCGCCAGTCCACACCGTACATGGATAGTGTTGACCACAGTTTTTCTCTGCACACACTGTCATAGGCCGTCTCCGAGTCAACGAAAGCGCAGTAGACTTTCTTGTGCTTTGCTAGATGTTTTTCAAATTATTTTTAAATATTAAAATGTAAAAATAGTTGTCCACCGGTATCGGTAACACGGTTAGGGCTTCTAAGAAAGGAACGTCCTAAAAATACACGCCGTATCCAGAAGTCCCACTCTCTGTATCAAGCCCTTGATTCAACTGCCCAATATGAGAGCCTCCTGAGTTGTTGAACGAGGCTCTTAGCGATTATGCCATTGGCCGTCACGACTATCGGCATATTGACTTATCCCTTAAGTAGACAACCGCGAGCCAGGTCAAGATACTTAAACTGCTTATCTTATTCAGCTTTCAGGAGGTTCTCCTCATGAAACACTGCTATATCAATAAAATCATTGCACGACGCTCTAATCGATCTATCACCACTATGTCTAGCTTATTCGCAACAATAGTCCTATCAGTGATGATAGGACATATAATACGATATATCATTATTATATTTATTCGATATCCGTCAATTATCTCACATATTAGTTTCTTCCGTGCCACATCATCTTTCACTTACTCCATCCATTTTTTGTTTGATCTGAAACTTTTCTCCCAAGGTCAAATTTTGTAAGTAAATACACCTATGTCTACTTACAAAATTTGACCTTCACGCTATTTTGAATTAAGCACGTCTTACAATGGTGTTAATAGGGCTTGTTATTGCTTGCATGTCACATAATTATACCAGACGTTTAATAAGATACACAGACACAATTGACTCAAGTGTTTCGTTAAGAAGTTGGTGCAATGTTTGTTAATTGATTAAAATTACAGTTTAAGTGCGACGAAAACTTCTCTGGTTAGTAGGTATACCACATAGCTATATTTAACACAGTTGTTCGATGCGCACGTAAGTGAAAACGTTCATAAGGACGTAACAAATTCAGGCATACATTCAAACGTAGATCTACTCTTAATATTTGAAATACGAAAGTAAGTAAACGAATATCGAATGACATTTGATTCATAGACAGATCATGACCACATTATGGTGGCAAAGAAAGATGAATGATTTGGGAAAGGTACAAACATAGGTCACAGGACATTTTTAATTTATCCGGGTAGTAATATAATTTCGAACCAACACTCGAAGACATGTGACACTGGGCTCGCGTGATAGATTACAGCCCACTCGCTCTCACCGAGAGGACGCCTGAGTCCCAGCAGTGGAGACAGTATAGGTTGATTACTCATTCATGCAAAACGAAGGAAAAAGGAAGTTTTCAGTCATTTGCATGATATTGTATTATAGTGGACTATGTGTCTTGCACTCAGACATCTGTTACCTCTATTATATTTAACACGTTTGCAAATAAAGATTCTTACCTTTGTATGTAATTACTTTACAGTTGCAATTGTTTTATTATATAAGTATGTCTTTTATTTGCGTCTCAGCTTAGCTCCACTTCTTTCTGCCCTTGTCCTATTTGAGGTGGGCGCAATACGTTTCTGTCTTCTATTCTTTCTCCTGCTTCATTCGTAACATCCGCTACGCCGTTATTCACTTCATTTGCATTCTTAACAACTGTCACGCTCTCATTCACTTCATTTTCATTCATACAATCGATTTTGGCGAAGTTCCAGAAGAATATGTCTCTCTATATTCCTTTAAACTGCCACTCTCACTTAGGAGTATCAAATGCACCCAAAGATTCGCCTTGACTTTGGCCGAATTTTGGCCTCGATAAAATAACTCGGTCGATCACTGACCGGTATTAAAATAAACCCGATCTTTGAAGAAGAACAAAGATGAATTAGAATTTAATCAAACATACATACAGTATGTTAACTGAACTGACCACAGTAGTGAAGTCTTTGCTCGCCATGGTCAGAAATAACTTGTTTCGCAAAAATAAACAAAGTAGGTAACGATCAGAAAATAACTGCGCTGCGTGTGCGCCGATCGATCAAAAACTTGCTCTTTTTACAGTTTTAGTTGGACAGTTTAATCAAATATCGTAGCAAGTGAGTGATTTGAGTGAGTCTGATGAGACACATACGCTCAAAATAAAGTTAAAAAAAAATGTATGGAAAGTATGGAGTCCTTGACGAACATTATGCTATAAATGTTATAATCAATTAAATCACTTATGTTAATAACAATTTATAACTTGGTCAATTATATTTTTATGTTACTCTCGGGATGATCCATTACAGTGAAAAAGTAGGTTTATTTGTCACAGTGCATACATTTTTTTCTACCGGCTGTCTTTTCGGTCGACATCAATTGAGCTGAACCTACAGTCTCCACCTCAAAATTCTTCAAAAAGGCAATATCGTTTATGAGGACTTCTAGTCGAACGCAATCGCCTATTGAACATTCCACATCCCACAAGAATTGTCTTTATGGTATTTATTGGCAATTAAGAGCTGATATTGCTTCAGAAATTCATACAATCAATCCATCAATTCAGTATACTATTGCCCACTGCTAGAATAAAACATCTCCAAAACTGCGTCACAACTCCCCATCATCGTATCATTCTCCTGATTCTCTGTCTAGCTCCTTACTCAACGATAAAATTAATTAACAAACATCCAAGCCTACTTTGAAACAAAGAGGCTTTGCCATCTAATAAAGCCCTTAAATATAATAAGCTATTCAATGTCTCACTACTGCTTATCTAATAGATGGCAGTTTAGATGATTTATTCGCTTCTTGTTTATTGTGATGTCACCGGTAGACGCATCTAGATCAAATGGGACAACTAGAGTGGATGTTCCGTAGCCTTACTCCGTTCAATATGACAATATTTTTGAATGACTGATATTTATTTATTTGCTAGCTTCACCAGTGATTTCGCTTACGTGGAAGTTGGGAAAACCCCACGGGGACGTACTATCGGGATAAAAAGTATCGTCGTTGCGCTTACAAAAACCGCTATGTGAAGTTATCAAAAAATTGTTTTTACACCTAACCTGTATTGAAAAAAACCGGCCAAGTGCGAGTCGGACTCGCGTACCGAGGGTTTCGTACAAACCTGCAGGTCATCATCATCATCATTTGTCATCATCGTTTATGAAATTATTTTTTTATTTTTATATTTGAGTTGACTGAATGAAAGGTAAATTGTGGTTTACGATTTATGACGTATTAAAAAAAAACTACTTACTAGATTTCGTTCAAACCAATTTTCGTTGGTAGTTTACATGGTAATGTACATCATATATTTTTTTTAAATTTTAACTTTCCCTTATTTTAGAAGTTACGGGGGGGACACACACATTTTACCACTTTGGAAGTGTCTCTCGTGCAAACTATTCAGTTTAGAAAAAAATGATATTAGAAACCTCATTATCATTTTTGAAGACCTATCCATAGATACCCCACACGTATGGGTTTGATGAAAAAAAAAATTTTTGAGTTTCAGTTCTATGTATGGGGAACCCCAAATATTATTGTTTTTTTTTCTATTTCTGTGTGAAAATCTTAATGCGGTTCACAGAATACATCTACTTACCAAGTTTCAACAGCATAGCTCTTATAGTTTCGGAAAAAAGTGGCTGTGACATACTCGGACAGACAGACAGACATGACGAATCTATAAGGGTTCCGTTTTTTGCCATTTGGCAACGGAACCCTAAAAAGGTTCAAAAACAGAAATCTTAAAACAGCACATATCGGTTTTTGTAAGCGCAACGACGGTATTATATGTGTTAATGCAGGCTATAAACTATTTGTGTGCCAAATCATCTACAACCGTTCAGTGATTCTTGCGTGATTGAGTGAGAAACATTCAAACTTTCACATATATACTACTAGCTTTTACCAGCGGCTTCACCCGCGTGGAGGTCGGAAAATATCCCTACCTACCCTAAAAAGTACCCTATATGTTAATCCAGGTTATGAACTATCTGTGTGACAAATTTCATCCAAATCCGTCCAGTAGTTTTTTCGTGAAAGGGTAACAAACATACACATACACATACATCCATCCTCACTAACTTTCGCATTTATAATATTAGTAGGATATACTTATACGTTATCGTACACCATAAAAATCAAGCAATTTGACTTTTCCAACTTCGTTGGGTCAGCTTCCAGTCTTACTAAATGCAGCTGAATACCGGGAATTTACATGGTCTGTCTGCCCATCTGACCACCACATCCCAGTTTATGGAGTTGATGATTGATTGTCAGGGGTTCGGGCTGACTCGTAACGATTGCTAAACAGCTACGAATGACAGGAGCAACGGCTTAACGTGCTTTATGGAGGCACGGAGGGGTCTCAATATGTAGTTGATTTCACCCATCCACGAACCGACCGCGTCAAGTGTAGCTGTTATCCGTTAGCCCTTCAATTGTACGCCAGAAAAATACATAACAAAAAGTAACGCCATGAATATTCCTGAATTTACAAAATTAATAAGGATTATCCATATCCATGAAACTGAAATTGCTAGGATTCTAAGTACTACTAAAGTATCATTAATTTCGATTCCTAAGAAGCACTAGATCGTAACTGTTTCTGAGTTGTGACTTTATGACTAAGTGTCAGACTGTCAATAAATCAGTAGTGCACTTGTCTTTTAATGCGCGATAACATGCGCACACGCCGCTGTAGCGTGACGTCACATCAATGGTCCCGCTTTATCATAGTGTACCGGGAAATACGAAAATTAATGAGACTTTGATGTTCTAGCTAGAAAATTATGCTGTTAAAAGTCGATTAGTAGGATACGGGAGTGTTGGAGTAGGTGATGGTTTGGCCTATTTGACTGGCCTCAAACTGGGATTCGCGAACCCCTAGGGGTTCGCCATGTGACGGTAGGGGGTTCGCGACAAAATTTACGTAATGGCGGCTGGGTGACTGACAGGCGCATGCGGAAAGCATGAAGGCGCACGCTCGACTGTCGCTCGCTCGTGGCGTGACACGGTGCGCGTGACCTTTTATTCAAATAATAAACTTTATTTTATTCTGTATACAATATTATTCTTTTCTTGTTGGGAGAGGGGGGGGGGGGTTGGGGTTCGCTATCATCTGGAAACTTGAATGGGGGTATGTGGAGCCAGAAGTTTGAGAAACCCTGGTCTAGTGGTTGGTGACCCTGACTGCTAAGGCTCAGGTCGTTGGTTCGATTCCCACCCAGGACAAATCTTTGTGTGATGAGCACAATCATTTGTTCTGTGCCTGGGTGTGATGTATCTATAATATGTATGTATTTAGAAATATATAAGTATATACTTATCAGTTGTCTGGTTGCCATAGTACAGGCTCAGTCTAGTTTGGGATCAGAATATGATCAATGACATTTTGACAGTTGACGAACATTCATTGCGATATTCACGTTGTTAAGCTAATTTTGCGAATATAATTATGAAACAATGGATTAACAATAACTTTCGAAATGATTAAGATTCGTGCAATGTGCATTCCCGTTCGTCCCATTGCCATCGCGAAATTAATATCTATTATATTAAATTTATTACAGTTTGTCCTACTGACACTGTTAGTGGGACGAACTATTGCTGGTATCTGAAGTAATAAAAAAAAAAATTATTTTTAACTTTTTAGTTATGGTTGACACCCCGCCCTAATCTAATCGCGTTATTCGTTCATTTGTCGCGCAAATACTTTATGCAGACTTATATGGTTTTCACATGGATCCCTTTGTCAGAATGGAACCAAATTAAAATGGGACTACAAGGGAAGCACCAGCTTTCAAATAAAATAAAAAAAAAAGAATTATCAAAATCGGTTCACCCAGTCAAAAGTTCTGAGGTAACAAACATAAAAATAGGTCGAATTGATAACCTCCTCCTTCTTTTCCTCGGTTAAAAAGATGTTACATTTTGACAGAAATAGATACGGTACAAAAATAACTCCAACCAATTGAATAAAAAAAATGAGAAGGATTTTTTCTAGTAAGCTGGCAAACTGTAGGATTCTTTCTAAGCATTTGAGAGGTCATCATCATTTCAGCCGTAAGACGTCCACCGCTGGACATAGACCTCACCCAATTTGGGGAGTTTTGCCATAATCGCCACGCTTGGCAGGCGGGTTGGCGATCGCAGTATGGTGGTAAAATGCATAGAGAACGCTGCTGCCCATTCTCTCGTAAGTCCCTTAGTCGCTTCTTACCACACTCACGGGAAGAAATGTGTGTTATTCTTTATGTCCGGCACTACACGGGACAGTTAAGAGGAGAGAAGACGGATCATGGAAGATTATATCTAAAACCATTCATTGAAGGAACACTTGCCCGGAAATACCGAACACCACCTGATCTCCTGACCTGGAAGTAAAACCTAAGCCAAATATTTGCCGCGGGTTCATTTGACCAGAGATTGTGCGAAAACTAATTACGGACATAACTATTATCATTAAAGGATGTGGGGTCAAGTTGTCCGTCGATCAATCGTTAATATTATCAAGTGTTTAAAATAGCAGTTAATTTGATACTTAAAGATCTTGGGGTGAACAAAACAACCCATAGACATCATACCTACAGATGGTCATGCTTTTCTGTCGTTCGTGTCATCAACAAAAGACACGACTTTTTATTATTAACAACGTTAATGACTTTCACGCGTCAAAAGACTGCACATTAATATGTGCAGTCTTTTGTATTTTTTCAGGTATAATTATCTGTGTGGAAAAAGTTATAAATGTTATAACTTATAATACATCCGCTTGAGTGGTATTAGTGACTAACAAAAGTTTTCTTTTAGTTATCCACTTGACAGTCCGTGCGCGCAAAAAAAAATACCGTCAACAGTTCGCGCCCGCGGGACACGATTCAGTCGCATATCGCCGGACGCCCGTCGCGACAAGAAATGTTTATATCTCACAAACTATATAAACTTTGTCAAAATAAAGGCTAGGATCGGAAAGCTAATTTAATAAAGAATTTGGGAATGCTAAGAATAAAAGACAAAATCTATAAAATAATATGGTATTTTTAACTTGAATCAACCATTCTGACTATTTTTATAGACAAATATTATATTTATGATGATAATACTACAAATGTATCGTAAAAACTGTAATTAAACTATTTTAGTAAAAACTAGACTAATTCTTCTATCTGGTGGTACCAAAATCATTAGTTTCGGTAATAATTTAAAGTCAAATCTATCCAAACAAAAGACACCGTCGACCCGAATTTTTATCGGAGATCGTAAATCTATCGTGCTTAAAATCTAACAAACTCGTTCAAAAATGATGCAATCTGCTATGAATGTAAAATATTTGTTTAACTGCATTGTAATAAATAAATAACACTTCAAATAATCTTATTTTGTGAGTTGTGAAGTAATATTACACACGAATGTCGCCCACTGCAAACATCAGTTTGCTTATAATTTTTCAATCAACTTACAACGATAGTAAACTATTTGTTTTTATAATCTTACAACATTAACACAAAGCCCAAATCTTAAAGATCATTTCAGTATATAATTTAAGTACTTAGGACATGATAAATATCCAAAAATCGACACAAACACTTCGCACTCATAACAACACGATAGCTGCGTACCAAGACTGACGTTCCGGCGCTTTTTTTCGCTATAACTTTCACAAAAAGTATGGTACTGTTGGCACACAGGCATTTCTTGGTTTGTTAGAGTGACATAGAAATAGACGTTTTGTTCAATTTGTTCTCATAGTATCGACAAATCGGAAAAATCGGGACCGTGCTGCGAAAATTGAAACTGGCAACTAAAGTGGCCACGGACTGCTGAGAGTAGTTTCACTTTGGCAACAATTGTGGCCAAGGACTGTCAAGTGGTTATCAGCCAAAAAATCATATTTCAGCAATATTTTAGTTTTCAGCCATAAACTTGATGCTTCAGCCAAGCCGAAAATCTGAAGTTTGTCAATTGGCGCTCGTCATTCGGCCTACTTCGTAAAACTCGGCTATGTCAGGTGACGTTTGTCTAACTTCGGGGTGAATTGAATCCGCTCTCGGGATTGTAGAAGTCAGATTGGCAGTTTTTCCATGTAAAATACTGATAACCACCCGTTTAGATTGCAATTAATGTATGCTATCCACGCAATAGGTTGCAGTTCGTACCCGCCTTAACAATATTTAACGAGTAACAGACACTTGGACAGCAATTTGACCTCATATCCTGCAGCGATTGTGCGACACTTACTGGCGTTAAGTTGACCACAAGACATCATCATTTTATTTTCTAACCTGGAACCTAGGAAATTTGAGTTATTGCATTCCTGTGTGGTAAAACCGGCCGCAAGAATATTTCCTCGTTCACAGGAAGGTATAAGACAAGTAGTACCTGAGGGGATTCAGCAAGAAAGACGAACTTCCATACAAGGTTTCATCACCTACTTAACTCCTTTAAAGGATGAATTTGTTACGTTTTTTATGTATGTACTTTTTGCCTTCAGACCAGACCCAGTTTAGGCTGAGAATATGTCTCAATAAGTGAATGAACGAATTTATTAAGAAGCACCAGAGAAAAAAGAAAATTACGTAGTCTTCAGATCATAAAAGTAAGATCAAATAAAAAACGATTCATTTCTTGATCTTACTAAATTAATCTGCAAAACGTTCAGAGTGACTGCCTATCTGTCCTCTGCAACCCAGTTATTGGGTAATACGATACTCTTTGGTAGCACTGGTTTGTAATTTTTTTAGTATTCTCACGAACCGTAACGATTGTCAAAGATCCTGTTATTTAATTTTACAACATACAAACATACATAAACTCACGAACGAACTTTTCAGAAACTACAGAACGCCAGCTGCTATGATCCTTACATACACCTTTTTTCTCGTTTAAGTTCATACATCTGGTCATGGACGTACTCCGAGTACCAATACTACGCACCTGACCCTTCTGAAGAACATCACCAATAAGATATGTTCTCCTAGGGCTTATAAATTTTTTCCTAAATGTTTTCATCCCAATGCCTCAAGATTTTTTGTTTATAAATTCATCTTCTGAGGTTATCATAAAGGTTAACTTCACTTTTATGCAACATTCTTGCAGCTCAACAGTTGACATTAGACCGTACTGCTCAATAAAACCTATTACTATAAAATGCAGCTGATATTTACCTATAATCGTAGCCACAAACTATATTTACAAATTATGTCATGACGGTGTCACGGTTCCTAGGAACCAAGCCGCTTGTACTATAAACTATTTTAGATAGCGTTACCGCTAGTTAATTGATGGAAGGAATTAGAGAATTTAGTGAACCGTGTGTTTGGGTATTTCATCACGACTCTATTACTTGAGCCATCAGTTCAGTTCAGTTCAGTTTATTTATTTGTTAACATAGGTAAAAAATACAGATCTTATTTTGATGAACAGAGCGCTATGTTATGCCAGGAGGCGTACAAATATGGTGCCATCAGCATTGACGTTTGTGTATATGTCAGCGTCAAAAATATCGGGACGTAAAAACTGTCCAAAATGATCTCAGCAACTAAGAAAATTAAACTTTATCTGAATTGGACAGTTCTCGTTAATATGACAGTTGTCGTGTACTGTCTTCATTCTGAAACATTCCTTGTGTCATTGAGCTAATATTTAATTTTCGTAGTTGTTTAGATCATTTTGAACAGTCTATTCGTCTCGATATTATTGACTCTTACTGTACCTGAAATCTAAGGGGGATGCGCTAAGATAGCACCCGAAATTAAAATTTTCTTACGATCTTTGCATTTTCAGGTCTGTGTTAGGTTGTTTGTTGAACAAAATATGATTTGCGTCAGTAACAAGTATGTTTTTATCATACCAGTTCATTTAATCCTATTGAATGTTTTTTTCATGAATTAGTCATTCAATGGAATTAAGAGAACTTAGAGGGTTGTATTGTTGATTTTATATCATTAAAATTGTGTGCAGCCAAATTACGGTCGCGAATCACATTTTGATTAATATACAACCTAACACGGACGTGCAAATTGCAAAAAAACCGAAGAAAATTTTAGCAGCCCTGGAGATTTAGAAATATACAGCATCCTATACTATGAACTGAAGTATACTATGAGTTGTAATCTGAATCAATAGGAAGATATTGCACATCCATTGCTTCAAATGTTCGAAAAATTTGAATGCTCGACAAAGTAAATAACGCAATGAAATTTGTTGAACTATCAAAATACCTGTAAGGAGAAATGTGAGAGCAATGGTGACCCAGTGGTAGCGGCACCGACCTACGAGTCATGAGTTCTAACCCAGGCATGCACTTTACTTCTGTATACTTGGTTTCATCACCACTGAAACATCGTGAGAAAACCGACATGTCTTAATACCAAAAATTCAAAGACATGTGACATTGACCAACCCGCGATGGGCCTGGGTGGTGGATTACGGCCCACTCTCTGTTACAGAGGTTGCCTGTGTGGCTCTGTCCCAGTAGTGGGATTATTATAGATTGAATAATGAAAGGTTAAACACAAAGGCATCAGAAACTTATCAGTAAGTAAAGATCTTTTTAAGAGATATAACTCAAGTCTGTAGACTAAGCTTTGATTCCGGGTTGTAAATACACTATGTCTACCTTTTAGTTGTTTTTTTTTTTTTTGTCTACCAAACCTACATATTACAAAACGTACAGACACGATACACCAAAAGCTTCCTATGTGATAATTATAGAACCTTAAGATCATTGCCATAACCGAGTTATCAATGCGGAAGAAACCTCAGTAAGCATCACTACACATCAAAATATGTATATAAGCTCTCATTTACCATTACAATCCAAGTCTTAATTCCTCAATAAATATCGGTCACAACACAGGAAGAGAACCCGGAACCTCGCGCAGATGTGCGCTCGCGCAGAGCCAAATAGGCCGCCATTTTAGGCCAAGCCCCGATCAATATTGTACCGCGTATTAATGTAGTTATTAATGATGAGGAAGTCGAAGTAATGGCGTTTATTTTTAACTGGTGCACGTGGGTTTTTCGTTTTAATTTAATGAATGGACTCATGGGAAAACATATCGAGTCTATTTTACTTCTTCTTGAGTGTCGATAGCTGTCTAAATATAGTCAGCCCAGAATTTGGCTACGAGCTTAGCACTTTCAGTAGCGTCAACTCCTGTAGCGTGCAGACAACAGGACACGCCTGTGGACAAGATACTGCCGCATTGTTTGTGGGACAGCAACACATTTACACTCCAGGGCCGAGTCATTTCGCGTTCTGCTCCACGCGCGCCTCAAAGAGATGATCAGCACTGTATATTGAAGTGGTCCGCTAGGGCCAATGCCTGCCAGAGTCTCGGAATTGTTCGAAAATGTTACCGTGGCCCTGGCACAGGTAACTGATGGAACAAGGGTGGGTCATGGTGGGTAGCTTGTTATATTATTAACTAGATGCCACCTATTATGTCGTGTTTGAAAGGTATGTGACTTATTCTGAACTAGTTTTTGCCCAGGGCTTCACATGATTACCATAGCCCTGGCATAAAGGCAACTGAAGGAACACGGGTGGGTATCAGTCAGTAAAAGTCGGACACGCTCTTCCACTCCGCCCAGAGCCCGGACTTTATTTGATGATTAACCAACAAAAAAAAAAGGTGATAGAAGTCGCGGGCAGAATGTTAACTCTATAATTAAATGCTGTGCTACTTATTCGGTATAAATATTACTATAATGATTGCGCTTGGCAGGCGAATTATAGTGATCGGAGCTTGTTATTACCATTCAGAAGGACGCTGGCTACTACCCATTCTCTTCGAAGAATTCCTTAAGTGTAGGTATTTTATTAGCTGATTTATAAATAATAGTTTAAAAAAACAAAGATTTTTTAAAATATTATTTATTTTCTATTTTTTAGGGTGTTTCGAATTTTGAGACGTGTGTCAGCGTAGTTTGTGACGTATGTCAGCGTAGTTTTCGAAGACAGTTTTTTTGCTGTCCTGGTAACCCTGGCAAGAATAATAGCACACATTTATGAAATTATTGCATTGTCATCGGTCCTTGATAGATGTGCAAAGTTTGAATGAAATCTGGTCGTTTAAAGTGGGTCAAAATCGCGCTATAAGGAGTCGGTTACAAACAAACATACAAATATACAAACATACAAACATACAAGTGAAGCTAATATAAAGCGTGTAAAAAGGAGGAGTTATGTTCAACTTAAATAAATAATAGTTAAAAAAAACTAAAAAACACGCTACCATTGAAAACCAAAGTAAAAAGTACAAAATAATGGAAAAAAGCGTGGGGGGTGCCTGATATCAATAAAAAATTCCTTATAAAGCACCCCACGCTTTTTTCCATTATTTTGTATATCATATCCGCTTTTAGATATTTAATTCTACTAGTATTACGATATTTGTAACATATATTTTTAATTTAATTATTAATAATATTTTTCATTCCTTTGTTACAGAAACTAATGGATCCCAATAAGAGGAGTTGAGTTTGTCGGTGAAACATGACGTTCGCCGCCATTGCGTTTTGGCGCGGTATGCCGATCGCCATCACGTTCCTCCTGACAACGGCGTGTCTTGTTACAGCCAGAGATATTGTTTTAGGTGAGTTTTTTTTTCTTCTAACTATTTATAATGAAATCATTAAGAAGCAAGAAGAAATAATCAGGAATGGAAACTCTTATCAATTTTGTCATAACGATCTCGTGTCAATGTATGGAAATGAGTTTACATAAATTTTAATGGCAATAATTGGGGGGGCCTTTGCCCAGCAGCGGGACAGTATAGGCTAAACAAAAAAAAATAATTAAATAATTATGAACGTTTTAAAAGAATTTTATAATTATAATAACATGAATTGAGGGTTCAATTTAAAATAGTTTAAAAAAAAACTAAAAAACACGCTTCCATTGAAAACCAAACTAAAAAGTACAAAACAATGGAAAAAAAGCGTGGGGTGCTTTTTAGGTATTTTTTTATTGATATCAGGCACCCCACGCTTTTTTTCCATTGTTTTGTACTTTTTAGTTTGGTTTTCAATGGAAGCGTGTTTTTTAGTTTTTTTTTAAACTATTATTTATTTTCTATTTTTTAGGGTGCTTCGAATTTTGAGACGTATGTCAGCGTAGTTTGTGATAGTTTTTTTTTGCTGTCCTGGTAACCCTGGCAAGGATAATGGAACAAATTTATGAAATTATTGCATTGTCATCGGTCCTTGACAGGTGTGCAAAGTTTGAATGAAATCTGGTCGTTTAAAGTGGGTCAAAATCGCGCTATAAAGAGTCGGTTACAAACAAACATACAAATATACAAACATACAAACATACAAACATACAAGTGAAGCTAATATAAAGCGTGTAAAAAAAGTATTTTCACTGATTTCTTCACCAACTGTGGGGCGATAACAAAAAATCATTCTTTTTAATGGGTAAGGTTATGCTTGCCTGTGCCATGGCCACGGTAACGCTATCGAACAAATCTGCTACACTAGCAATGTCCGGCATTCGACTGGATTCGAAGTTTTTACGTACTTACAAATTTTTCACACCCAAAGTATCTGAAAGTTTAATTTTGTCCTAACTCAAGTTCCAAGCTATTTCGCTACCAATTTTCATCAAAATTGGAACAGTCGTTTAGCCGTGATAATGTTACAAACGTACAGTTACTTTCATATAAATGAACTAGCTGACCCAGCAAACGTTGTTTTGCCGGGTGAAAAAGAGTGAAAATTTAGAGTTGTATGTATTTTTCAATGCTCAATCATAATAAAACAAAAGTTAAAAAAAAATTCAAAAAACTAAAAATAAAAATTTAGGGGTGGACTACCCCTAACATTTAGGGGGATGAAAAATAGATGTTGGCCGATTCTCATAGATACCGGATAAGCACAAAAAATGTCATCAAAATCGGTCAAGCCGTTTCGGAGGAGTATGGCAACGAAAACTGTGACACGAGAATTTTATATATTAGATGTACTATACCATAAGTTCAATCTGCCTAGCCTTTTTCTAATTAATTTGGGGTCAGATTCCAGTCGCACCAAATGCAGCTGGATATCAGTATTTCACAATAAACGACTGCCTAACTGAACTCAACGACCCAGCTACTTACTGGGTAAAACGATAGCCCTTGGTAAGAGTGGTCGTTAGACTTTTGAACTATTGACTATCCGTAATGACTGAACAAGATGTATGAATGTCAGCCGGGACCAACAGCTTCACGTTCCTACCGAGGCACGGGAGAAGCTTGATATATAAAGATGGTCTCCCATCCACAAACCAACCACATCAAGCGTAGCTTAACCTGATCGAACCGTGCGGCTGTTATTACTTATTCACGAGCCCCTCTATTTTGCCATCAAGCAAATTAATAAACTTAGTTCTCAATGCTTCAATTATATCCTTGTTGGATTAATAACTTATATTAAACAGGTTAAGTGTATAAACGGTTCATATTTAATGGTCAGTAAATAATTGTGATGGCATTATAGACGCCAGGGGTCGTAAAACTAAGAATTATGCATACATCCTTGAGCTATTGATTGTGATCGTAACGTTTATGACCATACT
This sequence comes from Aporophyla nigra, assembly GCA_947507805.1. Classification (NCBI taxonomy): domain Eukaryota; kingdom Metazoa; phylum Arthropoda; class Insecta; order Lepidoptera; family Noctuidae; genus Aporophyla; species Aporophyla nigra. The sequence goes on from OX382301.1 coordinate 23,692,666, forward strand.
TTAACTGGTAATGAAAGAATGTTATATGTTATACTATGAAAAGGAGGTTGGGTAAATTATTCAAACTTTTCAGTATGTTCAGCTGAAGCTGAATATTTTTGAAAGGAACTCGATGAAACATAATTTAAAAATTATTTATACAAAAATAAAACTACAAAGTACAAAGTGATTGTAGGCAAAGAGGCCATCTTACACTGTTTTTTTACCCCTGAAGCTGAAGTCTAGCCTACCACACTTTCTTATAGATCTGCGTACCCTTTCACGACTTTTATGTTTCGATACAAGCATTTTTAATAATACGATAAGTGATTTAAACAAAATGCTTAAAATCGCGTGCACTTACTGGACAGTCCACTCAATCTGTATTGTTCTTTCCTCAAAATAAATTAATCAAAAGTCATTTATTCTAATTTGGCTGAGGATCAGCACTTTTCTAACGTAAAAATAACATGAGACAGTCTCCCAAACCGCCCGCACTTGACCACTTCCTAGTGCTCAAAGGCCCATTTCAAGCACCAATCTACATGGTCTTCACATTTTCTGACCAAGATTTTGTTTGGACTCTAAAATACTGTGACCTCTGTGTTTCGGTTTTTCTTCTCAGAGTAGTCAGCAAGGAAACACCGAGAATTTTTTTTTATTGTGGGTGGAAAATCATCAATTTACTTCTCGGGGGCGTGTCAGACTTTTACTGACTAAAACCCACCCGTGTTCTTTCATTTGCTTAATATGCCAGCGCCATGGTAACTACGCCGAGCTCATCTAGTTTTTACACGCTTTATATTAGCTTCACTTGTATGTTTGTATGTTTGTATATTTGTATGTTTGTATATTTGTATGTTTGTTTGTAACCGACTCCTTATAGTGCGATTTTGACCCACTTTAAACGACCAGATTTCATTCAAACTTTGCACACCTGTCAAGGACTGATGACAATGCAATAATTTCATAAATTTGTGCCATTATCCTTGCCAGGGCTACCAGGACAGCAAAAAAACGGTCACAAACTACGCTGACATACGTCTAAAAATTCGAAATACCCTAAAAAATTGAAAATAAATAATAGTTTAAAAAAACTAAAAAACACGCTTCCATGGAAAACCAAACTAAAAAGTACAAAATAATGGAAAAAAAGCGTGGGGTGCCTGATATCAATAAAAAAATACCTTAAAAGCACCCCACGCTTTTTTTCCATTATTTTGTACTTTTTAGTTTGGTTTTCCATGGAAGCGTGTTTTTTAGTTTTTTTAAACTATTATTTAAGTATTAAGATTGACGTTTAAAAATGTTTGTACCTACAGAAATAGAATAAATTATCATTTTACCTAGAAAGCCGGTTCTCAACCTTCATTACTTTACACACCATGCATCGATATCGTATTACCTCGCGATGACCACGATCGGCGCGCGCGCATGTCTCTCTAAACCTTATGTACAATGACGTGTGCCATCACGCTGCGGCCTTATTAGGATGAACATTAGTTACCTACCTGTCATGGTGGGAAGCTTGTTCTATTATTAACTAGATGCCACCTATTATGTCGCGTTTGAAAGGTATGTGACTTATTCTGAACTAGCTTTTGACCAGGGCTTCACATAATCTGACCATGATTATGTCTGGACGTTAAAAGAAACAGTAATATCTGGGTTTGTGTCGGCCTTTCTTCTCAGAGTAGTGAGATAGGAAATGACCTCATCTAGTTTAAAAATATGGTTGATGTGTGTGTATAAGTTTGAACAAACCTCACAGAAATAAAGTAATTAATTGTTTATCTACAAAATTAACATTTCAGCTGAAAGACGTCCACTGCTGGACATAGGCCTCCCCTATTTTGGGGTATGCCAGAATCGCCACACTTGGCAGTCGGGTCGGCGATCGCAGTATGGTGGTAAAATGCATAGAGAACGCTGCTCCCCATGCTCTAGTAAGTCCCTTAGTCGTTTATGACACCCATGGGTCATATATCTATCATCAATTCATCGTTCTGGGTGCAGTTTGCGTGGAAATTAAAAACAAGTCTGTTGAAGATTTTCAGAAAAATAATTGGAAACCAGTAGGCACCTATAACCATTTTGCTGTGTTATTGCAACATTTATCTCAGAATCCACATCTATCGTGTAGATATACAATTTGACACAATTTCAAACTCTATTTGAGTGTGTCGGACACTAAGTCTGGCGCGATCTCTACTGCAGCCAGTTAATAGCTTTTGGAACAGATTCATACGAAGATTAAAGTTTCACGATCAAAAGAACTTCTAAAAGATTTTTGATTTCTAATTTATGAACGTCGTATTTTTCGTTAAAAGGGAGTTTTCAAAGACTTTCAGAATGCATGTTAACAAAGAATTTCGTTTCGTAACAGATCAAAGATTCGATCGAACGTTTACTTAGAGAAGCAGAGAGTTATTTCGAAATAGAAATATTTCTAAAACACAACACGTAACCTGACATCACTCCTTGTTTCTCCGAAGGGCTTGGCAGCGGTCTTATATCCTGCTATCAGATATAGGACTTATTAAGCAGAGACAGCTGGCGAAATTTTGGTGAAGGTTTGCCTCCACATAGTCGCTACTATAGAGTCGATTGACTCCTTGCCAGTTCAAAAGTGCATGTAATTGGTTTAATTGAAATAAATTCTTTGAGTTTGGATTACCAACTTTTTTTTGATATCCGGGGAACACCTTCGCCGACATTTTGCCAGTTGTCTGTAAGTCCTATATCCTTAATAGGTCCAAAATCTGATGGCAATCGCGACCGTCTCCTTTATAATCTAAAAGTGCAATAGGCAAGTAAATTGTAAAGCGTAGTAGGTTCCTGTGGAGAAGAATGGGCAAGATGGGTAATCATGGAAAATCTAACAATGAATATATAACAAGTACAATGGAATATATAACAAGAATGGGTATCCATGGAATATCTAACAGTATGTATCCAATAATAAAATCGGTAACATTTATCTGATTTGAAAGAGTAAAGAGAGAGGGAGTGAGTGAGTGAGTGAGTTTTATAAATTTTACCGATTATTATTGATTACATACTGTCCTTGCACCTCTGGCAAGCCCTTCAGGCATAATTGCGTTATGATAAAAATAATTTATAACGCTAACTCTCCCCATGGGTAAAACCCAGTGGGTGACGACCTACCGGGGTTTATTGAACACTTTTAATTTAACCTCAGAAATAGATTTATCCATTATCCTGTATAACTTAGTCCTAATTTGGTACCCGCAGGTATGACAATATGTATTAATTATAAATACCACAAATTTCCCACTTCATTATAAAATTTTCCTACTGATATGCATCGTTGATAATGTAAGGACATTCTATAGTTTTATGAGTCCTCGTACGCACGAGTGTAAAAATAACGCGGCGGAATTTTTTCGCGCAATGCAAACGGAATTTTACCGGATTTTTTTTTTAAACTATTGTTCATAAGTAAATAATGTTCTTATCAAAATGAAAGTAAGGTTACCCCTGATTTTATTACGTGAAATAGTATATTTTGAACAGTAGTTAAAAAAAGATAATTCAGCATAGTGATTTCTTTTTACCTGGTTTATGTTTATCTTTCGACTAGAATTATGAAAGTTTAATTTCATTTAATAAACAAAAACACACAGTTCATCTATCTTATTACTTTGCCCAAGACAGGGTAGTCATTATTCATACTGACCGGGATAACTACATTACGTTGCCAAATTGATACGGGCGTTATTTATACTGACCGGTCATTATTCATAGTGACCGGACTACTCAAGTTGCCTGTAATATGTATACCACGCCGTAGAAAAACAGAACTGTCAACAAGTTTCCATAGTGATCCATACAACTCTGAAGTCGTGCCTACACACGGCTCAGAAACCGTAGTATTTCACGGCAAGAAAAACGTGCGTGTAAAAAGGGCTCAAGGCTACTTACGAATTGTTTAATTTTACGGATAAAGCATCTCCTTTTAAGGAAAAACAACTGACTTCCTTAAAAAAACACTACAAAGTGAAAAATAACTTTAATTTCGAAAGTCGGTGTCTTAGGATCTGTATTTAAGGTTTTTTGCCACCGACTTCCGAAAATAAAGTTATTTTTCACTTTGTAGTGTATTTTTTTGGTTGTTATTTTTTTTATCTTTTTAGTTATGGTATGTACCCTGCACTAATCTAATTGCGTTATTCGTCCATTTGTCGCGCACATACTTAATGCAAATTTAAGACTTATATGGTTTTCACATGGATCCCATTATCAAAATGGAACCAAATTAAAACTACTATACGGGAAGCACCAGCTTTCAAATAATAAAATAATCATCAAAATTGGTTCACCCAGTCAAAAGTTCAGAGGTAACAAACATTTAAAAAAATACAGCCGAATTGAGAACCTTCTCCTTTTTGAAGTCGGTTAAAATGATAAGAAGTAACCGATCCAATTAATTAACACTAATTTTATTCGTACCTCTTACTGTGTTGGTACTTTTAATTTGCCTTATTGGTCTAGTGGCAGCAAAAGCTTAGCACGAGGTCTTGAGCTCGATTCTCAGTTCAAGTAAAGGGTTATTTATTAGATATTCTATCTGGAATTTATCAGCAGCAGCCTGGAGTTTCGATTTGTACCAACTTGATGGCAATAGAGAACTATTGCATGGGAGTTAAACATAACTGACGAAACGTGGATGTACGAGAGGTACATATCTGCCTAAATTTTCGGGGAAAACAGACGAATGTTACTCTGAAAAGTCGCGGCTCAGTGGTATCGGCTCCAAGTTCAGAGTTACAGGTCGTGAGCTCGTACCCAGGAACGTACTTTACTTTGTGTATTTCGCAATCAAAATCAAAAGTCATTTATTCAAACTAGGCTGAGAGTCAGCACTTTTTGAACGTCAAAGTTACATAAGACAGTCCCCCAAAACGCCCGCCCTTCGACACTTCCTAGTGCTTTAGCTGGGAAGAAGAAGTGGCGCAACAAACTCCCCAGCAGCACATCTGTCTGTTAAGTTAGAGGAACTTGATTCTATACAGTATTATGTAAGTATTTAATATTATAAAACAAAATATACATTTAATTTCATCATCACTGCTTATAAAATGGAGAAAGAAATCGTCGTGAGGAAACCGGCTCTGGGCCCGCGTGGTGGAATATAGCAAACTCACTCTCACAGAGATGAGGTCTAGGCCCAACATTGGGAAGGTTATTGGCTGATTATATCTTCTATTATATCCTTTATTACTCTTACTTTTATAAAAAATCGAGGCTCCCATTAATAAAATTTAATCTGCATAATGATCATGGTACCGTATGGTGCCGGACGTAAAGAATAACACCACCCCATTTCTTCCCGTGGGTGTCGTAAGAGGCGACTAAAGGAGTTACTAGAGAATGGGCAGCAGCGTTCTCTATGCATTTTACCACCATACTGCGATCGCCAACCCGTCTGCCAAGCGTGGCGATTATGGCAAAGCCCCCCAAATTGGGGGAGGCCTAAGTCCAGCAGTGGACGTCTTACGGCTGAAATGATGAAATGATGAATGATCATGGTTTACACCTCTTTAAAGTTTCAAACATTAACATCTGCATGCGACATTACTCATAGACAAGATCTTAAATACTAACTTTATAAGTTTATTTTATTACCCGCTCAACTTTCCGGGTTAACTCGTCGTTATTATAGAAACACGTAACCACTACATAACATATAAACTAGTTAATTATTAGTTATACAATCTTCTGCGTAGCCTTTACCGAACTTTGCTGCTTTGGAAGTATAAGGAACAGAGTATTAAGTTCACTCAACCCCCAAATTGAGGGAGGCTTGTGTCCATCAGTGGACGTCTTGTGGCTGAAATGATGATGATGATGATGATAGACAACATCTACCAGACTACCACGAATTCGTGGGACTGCAAGCAACTGAAAGCTTGTTCGATCATTCCATAATACTGTTAAACCATGATTTTCAACTCTGTCCATTTAGCGCCCTTCAAAGGAATCATACGTCAACACACCACACACATACTTAACCTACGGGATAAAAACCGGCCAAGTGCGAGTCGGACTCGCGCACCGAGGGTTCCGTACAAACCTGCAGGTGTTCACGGTTTATGCATAAGGTTTATGTTTATGAAATTAAATGTTTTTTTTTTTTTAATTTTATATTTGAGTTGACTGAATGAAAGGTAAATTGTGGTTTACGATTTATGACGTATTAAAAAAAAAAATTTTTTAGTTTTATCATTCCCTTATTTTAGAAGTTACGGGGGGGGGGGACATACATTTTACCACTTTGGAAGTGTCTCTCGCGCAAACTATTCGGTTTAGAAAAAAATGATATTAGAAACCTCAATATCATTTTTGAAGACCTATCCATAGATACCCCACACGTATGGGTTTGATGAAAAAAATTTTTTAAAGTTTCAGTTCTATGTATGGAGAACCCCAAATATGATTGTTTTTTTTCTATTTTTGTGTAAAAATCTTAATACGGGTCACAGAATACATCTACTTACCAAGTTTCAACAGCATAGCTCTTATAGTTTCGGAAAAAAGTGGCTGTGACATACTCGGACAGACAGACAGACAGACATGACGAATCTATAAGGGTTCCGTTTTTTGCCATTTGGCAACGGAACCCTAAAAACCATGTACCTACTGGTTCTGGGTACGGATTCCCCTTGAACCTGGCTATCAGACTTTTGGGACCAACGGATTAACGTCCTTTTTGAGGCAGGTCTTGATAATTTAATGTAATGAGGTAATGGATGGTCACCCATCCACTTACCGACCGAGGCAAGTGTAGCTTACTCTGCAATCAACCCGTGCAGCTGTTATTATGTAGTCATGATCCCCTTTATTACTAGTAATGTCTAGTTACTAACATATAAATAATAAAAATTATGTTTCTTGGTAACGACTGAGGCCAATCGCACTTAAGTATCTCGAAAGGGATTGAGTAACATGATAGTCATTAAGTTATAATTGTCAGGTATTCAGCTATAAGCTACCTTTATGAGGTCAGAGTTCGATTCCCGGGTCGGGAAGAATGTTATGAAGGGACACCTTCATAACATTCTTCAATTATCATCAATCAATCACCTGCAATTTCTCAGTAGGGGCCTGGAGTCTGAATATATTATACTCGGTTATGGCAATAAATAGACTATAAGGGGCAGTGGTGACGACAGTGACTTACAAGTTAGAGGTCGTAGGTTCGAATCCATAGGCGTTATACATCACCACGGCTCCCAAATCTGATCTGACCCTTCGCGGGGGGACCAAGGGTGTCATACACGGGGTTGTCTGTCACCCATGTGCTATTTGATCCCCAGGGTGGTCACAGCATGCTTTGTTTTCTGGTACGCCAGTGATGGGGGTTATCCCTCAGAGGAGGGTCCAGTGACGGACAACCGCGGCAGGTTTGCGGAAAAGTGTTTACGCGTGCCCGTGTTCCCGCCATAGGCCGCACAGGAGGAAACTGTGGAATTTTAGTGAGTTGGAGTCCCACATAACTGCACTATCTCCCGGTGTTAGCTCAGGATACGTAAGCATTTCTCTAAGTTAAAAAAAACCGCCTCTACATTCAGTAACTGCTTAAGTTGTATATTTTCCAGAGTTCACAGACCGACAAGTAGGTAAGCCAAAATTGATTTACATAAGCCTCATGCAATACAAGAGCAATAAAATATAATAATGATCATCGTATCTCATACGGAGTCAGCAGATATTGAGCTTTGATTGAGATTAACCTTATGCAAATGTCGGACACACATGTTTGAAAACAATTTGATACACGCCTTTCATTCAGAAACATTGCGTTCCCTTAGTACACACGGCTACAAATCCAGCCATGCATTTCCAGTTTAAGCTGACCTCTCAATATACGCAAATCCCATACAATGTGAAATCAGGTTATACTGGAAATGCATAGCTTGATGCGTACCTATGATAATTTATTATAATATTGAGTTACCTAATCGTAATCAATCAATATTCGTATGGTTATGTATATGTTGTCATGTAACATGTAGTTACTTTTATGGCGCTTAGAGAAAATCGTGATGTTGTCGGTATTTATGAAGGAGAGGGAGATAGAAACAACTTTGTTTTTGGAACGTACATAGTAATGTATCTACGAAGTCAATTGGTGAATTCGAGATAGACCGAAAAAGTGTCACACTTTGACCGTCACAACACTTGTCACTCTGAGTGAAAAGTCAAAAGAAACTTTTGATACTTGGTGTCTCACGGCCCCTCTCGTTTTTGTCATCTTTTGCTCCTATAAAGATTCAGTCGTTTACAGGATTTTACGTATGTATAATAATTTATATATTAGGGCCTGTAGCTGAGTCATAAGCATAAGGGGCCATCCTAAATTACGTCACACAAGTTTTATGATTTTTTTACCCTCCCCCCCCCCCCGTCCTTGTCACAGCTGGTCACATTTGTGAGACTCCCTTCCTTAGTGTGACGTCACATATTTTGCAATTTTACATCTGGACATTGAATTTTTTTTAAATTTTTCTTTCGTAGTTCATATTTCGTGTTTAAATATGTACCTATATTACTTTAAATATGTATATTACATTTTGAAATGTGACGTCACAAAATTTAGGACCCCTCCCACCTCTTTGTCACACAATGTCACAATTCGTCGACTCCCTCTCCCTCCCTTAACGTGTGACGTAATTTATGGATGGCCCCTAACATACGCACGGTTCGCCCCATCAGATAAAGCTACGCTTGCCTGGTTAATTCGTGGATAGGTGACCATATTTACATATCAAGACAATACCTTTACGTGCCTCTGAAAATACGTAGAACCGCTGATCCTGGCTGTCAATCGAGGATCTTTGACAGTTGTTACGGATCGTCAGAAGCCCGACAGTCTGAGAACCAGTCTTACCAAGGGGTATCGTATCGTATAACCCAGTAACGCGTGCGTGCAGATGCGTTATGCAGATCATATAGGCAGTCGCTTCATATAAAATACTGATAGTCAGCTGAATCCGGTTACACTAGAAAACAACCCGAACGTAGGGAAAAGACTTTTCAACAATGTTTCACAACTAAAGCATTTCGTTTTTCTTCAGAATACATGCATAGTTGAGAAAGACGTCCACTGTTGGACTTAGGCTACCCCCAATTTGGGGGGCTTTGCCATAATCGCCACGCTTGGCAGGCGGGTTGGCGATCGCAGTATGGTGCTAAAATGCATAGAGAACGCTGCTGCCCATTCTCTAGTAAATCCCTTAGTCGCCTTTTACGACACCCACGGGAAGAAATGTGGACACATACAGTAGGTACGTACCATAAATAGGCTCTCTTTCTATGAAAGATACGTGAACTCTGTATACTAATCTGGAATTTATAACAGCTATGCTGCTCCGTAAAAACATCTGTGTGTCCGAATAATATAGTCGCAGTCTCGGTCTCGGCGACAAACAAATGTCAAAAACTTGTCAAAAATGTGTAGAACCTCCAGGTATTTTTGAAAAATGAAGACAGAGATCAGACTTGAACGTTCTTAAATTTACGAGAATTGCCCTTAATATCAAAATAGTTTCTACTCAAACTTGAAGCATTTTCTTCAATTATACTGGCATTTTTAAAGTGCTATGGAGTCAGAAAATTGAAGCTGCGTAGGAACTGCAGATCTCTTCTATAATAATATATTATAAAGAGGATAGATTTGATTGTTTTTAAAATTGTTTGTAATGGAAAAACTCAGAAACTACTTGACCGATTGTAAAAAAGAAATCATCTATGAAAAGCTACATTATTTCGGAGTAACATGAACTATACATTTCACGCGGACGAAGTCGCGTGTGGAGTGCTAGCAGTAAATAATATTCTAACAAAATAACTTGAAAGCGAACAATGTATATTTAATCTGAATCAGAATCGTCGATTAGTAATAAAATGTATTTCTTGTAACTTGGTTTTAAGCACGGTTTATTTAGTCTAATGCGGCTCGGACCTAATTGCATGTTTAAATTCATTTTGTGTGATATTGCACTGATATTTGAAAACCAGGAGTTACTGCCTTACAAAAGCTTTATCAGATTCGTACAAATCACGTTAAAATAGAGCAAAACTAGACTCTATAGTCTGTTCCAAAAGTCTTTTATGAAAATGTAAACAAATGGATCTCAAAACTGCCTTTGTAGGTATCAATGGTAGTTATGAAACTTAGATTTGGCAAGTATAAACTTATGAACATAAATTAATTCTTTAAAAAAACGTCTAAGAGCGTTAAGGATTAAGCAGAGTGAAGAGTCCTGCCGTAGTATAAATGAGTATTAAGTTTGTATTTAAAAGTACTGCGGTTATAACTGAAAACATCTAATATCTCTCACAAATTATCATCTTAAATAGAAATGTCCTTATAAAAAACTACATTATCATCATGTCCGATGAGGCAAAACAATCGTAAAAGTTAGTTATAAGATAGATCGTAATCAACAATGTTATATTTTCTTGGATTGGGCGATGTGGTCGCAAAGCCCTTTAAACAAAAAAAAAAAAGATTTTTATTCTGTGGATGCCAATTTGTAGTGCCCGTTACAAATTGAGTGCATCAATTTAATTATTTGAAAGCTCAAACGGGATATTCTATTTTTAAATTACTTAAAAGATATTTTTCATTTGACAATTGAGGTTATTTTATAACCTCAAAATTATTTAATATTTTTAAAATGTTGAGATATAAAGTTGAAATGAATGCTATCCCCTTTAGTTAGTGATTGCGTAAACATTTAATCTGACCAGGGTTTGTTTGCACTTTCATCAGATAAGTACACAACAGACACACAGACACAGAACAGACCATACGGCTTCACTACAGAACCCTTTATCCAGTAATCGTCTAATAAATCAGATAATTTTATAATAACCACGGTATGCGGTCTCACAATCATACACTAGGTCGCAAATAATCGTAAACTATTCAATTCAATTCAATTCAATTTATTTCACGAACAATTCACATTGTGTTTGAAAACTATAAACTATACAAAATACATAATAAATAAAAAATAAAAACAAACTCATTAAAATTATAAACTAAAACATTCATAATACAACAAAATCTCTAATATGATAAATTAAAAAAAAAACAATACAATTAAAAAGTTCAATAACATTACAGTTGCTATTACATAATTATGTACCTACTAATATTACCCAGTCTCACACTAACTAATATAAAAAATTTAAAACGTGGATAAGTCATCGTCTATTGAATAAAGACATTTCTCCAATAGGAACACTTTGAGTCTTGACTTAAATGTGCTCTTATAAATTAAAGTTTTTAAGTCCACTGGCAACCTGTTAAAAATCCGCACTGCCTGATATTGAGGACTATGTTGAACAATATTAAGTTGGGGTTTTATTTTGTTTTTAAAATCTTTCCTTCGCGTACTTTCCCTCAACTGTCTCTCCTCATCTGTTTCATAATTATGCAGGTATTTTTTGAAATTCACCATCAATACTAAAACATAGAGGCTGGGCACAGTAAGAATTTGAATTATAATTAGTTATTTGATTAGTTATTTGATTGTAATTAGTGCCTAGGTACTTTGAATCTCAATTTGACATGAATATTACCGTCCTAGAATAGCTGGTTGTCCTGTATTTTAAGCTAGACTAAAAGTGAACGAGATGGCGTTATTGATTTTTCTGTTGCAGTATGATGTTCAAGTGGCTCCTTATTATAGAGCCTAAACCTAAACAACTTTCCACCAGAAAATCGGTAATGCACATAAAATCTAATTGTAACAAATCTACAATGACTTTCATTCGTTTTTTAAACCCGGAAACAATGGATACATTTCGAATTATTATATATATTACATATAAAAATTGCGATCCGATTTAGATATTACAATGATAACAGCTGAGAGCTGTCAATAATTCGGAACGTTCGTGAGGTGTAATTAAACTAAACCTAAAAAAACAACACAACTGTCTTTTTGACAGCGCTCACGTTGGCATTTTCTTACATATCAATACCCATCACGTGGGGAAAGTATTACCAGCTAATTTATTTTACTCTTTATAACTTGTAAAGCAATAAATCCAGAAACGCAGTTTCGAATTAGCCAGGTTAGTTGAAAGATATGATGCGGCTTACAACAAAATAGCACAATGGTATTAATTTTGGGGCCATTGTCAAACGTTATCGTAAGATGGTGCATGTCATGACATCATCTATGTGACGATTAATGGGACATTGTTATTGCACTCAAGCGCGCTCAAATCGATCGTAGCGCAATTCGGAATGCGCTATTTTGTTACATTAGTCTGTGACTAAAAACAATCCAGATATTGCATTCTCTGCCAGTTTGGTACCTACATAGGTCCTCGAAGTGCTATAAATTGCTTTTACGTAAAATAAATAAATAAATCGTTTAGTATCACACACACGCTTCTGTAACTAAATTAAAATAAAACTACATTTACGACCTAAGCGGGGTGGAACTAAAAGCTTTAGTACAGTCAGCAATTTAATTCAACTACAAAATAACTTTTCACTTCAAATAACTTTTTTTATTTGGGATGACAAAGTTCTCAAATGAGACAGACTTTTTATCGCAATAGAAATAGGCTAGAGTAATACGCCGTGAAAAGTACCAAAAAGCAAAAATCAAAATAATAATAATATCTTAGGACAACCAACACACCGTTATCTGATCCCAAACTAGGCAGAGCCTGTACTGTGGGAAACCAGACATTTGATAAATCTATATATATAAAAATGAATCCCTATTTCCCTTGGTCACGCCATCACGCGTGAACTGCTGGACCGATTTCACTTTTTTTTTTGTTGTTGTGTTTTTAATTGTCAGGAAAAGGTTCTTATGAAAGAAAAAAATTAAAAAATTGCGCGGAAAATTAGAAAATTTAAGAACACTTATTTAAGAATACTTAACAACCATATAATAGGACAATGTAAACTTTTTTAATGTAACATTATGACATTTGACATAGAATTGACAGAATGCGTGCTCAAATATCATCAAAGAGACAGGACAACGTCTGTCGGGTCAGCTAGTATACTTATATATCTCTAAATACATACATATTATAGATAAATCACACCCAGACACAGAACAAATGATTGTGCTCATCACACAAAGATTGGTCCTGGATGAGAATCGAACCCACGACCTCAGTCTTAGCAGTCAGGGTCACTAACCACTAGACTAACAGGCCAGTCAAAAGTTCGTGAGCTTCTTAAACTCGAAAAATTTCTCTGCTCAACAACGTAAACTACGCAACGAATGTTGTTGAAATGTCAAAATGAAAACAAAAACGATTCCTACTGTCAGTTACTGTGTTACGCAATCATCCCGTAGATACATTTGAACACCTTAGATGCCAGGGTCACGGGATTGTTGAAACGAGATATCGTGGCCCTGGTATATGGGTAACTGAAGGAACACGGGTGGGTTTTAGTCAGTAAAAGTCTGACACGCCCTCCCGCTCCGCTCAGAGCGGGAGAAGACATTTGCTGATAACCCATCCAAAAAAAAAAAACAACATTTTAGAGACATTTACAACAGCATTTTTCCAGTGCATTGGAATAAATACAGTGTACATGTTTTGTTTTTGTTGCTGACCCTACTTAGGGCTGAGGTAGCGAGAAATAAAATGAGAAACAGTAACTACGATTAGTCCGTGTAATTCGTACATGCTTTATGGTGGCCCCTGATAGGCCTCCCGAGGACTACACTAGTCAAATTAAATCAAATCAAAATATTTTATTTCACTTAAACCGACATGGGCACTTATGAAACGTCAGTAGCTAGGTGCACGGTTCCAAATGGTTGATTCCTATGGAGAAGAGCCGGCAAGAAACTCTACGGTTACTCTTATAAAAATAATTGGCAATTACAATTTACAATGGTATTAATAAGTATGGGAGGATAGCTTACAACAAGTACCAAGTACTAAATAAAAAAATGGTCCACAAATCTACAGTCTACAAGGAAAAATCAGATATGAAAACCTTTTTAAACTAAATGACATGATTGCCATGATAACCAATAACAAAGAGTTGAAATTAGAGTTTTAGGTATATAATATAAAATAATGAGTAGGTTGATTATATCAAAGAGATAAGAAAGCTGAATTAGATTTAAAAAATTACAGAAAACAGAGCAGTTATAGACATTTACATAGTTATGACGTTAATGAGGTAGCAGGTACCAAGGAAGCTACATGTGCAGAAGGAATTATTGTTAAACTTCCTTATCTTGGACGTAGTCTTTTATCGTGTAATATGCTTTTTTGATTAGGACACGTTTGATGTGTCCGAGGAAATCTATAGCCTGTTTTTTTTTTTTTAACCGACGAAAAATAATCGGAGGAGGTTATCAATTCGACGCGTATATTTCTTTTTGTTTTTTTTTTTATGTATGGCCACGCATAACTTTTTACATCGTAGCCTGATTGTGATAAATCTTTTTTTTTGGATAGGGTATACCTTGACAAGTATTATTAGTACATTAAAGCCACAAAAAATTAAACCGCCGAAAAACTGAAAAGCAAAAAATAATAAACCTTAAAACTTTGAATCGGCGCTGAAAAATCAATAAACAAAGATCACTCAAAGCGCCGACTCTTAATTTTAAGGTTTATTATTTTTTGCTTTTCAGTTTTTTCGGCGGTTTAATTTTTGTTAAAAATGTTTTTTTATACCAGTACAATAATAATTAGCTGTAAGTAAGTAATTAAAATAAGATAAAATTTTCGAAAAAAACTTAAACCAATTTTTAAAAATCTATCAGGTGAACAAGTTTTAAAGTTATTTCCGTAGGACTGGTTTAAGTTAACTAAGCTAACCTGCGGTCAAATATAACTAGTTTTATTCCGATATTAATTAACGCATTGCATGTAACGCATTTATTTTTATCAGCACGTACAGCTTCGGAGAATCGTTTGAATTAAACTTAGTTCTTGTAAATTGGTTGTAAATCTAGTCGTTTCAAAGAAAATCGTTAAATCACACAGGATCTCGTTTAATTTATTAGAAGAATATACTTTATACATGTTCTTTTAATGAATCTTAATATCCTTAGTTTTAATTATATTGCCGCCTACAGCGTTTTTCGATCCATGTACTTTCTAAGTTTGTCTTTGACACTGACATCAATGAAGGCAAACATCGTGAGGAAACGACATATATATACTTAATCAATAAAAGTCTAATTGCCAATCCAATCGCGGTTATTGTTCAGGTATATCTTTACTTCTTCTAATATGCAAGTAAGGTATCATTTTATTGCACTACACATTTAACAGAACTAGCTTCTGCCCGCGACTTCGACCGCTTGAAGTTTCTTGTTATCCTCACCCACCCCGTCGCATTGATCATGCACTCGTCCTATGACTTCGGTTTTTCTTAGCGTTTTGCTGACTTTTTTTTAGTTGCTCAACTACGAAGGGTCTAAAGACCTAAAGACTTCCTAATCTATACTAATATTATAAAGCTGGAGAGTTTGTTTGTTTCATTGAACGCGCTAATCTCAGGAACTACTGGTCCGAATTGAAAAAATATTTTTGTGTTGGGTAGCCTATTTATCGAGGAAGGCTATACGCTATATAACATCACGCTACAACTAAGAGGAGTGGAGCAGTAATGAAAAATGTTGCTAAAACGGGGAAAATCGCACGGGTAGGCGATTGGACGCGACGGGAAGGGTCAGGGGAACAAGAAATTTAACGCGGATGAAGTCGCGGGCAGAAGCTAGTTAGGCTATAAAATGCAAAAAAAAATTATAATTTGTAATTGGACCGGTAGTTCCAGAGATTAGCGCATTCAAACATACAAACTTTTCAGCTTTGTTATATTATTAGCTTTTACCAGTGGCATCGCCCGCGTATTTTAGCATAAGATTTCCTCTTGAATCACTGCTCTTTTGGTGCAGACCGCATTAAAATCCGTTGCGTAGTTTAAAAGATTTAAGCGTACAGACGCGGGAAGCGACTTTGTTTTATACTATGTAAAGGCTCGTGTAGACTTGCGCGACGCGACGGCCACGCGCTATTCGACGATTTTTATCCGTACTAGCTTCTGCGCGCGACTTTGTCCGCGTCAAATTTTCGCTCCCCTTCCCGTCGCATCGAATTGCCTGCCAGTTTTCGTCCATTTTTCGTTTGCTGCTCCGCTCCTTTTGACCGTAGCGTGATTTTATATAGCGTTCCTCAATAAATGGGCTACCCAACACAAAAATAATTTTTCAATTCCGACCCGTAGTTCCGCCGATTCTTGTCATTCCCCTTTTCGTACAAACTTTCATCCCCTATTCCCTATTGTTATTTTACCCCCTTAAGGGTATAAATTTAACACACTTTAAATATAATTCATAAATATACATTATGTAATAAAAGCCAAATAAAAAAGTTTCATCATTCTAGCTTTAAAAATGACAATACTTCCCTACAACCTTTCATCCTCCCTTTCAACCCCTTAAAACCCCTTTTCCGCAATAAAAACCACCAAGCAGCAGGAAAGCGAGACAGACAGACAGACAAAGTTACTTTTGCATTTATAATATTATTATAATTATAATATTATAATGTAGATAACAATTTCTATGAAAACGCGCGCAACACTTCACACAGGGGCGACCTGTCGCGCCGCGACACGGTCATAGACCACGCGTGCTAGTCTGCACGAGCCTTAAAGAAGATAGTGTTGATATGGATCATATCGTATAGATTATTCTAATTTAGAGAAAGTAAAGTTAATTATATAAATGAACTGTTTCTTTGTATGCAAGTTAAATTAAACTTCATTGAAAACATCAACCGGTTTCTTACTAAACCTCTCCTACATACGACAACCCTGGTTAGGTACTATCCCATTTGGTGACCGTACAAACAGTCATACATTTGCTCACTGCAACTAAATTTTAGAGCATTTCTAGGAATCAGAAAATAAATACCTTAAAATAAACTTTATTTTTAATCATAGTCGAGAAAGATATCTCTATGAAATCTGAAACTAAGCAAATGCATTTAAGGCGCATGCATAGTGACAACAAGATATGCAACGGAATTAGGCTGAATCTACACAAAACTAGAACAGAAACACGAATGACAGTATGTTTTAAGTTTGTCTAACACCTAATCACCGGGAGATTAAGTGTGTATTACGTCATCTTTAAAAAAAAAACTTCAAAGTGTAGTGGTTTAAAAAAAAAACACTTTTCCTATATGATACTTACACCACACCAATTTGTATACCACTATTTGCTATGTAAACAGAGACATGAATGATCTAATAGAACATCATCAAGGAACAAAAATTGGATTAAAAACGTTTATAGAAGCGAACGCAAAAACTACCCAAGGATAATACATTGGACCACCACTGAGGCATCCACACAACAAAAAGATCGAATTTTCGAAAATCTAAACAACTTTTGCTGAAGATATCGCGGAACAAACATACAAAAAAAACCCTACAGATGAATTGAAAACCTCCTCCGTTTTTTAGTTGGCTAAAAAGGACTTTCAGCTCTTAGTTTTGGCTTATGTTCTTGGCTAGATCAAGACTAACTCAAGATCTAACACAGAAAAAATCTTTTTATTGGTAAGATTGTCTTGATCGTAGATGAGACTCCACTATACTTAGCATCACCTTCAATGTAACCAAATATTAAATTTTACGGGCTTTTACCTTAATTTATGCTAAAGAATAGTTTGATAAGTTCTCAATTTCAAATTCGTAAGGCTCAGACCTTAGGCGATAGAAATACAGAGATACCCAATATGATTTAAAATTCTCAAGCGAGAAAAAGTTACCTATGTACTCACTATGTCAATATTTAATAGATTACATTTTTTTTTACTTTATCATTTATTATAATAATATGAAAATATAAGATTTAAATGAATTAAAAAAGAACCTAAAAATTAAATACTAACTTAATTAAAACTATTTACAAATTAAAATATAGCGTCAAAAAATTTATCCATAGAGATGCTCTGTCGACTGTTAGTAATTTATTTGTTTATTGTGCAGTTTCCAATTAGTAAGGTACTTGTCGTACATTTCGTATCAAAAACAAAACAAGAGTAATGATCTCATTAATTTATTTTATAAAAAAATTAAAACAACTTGTGGTGTTTAACACCATTGGACTGATGATAAACCGTGTTTTGTTATTTGCGATTTTTTCCTCAAACATAACTAAGTTCTGAATTCAGTTTTATTTAAGTAAGTTCGCCTTTTAATTGATTTGTTTTCAATATTGCATTGAAAACATTCTTTCAATTCAAGTTGCTTCCGAAAAATGCTTAAATAATTTCGATTAACTTCTCTCTATACGAAAGTAGCAATTAAATAAAAGCTGATCAAATAACTTAACATAATGTTCTATTTAAACAGCTTTTATTTACTTTAATTTTTAACACACTTACATTTTCAACTAAGTACCTAACACACACTGTTGCGACTATTTTGTAAACATAAACACATCCTGTAAAAAACACTAGAATTGATCACCTACCTCGTCCTCCCAGGCGGGTTCCACGTATTCCTGGTCTGCAACATCCTCTCTGCGTTCCTCCTTCATCCGCTGCAGGTCTTTCACCACTCCATCCATCTGCTCTGAACTCAGACCTCCCCAGGCCTTCATAGCAGATAGCAGTTCCTCATCTTCATCAGTCAACACCACTCTTTCCGGCGACAGAGAATTCAACCGATCCAATTTTTCGTACAACTTTTCTTCAGGTGTCTGGACCGATTGTCGGTCAGGCGCGACGGTTAACTTTTCCAATTTTTGATACAATTTATCGAAACGATTTGAAAACGGCGTGTCGGTAACGTGAGCGGTTCGGATGCGGTGCGTAAGGAGGATCACGAGGAGGGATAGACGCAGCATCGTGCGGACGCGGCGGACGGGCGACTGGCACATGGGCGCGCGTTGGGAATACTTTAGGTGAACGCGCCCGTTCCACGGAGCGGGATTGGTCTTGATTTTTTCGATTACGCTCGAGGCGGTGTGAATTTATCTACATAATCCGCTGTTTAGCTAATCAATGCTGATAATAAGTGTGTGCATGTAATTTACTGCAGTCTTCGGGATGTCCCAGGTTAAAGTTCACCATAGTATGATAAACTTTGATGTTACCTAACTAGTCATCAGTTGATTTGATTGAGCAACTACAACTAGCAAAGAATGTTTCCGTTACTTAAACTTAGTGTTTATCTATGTTTGGTATGTAATGTTTTGTTTATCTTTATTATGATTTTGAGAATAACTATGGGGTCGATAATCTTTGCTCAACTGGTATGCAAATAGTCCAACTTTTGTAGCAAATTATCTGGATATTCTATTTCACTTGTCAACATGAAAATTACCACGCGGATAGTCCATTGTAGAGGTCATTTGGAGTAATGTGTTTAGCAGTTTTCAAATTGACACATGTTATGTCATAATATTTTGACACTATAATTAATTTGTTACATACCTACTTAAATTTAGGCCAAGAATGATTTAGTTAAAAATAAAACGTTTCCAATGGAAGAGACTAGAGCAAAAATAAACTATTTGAAAATAATAAGCAATTACTTATTTAAACTGTTGACAAGTATTAAAATAGAATTAACATAAATTTTTATGCTTTAATACTCTGTTATCGAACGATGTTTATAATAAAGGCAACATCAGTTTTATCTTTATTTATAAAACATGCTAATTGTTCGTCACTCATTCGCAAATACTAAAGTTTTAAGTTTATTTACTTATTTTTAATAGGGTTTCCAATCAATTGTGGCGGTTTGCGGTTACTAATGTCTCTTACATTTTTGTTTGGTTTTGTTTTTAAAT
This sequence comes from Aporophyla nigra, assembly GCA_947507805.1. NCBI lineage: Eukaryota > Metazoa > Arthropoda > Insecta > Lepidoptera > Noctuidae > Aporophyla > Aporophyla nigra. Next base: position 23,712,498 of record OX382301.1, read on the forward strand.
AAAAAGTAGTAAACTAAAAAAAAATAAACAACGAAAACATACTAGAAATATACACTAAGTTTTAAATATCCATCTTAAGAAATGCAACATTATTGAGACTTTTAGTTATAATTTTACAGCCCTCATAAAATTGAAATTCAGATGCGCGATGATGATGGTAAAAGTCAAACCAATTTTAATAAAACCAATTACTTCAAATTACAAACTCATTCAAAAATCACGATCTCCATAATTTCTACCAATCAAAAGCAGACAATGCCCGCAACCATCTCAGATTGCATTGTTTATAGTCAAGCAATCATCGTGCAATAAAACACGAATCCTGAACAATGACAAAAAAATTGTGCGGCCGACAACTGCGGCTTGCACCTCACATTTATTTGTAAGTCACGAATATAACTCTGTCTCGACGCTCATTCATACCTGCATGTCTGGCGAGCTTGTGGTTCCGTATACGTGCATGGATTCTTACTAGAATTTTCTATGGAACCCTAAAAAGGTTATGGGGAATAAAGAACGATGTATGATCTCTCAAAGTGGGTTTAAAATAGAACTATTCAAGGGAAGATTGTGTTCGTGCGTAAAAGGAACACAAGAGACTGATTTTAAAGACATTTCTGTAATCTTGTAAGTAATGGCAAACCGCTATCACCACTTTGTCTTCCAAACTTGGTGACTGCAATTTCCAAAGATGTCATTTATTTGGTAATAAAATTGGATAAAGTAGAAATAGGTAGATAACTGATGTGCTTTGTCGCCACAGACCAATAGCGAAAACTCAAGTAAAGCTTTTTTAAATGACTTAAAAACGGAGGAGGTTCTCAATTCGTTCTTCTTTTTTTGTTTGTTACCTCAGAACTCAGGGATAAAGTCAGGAATGAAGTTATCCGGAAAAGAACTGGAGTGACCGTCATAGCTTGCAGAGTAAGCAGGCTGAAGTGGCAGTGGGCTGGCAATGTCTGTCGAAGGACCGATGGCCGATGGAGCAGATGAGTCCTGGAGTGGAGACCGCGTATCGGCAAACGTAGTGTGGGACTAGCTAGACGGACCGACGACCTCAAAAAGGTGGCTGGGACAGACTGGATGCGGAAGGCGGAGGACAGGATGTTGTGGCGCAGCATGGGAGAGGCCTATGTCCAGCGGTAGACTGCGATAGGCTGAGTTGATTGATTGATTGACCTCAGAACTCCGTAATTAATAAACCAATTAGAAATATCTTCAATTATTTGAAAGGGTTTAATAATGTCCGCATATTAATTTGGTCAAGTTCTGATCAGTGGTTTTTGAGTATGCTTCAATAATATGTATTTTATCTATACACTGAGTAGAAAAAATACGTTGATGACATCATCAACGTTCTTGTCACTGTAATTTCTTTAGCAAGTGAAGGTATACGAGTTTCTGTGGGATAGGTTCCACAACTTTAAAATAAAATTATTTAAAAAAAAAACACTGCGATGTGTAAAATGACTTAATAGTATTGTATTTTTGAGCTGGTAGACGGCAGCTCAAAAATACAATACTATTAAGTCATTTTACACATCGCAGTGTTTTTTGGAAGTCTATTTTTATAACTCTAGTTTTTTTATTGTGATGTAGTTTGTTACTATCCTGCTAGTAAAGTAACAAACAACTTAAATAATTCTTACTCAAATCGTTTTGTAGGTACATTTGAAAATCGTTTCTTGGGCCTACCCAAGAAAGGTGAAGGTCCTAACCTTACAGAAAAATACAAGTATCTTCACCTACAGTCAAAGAGCGATGATATATTTAATGTTATTCAATTTAAAACAAATTCCTTTCCTATCAGGCACATGTCATGTTTAAGAACTGCCATTTTCATTGAAAATTCTTGCAGTGACATACATACCTATTCACATAAAAATAAGGAGCAAATAAAAATACGTAACTCTACGTGTTTAGGATGCATTGAACACGTATTTTGCGGCGACTGCAGTATTTGGCCAGATGTATTTCTGTAAATATGTACCTACCTACTTGTCTCATGGTCGAAGCTCCAAACTGCTCCAGGGTATTAAGATATTGAAGTTATTGATAAAAAGGAAATTAATTCACACATAACTGCACCTTACCGTTTGATTATTTATTTGCATTTCAAAATATTCAGGTCGATTCTTAAGGTGTTTCCAAACTATGGCACTTCGAAACATTGTTACAAACATGGGATCGAGTCATCTTTTCGAAAATAAAAATAATAGTTTAAAAAAACTAAAAAACACGCTTCCATTGAAAACCAAACTAAAAAGTACAAAATAATGGAAAAAAAGCGTGTGGTGCTTTTTAAGGTATTTTTTTTATTTATATCAGCACCCCACGCTTTTTTTCCATTATTTTGTACTTTTTAGTTTGGTTTTCAATGGAAGCGTGTTTTTTAGTTTTTTTAAACTATTATTTATTTTCTATTTTTTAGGGTATTTCGAATTTTGAGACGTATGTCAGCGTAGTTTGTGACAGTTTTTTTGCTGTCCTGGTAACCCTGGCAAGGATAATGGCACAAATTTATGAAATTATTGCACTGTCATCGGTCCTTGACAGGTGTGCAAAGTTTGAATAAAATCTGGTCGTTTAAAGTGGGTCAAAATCGCGCTATAAGGAGTCGGTTACAAACAAACATACAAATTTACAAACATACAAATATACAAACATACAAGTGAAGCTAATATAAAGCGTGTAAAAATGGATTCTTTATATGTAGTTTAGGTACACAAAATGGGCAACATAAAGTTTGTCACGTTATTTGCTTTTCATTTAACAGTCAAGAAATAGTTGTTTTGCGGGTGCAAAACAACCATTTCTTTCTTTCCTTTCCTTGAGGACAAAAAAAATTTTTACTTGCATCTATTTTTTGGATTACATCAATGTCAACATTGGAAGAAAATTACAGTTCAAATAGGTAACTTTCAGCCAGCTATGTGGTAAAGGATTTTATTAGAAAATTGTTCAACATTATCTCCTTGACAGTACCATGAGTATGTAGTAGTAGCACCAGTAGAATGCTTCATTGAAATGAGTGAATCAAAACTCGTTTAAATAATTTCTCGGAATTCGCATCAGTTTGCGCGGAACCTTAACATTTTTTTGGCGATCAAATGACCATTACCTTTCGCTGGGTTCAATTAAATACAAATTATTATGGGTTTTTAAGCAAAAGGTACAGTCAGCACCGAGCTTAAGTGAACCACTCCTCAAACTTGTTTACGGAACTGATGCTTTATTAGGTATGAGTTAAGTAAAAATATATTTCCCAAAAAAAATTGTTATTAAATTGATGGATGGATTGTAATCAGAAGACTTATCCCCTAATGGCCATTTGCTATATCTAGTTGCTAGGTGGTCTTCTCATTGTTTTATCTGTGGATTAAGTTACTAACAATAGTGTTTACGAAAATTTGCTACTAACAATTTATGGACTTCAGTTGTACGAATTAAAATTATTTTAATATTTATTATTAAATGGAGATATCTCTTGAAATATTTTATGTTATGTTATTTTATGTTAGAAGATTAATAATACCCATTTCTTCCCGTGGGTGTCGTATGAAGCGACTAAGGGACACACTAGAGAATGGGCAAAAGCGTTCTCTATGCATTTTACAACCATACTGCGATCGCCAACCCGCCTGCCAAGCGTGGCGATTATTAGCAGGCCTCCTTAAATTGTGGGAGGCTTATGTCCAGCAGTGGACGTCTTTCGGCTGAAATGATGATGATGATGATAATAATATTTAAACATTATATGTCATGTAATGTTGTTATTTTCTAATTTATTCGTCAAGTTACGATGCTAACTGTACATGGAAATAACCTACATTACAAACACAAGCTCTCATCATCATCATCATCAGCCTATAGCAGTCCACTGCTGGACATAGGCCTCCCCAATTGCACGCCATTTAGCTCGATTTTCGGCAACTCTCATCCAGCTGCTACCAGCCACCCTGCGAAGATCGTCGCTCCACCTAGCCTGAGGGCGTCCTACCTTACGTTTGCCGATTCGCGGTCTCCACTCAAGAACACGTCTACCCCAACGGTCATCGGTTCGACGGCTAATGTGGCCGGCCCATTGCCACTTCAGCTTGCTAATCCTATGAGCTATGTCGACAACTTTGGTTCTCTGCCGGATCACCTCATTCCGGATTCTGTCCCTCAGAGATACTCCAAGCATAGCTCGTTCCATAGCTCGCTGAGCGACTTTAAATTTGTGGACCAGCCGTACCGTGAGTGTCCACGTTTCGGCTCCGTAGGTCATAACAGGTAGGACGCACTGGTTGAAGACTTTCGTCTTTAGGCTCTGTGGAATACGCGACGAGAAGACTCGACGAAGCTTCCCAAATGCTGCCCAGCCCAGCTGAATTCTCCTGTTAGCCTCCTTCTCAAGGTTGTTCTTACCAAACTGCAGAGTTTGCCCGAGGTAAACGTATTCTCGAACAACCTTGAGAGCGCCGCCATTGACCGCAATCGGTCCCGGAGTTGCGTAATCGTTGAACATAACCTGTGTTTTGTCCAAGTTCATCCGGAGACCAATGCGTACAGAAGAATCAACTAGGCCGTCCAGCATCTGCTGCAAGTCCTGCAGCGATTCCGCCAGTATGACGATGTCGTCAGCAAATCTCAAGTGTGAGATATACTCGCCGTTGATGTTGATTCCGCGTCCTCTCCAGTTTAGCGTCTTGAACACATCCTCCAGTGCGTTAGTGAACAATTTTGGGGAGATTACGTCCCCTTGTCTCACTCCTCGACGCAGGGCGATGTGTTCAGTTTGCCGGTCTTGAGTTTGGACGGTCATTGAGGCGTTTTCATAAAGACATCTCAGCACTTGGATGTATCGCCAGTCGACTTGGCATCGCTGCAAAGACTCCAAAACAGACCAGGTCTCGATAGAATCAAAAGCCTTCTCATAGTCCACAAACGCAAGACACAACGGCCGACTATACTCCTCGGACTTCTGTATAATCTGCCGCACTGTGTGGATGTGGTCTATGGTGCTGTATCCTCCACGAAACCCAGCCTGCTCCGGTGGTTGAAACTCGTCGAGTCTCCGCGCTAGACGATTTGAGACGACTCTAGAAAACAGCTTATATACGTGGCTTAGGAGCGAAATGGGTCTGTAGTTCTTTAAAAGGGTTTTGTCTCCCTTTTTAAAGAAAAGTACGACCACACTCCTTCGCCACGCTTCTGGAGTTCTCCCAGAGAACAGGACAGAGTTGAAGAGCTCCCGAAGCTCTTTCAGTACAGGACTTCCTCCCGCTTTCAGGAGCTCGGTCGTAATCCCGTCCTCACCAGGGGCTTTTCCATTTTTAAGCTGTTTGAGAGCCGCCTCGATTTCGTCTTGGCTGACCTCTGGCAGGTCTTCTGTGAAGTGGCGGGTTAAGGTGGCTCTAGAATCCTCATTTTCGGGATCAGGTCGAGATGCATGCGATGCGTACAAACGGCCGTAGAAGTTTTCGACTTCCGAAAGGATCTCCGGCTTCGAAACGACGATATCCCCACTTGATGTAGTCAACTTCGTCAGGTGGCTCCTCCCAAGTGGTTGGACGAACACTTTCGACCCCCGATTTTGCTCAATCGCTTTCTCTATGAAGCGTGTATTAGAGCGTCGGAGGTCGCGTCGTACCAATGATCTTATCTTATTGTTGAGTGCCCGATGTTCTGACGAAGTGACAGGTGGGTTTTCACGTCGTTCCGTCATAAGCTCCAGAGTCTCCTTCGAAAGTTTGGACTTCCCGCCCGTACGCCGCATTTTGCAAAACCTCACACCTTCTTCCCTGAGGATTCCCACCATTTGGTCGAGGGCCTGGTCGACGTCATTTGTGGTTTCCATGGCAGCGAATCGGTTCTCCAGGTCTAACTGGAACGCTTCAGATCCTAACATAGTTTGGAGCATACTTGGTCGGAGCCTAGACTTCATCAAACGAGTTCGCTCGAGCTTGAAATTAATATTCAGAGAGCCTCGGACAAGTCTGTGATCACTGCCGGTATTGAACCTATTGATCACTGAGACATCTCTGAATATATGCTTCCTATCCGTTATGATGAAGTCTATCTCATTTTTTGTCATAGTGTCGGGGCTTCGCCACGTCCACTTCCTTTGGGGCTGTTTCTTGAAGAAGGAATTCATCAAGAAAAGCCCCTCCTTCTCAAGGAAGTTGACAAGCATTTGCCCCCTATGATTTCTGCTGCCAAACCCGTAGGATCCTACTACCGATTCACTGCAATTCTGGACTCCCACTTTAGCGTTAAAATCCCCCATAACAACATTGTAGTGGGCCTTAGTGGTGGAATGCAAGGCCTTGGAAATGTCCTCGTACATTTCCTCCACTTCGTCATCCGAGTGTGCCGAGGTCGGTGCGTATACCTGGACAACCTTGAGGCTATACCTCTTGGTTAGCTGAACTACGAGGTACGCTACCCTATTCGAGACACTGGAGACTTCCACAACGTTGTCACAAAGGGATTTGTTTACCAGGAACCCGACTCCGCCCTGGGATAGCTGGTCTCCCTCTCGGAAATAAAGAAGGTGGCCTGATTCAAGGGTTATGGTGTCCTCCCCCTCTCTTCGGACTTCACTCAACCCAAGAATGTGCCACTTTATCTTTCCGAGCTCTTCTTCTAGCTGCACTAGGTGTTCGTCGAGCCGTAACGTGCGTCCGTTGTACGTAGCCAAGGTCAGTTGGGTTTGGCGGCTATTCGTAACCCGGGGATTCTTCGCACCCCCTACCTTGCCGTTACCGTGACCGCCGCCAAAATCAGGAATAGCAAGGCGGCCGGGAACTGGGGGCCGTGGTTGATTTTGGCTTGCCATTTGGAGGGTTTGCCCATAATCGCCACGCTGGGCATGCGGGTTGGCGATCGCAGATCACAGCTTCTTGCGCTGGTGACGCTGCTGCCCATCACTAGTCTGTGCCATTTAGCTGTGAAGTTTTTTATAGAAGTGGTTATCCCGCCACTTGTCGGTCGTCAGAGCCTCGTTTGTTATTCAGCAGGGTGCACCACGTGCAGGTGAGGTTGACTTGGGGCACTGAGATGGTAAGTGTGCCCCCTTACACCCCAACACAAGCTCTGCTGTGTGTTTATTAAACCTCCATCAAGTTCCAATTCACGGAATTTAATAAAAGCAATTGAGTCATGTCAAGTTGCGATCAGATGAAACCTTTGCGGCATTTAGAACATATTTCTTGAATTAACTATATTTGGTAACTTTTCGGTGAATAAGCTGTAGCCCGTAGTTAGGTGTATATTCTAAGTACTGTTTATTCCATTGAACTATATCTAGGTATTACTAGCGTTGGATACTCACTGGATAGTTGCGGTACAGTGTACCGCAAAGCGTGGCGCAAAATCGAGCAACGCGTTGACTTCTCTATACGTAGTAGTAATACCTCAGTGGTTTATTCTACTTTACTTTATTAATTGTTTTGTAGGCAAACTTTTGTCTTATCTAAAATAATCCTGTCTTAATTTTCGAACATCGTTTTCGGGTTTGTCTGAAAGTCAGTGCTGTGCTGTGGGATCTAATACACAGCTTCGTGTTGAGTGGAAGCCTTCTTGTCACAGTCACGGCGTGCAGCGTCAACGTCGTAACTATAAATCTGTGTTCTTTCGAGGATATTTGAGCGCTCATCTTTTAGTAGGCACGTCTTTCTGTGACAAATACATAAATCTACTTTTCTTTTTTTACTCTAGTGCTGTAGGTATTTAGGGTCATATTGTAGTACGTTATCAAAATATTTAAAAACCAAAAATGCTTGTGCCGATACATTAAAGAAGCTGATGATACGCTGTTAACTAAAGTTTACGGCAGAAGACTGTTTCCTGATTAGAGAATCGCTCTGCGCATTCTCGTACAGTTCGTGATCTAGCGCACACCCTTACCGTCACTCCCCTCATCAATAGAACACTTGAATTTTTGCAAAGAGCAACTCTTGGGATTTAGGGTAGGCTTAGGTAGCCCGTTACTACCCCACTTCAACTTCGTAAATTTTCGAGAAAACAAATACCCTGAAAAAGTTAAACTTAAGGCGAAAGCGTCAGGCAGGATAGCCATGCGTTACGTTACAGACACAAATAAACATATAATGTACAATTAAAATTCAGCGTACAGCTGCATCCTCCTCCGCAACAACGGGGAATCCCACATCATTCCCTTCATATGGCCAGCGACCTACGTTCTCTTTCGTTCCCACAATTATCCTTAAGATCTTCAGTGCCCCAATGACCCTGACATTGAAGCTTGTCTTCTCGTCACAGGGGTTCTCCACAAAGTGCAACATGTGGAATACACTAACATGTCACACTGCCTGCTTTAAAAACCATTAGTTCGCTCTTTGTGATGTTATGTTTGAGTTCATGATTCACCGCATAATATTCGCATATAGCTAGCTATCAACACCGATCAATGGTCAATATGACTCTACTACATGTGGTCTGCTATCTAGCTACCAAACCCTAATTGAATTACAACTATTCATCATCATCATCATCACCATTTCAGCCATAAGACGTCCACTGCTGAACATAGGCCTGCCCCAATTTGGGGGCTTTGCTATAATCGCCACACTTGGCAGGTGGGTTGGCGATCGCAGTATGGTGGTAAAATTGTATAGAGATCGCTGCTGCTCATTCTTTAGTAAGTTCCATAGTCGCCTCTTAAGACATCCATGAAAAGAAAAGGGATGGTGTTATTTTTTACGTGCGGTTGAATTACAATTACTAACCCTACTTAAATACATTCAATGACTGGCCTGTTAGTCTAGTGGTTAGTGACCCTGACTGCTAAGACTGAGGTCGTAGGTTCGATTCCCACCCAGGATAAATGTTTGTGTGATGAGCACAATCCTTTGTTCTGTGTCTGAGTAATTTATCTATTATGTGTGTGTGTTATTTCTAAAAATATATAAGAATGTTTATCAGTTGTCTGGTTACCATAGTACAGACTCTGCCTAGTTTGGGATCAGATAACGTTGTGTTGGTTGTCCTAAGTTCAATCTGAATCATTTTGAAAGAAATGGCTAATCCGCTAATAATAATAACATCTTACCCCGATTGTAAGTTTATCACATCTCGTAAGTCTTTCTACCTATCCTATCTATGACTAGCGTGATAGTCATCACCGTGGCGCCTTATCTAATCTGTTTACATCTGTGGACATTCAGCCCACTTAGTACTAGTAGGTAGGTAATAAGTACCGGTGACTATTTTTTTTTTTTATTTACTACACCTCAGAATATTAGGGACACTACTTGTGTTTTTATTTCTGTTTTGTAGTTAACTGACATTACTGAGCAGCTTGCATTAGTACCTACTTAGTCGCAGGCGCCAGGGAGACTCCATAGCGATGGCTTGGTCAGCCACAGTGAAGCGAAGAGGAACCCGAGGAGGGGCCGCTCTTTAGGGCTTTTGCCGATAAACCGACAACGTAGCGGCCAACAAGAAGGTTGTGGTGCCCCTTCGGGGACATAGGAGGCGGCATCTGGCACCCATGTGTTATTTGGTCCCGGGGGTTATCACGGTGTGCAATGACTTGTGTTGCACCGATGAGGGGGGAAAAGGAGGGTCCGGTGACGGACAGCCGCGGCGGGTTCGCGGATAAAGGCTTACGCGTGCTCGTGTTCCCGCCATAAGCGGCACAGAGACACCGTGGAGTTTTTGTGGGTTGAAGTCCCACATAACTACACTATCTCCCCAGCATTCCTCCACACAAAAAGAGAAGTACCTACTTAGTCACATTTTAATGATATGATATCGTTGCTGTAGCGTGAAATTCGGCGCTTAATGAAGGTGGATGATGTGGCTATTATTTTGTTTATTTATGTTTTATGCAATTTGCAGGTAAGTGATATATTGATTAGAATATGATTGGTGACCATAACACGTATGTATTTACATAATTATAATAATTTCTATAATCAATACAACCTTCTAAGTTCATATAATTCCATTCATATTCATCATCACTTTAGCCGAAAGCCGTCCACTGCTGGACATAGGCCTCCCCCAAGGATCATAATCGCCACTCTTGGCAGGCGGGTTGGCGATCGCAGTATGTTGGTAAAATATATAGAGAACGCTGCTGCCCATTCTCTAGTAAGTTCATTAGTCGCCCCTTGCGACACCCACGGGAAGAAATAGAGTGATGCTATTCTTTATGTCCAAAACCACACGGAACACATAACTCCATTAGATCAGGCAATTGGAGAGGCCTGTACTCAGTGGACTGCTTTAGGCTAATAAGTAATGATGATTGGTGACATCGGTGCTGAGGACTCCTTACTGCACCTATAGCATGGAGATAAACCAGTCCATTCCAAGATACAGCACATTATGCATCCATACATTCCGTGCCTCAGCTAGATCCCAGCACAGCCTAGCATAACAATTCTTTAGAATTGTTCTTAGAATGTGGTTCGTTTGCTCAACATCATGTAGACTACTTCTTCAGAATTATTCCATATGCAACATCATGTTTCTACCAGCTGCTTCAGACATCTGGGTACAAATAATGGCCTTTGCGTCTCATTAGAATACTTTATACAGTATCTCTCACACACGTTCTAAATTCATTTTACTCGAAATATTCCTTGTTTTCGAAACAAGGAAAGGAAGGAAAGAAGAAAGAGAAAACAAGAAAGCAACGTTAACGAATACATAGTTATAGATATTTCCATTTATAGGTACATACATAAAAAAATACCTAAATGCAATTAAAGAGTATGTTTGTAATGTTAGTCTTAATGCAAATTATGTAGAAGTATAAAGACGGTACTTTTAACAAAAAAAAAAAACAATTATAAAATACAAAATAAAAAGAGTTTATTTCTCACCAGCATAGCAACAACAATTACATATTAAACGAACTTAATACTAATTTCATATACAATAAACAACAATAATCCAGCAGCATTTGTGGTGGTAAAAAGAGGTTTGCATAAATAGACTCTATTTTCTGAACTAGGCGAGGCCTGTATCTCAGAGGATAGCAATAAAATAAAAAAAATTGGCTGTGTTTCTGTTTGTTCCGGCTATTCTCTGAAACGATGAAACAATTTAGACGGGACTTTCACTGGCAGATAGCTTACCTATCACTCCCGGTTAGCACATTCCTGTGGGTTAATTTCTGACATCACCACGCGCAGAAAACAGAAATTAATAAAATTGTAGGAAAGTTAACAATTAGGCAAAATTTTAGTAAATCTTGGAAACTCTACACAGAAACCTACAACGTTTTCACCATCTTTACCCGAACTAACCCATCCGATTCTTACTCTAATTCCACTATTCTCAAAGCATAGGATACTTGTATTATTTAATAACCTAACAACATCCATTCACAAAATGAACGGCTATTTTCGTCAAAAAAAGAACGCCACCAAAATTAAAACAATTTGACAGTTACAAATGCCAATATGGCGGCCACCGAAATAGCCCGCGAACTAAAAATAAAAGATTAGACACAGCTGTGGCTATTTTAGACCGTACACTCATACTGCAGACATTTAATAAGATGATGTAATAATGAAGACAAGACAAAAAATGTGGAGCAAACCGAGTTCCCACGATATGGCGCCTAAATGTCACAAACTCGGTGATGTTCCTAGCGAAAAAAAAAACATTTTTTAAGCTTTAGAAAAAATAAAAATGATTCAGGTTTGTACACAGTCGTTTCTGAAACTCTTACATGACTTTCTTTTCCATCGACATCTACGTTTTGGTATGGAAAACTAGCTTCAAGTTCTGAGAGCCTACCGACTGTTTGATCCAAAAGTGACTGTAAATGGTTAAATTTAAGTAAGTGCTTTGAGTTTTTATCAAAATCTCAATGTGTCATTTTAACGCCAGTCGATTTCAGTATAATTCACACCGTGGAGACTAAGGCGAAGTGAATTTGAAGTGCGTTGTCAATGGTGTAAATCCTTAGCATCAGCCGCTCTATTCTGTAATAATCTCACGAAGTCAAGTCGGTAAAATGAGTTCAAATGGTGACAATAGGTAAGTATTGTCACTATTCGAGCTCACTTAACCTATGTTTTTACAGTGAGATTTTTACAGAATACAGCGGCAGGTAGAATGACAACTCACTTCACCTTTTTCACGGTGAGAATGAGATCATCAGAACTCTAATTGAGTAACACACTATAAATCACAATCTAAATATCTTTGAAGAGTACTGTTAATCCATTGGTTCTAATGTTCTAAAGCCAAATGTCTGCTCAAAAAAGTATATATCGCAAAGTATGTGGTTGAGCAGTCAAAATGAAAGCCATTCCTATGTTAGTATGTTACGCAATTGTTCCGCTGGTAACTATGTTTACCTAGTTTTGGCGTAGTGTTCTTATCAGACATTAGTCCGAGTTAGTTAGTTTTGTTTATCATACCTACTATTAATTATAAAGAGCAAGTTAATATGCTAAAACAAGCGCCATGGCTGTATTTTTTTAGTTAATTGAGTTCCGATGTAAACACTGGACAATTAGTTATTTATAAGAATTCATATGTTGTATCGTACCTATGTATTGACGCCAGCAGCTCTTGGTGCATAAGTCTTGTTTTTATGTCTGAGTAATTATTTATTAATAGCTATAATATTATGTAAATACTGGATTGCTTTTATGTAATCTATACTAATATTAAAAAGCTGAAGAGTTTGTTTGTTTGGTTGAATGCTATGATCTCAGGAACTGTAGCTGATCGGAATTGAAAAATCTTTTAGTGTTGGGTAGCCCATTTATCGAGGAAGGCTATAGGCTATATAACATCACGGTAGAACTCTTAGGGGCCGAGCAAAAAGAAAAAAACTCACGAATACGAAGAACTCGCACGGGCAGGCTATTCAATGCGACAGGGAGGGTCAGGGTAAATAGAAATTTAACGCAGACGAAGTCGCGGACAGAAGCTAGTAACATTTTTTTTTTTTTCAGCTATAGTAAAGAATAGCACCACCCCATTTCTTCCCGTGGCTGTCGTAAGAAGCGACTATAGGACTTACTAGAGAATGGGTTGCAGCGTTCTCTATGCATTTTACCACCATACTGCGATCACCAACCCGCCTGCCAAGCGTGGCGATCATGCCAAATCCCCCAAAATGCGGGAGTCCTATGTCCAGCAGTGGACGTCTTACGGTTGAAATGATGATGATGCTGATGAATAGGCCTCCCCAGCTTAGCCCCAAAACAGCTGGAAGTTATGGGGGAGGTCTTTGCCCAGCAGTGGGATGATGCAGGCTGACAGTAATCAGTAACCATTATTCATTTACAAACTTAATCATACAGTCTTATCATCTGCCAGCCGTTTCGGACCGTCAGTGTCATCATTGTTTCTTTGGTGAAATTCACCCGTATTATGTATCATCATCAACATTTCAGCTGAAAGACGTCCACTGTTGGACACATCCCTCCTACAAGAAATGGAGGGTTGACATAATCGCCACGCTTGGCAGGCGGGTTGGCGATCGCGGTGTAGTGGTAAAATGTATAGAGAACGCTGCTGCCCAATCTCTGATAAGACCCACGGGACGAAAAAGGGATAAAATCTGTTTTTGTATGTTAATAAACCGATGAATGAATAATTGTAAGGTAACTTGTATTTATAATAAATAAGTACATAATAAACATCGCCACACTCAGAGGTGACCAACCTTACGTCACAATAATTACCCATCTTTTAATTTATGGCTTGTTTCGTGATAACTACATTTACAAGCAATTATAATTCTTAATAAACATGTATTTTACTAATAACTAACTAATTATTGCATTCGCAATTATTTAATACCTAGTGCCAATTTAAGTTATGTATGTAGTACCGATTTCATCAGAATCTTATATTATTATTCGATAATAAAGATCTTTTCATGTTTGTTACAGGGATGCTGCAGGATTTTACATGTGTGATTCTATATTAATTTATTTTTATATAGGTACACCATTAATACATAGCACTAAATCCAAGCATAGCCCTCTTCCCCCTTTGGGTGACTTTCAGCCTTCTAATAAGGCCCATTGTGAGGGACTACATTTCAATGCCATAGGTCACAACTATCAACACACACTGGTCAAAGATTTTCGTCTTGAGACACTGCGGTATGTGACGACGCCATACGTGGCAAGAAGGTATTGCGTAGCTTCCTGAACGCTACCCAGCCGAGTCGGATTCGAAGATTGACCTCTTTCTCGAAGTTGGACCTATCTAACTGGACAGTTTGACTTGGGTAAGCATGATCGTACACTACTTCGAGTGTAGAGTCGCCGATCTTCATGCTACCCTATATTTAACAAACACCTAAATGTTTAAACAAAATGTTATTCTTTTTCCATTTGTCGTTCGTCTATCGTTTGTTCGTTAATTCCTCACTTATCGTTTTAGTTTATTGCCAACCCAGAAAATAGTTCCAATAAGTCCATTGCTATTAAATAATAAATATTGTTTTACTAAGAATTGAACCGTTTCGTAGTTCCACTGGGATATTAATTGCAAGTATTGGTAATTGTTTCATGTGCTTCCCGGAAAATAATAGACCATAGTCCTACGATTTTAGTAAGATAGCTACGAACTGATATTGACAATTTGGTCTAAAACTTAAGAGAGCTGCCCCTAGCAGCCGCAGGAGGAGACGCCCCGGGCGTCGGGAGTCGATTGCAGACTCCCGGCCACCGTAACCCCGGCAAGGATAATGGCACTAATTCGTAAAATTATTGTTTTATCATCGGTCCTTTTATACCTTTTATACGAATGCCTACACATCCACTCAATCTGTGTTGTTCTTTCCACAAAAGACCATTTCAGTCACCAATCTATGTTTTTCACAAGATGTGACCAAGATTATGTCAGGACTTGAAAAGAGACTGTTTCCTCTGAGTTTGTTTCGGCCTCCCTTCTCATAGTAATCAGTTAGGAATCGCTGTCCTCATCTAGTTTAAAAAAATATGATTAACATGGAAAAGTGTTTGTAAAAACCTAGTTATAGAAATAAAATTATTATCGGTATTATAATAATTTATCATTATCATTTACAGGGTCAAATTAAATGAGTTCATGAAACTCCATAGACGTGATGGGTTTTCTCTGGACAGGGAAAAAAGATTATTTTTTCTTAAGAACGTGGCGCCCTAAACTCGCAAAACGCGAGCCGACGCAAGGGCAAAATTCGGTCGGAATATTGCTATCTCTGTTTGACAATAGAAGGCCAACAGTGACGCGGTGCGTAGCCGTGTGTGAGTGAGTAGTAGTATTCATAACGACTCGAAGACATTTTTATTTACTTGTAATTAGGTATGTTCGTTATTTGCTTTATTTTTGTTGACTACTTTGGGGAATCGTTAGTAAATGTATAGACTAGTAATGCGTTTTGTGGAAATTTCTTTACAATGTCCGTATCTCAAATTATTACAATATATCTCGAGATCTAGGCCTTTTGTAGAGAGTCTTACATACCTTTCCTAACTTGGTACTTGTAAACTAATTTTAAGCCTATTTATGTTTGTTCATTCCCTATGGAGTGGTCTCAACTTTAAAAAACTGGCCAAGTGCGAGTCGGACTCAC
The DNA here is from genome assembly GCA_947507805.1 of Aporophyla nigra. NCBI lineage: Eukaryota > Metazoa > Arthropoda > Insecta > Lepidoptera > Noctuidae > Aporophyla > Aporophyla nigra. Next base: position 23,728,054 of record OX382301.1, read on the forward strand.
GCACCGAGGGTTCCGTACAAACCTGCAGGTATTCACGGTTTATGCATAAGGTTTATGTTTATGAAATGATTATTTTAATTTTTATATTTGAGTTGACTGAATGAAAGGTAAATTGTGGTTTACGATTTATGACTGATTAAAAAAAAACTACTTACTAGATCTCGTTCAAACCAATTTTCGGTGGAAGTTTATATGGTAATGTACATCATATATTTTTTTTTAGTTTTATCATTCCCTTATTTTAGAAGTTACGGGAGGGGGGGGACACTTTTTACCACTTTGGAAGTGTCTCTCGTGCAAACTATTCAGTTCAGAAAAAATGATATTAGAAACCTCAATATCATTTTTGAAGACCTATCCATAGATACCCCACACGTCTGGGTTTGATGATTATTTTTTTTGAGTTTCAGTTCTATGTATGGGGAACCCCAAATATTATTGTTTTTTTCTATTTTTGTGTAAAAATCTTAATGCGGTTCACAGAATACATCTACTTACCAAGTTTCAACAGCATAGCTCTTATAGTTTCGGAATAAAGTGGCTGTGACATACTCGGACAGACAGACATGACGAATCTATAAGGGTTCCGTTTTTTGCCATTGGCAACGGAACCCTGAAAACGAAGGCTTTTTCTGTCATATTTATGTATAAGTAAGTATTCTTTTTACTAATTTTAAAAATTGTTATCACTACATATTATAAAACAAAGTCCCCCGCTGCGTCTGTCTGTCTACTTGCGAAGAACTCAAAAAATGTTGAACGGATTTTCATGCGGTTATCACCAATAGATAGAGTGATTTATGAAGGTTTAGATGCATTGTCCAACCTTCACGTGGGCGAAGCCGCCGGCAAAAGCTACCTACTTATAAATAATGAATAAATGTTACTAAAAGTGTTACGCAAAATATTAGTAACAGACAAATATTCCAATAATTTATACATATTTACGCGATAAAAGAGGATTAATAAAAACAAGGTTTTTTTACACGCTTTATATTAGCTTCACTTGTATGTTTGTTTGTAACCGACTCCTTATAGCGCGATTTTGACCCACTTCAAACGACCAGATTTCATTCAAACTTTGCACACCTGTCAAGGACCGATGACAATGCAATAATTTCATAAATTTGTGCCATTATCCTTGCCAGGACAGCAAAACAACTGTCTTCGAAAACTACGCTGACATACGTCACAAACTACGCTGACATACGTCACAAACTACGCTGACATAAGTCTCAAAATTCGAAACACCCTAAAAAATAGAAAATAAATAATTTAAAAAAGCGTGGGGTGCTTTTTAAGGTATTTTTTTATTGATATCAGGCACCCCACGCTTTTTTCCATTATTTTGTACTTTTTAGTTTGGTTTTCAAATGGAAGTGCGTTTTTAGTTTTTTTTAACTATTATTTTTTAATTAAAATTTATTTGTAATGTTCTTACACGTTACTCTCCTGAGGAAAAAACCTTATAAAATAAAAATCAAAAGTAATTTATTCAAGCTAGGTTTAGAATCAGCACTTTTCGAACGTCAAAATTACATAAAACAGTCCCACAAACCGCCCGCCCGATTTATTTGTAATGTTCTTACACGTTACTCTCCTGACGAAAAAACTTTATAAAATAAAAATCAAAAGTAATTTATTCAAGCTCGGTTTAGAATCAGCACTTTTCGAACGTCAAAATTACATAAAACAGTCCCACAAACCGCCCGCCCGACACCAACTCCCCAGCGGCACTGTTTAGTTACATAAACTTGATTCTATACAATAGTAGGTAGGCAAAGTAATTACGAGACACAGAATATTACAATACATTATTGACCATATCTGCGAGAGCAGTGGTCTGGTGGCCCAGTGGTAATGGCCCCGAGTTACGAGTTATAGGTAGCGGGTTCGAACCCAGGCAAGCGCTTTACTATGTATAAAATAATGACATCACCATTGCTCTCACACCGATAAAGAAAAACATCGTGAGGAAACCGGCATGTCCTAGAATTAAAAAATCGAAGACATCAGACATCTACCAATCCGCACTGGGCCCGTGTGGTAGATTACGGCCCCTTCCCTCTCAGAAAGGAGGCTTGTATCCCAGCAGTGGGAACGTTATAGACTGATTATGTATTTGCCATATGTCAGCTAACTATGCCAATATACCAACAAATAAATAAAAACTGGAGAAGTAAAAAATATACATAGTAGTAGGTTTAAATAGTGTGTGTGTGTGTAACACAATAAATGAACATTATGATAATAAATTGTTCAGAATCGTTTACAGAATCGATTTCTGTTATTTTCTATACTGGCAATTGTTTATCCCAGAAATAATTAAAACTACGTTAATTATGGTCAAACTCACGTTCCCACGGACGTAATAAGATCGCGGCTGGCTATTTTCGCGCACTGTATTTTCAACTGTCGGTGTTGAACCGAGCATTGAGAATACAACAGAGTGCAGCGCGGGTCAGTCTCAGCGCATCGAAGCACAGTTGAATTTTCACCTCTTGGCGCTGAGTAGTACCTTGAAAATCCAGTGCACGAAAATAACCAGCCGCGATTTTATTACGTCTGTGGGAAGTCATAAAATAATTAACGTAGTCATAACATAATTAACGTATACCTAGATAGGTAGGTAAATACCAACTTATACAAAATATACTTAGGTACTTACTACTATTAAACTCGGACCACGAAAAAAAAATCTTTATTTTATTGGGCTGAGTTTAAAAATATGTAAGTAAACAATTAGTAGTCAAGCAATATTAGGCAGGTAACTTATAATATATCATTGGGTAATAGAATAGGTTCTCACTTACTGTGAGACACATCCCAACGTTCGGAGTCCATGTCAGGGTCGCGAGATTCGTTCGAAAGAGTTACCATGGCCCTGGCATATGGGCACCTGATGGAACTAACTAACGGGTGGGTTTTAGTCAGTAAAAGTCCACACGCCCTCCTGCTCCGCCCAGAGCGGGAGAAGTCATTTGATGATTTCCCATCCAAAAAAAAAGCAAAGTTCATCATCATTGCATTCTCATCAGTCATTCAGTCTCTGTACTCGATACCAGATCAGAAGAAAAATCAAAAACCAAGTTCAATAATAGCATAGGTCAATAATAGTGTCAGAAATATCACAATACAATTGAATAAACAAATAAAAGTACGCCCAAAATGCATGTTACGCTAGTGTGAATGCATGTCCGAGCGGTACACAACACACCTACCGCGAGTCGTACGACCGTGCACACATTGACATTTTTGTGAGACGCGATAGCACTACCAGCTATTGAAAATTATGATAAATTTGGATGTGTTCCGTAATACCAAAAATGATGAATGAAAACTTAATGATTTTTCAATTATTTTTTGTTATTTAGTATCTTGATAATATAATCTGTGTTATGGATAAAACATTATTACAGATATTGTTGTTTTTAATGCAGAAAAAACAAAAAGAAAACATGTCATTTATGTTGTAAAAATGTGCGAAATGCAATTCGCTCAAACTTTGTTTTGGATTAGTTTTTTTTTTAAAAAAACGTCACCATAACCTAGATAAATACTGTCTAGAGCCGAATATCATCTTAAAATGGTGGAAATATGCTCAAATTGCAAATGATTTTGGTATTACGTTTGTATGGACAGACTGTCCGTCGCCGAGCCCTTAACTTGCACACACATACTTGAAGGAGGTACCTAAATAAAATTCCAGCGGTTTTTGACTTCAAACAAATAAGAAAACCATATTTTTTTAATTCTATCTTCTACTTCTTCTTTCGTGTCGATGGTACTCGTACACTTTATATAGTTTGAGCCCAGTAGGTGGCCACGTTTATTGAGGCATCAGTGGCATTTTTGAGATCATTTGAGGTGCAGGTGAACGGACACTTGGGACACTCCAGCAAGTGGGTCATGGTCTAATCAGACGTACCGCACTCGCACTGGGTGTCGGATGAGTCTATAATTCCCCACTTTGACAAATTGTGTCTACAGCGGCCTACCTGGGTACGCAATCGATTGAAAGCTTTCCATATAGGCCACTGCAGATCACGGTCGGAAGGCAAGTGTTCCTGGGGTTCAACGAAGTTGGAAGGTGGTGAGTGTTTAGCTATTGATACCATTACGTTTGCGGAGTCTCGCTATCTAATTCCATTTAACCTTGTAGATTAGGCAGGTAAGTAGCTCTACTTTAAGTAAGTATTATTTAAGCCTTTTCTTTAAAAGCTCTCTTAATATTTACCTACCTACTTATGCCAATGACTCTAATAAATTATGTGATAAGCGGCTATAACTCAATAGTAGCGGTTTGGCGCGCGCGGGTCGTGAGATCGATTCCAGCGTTGCAATAAATAAAGACGTGACCCGTTTCCTCGACAAGCACATTCTAAATTCCCCTAATTTAAAAAGCCTGCCTTGCCGGGTTGCCCGCGATTTTAAATCTTTTTTACGTGCTTTGCTATTTGACAGATCAGTCTCAGAATCATAGGTATTTCGTTCTACACACACCCTAACACTGACGCTTGACTTTGTAAATTGAAAAAAACGTAAGAAAATTAACTTTGCCGGGTACCTGGGTACCCACCGTAAGTGAAACAACGTTCTAGAAAAATCTTTTACCTATAGTTAAACCCATAAGAACCACAAAAACCAATAAAAGTACGCAATGCCACAAAAGAAAACTTGAAATTCCTCATAATTTTATTTTCAGAATGTCAAACTTAAATCTATTATTTGGAATAGGCACTTCAAAAAAAAAAAAACTATTTCCACTTCCATAAAGCAGTTTCGAAATTTCACCGCTACGCTTCTAAAATATTGTAGACAATTTTGCTTACAGTAATTATTTCAGTAAGTTTTGCACTGGTGCAGTGGAAAACTCAAAATATAATATTATAGGTTGAAAAGGTTTCGCAGATGATAATGATGATGGGCTGACAGAATTACTTATTTACTTTATCTTTACTAATATTATGCATATAAGAGATAACATTTGTTTGTTTATCATGTAGGTAGGGTGTAATTTCACCTCCCAGGGTCGCGAGATTTGTTCTGTTAGGTTTCAGTCAGTAAAGTCTGTCACGTCGTCACTCCGCCCAGAGCGGGAGCGATGCGATGCTATACGATTTAATTTATTTTAAATTAATAGATTTCACACGGACGAAGTCGCGGGCAGAAGCCAGCCATAAATAAAATAATTGTAGCTCTAGGCAAATTATAGCCAGTTACGAAACTTAAAGGAAATTACAGTCTAATATTTATTCTTACCTACAGGATACATCGCCCATACATTTATCCTTCGCGGATACAACACCCATACATTTTCAACGCAACATTCAGTTTCAAAACACTTCATAAAGAATGACAATTAAGATGTTGGTGTCACAGGTCGAAAGTCATAAGTGAAGTGTCGTTTGTGGACACAGATCGTAGAAATAAGATGTGTTGATAAATTGTGGCATTAAATTTGTTGCTTCTTTATTATTATTTATATTAAGTGTTTCGTTGATCTAGTGATCATAAGCGCGACTTTTGAGCATGTGATCTCATGATGAGAGCTCTGCCTACTTGGAGGGTAGGTTATACGATGTCAGTGACGTGACGAGTCAGTTGACACAAATTTAAAGGTCCGAATTGTGCGAATCGTCATTTTAAAATCATGAATATTTTTTTGTAAGCGACTTGCACGAAGTCAGTTTATTTTTTGGCGAATCGACGAACTGGCACGTCTTTAATAAAACGTTAAGAAAACAATGAAAAGTTAAAGAAATAGTAGAGTAACTTTATTACATAAAATATAAAACGTCCAAATTGCCTAATACATATTTCTGGAATAGTCGATTCGCCCACAACTAAATTATCTTCGTGTTGGTCGCTTATAAAAAATATTATATTATTTAAAAGTGACGTTTATTCATGCGAATACTCAATACTTTATTGCATTTCACAATGTGCTTAGGTGGCAAACGTTGGATTTAGTCACAATCGTGGACCCCGTCGGGCACAGCAGAAGAAAAATAGTAGGTAGAGACGAGGACATACTGTTTACCTTATAATCTAACTTATTATAAAATAAAATAAAAAAGATTAAGGGGTTTATTCATAAACATTGATTAAACTTGAGAGACGTTTAAATGTCATAAATGTATGGTTAAACAGTCACTAATCATTACTTAAGTTTCAACAACGTTTATGAATAAAGAGGTAAATGTAGAACATGCATTGGGTGTTCTAAATGAGTTTCAAAGATTTCTCATCAACTAATAAGCCATTCCAGTTCACTCGTTTTGAATCAAACTAGAACACTATGTAGGTTGGTAAGTTCATATCTCCCTTGCTTATAAGATCCATGGCGACATGTCATAGCAGTCATACTTGCGAATGCCTTCGCAAATGCCGGCAGGTCAGCCATTGCTCATACGAGGTCAGGCGCTAAGTAAGAGCACAGCTTTTTAAAACGTATTGCTGAATGGTTTCGTCAATTAAGGTTTAATTTGCATTTGAAAAGATTACAGATGCATAATAATAGCAACACAGTTGGCTCCAACTATGTATGTCATTGATAAATATAGGTCATAATCATTTGCCATACCTTTTTCCCTACTATGTTGGGGTTGAGTTTCAGTCTACCTGGTTGCAGGTAAATACCAGAATTTTACATGAAGAAACTGATATTATAACCTCCGTAACCCAGTTACTGGGAAATAGGAAACTCCTTGGTAAGGCTGATTGAATGCAGGCTTATGACCTGTAACGACTGTGAAAGATTCAGTAATGACAGCCGGGTCCACAGGTTTATTGTGTTTTCTGAGACACGGACGACGGGTTACGGTTTATAAAGATGGTCACACATCCACAGCGCACCGCGGCAAGCGTAGCTTTACCTGATCGATCGACCCGTGTGGCTGTCATTATTTAGCGTTGTTGAATGTAGTCATCAAAACAAAGAAGTATATCCAGGGTTGTCAGAAATAGTTAAAGTTTAGTAAGAAACCGATCTTACCGGTCATTTATGGTTGAAACCGATCTTACCTGTTGTGGCCCAGTAGAAGGAAAGTCAATCAACTCAACCTATGGCAGTCCCCTTCTGGACATAGGCCTCTCCCAGGCTGTTACACAACTCCGTGTCCTACGCCTCCCGCATCCAGTCTGACTTTCAGAAACTTTCTTATGGTCTTCAGAATGGAAGAATAGAAACGAGGAAGGGAAGGGTAGTATTTTACCTAAATTGAGTTTGAACTATAGAACTGAAAAACTTTGAATTTTGAATCACGCTAGCTTCAAATTTGCTTAGATATTGTTGTTTGTTTTTTAGTTCCAGTTCAGGTCAGTTTATTTATTTGTAGGTAAAGATCTTATGTTGATGAGCAGAGCCCTATTTTATGCCAGGAGGCGTACGCAAATCTAGATGTCGATTACAAATTAAAAATAAATCAATTTTAAGTTTCTTCATGATCATCATTTCAGCCGAAAGACGTCTACAGCTGGACATAGGCCTCCCCAAATTTGGGAGGGTTTGCCTTAATCGCCAAGCTTGGCAGACGGGTTAGCGATCGCAGTATAGCGGTAAAATGCATTGAGAATGCTGCTGCCCACCCTCTAGTAAGGCCCTTAATCGCCTTTTAAGATGGTGATGGAGATGATGATATTCTTTACGTTCAGCACCACACGGAACAACAGGTTCCTATTGGGAAGAAATTATAGTTCAAAAATAACTTCTTTATATCTTTACATAGTATAAAATGAAGTCGCGTCCGCTATTGTTCGCTTAGATATTTTAAACTACTCAACAGATTTTAATGCGATTTTCAGCAATAGATAGAGTGATTGAAGAGGAAGGTTTATATATGTAGACCATTTCAGTCACCAAATTACATGCTCTTCACATGATGTGATCAAGATTATGTCTGGACTTTAAAAGAGACTGTGATCTCTGAGTTTGTTTCGGCCTTTCTTCTCAGAGTAGTCAGTTAGGAAACGCCAACCTCATCTAGTTTAAAAAAATATCATTGACATGTAAAAGTGTTTGTACAAAACTACTTACAGAAATAAAATCATTTATATCTGTAAGTAGTAGTATACGCGGACGAAACCGCTGGCAAAACTATAAACAATGTTTGTACCTCATGCTGTTATTGTTAGCCTGCATCAACTCACTGCTGGGCCAGACCTGTCCCCATAACTGTTCTTTCGATTCTCTTTGAACTTATTCGGCACGTATATCAAAACTCCACAATAACCATAGGTAGGTGAGCACACTGTAGACGCATCTAAATGCATCGTAAAAACATCATTACAAAGTATTCAAATGAGTTCGGATTCAAAGAAGTTGGCAACATTGTTAGACAGAGCGCCGTGTTTTATAGAAATACTCAGAATTAATAATATTAACACAAAGGCGACTGTGCCACGTTCTTTAGAAATTGCGGAGAAATTAACACTCGCTTCTTAGTAAGTTATTTGCATTTGACTGCGTTTTATACTTAGAAAACGGTGTTGAAGGGAGAAGATCTTTTAGCTAGGTTAAATCTCGTGAATATCGTCACTTATATATGTAGTAGCCAACCTCTAAAAGTTTATTAGCTCCTAGCTCATTGACACTATAATTATATGACATGAGATGACGGCATAATTATGTATAACAGTACCAAACAACATTGGTCCCCGAAAACATCAAACGGCATCGTGCAAGACCCAGGCGTATGACGGGACGAACTCGACGCCTACATGAGGGATTAGTCCTTATTGGCTCAGGATAGAGTTGAGTGGAAAAAGGAAATGGAGGGCCTACAGTGGGACAATACAGGCTGATGGCGTTACTATGTACTAAACCAAAAAATAAAACAATTTATATAGCACCAACGCGCCAAACCCAAATGTAAAAATATTTTTCAAAGCGAACCAAGGACGAAAATATCTGAGAAAATAGAAAGATAAAATATCTTCTTTTTGAAAGGCTATAGAAAAACGGTCGAGAAGTGTCGTGGGACACACAGTTGGGACGAAATGAAGTTATCGCTATTGCATGGCGAATGAGAGACCAACACGACATTCTTGTGAGTCTTGTGACACAACAAAAGTGTCGTGACAGGCAAAATGTTACACTTATTTTTATGATAAGAAACTTCGTTTCAATAGCTACATATACCAAGAAGCCAGCATATTGCAAAATACTATGAATAAATATACTAACAAAAGAAAGCGCAGTCACTTTTAAAAACTAACGACCTGCCGTCAAACTGTCTTCTATACTCACCCTACTAGACATCTACCACGAAACACACAAGAAAAATAAACAGCTTCCAATTTGGCACCGGTTGGCACCCACTCTGTTTACCCACGTGTCACTCCGAACCGGCCTGATTCGTCCAGACATCGATCTAACTAAAAAAACGAAACTAATAAAAACATTGTTTGTGCCCGTTTGGTCACGTAAGCATTTTAAAAGTGATTCTTTAAGCTATTTAAGGGGCAGATACATGATTTTCGTGACTTTTAAATCTGTTACTACGCTTTCAAATACTGCACATTAGTTACGCAAAAAATATATGTGAAACTAGACCGCATACACGTCAATTCTATCTTTGAATATTTTAGTTAAATACTATCTGAAATAAATTCAGGAAGTAAGGTCGACTCAAAATATAAAAACGAAATTTCTTTCAAACTACTTAAGATATTTTCATGACTTTTTTTATACAAACAGCGCAACAAAACTAATAACTCACACTTTGTAGGCAATATAACATATTAGCCAAAACTAAGAATTTAGACATCTGTGAGTCTCTATCTAAATATAAAAATTGTTTATTAGATTTAATTTAATTTAAATGTCTCTAAGTGTTAATTTAAGTATTTCAATGTATTTCATATTCTTCTTTTTAGTGTATATCCTTTAATAATCTATAAAGTGTTGTTTTACCTATAATTAATATTTTAACCTTGTTAGCTTAGTTGTAAACTCTTTTGTGCATGCTGTGGTCTCCTATAAGTGAAGGAGTACACCTATTTAATACCTCATGTTACCCTTTGTTTACGTGTCAATGAATTGTGTACATCTTTTGTTGGAGATCCAAAATAAATAAAAGTCACAAAAATCATGTATCTGCCCCTTAAGGTGGAAAATCCAGGGTGGGTTGCGAAATTCAAAATTTCTTACGTGATTTGCAATCTGTTGGTTAGTGCCCGGTTTAAATTTTATTAAAATATGATTCGCAACCTTAACACGTATGTATTTCATCGGCAGCTTTATACTGCTGGGACACAGACCTCTTCTCGGTGAGGGGGAGTGGGCGATAATTCACCACTCGGGCCCAGTGCGGGATGGCAGATATCACATGTCTTCGAATTTTTCGTTCTATGATTTGCCAGTTTCCTCACGATGTTTTCCGTCACCGTTTTGAGAGCAATGGTGATGAAATACTTTATACCAAGTGACTGCGAATCTGGGTTTGAACCTACGACCTACAACTCGTAAGTCGCAGTCGTTACCACTAGGCCACCACTGCCCTGTGTTTGTATTTACAGTATTATAATTATTACAATCATCGATACAACCACCTAATTCCATTGAATATGATTTAAAACTGACCATTTGCCCGATTCGGGCAAGTTACTTCGTGCGAGGCGACTAGTAAACAAAATCCTTTCAAGGCGGTCACCAAACATGAAGAATGACTTAATCACGTTGACTGCCATATCGGACTATGTGTCCGACACTTTTTGTTCCATTCGGGCCTTGTCGAACTAAATGACCGACAACACATACAAAATCTGAACATGTCGTTGCTGCCTGGCGGCCATGTTTTTGAAATAAATAATGTATTTTTGGAATAAATAATCTATTTAAAGTGAAATAACACTAAGTACATTTTTTGACTTTTTCTGATTTTCACCATGGTGAAAATCAGAAAAAGTCAAAAAATGTACTTGTGGCAGTTAACGTGTTAAATTATTAAACTTTCCTACGCATACATATAATATATATTCTGATACCCTGTTGTGAAACATTTACAGGCTGTTGCAATCTCTCTCCAATTTCAATTTCCTAACCAAATAGTAAGTCTATAAAGTTAATAGCTAACCCTAGGTGGTCCGAGACACGTGTCTATTACTTAGACTCTAATGGGTTCAGCGAGGTCCAATCAGATCGGAATGCCACAATTTTGTCAGTCCACTGTTTCGGGTCGAGGTTAGTCTGGGAGTGTTACAATCTAAATAAATACGTCGTGTTCTGTATGAGGTCTTATATATCATGTGACTTTGTTTTGACTGAAATTGATTTATGTAAATGCATACGGCATGCCCCACCGGGGCATTTTCTACTTTAGGGTGATGCAGAGACAAAACATGGCAAGTGCAACATACGGGATAGATAGCTCGGAAATAATAAAATACAAAAATAGATTATAGTTCTCCAGACCGTATTTCGACCATGGCAGCCAATCTCAACGACGACTAGCCATCGGCGCGGGAGATATTATAGTGCACTAATGTGTGCAGGGGCACGTCCTCTACCCTCACTCTCATAGTCCGATGGGACGGCAATCCGACACGACCGGAGAAAGGATATCAGGCTCAAGACTAACTGCTTAACATGCTGCTTAATATTAACACTTTGTGAGGAGAAATAAGGACTGGTAAAGATGAAAATAAATCCAGCAAACCAACTTTGGGATGATTCAGCCTACTTCTTTCGGATATGCTTACGTGCCTTCTAATTTACTTCAAAACATTTCTCTTTACTTTAACAGATATGTAAGCGACTGGAAAAATTAAACGACGAAAATTTGGTTAATAAAACATTTTTGTCTTTTTGTAGCGATAGCTTAAAAAGCCAATGGGTTGAAGCTGACTGAATTACCAATACATAAAATAAAAAAAGATTATGTACATAATTATAATCTAATGTCCTTTTTAGGGTTCCGCACCTCAAAAGGAAAAAGCGGAACCCTTATAGGATCACTTTGTTGTCCGTCCATCCGTCCGTCCGTCCGTCCGTCTGTCAAGACAGTCAGAAAATGTTAATTTATTTATTTAGTTTGTAAGAATGACATAATGTATAATAATAATTAATAATTTTTAAATTAATCTATATCAACAAATTGTATTAATAATGAATAATGATAGCATGTTAAATTAATTAAAACCTGTCGCCTATACATTGCTGTGCCCTAGCAGGGTTCATTGTTTGGAACTATCATAATGTAACAACCTGTAAACAACATGAAATGCAATAAATGAATATGAATATGAAGACCCTTTTTCTCAAGAACGCGTGGAGGTATCAAGCTGAAATTTATACCAAATACTCAAATCTACTGCCCCTTAGAGCTGTGAAAAAATCAAACTTCTAAGCTAACGCAATCAAAAGATATAGCCGTTTATGCCGCAAATTTTCGAAACTCGCAAAGGAATCAAAACCTAAAGGGTACTTCCAGTCGATCTATAATTTTGAAATTTGGTACGAAGCAACGTCTTATAGCACAGATAAAGGAAAAATTGCGAAAATTGTAAATTTTTAGTTACATCATATAATAAAAATATTTTTTAATAATTTTAAACTGACTACCTCTTTCCTCATGAACGCGTAGAGGTATTAAACACTACAGGTTTATACGGAACCCTCGGTGCGCGAGTCCGACTCGCACTTGGCCGGTTTTTCAAGTTAAGCTTTGGCCCTTGTATTAATAGTTCCTGTATCACAAATGCCACAATAGGAGTCCATCGTTTTCTTTGACAGAAGGTTTAAGGCTTAAACAATATCTTTCTTCTACTTACATGTAAGAAAACTATTATCTGCAAGAAACTTCTATATTATCAGGGCTCCAGGTGGTCACGGATGTACTATTCAAATTACCCAAAGATATAACGCCTGGTCCATTGGTCATTTCTTCAATGTCCAAGATCTTTTATAGAAAGTACCTACTTACTTACTCCAAATTGATACGCAAAAGTTGCGATGAAATAGATAACACACTTGATCAAATCCATGTTTCAAACGTGCAACAATATCGGTAACAAATGCCTACCCTCTTTTGCACATAACTGCAAATATCCTCACGCGTCCATGAATGAGAACATCTTCATTACCATGTGTAATTGTAAAACATTCACCCATTCACTCAGGTACCAATTTAAATAGATTCAAGTCTGTTCAAACAGCGGCCTATGAATGACAATCGCCTATAGTGCTTGGCAGTCACGTGGCCGCCACATGGCTAAGGTCGACACCCTTTACACCACCCTTCTTATTACCGACATCATCACCTTTGGCTTCATGAAAATAAAGTCCGGAATTGCTTGATTAGTCAGCGTATTATTTGGACTTCGTAGGGCTGAAAACTAACTTCAGTTTACAGTCTTCAAGACTCTTATAGCCAATGTTATAGAGGATAATTTTGTTTGTGTAGTAAGTAAGTTTGTATGGGTTTTGGTGGGAGACAGGACAACTTTGGGACAATGGGAATATTATAATAAACGAGCGTTAAGTTTGTATTAATTACTACGGTTAGTTCAGCCGTGTTCAGGCGGGCCGCATTCCTGACCTTAAACTGTAGGTCTTGGTATACACGACCTTATGTTAGGGCGGGACTTATGCTAATCTGTGGCACTGTTGTATTAATTATAAGGGCATAACTGTGTCTGCCATGTGGTTAAGAAATGGGCTTGGCTTTCTTTTGGCGGTGGCTTCAAAGGCTCCTAAGAGAAAGTTATATTTAAAGTATCAGCAGTGCTGTATAAAACTTTGATCTGTGATTGTCGATATATGAAATATATATATATATATTTGTATCTACGTTGTATTTAAAGTTGTTTTAAGATAAACTTTAGAGCATAGATACATGTTTAGCTTATGTCATAGCGTGCAAATACTATTGGTGACATTTAAAAATGATTTCCGGTCAGTGAATTCTTTGATGCCATAATTTTTTATAGTTTTGACTATTCATGTAGTTTTTTTTTAAACAATCTAAGTTCATTACTAATTTAACTGGAATATTGCGACTGGGTTCCCAATTATCAGCAATTCAGTCTCTAGTTTTAATTCGTGAAAGGTCACTGGCACTGTCATTAATATCAAGACCAAGATTCTACCTACTATGCGATATGGTCATTAGTCAAAAACCATCATTTGATTTCCCTTGTGATAAAGCTAATCATAAAGATACGAGTATTTACTGCATCCCTATATGTGTTCTATCCTATAAATATAACCATCTCATACAAACACCCCAGTATTAGTACTACGCATGGATGGGACTCACAATGTCATCCCACCTACTTGCCTCATCTCTACCTACTGTATTTCCTTTGCTGTGCCCGACAGGGTCCACAATTGTTTCTAAATTAAATGTTTTACCACCTAAGCATATACATTGTGGAATGCAATTAAGTATTGAGTATGTTATACCCAGGGCTCGAAATCAAACTCTAGGTGATGTTCGAATAAAACACCATGTATAATTTCTAAAACTTTCTACATGTTTATATTTAGTTCTTGGACTTCGCATCAGGCGGGGGCAGGTGCAGCTTCCCTGCCAGTTCCTGCGGGACGTCCAGGTAGGTCCTCTCCAGGCCAACCGTGAGGATCAGAGCCCGGAGACGGTCTACCTCCACATGGTCTCCCTCGCTGGACCAGACGGTCATGGTGGAGTTGAGGGAGGAAGTTTCTCGAAGGAGATCCAGGATTACTGGCTGGCTGTTAGCTGCAAGACCTGCACGGACCTGTAACAAAAGATAATAAAGGAACTTTGTTTAAAACTTGACTCTGTGTGATTCTATGCTCCGCACCCTAATTACGTAACTCACGATTAATCATAATCCGTTTCAATTAGACAGTTCAACAATATTCATTGCGTTATTTACGTTGCTGAGCTTACACATTTTTCGAAAATATGAATCAATGGTTTAACAGTCTGTTTCAAAACGAAACAGATTATGATTAATTGTGAGTTTCGCAATTAGGGTGCTGGTTGCCAAGATGCGTAACGTTTTCTTATCAACAACATTAACCAATTTCGATCTATTTTACCTACCGCAAAGATTCTATGGGCATGGCTCATGGTTACTTTGTCATAGTTCCTTACAAAGGACATTTCCAAAGGTACTTACTTCAGTTACGATCATTTTTGGGAGGCGGGAGTGTGGATCTTATTCTCATTGAACATTTTAAGCATGCTTGTCTGCTCTTGCGCCGAATCTGCTTCTTTCCCTTTACCAGATACCAGAAGGGAATATACTTGAGAAAGAATTGTCTATTTAAAAGTATTTGAAATTTTTCTGCAGACCTTGTCTAGCTAACTTTCATGAGCGAAATCAATTTTATCTTTTTACTATACTAACAGCCCTTTTTTGGTGGGAAATTATCAAATGAAATAAGTATGCTTAGATGGTTTGGTCATGTTGAGAGGATGAATGAAGGACTGCTTACGAAAGGTATTTGCAAGGCAAATGTGAGTGGAAACACCGAGAGGGGACGCCCTAGGATATATAGTGACCTTGTTGGTGATGTTCTTCAGAAAGGTCAGGTTCATAGTACTCGCAACCGGCGTGTGTGTATGACCAATTGTATGAACCTAAACGAGGCAAAAGGAGTGTGTAGAGATCGTAGCAGGTGGCGTTCCGTGGTTTCTGCCTACCTCCATGGGAAAAAGCGTGAGTTTATGTATGTATGTATGATCAAATGACTTCTCCCGGTCCGGACGGAGCCGAAGGGCGTGTCAGACTTTTACTGACTTGGGAGAGTCATATGTGTAGCAGTGAACATATTTTAGTTGAAATGATGAATGATGAAGAAGACTAGATGTCAGCCTTTAAGGCTTCTGATGATAAAAACTGTCAAAGATGCACGAATGACAGCCGGGACCACCAGCTTAACGAGTTCTCTGAGGCACGGAGACTTTTGGGTATGGAAAGATACATTCACAACCAACCGCGGCATACCTAGCTTCACCAGCACACGAAGCATGACCACCATAGAAAGAACTTTGTCTATTCTTGGTAGAATTGAGATAGAATTGTCATGCTACGCCAGCATAAAACGGTACAAATCTTTCTACAATCTTTAATTCTGTCTTTAATCTTTCTACAATCTGTAATGTTGTCTATTCTTCCGTCTACAAAACCCATTTCTACGGTGGTCAGGCTACGCGTGCAGAGCAAAAAATCCTTGAGACTGTTTTTACTTAGCCACAAGCCTGGTATCAATGTATCTCCCTCGCTCAATTATAAAATTTCTGACCTCTCCATGATAGGTACCTATAATGTAAACGGTTGTTTCTCGAGAGCCTCCTTTTAGGTTACTACCAAAAGATTTCAATCAATACTTACAGGAAAAGTAACAGTCTGATTAATATGGTTCTCATTGATGATCCTCAGCATGGTCCCGATCTGTTCGCTGGTATACTCTCCCTCCGTGATGTTCCCTCCGTAGTTGGTGGTCCACCCCACGGACAGGACAGCGCAGTTGTGCTTGGAGCCCAGCTTCAGGAACTTGGCGGGGTCCACCGGGTTTGTGGTGGCGTCTACTGGGCCGGGTAGGATGTCTGCGTTCAGCCATACCGGGAGGGCCTGTAAAGAAGGAAATTATGATTAGTGAATATGACAGACAGTGTCCTCTCATACCTTTTACCTATAATGGTGTAGTTTGAAACCATTGTAAGAGCCAACTATTTTTAAAAGAGTAACCATGTAGTTTCTGGCCGGCTGCTCTCCATAAGAATCAATAAATTGGAACCGTGCACCTAGCTTCTGACTTTTTATAAGTGCTCATGTAGGTTTAAGTGAAATAAAATATTTAGATTTTTATAAGGCCGCATTGGACCACTTCATTACTTTCGGTGGAATGGGAGGGATGATAAATAATTTTAATATCTTGATACAAACTTGTAAACATAAGGGTAAACTTCTTAGGGACGAAAAAGGAATAGTGTGTGTTGTCGCGTTGTTATATCTTTAGTGTAAGGCAAAAAAAATTAGCTTCCTATGCATCAGATTACCAGTTCCAGAATTATTATAAAAATCGTCTTAGTTACCTCTATCTTGAAATTAATTGATGGTACCTACATAGCTGGAAGTTTATTTGAAGCATATCTATAAATCTCAAATGCGCTTATAATAGGGTACAACGCTAGGATTGGTACAGCTGGCTTATTTATTTTTAAAGCGTCCATAATCTCGATTTCGTTTAAACAGTAATACAATTCCCATACTTTCATAATTACGATCTTAAAACCTTCAAACGACACCGAAGCGTTATCAAAAAATCCCGATCTCAGTCAAGTTCACGACCAATGTACTCGAGACAAATTCACGCTAACAGACAAACAGACAGACACACAGTCGGACGCAGGAGACGATTACACACGCTAATGATACGCGGAAGACGGTGCACATGTGCGTATGCGCAAGTGGCCAGCGTCCTGTGACGGACTGGGGGGAAGCGGTGCGATGGCGACGGAATTTTTAATTACCATGTGCGTAGTTTTTTGGCTTATAGATAGATAGTTTTTCCATGACAGGACAAGTTCCTAGTGTAGGGCACGTTTTTAATGAAACATAACTATTTATTGTCTCGATATGAAAAGATGGTGTTCAGTTCTAGTGATGTCTCGACATGAAACCTTGAATATTGTCTACATGCAACTTCGAGTACATTTTTGATCGAAGACATGCAATGAGAACGTACATAAGCAGGTAATTTTATCAGTCATAGTCAGAACAAAGAAAGCGTTTCATCAGAGAAATATTTTTTTGTGAATAGATCAGTATCTTTTACTTACAAATAAACATAACATTTTTTCTCTCGGTGTCGGAAGTTATACCACGGGAACGTGCTCCTGGGACAGAAGCGTACGTACTTATCTACTCCTAATAATATCATCTATCTGCCAGTGAAGTTCTCGTCAAAATCAGCTCAGCCGTTTTGGAGACTGCCCGGAACAAACAGACAAACAAATAGACAAAAAAATGTTTTCTTGTGATTTTTGATCCTGCCAACATAACATTATTCACACATTGGTGGAAGAGTTGGGCAGAGGTGAATGTTTTAATCCCATGTTATAGGGGGCGAGCCGCTATCGACCGAGCACAAATTCAGACTCCGAGCTGCTACTGAGAAATTCCAGACTTACAAACATATACTTCAATTTTCAAGCTTTTGCCCGCGGCTTCGCCCGCTTGAATGTCGGAAATTATCGCAAGAAGACGTATTACCGCGGTTAATGTATTAAGAATGCATTAATCCAGGTTAAATAGGTAATAGCTGTTACCCGCGACTTCATCCGCGTGGTATTTAACAAAAAAGTTTTTCATTCGTTTCTTTTTCGTGAGATCCTGTTTTTTTTTTCTTAAATAAAAGTAGCCTACGTTACTTCTTGTTACATCAGCTATCTGCCAGTGAAAGTCCCGTCAAAACCGGTCCAGCCATTTCAGAGATTAGCCGGAACAAACAGACAGACAGACTGACGGGCAATTTTTTTTTAAATTGTTGGTTTGGTATTGTACCGTGTATACATCCATATACACTTAGTAAAAAGTGGTTATCTTAATATTACAAACAGACACTCCAATTTTATTTATTTGTCTAGATATAGATCAGTAAAGCTTATGCAACGCCAGACTTTCGAGGGTCTGCGTACTAACGAAACATAGCTTCCTTACCTCCATAGCTCATCATCTCCCTACACCAGCTCCACAGTATCATGACCGTGAATCATTCCTTTGTGATGAAGACATTTCTCCAATTACGAGCAATTGCACTTAATTACTAACTATAGTTAGCAACCGCGGTTCATACCGTTGACATAATCTCTTAAATTGGAACTAAATTACTTCTGGTTAACGTTTAGGCGGACCCTTCTGGGAATTTGACCTTAACCACATTTTTGAGGATTTATAAGTAATGCTGTCTCTGTCCTAAATATAGTGGTGGCTTTTTTATGATTTAGGAGTTATTATAAGATTAAATGGGGTCCCGGTAGGTATTCACAACCGTTCGAAATGCTTCCTTGCCGAAACGAACATCAATCAACGTTATCAAAAGAGTCCTCTATAGGCTTCGAGGCGAGCACGGCCTACTTGTAATTGGCTTGATCACGGTTCCCAAACTGTGACAAAAATGTATGATACATTTTTGTCACAGTTTGGGAACCGTGATAAAATGCGTGACTTAAGCCTATCACAGAGACAAAAACGGAACACACAACCCAAAAATGTTGTCTATTTAAATCAAATTAGACAAGCTTCTTTGAAATTGAGGGAATTTTCGGGTTTTTTTTTATTAGTGATCTGTTTTTTCCACCATTTTTCCGAAAACATTTATTGTCAGGGCACGTCCATTTAGTAAAAGAATATGTGCCAATTTCGATTCGACAGCCTCTCGAATGGTTGTGAATATCTGTGGTGGAATTTTCCTAGATTTCAGTATCCCATCAATCATATAATTATCTACCTATCGGACAAACTTAAGAAATTCTCAGTAACAACGCGGGATCTGGATTAAAGGTAAAAAGATTCCGTGTGTTGCTCACAAAATGTGAAAAGTTTTTCTACTTCTTCAATATTAATTAATTTCCTTCACTGTCAAGTGTGACAATATTCAACCTATTTGTTAAAAACTAACTTGACAAACACAATGCACTAATTCCTGGAGAATTTTCTATAGTACGCCTAGGAATCTATGTCCCTCAATAAATAATTTGGAAAGGCATAACTGCCATAATGGCCTACTTACCATTCCCAAACTTTTCTGTTTACATTTATGTGTTTTCTTTGTTGCAATAATTTGTGTGTACTTTGGCACATACTCAAGCATGTGGTAAATGAACACATTTTCTTTGTTCCTATTCCTTGTAACCTTTTCTATCAAATGCGGGTGGCCTTGTCTGCGGACCACACGGAAGCTTGACCCATTATTATAAAAGCTCTCGTCCACGCCACGAGAAACCAATTTTACATTGAGCGACTTTTTCTAGAGCAATCTATCTCGTGTTTATAGCATTGAGATCGCTCTGGGCATCATAGGAGATCATGTTGATTTATATCTGGATATTAACCTTTTTCTCTTTATGGATGATTTACATTGATTTAGTATTTCAAGCCAATGGTGCTAGCTGTCAGCTCTGCTATAAAACTTTGTTAATCAGCCATTATGGTAGGTACTTCGCATCGACATGTTCGTAAACGAGCGCCCATCAGTAGGAACTGGTCACTTCATATGTGCCAAGGCTTATTCCAATTTCTGAATTGTTATTTTAGTCTTCCTCAAATTTATAATTTCAACTTAAATGATGTGATCATGCAGTTTCTTGCCAGTTCTTCTCCATGGGTACTAGGTACCTATGCTTTGGAATGGTGGAACTAACTTATTTTTTCTGACTTACCGACCCTTTGACAATTTAAAAGTGCCTGTAAATGGTTTATTTGAACCTAGCTTTTGCTAGCGGCTTTCCCCACGTATCTATACTAATATTATAAATCTGTAGAATTTGTTTGTTTGTTTGTTTGAACGCGCTAATCTCAGGAATCAGGTCCGAATTAAAAAAATATTTTTGTGTTGGGTAGCATATTTATTGAAGAAGACTATAGGCTATATAAAATCACGCTACGGTCAAATAGAGCGGAGCACTAACAAAAAATGGTCAAAACTGGCAGGTAATTCGATGCAACGGGAAGGGTCAGGGGAGCAAAAATTTGACGCGGACGAAGTCGCGGGCAGAAGCTAGTTCGGATCGGGAGTGCCGAGCGGTATATCGTCAGGATTTGGAGTTCCCATGTTATTGGGATACACAAGACGTATAAACAATTACAGGAATATTAATAACACTATTAACCACACTATATAAAAAGAAACAATAAAATGGTTACAAGATAGAAAGGTATAGTAACAATACTATTCAACGAACAAACCCTTAAGGTTACTGTTCGTATAGAGGCCTAAGCCACCCAAATACAAAGTGTATCTTTCGCTATCAGCTAGTCAATACAGCTATGTGAATATACAGCAGCGCTGTACCAGGTAAACCGACAGTTTCGTCGGGAGCAGGAGCTCTGTAATGAGTCTAATCCAGACTTACATTATAAAGTCATCAAATAATACAAGAATAATTGTCGTAAATAAACAAATGGTGAATGCACAACGTAATTCATTTCAAAGTTTAAAGTGACATGTCATTTATTGTTTTGAACAAAACTACCGGTTACAATTATCGAAATAAGTTGCCAAAAATGAATTAGTGAGTACACCAAGTACTCAATAAATTATCTTCTGATTTATAAGACAATATCTGATAGAAAAATCATCAAAATTAATGATAATAAGAACAATTCATAACAAATTATGCAGACTACCCACAATTTGTAATGATAACCAACTCCGACACGGCCAGAACTGACGTTCTACACGACCTCGTGTGATTCTAAAAAGAAAATCTCTTTGTGGACACCGATCGGCCTTTCTGACAAACAAAAAGCCTTGACAAAAGGTATGTTGCAAAGAAAAAAATCTGAATTAGTCCAACAAAATTATTATCAATAGCAGTTGCATCGCAACCATTCAAAATGACCATACTGTTACTGACAATCCATAGCTCAAATAAAGTAGAGACATAGTCTCCCAGCCAAAATCACACCATGGGATTTGACAAGTAATTTGGAGTCGAATAGACAACCCGCATAGGTGTCAACATAGACAACCCGCATAAGCGTCAAGATCAACCTCCAAATCCAGGAGTCAACATAGACATCCAAGCGTCAACATAGACATTCCAAATAGTAATTTGGAGTCGAATAGACAACCCGCATAGGCGTCAACATAGACAACCCGCAAAGCGTCAAGATCAACCTCCAAATCCAGGAGTCAACATAGACATCCAAGCGTCAACATAGACATTCCAAATAGTAATTTGGAGTCGAATAGACAACCCGCATAGGCGTCAACATAGACAACCCGCAAAGCGTCAAGATCAACTTCCAAATCCAGGAGTCAACATAGACATCCAATCGTCAACATAGACATTCCAAACAAGAGTCAACATAGACATCTTTTCAATTTAGCTATAGTATGTCAGAATCAGATGAATCATCATCACTGTCAACATTGACATCACACTAACATTATCTGGACATTCAGGCATTTTCTATACACGATCATGAGCACATTTGTAAATCCAATTGGTACTCAATAAAACCGGAAAAATCACCATTAGAATCCTATTAGACAGAGTTGTAATCCAAGATTGAGCATTGGAATCGGGTAGGTCTGGGTCAAAATCGGGCAAGTAAATTTCAATAGATGGAGTAAACTGCGACTTAATCGCTTCAATTAACAGAGCCATATTATGGTTCTGAAGATCTAACATCTCTTGCCATGGACCACCAACACCTTGAGATTCCTGGGCTAAACCTAATCCCGCTTCTGAAGTCGGATCGGGAGTGCCGAGCGGTATATCGTCAGGATTTGGAGTTCCCATGTTATTGGGATACACAAGACGTATAAACAATTACAGGAATATTAATAACACTATTAACCACACTATATAAAAAGAAACAATAAAATGGTTACAAGATAGAAAGGTATAGTAACAATACTATTCAACGAACAAACCCTTAATGTTACTGTTCGTATAGAGGCCTAAGCCACCCAAGTACAAAGTGTATCTTTCGCTATCAGCTAGTCAATACAGCTATGTGAATATACAGCAGCGCTGTACCAGGTAAACCGACAGTTTCGTCGGGAGCAGGAGCTCTGTAATGAGTCTAATCCAGACTTACATTATAAAGTCATCAAATAATACAAGAATAATTGTCGTAAATAAACAAATGGTGAATGCACAACGTAATTCATTTCAAAGTTTAAAGTGACATGTCATTTATTGTTTTGAACAAAACTACCGGTTACAATTATCGAAATAAGTTGCCAAAAATGAATTAGTGAGTACACCAAGTACTCAATAAATTATCTTCTGATTTATAAGACAATATCTGATAGAAAAATCATCAAAATTAATGATAATAAGAACAATTCATAACAAATTATGCAGACTACCCACAATTTGTAATGATAACCAACTCCGACATACATATAAACCTTCCTCATGAATCACTCTGTTTATTCATGAAAAACGGTTTAAAATCCGTTGCATAGTTTAGAACAGCCTTTCCCAAAGTGGGAGATAACGCCCCCTTGTGGGTGCTGCAGGCCTAAAGGGGGGTGGTAAGAGACTCAGAAAGAGAGCGGTAGAGTCTACACAACGCCCCCATTTTTTTTCTGGGTCTCTTACCACCCCCCATTAGACCTGCAGTGCCCACTTTGGGAAAGGCTGGTTTAGAAGATCTAGGCGTACCATCACGAAATGCGACTATGTTTTATACTATGTAAAGAAGATAAATGCTTTGAGTTTGATTTCAACAGGCGCTTCAAATAAACCTTTCGCAAAGAGTGTATCGGCAGATACCATAAAAGGTGAACCAGGTAATACTGTTTTCCTGCCAGGGTCTCAGATTTGTTCGAATGAGTTACCGTGACCCTGGCAATGAAGGAGCATGGTTGGGTTTCAAACAGTGTCTGACACGCTCTTCCGCTCCACCCAGAGCGGGAGACGTCATTTGACGATTACCAAAACAAAAAAAAAAACAAGTTATTATTGTTTTAAAAATAAAATAAAGTAACCTTGCACAAGTTCACATTAATTAAAATTAACAAGTCTGAAAAATTGTTCTGAAATACCTACCTAGCTTTTTAATTGTGAATAGTCGGGCAACCATAAATAAATAAAAATAAAACAAAAGAATTCCCACGCACAGGATGCAAACAATTCATAAATGACACCTCTATTTAACATCTGCTAAATCTGTCGACGAGCCGCCATTTTTTCAGGGGTTCTCAATCATGGGTCGTTGTTGTAACAAATGTTTCTAGCGACCCCCGACATATGCGTATGCGTCTCGGTTCATTTGTGTTGTTGTTGAATGGCCATGAAAACAGCGACATGGAGGTCAAAAAGGTCAGTGATTATTGAGTGGTGAGTGTAGGGTCAGAAAAGTCATTATGGATAAATTGACAGTTGGAGTTAAAACTCCAACTGTCAATTATAATTAGTAAACAACTAACTCTTTAGAGTTCGGAAAGTTTCTTAGTTGTTTCACTTTCATGGATATATTTTTTTTTTAATTTGTTTGATGTCAATGTTGGAGTAAGTATAGCAAAAACTAATCATCATCATCATCATCATCATCATTTCAGCCGTAAGACGTCCACTGCTGGACTTAGGCCTCCCCCAATTTGAGGGGCTTTGCCATAATCGCCACGCTTGGCAGGCGGGTTGGCGATCGCAGTATGGTGGTAAAATGCATAGAGAACGCTGCTGCCCATTCTCTAGTAAGTCCCTTAGTCGCCTTTTACGACACCCACGGGAATAAATGGGGTGGTGTTATTCTTTACATCCGGCACCACACGGTAAAACTAATCAATCGCACATCAACTCACTTCATTCTTTCTCATTCTAAATCATAAAAATGTTATTTTTTTGCTGTCTGTGGTCTTTCTAATCACTTGACTGAAATCCTAACAGTCTCATTGTGACTTTTCTATTCTCATCTAACCTTTTGTGGGATCACACGTCTCGCGTAATAAAAGTAAACCACACCTTCCAATATGCATATGTATTAAGTAAGGGACAATTTAAAAAAATCCTTAGGTCAGTCATCCCTTTTTTTTTGTGGTTGGGAAATCATCAAATGACGTCTCCCGCCCTAGGGTGGAGCGAAAAGGCGTGTCAGACTAATACCCAACTGTGTTCCTTCAGTTGCCCATATGCCAGGGCCACGGTACCTCTTTCGAACTAATCTCGCGACCCTGGCAGGAGTCTTCCCTTTAACCCTGTTCAGTTAAGAAGTGTCATAAATATAATTATATCGTTTTGAGTTTTTCAGTTTGTATAGTACCAATTTGACTTTGGCAGTGCCTACAGGGACATTGTACCAATAATTTTATAGTTCAAGTTTCTTGCTTCAATCCTCTCAATAATAAAATTCCTTACTACGAAACGGTTCAATACCAATTAAAGATTATAAAATTAGAGTATGTTATCGCCCCGCTACCGCTTATATTCTCGCTGTTCTAATGGCCTAACCCCACACAGACCGACCACACAAGATGTTGTTTTAAATTCCCGATTATTCACACGCTATGTCATTATTCTAATTAAGATGTCTGCTCCCGTTTTCCTACACAATATCCACCCTTAGTTTTATTCAAATAGAGTCTATATTCCTATGACTAGAGAAATAGTAAGCCCTTTATACAAGTTTATGAAAAGCAACCTTGTTTGGCTGACGTAAGGTTGATTTTTGTGTGCAATGGCGTCTTTATGCAGGGTTCCCCATGAGACATGGCTGATGCTATTACTAATTATAACTAATGATGACTAAATTGATTACTTCATTCACTTAAATTGGGTACTTACATAAGTACGTCTGCAGCTTCCATTGTCTCTTATTTGTCTGTTACGAAACCCATGGGTGACAAAGTGGATCTATACATACCCAGCGTTGTCGGGCAGTTTTTGTCATCATCATTTCATCCGAAAGACGTCCACTGCTGGCCATAGGCTTCCCCCAATTTTGGGGGCTTTGCCATAATCGCCACGCTTGGCAGACGGGTTGGCAATCGCAGTATGGTGGTAAAATGCATAGAGAAAGCTGCTGTCCATTCTCTAGTAAGTCCCTTAGTCGCCTTTTACGACACCCACAGGAAGAAATGGCATGGCAGTTTTTGTATTTTATGCAAAAGTAGCCTAAAATATTGCCATTGTATCCACGCGGGTCCAGTGCATCTTGGTGGATGTCACATGTCTTCGTATTTCTGGTTCTAGGACATGCTGGTTTCCTAACAATCTTTTCCTTCACCGTTTCGAGAGGAGTGGTGATGAATAATTTCATATTACGTATATATGAATAATTTCATATTGTATTGTATATTACGTATATTATTATGTATACGTAAAGTAGGTCGGGACCAATACCACTAAAATACTACTGCTTATGTAGTTTTTATACGGCCACCAAAATTTCCTTTCTTTGATATTGTTCGTCGAATAGTTGAGCTTCTTAGGTTCTGAGTTGAGTTACACGAATAATGAAAAAACGCGTATAATGACTGTATAGGCCCACTAAAATTTGTGGGGTCCTTTCTTCAAAAGACCATCACATTTTCAGTACTCTTCCAAAAACGTTGTCCCTAAGTAACTTTTCATAAGCGCCTGGAAAACTGAAGTATAAAAAAGAAATAGAATATATTTTTAAACGTCAATCGTACCTGATATTTGCTGATCAGTTCCTGGCTCTGTTCAAACGCCTCAATGCTCTTGAAGTCCAGCTTAGCCCCCTTCTTGTTGGTCGGATTGGTTTCCTTCAGGTTGTGCTGGGCTATGGTCTCCAAGAACTCGGCTAGAGTCAGGTCGGAAGTGGTCGCAGGGGGGTGGGCCATTATGGGGACGGGTGGGCCATCCTTGCCGACGACTGCGCCCATGACGATGTCAGCTTCTAGCATGCAGACAGAGCCTGGAATTTGAGATTTGTTTAGAATTGTTGGGAGGTAGTCGAAATTAGCTTATACCAGAGGGGTAATTGCATAACACACTAACAGTAGGAATTTCATTTAATCATTTCGGTAGTTCAACAACATACACTGCGCAGTTAATTTTTACATTGTATTACAAGACACAATTTTCGAATATTATGAAGCATTCAAAATTATTCAGATTTATATTAAAAATGTGCTATGCAATAAGGGTGCTGGTTGGACAACATTACGGATAGGATACCAAAGGGCCAAGCTAAGAAATTTATGTTCAATCCACCTTAAAAGTACTAAGTAATTTGGAACAAAGCTGTCATCAACATCATTATCGAACTTAGTTCGTAGAAAAGTGGAAGATTCTAACCACTATATTTAATGTTCACAGGAGCAATAGAAGTTAGAATCTGATGATCACCACATTTGACCAGCTTATTAGTGATCGCGTGTTTATTGTGAATGCAAATTAAGCGCAGAATCAGCACTTTCCATCCATCACCGCTTCCTAGTACTTTAGCCGGGAAGAAGAACTGGCGCAACAAAACCCTCAATTACATCTTCGCTAGGAAACCATAAATTATACCAAAAGTTTACTCAGTACCTTACAAATAATTCGCAATGTAACTAAATACTCTAATTACAAAACAGCACACATATTTACGTTACAAATTCTGGCTACCGAAACTTTTGTAAGCAATCCTATTTGCATATTATTGTTTCAAACGATCCACGCTCTGCACACAGATTACGAAATAAATGGAGTAATTGGGTGTTTGAACAAATGCCATTTGTGCAAACATTTCGTAGACAGTCTCGTCGAAATATATTTTATTTGTGACGCGCAAGTCTGCGCAAGCATTTGTTCAATGAAAGCTATTTGTTTTTCGCGGACGTTATAAATTCATTAATAGCCCTTTTCAAATGTCGAGTAAAAGAGCATTACCTTTCCTCATAATTGTCTGTATTTATGTATATATTTACGTTTATTTTTATATTTTAGCTTTATGTATTTATTTAAGTATATGTTAATTTCTTGCATTATATATCTATGTATAAGTATATTTTAGTTTAAGACTTCACATATTCATATCTCTCTTCTTGTTTTCACACACTATTGTCTACATTTCTTTTTCATTTCTCCTTTCGCAGGTCTGCTGGAAGATATTTCTTAAGAAATAAGCAGTACCTTTGTACTCAATTGTATTAATATGCCATATCACTCTGTTTTTTTACTGTGTGTACATAAATAATAAAATAAATAAATAAGAATGTGCTTTCAGCTATATTCTAGACTGTTAGTCTAGTGGTTAGAGACCCTGACTGCTGAGACTGAGGTCGTGGGTTCGATTCCCACCCAGGACAAATCTTTGTGTGATGAGCACAATCATTTGTTCTGTGTCTGGGTGTGATGTATCTATAATATGTATGTATTTAGAAATATATAAGTATATTTATCAGTTGTCTGATTACCATAGTACAGGCTCTGCCTAGTTTGAGATCAGATAACAATGTGTTGGTTGTCCTAAGATATTATATTATAAGATATTATTATTCGTTGATCAACGTTGTCAAAATTAGTTTAGTCCTGATTTCTGTAAGCCTGGGGTTGTATTATGCAGTGGTTAAGGGTGTTAACGCTGTAATAGTTTCAGAGAAACTAAGAGTAGGATTCTTTTTCGTTTTGACAGTTCACCAACAGGAATGGCTTTCATTTTGACAGTTCAACTAAATTCATTGCGTTACTTACATCGTTGAGCTGACAACATTTTCGACAATATGACCACATGGATTAGAGTGAATAATGCAGTTAGGGTTACATAGTGATTTAATAATCCTAAACGGACCATGTCTTTTTTTGCAGCAGAACAGTTGGACCTATAATTATCTATTTTGAATACGGTTTTTGATCATGATTTTAACCTGCAAATCTTAATTGTCGAAATAGATTTTTTGGACTTAAGTCAACAACGAATACCGATGGATATCATTTTAATAAGGCAATTTTTTCACACTTCCTTAAGGTGTGCTCTAATGATTTGAAGATGAGTGATGCAAACTGCAAGGTATGCAAGTTAATGAGTTCTCCATTGATGACGTTACTCTGTGGTTCCGCGTACGTGTGAAGCCCAAATCTGTCATAACGTTAATTGTTATAAATTGTTCTGTTCCAAGAACTGGCAATGTTGGGAATAAGAGCTATTCCTGGTGATGTGTGGTGCATGTTATGAACTTGTGAGACTTTCTTTCATTCAAAAACATTTGGTAGAGACTGCTACGTTTTATTAAACAACAACTTCCCTATGATCACTGTTGCAGTGTTGCGTAGTTTTTATTTTTTATATCCTTTATTAAGAATAACCCGGTTCTAAATAATTGATTTCAATCTAGCCTATAAGACTAATAAGCGATTTTAGTCTAACTTAATATACATAAATATATACATAAAAATACCTTAAATACAGATCCTAAGACACCGACTTCCGAAATTAAAGATATTTTTCACTTCGTAGTATTTTTTTTTAGGAAGTCGGTTGTTATTTTGTTTATAAAAAGTTTTTACAGTATACTAACTCAAAAGGTTTTATTCGTTGTAATCGCACTATACTTGTTTGGATTGTACTCTTCATACTATATTTGTTTGCTCTAACAGCTGAATTGCCTCGATGATCGTTACTGAAGTCGATGTTCATGAGCCTCAGCAATTTTTTGAATATTTTGGCGAGTACACAATACCCACCTATTTCTACTAAGAGAGTAGATAAACTGAGCGATGTTGCAGATTTGTTCAATCATGCATACCTAACTTGATCAAGGTTTTATTTCTTTTATATTAATTAGAAAGCAATAAATAGTTTTAGTTTGAGAACAGTGGTGACCTAATGGTAACTTACTAGGCGTAGGTTTGAACCCGGGCAGGCGCTTTACTGTGTGTGACTTATTTCATCACAATTACTCACAAGACAGTGTAGGAAAACATCGTGAGGAAACACGCATGTCCATGAACTAAAAAATCTAAGACATATGACATCTACCAACCCGCACTGGGTCCGCGAGGTAGATTATAACCCAACCCCTCTCGAAGAGAAGAAGCCTGTGTCACAGTAACAATAAGCGCATTATGTACCTACATAATTTCAAAATTTCACAAACTAAACAAAATTAATCGAAAAGTATTTTCACCGCTTATTTCTGTAACTTGCACCACATCCCAAGTTTGATCTTGTGTTGCCACACTCAATCAATTCACATTACTCTTGTGCTAACAACCGGCTTACCTCTCTTTCTTCCACCATACATTAGAAAGAGATAGCAGATAGCTATAGTTGATTGATAGGTGGCACAGCTGCTAGTATTCCCAGTGGTGGAATGCAGCTTTAATGGTTATATTATGAGCTAAACTGTTAGCTATTTGCTTCTGATTTCAGTTTGTAAGCTGCAATTAAGCTGAACTATTCGGTGACTAATGTCTTGATTGGTTATGAAGGCATGGTAAACGATATTTAATGAGCAATCACACTGAATATCATTTGAGCAATTTAAATAATTATTGAGCTATTTAACTGCAGGGTCAAGTTAAAATAAATGGCTTAACTTCACAGATTTGAAGATATTTTTTTCCTTTTTACTATCGGCATTAGGAAGAAAGAAAAATGTTGTGTTTTAGGCTCGCACAAGAAATAAAAACAGTTTAAAAGATCATTTAAAACTAACATAACTTATTAAACTGACAAATCAACAAAAAAAAATATTAAAAGGCCCATTCGAAACCAAAAAGGCTCCTATTTCAGCACAATGCTGCGATATTGCAAGTAATATAAATTCGAAAGTAAGTTTGTTTGTGTCTTTCGCTTTCACGCTAAAGCGCCTGAAAAGTTTGTTACTTTTTATCCCGGTAGTACGTTCCCGTGAAAAAAAAGACTTCCATGCGGGCGAAGCCACGGGCAAAAGCTAGTGTAGAATTAACTACAGCATTTATAAATGTCCACCGCAGCTATTGTATTCTGATAGGGCTGTGATACCGCGGACTCACTAGGAGAATAAAGATTTATTGTCATCAGCGAGATCGTTATACATAGATATCGGTACCAATTACCTGAGTCTGTGAAGTTTAGCTAGCTAATTTAATTAAACAAAGTTTAATTTAGATCAACTGACATAACTGGCCTGTTAGTCTAGTGGTTAGTGACCCTGCCTGCTAAGACTGAGGTCGTGGGTTCGATTCCCACCCAGGACAAATCTTTGTGTGATGAGCACAATCATTTGTTCTGTGTCTGGGTGTAATTTATCTATAATATGTATGTATTTAGAAATATACAAGTATGTTTATCAGTTGTCTGGTTGCCATAGTACAGGCTCTGCCTAGTTTGTGATCAGATAACGTTGTGTTGGTTGTCCTAAGCTATTATCTTCCAATTATATTGGGGTCAGCTTCCAATCTGACCGGATGCAGCTGAATACCTATTTCACATGGAGCGACTGCCAATCTGACCTCCACAACCCAATCTCCACACGACATTATATTCTTAATTCCTCTACCCGAAAAAGCGAAGTGTAATCACTAAAAGATTGTTGCTTTTTATCTAGGTAGCTTGTTTAATTTTTATAAGTAAAGTACTAAATAAGATATCATAATTTAAGACAGTAAATGAACTCACTTGCTAAAGTAGCTTGGAGGTAGGTTTTGTTATTGACGGCATGCGCCCAGGAAATTGTTGTTAAGTTCTTCATTGGTTCTTCCTGTGACCTCACCGCAATCGCTGCAAAAAAAAAAACACAATTTATTACCTTTTCTACCAAAACGGTAGACCAATCGTAGAATTCTAAATGTTTAGTATGGCAACACTAAAACTAAACGTCATGACATAAATTGTCAAAAAAGTTGATTCAAGGCCGTGTATTGTTTTTTAATAGGTGTGATAAAGCAAGAATATCACTGTTTCACAAACCAGATTGTTTAATTTAAGAAGTTCACTGTTAAATCCGTGGAGTGTTGAATGTTAATCACTACTTCTGTATTTATTTTAGAAATTCTAACCAAAAAACGTAACCTTCAACAATTTCGCAAAACACAACTATTTTGCAAGCCAACTGGCGCTAGTAGTCTACGAAGAGTAATGATTTTACTTAGAATTGTTTTAGTTCTTATTTTCGCCACCCGCAAATCTCGTTTTGTTTGTATTTTTTTATGCCGCCTGAGAGTTTTTATTTGATTGGAGTTCTAGGCTTTCCAGATTCTGATCTATTTATCATAATTTAATTGAAGTTAAGTAGGACGTTATTTTTAGAAATTATTTGGTAAAAATTGCATGCATAAATTGTTAATTTTAATTGACTGCTAAACGTAGCGAATGTATTATAAAATCGTCAAGAATATATTATATTCTTATACCGATTAAATTTACCTGAGCGGTTTACGGAATGCAGAATATTTAATTGGAATGTTCTTGAATGATACCTACGACACTGCTAAGTCTTTGTTTCTAGTAACTATTAGAATAATTCCCGTACCTAATTAACAGTTAAGTTTCCCTAGTATATATATTTAATGTTAAACTACTTGATTTAACACTTTATATCATTCACGCTAACGTTTAAAATAGCTGTAAAGTGTTAAATGATCGAAGATAAGATTAATAATGATTGCAATTAACAGTAGAATGAAACGTGTATTTTCAATGAAAAATTCGAAATAGGAGTAGGAAATTGCAGGACTTAATGGCACGAAATAAACGTTTGATGGTTTTATTGGAAAACGGATTTTATTGCGAGAACAACTAATTTGCCTTCGTTCGGTGCATTACTGGCATGGGCCCAATTCCGGGGAACTGACGAGATTATACCTATGCTTTTATTCTCCTGTTTGTACCTATGTTTTCAATATTTTTTAATGAGCTTAATCTACGAGTTTGTTTTTTTAAACATTAGGCACCAGAACCCATAAACCTTGACTCCCAAGCATTTGCATTTAAACACAGAATTGCAAGTCCTTATGTCTTATTGATTCTAATGTTCGAATGATTCGTGTGTTTTATGTTATCCACGATTTTACACAGGTCTTCGTAATGTGAAGAGGTAGGTACTGGGTTTACTTTGCATTGGGACAGAAATACACTCTAATGTTAGGTCAATATTCCCAAAGATTCAACCAAAACTCTTCACTTGAGCTCCCTGAGTCTTAAATGACGCACCGTCTACGTTGTCTTTATTTAGTCTATCATTAACCCAATTTACCTTTCCTATTTGCATACAAATGTACCTACACATAATTTACCTATTTTACTACCAAATATATCTCCAATTTATAGTAAATGTCCTACCACGGCAGTTTTGCAACCAGTCTGTGGTTAGTCTTGTATCTGGTGCAAACGTTCGCGAATACTTTGATCTACAGTATGAACGGAAGCTTCTCTCATAAATGAGTCATTTCGACAGAATACAGCAGAAATTGGGTTATCTTAGTATAAATATTGGCTTAAACTGTTTCTGAGATGTTTGCGGTGTGAGTTTTGGTTAGATGACTAACTTTTATATTTGAGTTAGTGTTAAAATCGGGGGTTGTCATACATCTCTCATTAGAATTAGTCTCATCTCATCAATGAGAGGCTGATAAAAATTAATGATACGTACCTACATAATTAGATTTTTTTTTGAAATTCTTGGCATTCATTCACTCATGGCAGTCGGGACGAATGAATCGAATGATTACAATATTCTACCCAAACTGATAACAAAAGTAAGTACTTACCTAATAACTTAAAAACTCTACTTCGTAATAAAGTAGTATTTGCTAAGTAATGAATTCAAAACAGAGATTAACTGTGAAGAGAATAAACGTTTCTAATGCTTAATTTAATCATAAATTACTGAATAAAACATACATTTTAAAGCGCCTGATAAAATTAAATAGCAATAAACTTTTTTTGATTAGTTGCTATTAAAAATTCTCCAGTAAACGTTTCATAGCTTCTATTTATCATCTGTGTACTACATACTCTACTTACCTTTAAACTTGTGTACCCTATATACCTATAGCACAACTGATTTAAATATCAACAATGTAATAACTAATGAAAGATGGCAATTTTTTTTCTAAATTGTTATCAAAACCACAAAAATATGCAAAATTTAACATACCCGCAACAGCCAAAATAAACAGCCGAATCATTTTTTTCTGGTTTTTTAAAATCCTTTTCATTCGAAGAATGTATATAATGTAGTTGACAATGTGCGCGCCCGTCCCGTGGTTGACTGGCGTACCCTGGCACCTGTTTATTACAAAATTGGCCAATCAAACTGACGACTTGATTGCTTCTAAAGTGGTTTTGAGATGGTACGGCTACCAAGGACAGAGATGACGTTCCTAGGTGGGTAAGGAAGCGTTTATAGTGATCACAGAGGCACCTATCATGTGTAGCTAGCGTGCATTGTTGCTGCATTTCCTGTAGGAGAATAAGAGGGACATAGATATACAGTTTATAGAAGGTTCCACTGCCCTAGAAGAGCCTCTTTTATGCTAATAGAGGATGACGAACAAGTCTGTTGTGCATCTGTTGTGCTGACAAACAACTTGTGCACCTGTTTTGCTTAGTTGCTAGACTCTGAACCCAGGTTGACTGAACCAAAGAAAAACTGCTCAAGTGGAGACTTAAAGATGTCTCCGCCCTGAAGGATCAATGTGGTGTTGATCCCGTCGTGTCCAGCGTGTCCGAATGTCTGTAGATTACACAAACTGATGGACGCTGCTAAAGGCGCCATGCCACTAGCCAGTTCTGGGGCGACTGAATTTATATTGCCATGGATATGATGAGAAGTGAGTTCCGTGTCCGTGCCAGACGTAAAGAATAGTACCATCCCATTTCTCCCCGTGGGTGTCGTAAGAGGCGACTAAGAGACTTACTTATAGGCAGCAGCGTTCTCTGTGCATTTAACCACCATACTAGGATCGCCATCTCGCTTGCCAAGCGTGGCGATTATGGCAAACCCCCCCAAATTGAGGGAGGCCTATTCCAGCAGTGGACTTCTTTTGGCTGAAATGATGATGATGAGAAGAAAAAGTGGCTCTCTGCCGCCTATAGACATGAACAATAGGCAACAGAGGCCGATACCTCTCAGATGCGTTGCCATTCTAGAGAGAGAGACGAATCTAAAAGATCCTCCAGCAGTTAACCTGCTTCATTCTTGTTCAGGCGATCTAGTTAAAGGTCTAGTCTAATTTATAGTGACGTAATATTCTCTAAAGAAATCCTCTGTATCCTCCGTCTGATAGGAGACATCCCACATGAAAATAATCATGTAGGTATAGTATGTTTCAAAAGTATGTGATTAGAATGCGGACTCCAATTGTTCTCAACAAACGGGCATCATCATTCACTCTCCTGCCCTTATCTAAGTTTATTTGGGGTCGGAGCAACATGTTTTTTTTATTCCACACTTCTCTATTAGTCGTCATCTCAGTAGTCACCCCTTTCTTTCTACATCATAATTCACACAGTCCATCCATCGTATCTTTGGTCTCGCTCTACTCTCATAGCCATCGACATTCATACTCAATACTTTCATCACGAAATTTTCCTCATTCCTCTGTATCACGTGACCATACACCTGCCAGAGTCGCGAGGTCTTTTCGAAAGAGTTACCGTGGCACTAGCATATGGGAAACTGAAGGAACACGGGTGGGTTTTAGTCAGTAAAAGTCTGACACGCCCTCCCGCTCCTCCCAGAGCGAGAGACGTCATTTGATGATTTCACACCCAAAAAAAAAACATACCATGATAACCGTTACCCACACAACTTTTCAGGTATTGGTGCCACTTTCAAACTTCCGCTTATGTACTCATTTCGTATTCTAACCATTCGTGTAACACACCCCTCTTAACATTCTCATCTCAGCTGCATGCTTTTCATTCATCCCTTTTGTGGTCCAACATTCTGACCCATACGAGACAGCAGAGGGGTAATTGCGGAACTTTTTATCGATAGGAATTGGTTTAATATTCATAGTTAAACAACATTCATTGCGTTATTTACGTTGCTAACCCGACAATTTATTCGAACAAATGACGCAATGGTTTAGAAATAATCTTCAATTCCATTCAGATTCTGATAAATTGTGCGTTTCGCAATTAGGGTGCAGGTCTGACCACGGTTTTATATATCTTCCCCTTAAGCTTAAGGAGGTTGTTGGAGTTGCAGATTGTTCCCGATACAAATGGGCATCCAAAGCGATACTTTTTCGATCGAATTGTAACTTTTCATCAAAAACTTTTGGAACAAATCATAGGCTAGATCATAGCTACCTGGCTATTACGTTATGTACTAGTAGGTATGTATGTCGTCGGTTCTTCATTGTGCATTCGTCCTATTCGTTATCCGTATCTTATTTATAATATTCGGTGGTATAATTTATCGACTAGGTTCATCCAGTTTATATCTGAACGACATGTCGATCGTGTAAGTTAAACAGTACCTAAGTAATACAGTTTGAGAAAACAATCGGCTTAAATCGACATAAATAATACTGAAATATCCATATTTTTTTCTTATTAAAAAAAGGAGGTTCTATGTTCTACTGTATTTTTATAAATGTATATTCACCAACATGTCCAGCAATTGAGGGTCGATTTTTAAAATTCTATTTTTGGTTATGCTTCAGGAGTGGTTTCTTATAAATTTAACTGACTTTACTTGTATAACCCGCGTCTAGGAAAGGTGCTGGAAAATAATATGGTTATTCCAGTTCTGGAATCTCAGTTTCAACAGACTACTAACGTACTCTTGTGTTCTACAACTAAACCTTGTATGGAAACAATTGTTTGCAATTAAAAATATCGCGTAGGTACTTTACGTCTTTGAAGGCTAGGATGTTGTTTTATTGTGTTGCAAAGACTTGGTTACCTTAAAGGATATAGCGAATAAGGTATATGAACAAGAGTCACGAGCATAATATTTCAGGTCAAATTGATTTCACTGTATGTAACCCTACAAGGTATATGGGATCTTCACATTACGTAATATGTTGTGTCATTAAATTATATTAAATGTTTTTCTTTCTTTCTTTTTGAACATAACGTACTAGATACACCAAAATTTCGCCAGTTTTGTGACATCATAAATGATGATCCACACTTGTACAGCCCAACTCCTCACACTCACAGCTGCTTTTGAGACCAAATATGAAAATCTAGACTAAACCAAACTCGAACCCAAATCATTCGACATCAAAATTCAAATCGTCTGTCCGACTACAAAACTTACTTTCTCACCCGTAACAATGCATTCAGCACCTTACTCCCTGCTGATAAAAGTCATTACGAATGCATTTCAGTTAAGTGGTTCGTGATTGGCTGAGCAGTTTACAATGTCAACCGTCAACCGTCCCCAGGATGAGGTTATATGAGGATGCAGGATGTGGTATTGTGTTGCACCTCTTAGAACTAGGCATAATGGCACGATCACGTTTGTGCTATAGATTCTTGCTAGATCATTCCTGAAGACCTTCAAAGATTCAGTTTATAAATATGCTTGGCCGACGATCAAGTTAATGATGAGCAGTGGCCCAGTGGTAACGGCCGCGACTTACGAGTGGTAGGCCGTGAGTTCGAACCCAAGCAGGCGCTTTACTTTGTGTAAATTATTTCATCACCACTGCTCTCAAAACGGCCAAGAAAAACATTGTGAGGAAACCGGCACGTCTTAGAACAAAAAATTCGAAAACATGTGACATCTACCAACCCGCACTGGGCCCGCGTGGTGGATTATGGCCCACTCCCTCTCACCGAGAGGAGGCCTGTGTCCCAGCTGTGGGAACGTTATAGGGTGCTGATGATGATCAAGTTAAGCTACTCTTGCCATCATTGATTCGTGGATGGGTAATCTTTACATATCAATGCGAGGGATCGTCGGCACGTTAAAGCGGTTGGTCTCAGCTGCCATTTGCGATTTTTTGATAATCCTCGCGGGTCGGCAGATGCCCGAAAGTCTAACAACAAAGTCTTACCAAGGGGTATCGTAATACCCCTCGTATTAAGCATCTATATTTATTTATTGTACTCTTTGTTTGCTGCACCGGTCGACGTCATCACGTCAGCGCCGGCTGTCGCTGAAAACCAGCGCTGGGGCTCTGTCTCGCATAGAGTCACAGCATTATGCTGAGCGATGGCCGTTTTGCGTGGATGTGACGCATGTTCTCCCCCAGCTTTAATTTTTTTTGTGTGTCTGTTTGTTCTTTCTTTACGTAATGTTTACCGCAAATAAACGTATTTTCTTACTTACTTTTCTTTTTCACCCAGTTACTGTGTTGTGGAGGTCAGATAGGCAGTCGCTCCTTATAAAATACTGGTATACAGCTGCATCCGGTTAGACTGGAAGCCGACCTCAACATGGTTGGGTAAAGGCTTGGCGATGATAATGATGATAAACTAAAAAAAAAACGCAATTGCTTACGGACAAAGATAAAAAAGTTCAGTTTGAGAGATGTACAAAGGTCCGCAGCGCCAAATAATAATTGGGAAAACATTGTATTCTCTAACGAAAACTTATTTTGGAAACGACAAGCCCATTATCAGCAATATTACAGAATCTGGTCTGCCACTCGTCTTGGATCTGCTGCATTTGGTCCACATTCCAAAAACCTGAAACAGCTATGGTTTGGGTACGATTTGCCCCACTGGCAAAACTCCCTTAGTTTTCGTAAAAAGGGAATCAAAATCTATAAAGAAAACTACTGACGAGATATTCTTGACAATATGCTTATTCCTTGGAGTCAACAGCACTTTGGTAACCATTCGGTATTTCAACAAGACTCTGCTCCAGCTCACAGGGCCTTAAGTGCAGTGGTGCAAAGACAATTTCGCTGGTAGTGTTAAACAGTGGTATAAAGACAATTTTCCTGGTTTCAAAGACTGGCCACCCTACACACCTGATCTGATTCCTATGGAATACAGTTTATGGTCTGTCTTACAAGCAAGGTCCTGTGCTACGGCTAATAGAAATGTTGGTGAGCTGAACACAACCAGTATTCCCCTTGATTTAATAACAATTTCATGTTTGATCTAAAACATGAAATTGTAGGTCGTGGTTTGAACTCAGGCAGGCGCGATACTTTGTGTAAACAATATCATCACCACTGTTCTCAAAACGGTGAAGGAAACCATCGTGAGGAAATCGGCATGTCCTACAACAAAAATTTCGAAGACGTGACATCTACCAACTCGCACTGGACCCGCGTAGTAGATAACGGCCCATTCTATCTCACCGAGAGGAGGGCTGTGTCCCAGCAGTGGGAACGATATAGGCTGATTATGATGTCTCGCATTCTTCAATTGAGGAAAAAGGTAAAAAGAAACCAAAAATAAAATTTCAACTATTTTTTATATTTCCAAAATGTGGCTAATTACTTTTCTGTACAAATATTATCTAAATTAACATTTACATAAATAACTATTACCACGGTATCGAAAGTATTGTTATCTCGATGTAAGGTATAATCAACATTTTTACAATTACAGACCACGCATGACCATAATTTAATTTTATTATAGAAAAATTGTACTTGGAACCACACATTTGACTTTCGACCACTTATTATTGATAGCTGCAATGCGGTGGGTATTTATTATTTTATACGACCACATTAAAATATTTTTTGCTTTGTAATTTCAAAATAAAATAAAGGCAGTTTCAGTTACATTATGGGTAATTCATCAGGCGGTTTTTTAGGTGTGGTCGAACTTTATTTTATTTATTTCTTAGACTAATATTATATTTACAAAATTACATTAAATACTTATACTATTGTCATTTATAAAAAAATATTATAAGAAAATAATGCGTTTGTTACAAAAATAGCTCAGCATTATTAAATTTCACTGCACTTAAATTACAGTAAAATTATGTATAAGAAGTAAGGTAATGACGCTACCTTTAGTCATTAAAAAGCAAAGATAGATATCAAATACTATGTCACTTGTTAAAATTGCCATAAAAATAATATCTTTGATTATCACAAAATTCAATGAGCTTTTAAGACATTACAAAAATATTTTTATTTCCTATTTTTACTGGAATGGTACTCGATATGGAAAATCTGTTTTATACAAAAAATCTATTAAATCTAATATTTCTTTAAAATCTCTTTGGTTTGAAACTAATAATAAGTACCTACATTATAATTCTTTACTATAGCATAGTTAGTTTCACAAATATTATAATACTTTTTATTTATATTACAAAATATCAATAATTATATATATTTTCTCCTGGAATACCTTTAAAAACTATAGTTTATTTGTGATAATAATTATGCTCCGTATTAAAACTAACATGGCAACGTTTAGAAATATCAACTCAAAGTTATTCACAGACATACTTTCAATATCACAGGACATTCTGATACGCATACTTCTTACAAAATATAAATTTATTTTAAAAGTTCATCCACGAGTTGGTCACCCCTGCTGTTATTATGAATCCAACCAAAAAAGAGATTTCGAAACACGTTTTTTTTCTGGACGGAGTACCCAACATATGCCAAAACAAATAAATAAATAAAAAATGTCTTTATGTTGTTTGGTTGACACACCTTGTAGTTTAGTAATAATTAAGAAGTTTATCGGGGCTCACTCACACTATTCTTTTTACACATAATCGTACAAAAGTCTTCAATTGTTTAAAATCTTACAAAAAATATCATTTTTAATTTGTTAAAATGACTATCAAACGTGTTAGTAAGACTTGTTAGTCAAATAAAACTGTCGACGAATCTATTCGTCACCCACAACATTTCTTTTCAACGTACAGTTGAATTTTACGACCCTTCATAGATCTACGTTCCATTTGAGTATGTAAACAAACTAATTTAACATTCATATAGGGTTGAGTTTTAATTCGGCTTCGTCTTTCGTATTTTCATACACACACTCCTTTTTTATATACTGTGGCTTTCTTGCCCAGCAAGTTGCCATGGTAACGAGAGCCGCAAACACAAGGGCGGCGCAGGCGCAGACGGTTCCCCCCCAATCGAAGATGGCGCGCACAAATCGAAGCTCAGCGATTACTTCTACGTCCATCTTCACATTTTGTTCTACCCAGAATATTGGGAAGAGCATTCTGGGTACGTTTTGGTAGAGGCTGTGGACAACAGAAAAAAAAACAATAAGATCATGATTAGTTTAGAGTGGAAGGCACGAGGAAGAAACGACTTAAAACTGTCAACTGGATGTTGCGACGTGTCGCGTTCTGATGCACGTGTAATGTCACGAGACCAAAGACTTAATTTTAAACAAATTACTATTACTATTGACTTAATTATAAATAAATATTTTTTAGACATAATTTAGTGCCTAAATTATATCTCAAAAATATTAATTTATTTTATTTGATCTATTATGAAAATATTACTATCAAAAAGCCAATTTTAGTGGGGGTTCCTATTACAAGAGATTTATTGTCGTCAATAAAAAAAAAACAAGAAGCCAATTAATGAAAAAAAAAGGTGAATGTCGCGTAACACGATACTGTTAAAACTAGTTTTAGATTTAAATCTGGTTTAAATTACTAGATATTTGTCTTAACAGGGAAACTGAACACTTTACAACGGGTGAGTTATTTAATTCTTTATCAATAAATTACAACAAATTATATGTATTCCTTCTCACCGAGAAGAGACCTGTGGCCCAGCAGTGGGAATATTATAGGGATGGTGATGATGATATAATCTATATATAATATATAAAAATGAATCCCTATTTCCCTTGGTCACGCCATCACGCGTGAACGGCTGGACCGATTTCACTTTTTTTGTTGTTGTTGTGTTTGTAATTGACAGGAGAAGGTTCTTATGAAAGAAAAAAATTAAAAAATTGCGCGGAAAATTAGAAAATTTAAGAACACTTATTTAAGAATACTTAACAACTATATAATAGGACAATGTAAACTTTATTAATATAACATTATGACATTTGACATAGAATTGACAGAATGCGTGCTCAAATATCATCAAAGAGACAGGACAACGTCTGTCGGGTCAGCTAGTTTCCATATAAATAATTCAGATTTTTCAAAATCTTACATACTTTGTGGTCGATGATACATGTAAACAATTTTTTAAAGTTTATATTTTTAATAAGTATTTTTAAAAGTTTGCTATCTCTGGTCTATTTTAAATTAGTAATAATCTAACAAATTCTCAATTTAAAAAAAAACTTAATACTTCTTTCTTTTTCTATCTTCTTCTTTCTTCTTTCTAGTCGAGTAAAAAGTGTAAACTCGTGTAAGGTAAAATCTGGGTTTAATCTATATATCTAGTTAAATCTAGTCTCGAAATGGTCTCGAATACTGTAGGCAACTGAAAACTTACTTAACATTGTCACTTGGTTCCAAGTAGATATTGAGCTGGAACCTGGCTGCGACATCTAGTGGGACACCCAGTTTCTGGAAACAAAAAAGTCATCGTTAAAATCAAAATCAAAAAGTCATTAATACAAATTAGGCTCAGCACTTTTCGAACGTCAAAATTAAATAAGTCCCCCAAAACGCCCACCCTTCACTAGAAATTTCTTAAGGAAAATCGGATATTTATCTGCTTAGCCCATTCCTACGTATGTTGGGGTCACCTCTGGTTCAGTGACATCTGGTTAGATTGGTAGCTGACTCCAAAATCGTTTAGAAAAAGCTTGGTAGATTCCTTCCACCTAGACGTAAGTGGGTACCTAGATACTAGCTGAAAAAAGTAAAAATTCAAAATACTTTATTTCACATACACTTAGGCATATCGTCGGCCTAATTCTTTAACCTGCTAAGTCCATTTTTGAGCAAAATGTACTTTTTATATCAGACGAAAAGTTCAGAATATTATGTACCGTATGGTAAATCATCATATCACAATATCATCATAAATTATTTTTTTTAATTAATGACAGTTACATATCGGTCTAATACAATATTAAATGGCTGTTATGATAATAATTATTGTTATAATTATTACAAATTAATTATAAACTAGTATTGAGAAGAACAACTTTATGTAAACATGTGTTATTTACTACTCAGGTATCTACAGATTATTTGTAAAAACTCAATCTTAGATTGAAGACTAATTGATTAATTTTTGTTACTAAATATTTTCGTTTCATTATACAATTAACTGTTCTAGATCTTACTAACTTTATTTAAGTCTAAATTTGCTAAGTCCTCAACCAAAATGAATTCCACCTCGAAAAGCTGCTATATATATATATATATTTTACTAATTTTCTTAAATTTATGTAGAAAAAGAATCGAGAAATATTATAAGAACCAACGGGACTTTCAGAATTTGGATTGCTAAAGCGATAAATATGTTAGACAGTTTTTTCATCGTCCTGTAAACTATGGAAAAATGACAGGAATGGCAGGAACGAATTAGGCCGACGATATGATCACTTATGAAACGTCAGAAGCCAGGTGCACGGTTCCAATTAGTCATTTCCTATGGAGAAGAGCCGGCAAGAAACTCCACGGTTAATCTTTTAAAAGGGCGACGTCTGTAGGGACTGGTGATTTATTAGCTACCACGACTTATATTAATTTCAGAATTGTTATTTTATTTTTGTTTTTAATTCCGGACGCTTTTAATGTGCCTGTTTTTTCACATCGTTCTCACATTGATAATTTCAACATCAATGATGGAAACAACTTTTTATAACAAAATTTTGATTGAAAAGAGTATCCATGGAACTTTTTGTCCGTTCTTCTCCAAAGGTACTTACAACCCTTTGGAATGGGCAACTATGTTCATCGTTCTGATTCACCACCCTTTGACAATTTAAAAGTACCTGTAGTAATTTGTGTATTTCAAATAAATTCTTTGAGTTTGATTGAGAAAATCAATTCTAAAAAACCGGCCAAGTGCGAGTCGGACTCGCGCACCGAGGGTTCCGTACAAACATGTAGGTATTCACGGTTTATGCATAAGGTTTATGTTAATGAAATGATTTTTTATTTTTTTATTTTTGTGTTTGAGTTGACTGAATGAAAGGTAAATTGTGGTTTACGATTTATGACGTATTAAAAAAAAACTGCTTACTAGATCTCGTTCAAACCAATTTTCTGTGGAAGTTTACATAGTAATGTACATCATATATTTTTTTTAGTTTTATCATTCCCTTATTTTAGAAGTTACGGTGGGGGGGGGACACATTTTACCACTTTGGAAGTGTCTCTCGCGCAAACTATTCAGTTTAGAAAAAAATGATATTAGAAACCTCAATATCATTTTTAAATACCTATCCATAGATACCCACACGTATGGGTTTGATGAAAAAAAAAAATTGAGTTTCAGTTCTAAGTATGGGGAACCCCAAAATTTATTGTTTTTTTTTTCTATTGTTGTGTTAAAATCTTAATGCGGTCTACAGATTACATCTACTTACCAAGTTTCAACAGCATAGCTCTTATAGTTTCGGAAAAAAGTGACTGTGACATACACGGACAGACAGACTGACAGACATGACGAATCTATAAGGGTTCCGTTTTTTGCCATTTGGCAACGGAACCCTAAAAACACATAGTATAAGCGTTTTATTTTTCAAACTCATGTTGGTAAGCTCGTAGTTATTTAGTTTAGCTAACATTGCAAGACATTATACTCACAGGCTCAATAGCAAAATAGAAGGAATGAGCATCAGGGTCAGGTTGCATCCCCGTCACCAAGTCCCGAAGCTGTGCATCAGCGTGCAGGAAGTGCGGGAGCGACAGGAAGGCGGG
This sequence comes from Aporophyla nigra, assembly GCA_947507805.1. Taxonomy (NCBI): domain Eukaryota; kingdom Metazoa; phylum Arthropoda; class Insecta; order Lepidoptera; family Noctuidae; genus Aporophyla; species Aporophyla nigra. The sequence continues at coordinate 23,772,368 of OX382301.1, forward strand.
CGAGCCGAACCGACACGCCGACACGTTCATGACGCCGCTCCACGCGCACTCGCCGTTGCAGAAGCACGTGTTAGATGGGGAGGTTGTTGCTGAAAGAGAAGAGAGAGATTGTAAATCAGACGTGCTGAGTAGCCATGGAATGAAGGGATACATATCAAGTAAAAGTAGGGAACAAGAGTTTCGTTAGGAAGAGATAGATATAAAACCCGGTTTGGCACTAAGAAGGATTGCTAATTTCAGTCGGAAAAGTATGACCAGTTGTCCTAGCGGAGAACGGAGTTACAATTATTGAGAGCCCAGCTTATACTGGAATTTTATATATCCTTTGGCTTCATGGCTTTTGGCGCTGGTTGCGGAAACTACACACCCGACCCTTCTGAAAACCATCACCAATAAGGCGTCCCCTCTCGATGTTTCCACTCACATCTGCCTTGTAAATATACGTAGCTTATGATAGCTGCTCTTCATTCATCCTCCAAACATGACCAAACTATTTTAACCCTACAGAGATTATACTACAGACATAGCCATGAAGTAGACCGCGATATCCATGACATCAGGGTGTGACAATGCTTGAAGTAAGGTAAACTTACAGTTATCAAAACTCCTCTGCGTGAGCGCATACTTGTTGTACAGCAGCCCGTCCTGCTCCCCGCTGTCCACATACTCCATGTTCACAGTCCTGCACAGGTCTGGCACGAACATCGGTAGCGTGGAGTCCTCGGTCAGGTTGCGAGCTATGAACTCTCCTGCGCTGCCTGAAAGCTGGAAAATTAAAATAGATTATTAATGATTGATAAGCTAAATGATCTGTCGGATCTTAATAATTTGTATGTCAATTGGCAAAACATAGCGCACTATCTAATCCTTAAGATTTATATATATAAAATTCAAAGTCCTGAGTGACTGACTGACTGACTGACTGATACATCAACGCACAGCCTAAACCGCTGGTCCTAGAGACATGAAATTTGGAGGGTGTATTCCTTGTGAAGAGTAGGTATCCACTAAGAAAGGGTTTTTTGAAATTCTATCCCTAAGAGGGTGAATTGGGGGGTTGGATTTTCACGCGGGCGAAGCCGCTGGCGGAAGCTAGTCTTGTATATAATTGTCACCTATGTTTACGAATAAATGATTTGATTTGATTTGATCAGTGCCTCGCTGCTGGGCAAAGATTTTTTTTTCGGAGGAGGAATGATAAACAATACAGAACTTCGTCCTCGTTGGCCTAATGGCCGCTAGCTCTACTGCTGAGCATGAGATCTTGGGTTCGATTCCCAGATTGGGTTAAGTGTTATTGCGTTATTCTATCTGAAAATTTTCTCGTTGTACCGTTGAGTTTAGATTCGTGCCTGATTGATGGTGACAGACTCGCCCCTTATTAAATCGGACTTAAATTCATCATCATTCATCATCAGCCTATATTTTTCCCAATCGCTGGGACACAGGCCTTCTCTCGGTGAAAGGGTATGGGCCATAATCTACCACGCGGGCCCAATGCAGGTTGGTAGATGTCACCTGTCTTCGACTACGAATTTTTGGTTCTAGGACATACCGGTTTCCTCACGATGTTTTCCTTCACCGTTTTGAGAGCAGTGTTGATGAAAATATTTACACAAAGTAAAACGCCTAGGCTCGAATCCAAGACTTACGACTCGTAAGTCGTGACCGATACGACTGGGCCACCACTGCTCTACTGCTCATCTCTCCAATCATGTCTCTGGGACTTAAATGTAATTGCCAAAATGTGTCTATTCTATATGTACACGGGCACACCACTGCTTGACCCTTCGGAGAAACAAAGTATAATGCTATGTTATGTTTGGAAACTGAAGTGATTACTTAAATTTACGAGCCATACCTACTTCGATACCAGAAGATAAACAAACGAAAGTTCACTTGCATTCGCAAGTTTATTCACTGAAGCTGTTTGCACTGAAGCCATTTTTGTCATAATGTTTTACATGTAGTGCTTTAATAAAGTAACTACTTACTTTAGAACACTCTCCTTCATAGTAAGGGATGTGGTCCTCATAGTTCCACCTAAGGATCTGTCCCGGCAGGGTGCCGCTTATCTGTCCCGTCGTCACCTCCATGTAGCCGTCCGTCTCCAAGGAGTTGTTCCTCTGAAATTACACAAGATGGATTAGTCATATTTGGGTAAAAAGGCAAACCAGAAATTGCTCCTAACCTGATGATATTTAGATATGCCCCAAAGAACCTTGACAGGCAGCCCCCCTTCTTTGCATCATAGCATGATAGACTCATATAGCTTGTTTATGGGGGAAGCCAATTTCTATTGATATGATGCCTCATTGGTTCTATTTCTTTTCACACAACTCCAAAAATAACAAACAAAAGATCTTACTAAGACCACTCACCTCATAAAACCATGCAAACTTGTCAACAGGCGGGGCTCCACCCGTGGTACTGGATGGTAGACTCTTGGCCAAGTCCAGAAGTGGGTCCTCATAACCATCGAACAGCAGTTCCCTGGCCAGCTTGGAGACGGCGATATTCTGGTTGAACATGGCTAAGCCCATTGACAGGCCCTTCTGCTGGAGAAAGCCCCAGAATCTGGAGCGGTACACCGCTGACTGTAAATGAAGATGGGTTATGTAACGCTGAGGTCTTTTTAAGGTGCATCATATACTTAACATCAATTCAAGACTGTATTGTTAGCGTTAGACAAAGTTTTACCTAAATACACGCTCGTTAGTTATTTTGAAGTCTCACGAAATAGGGGTGAGCTTATCAACCAGGCACGTATCCAGATTCCGGGCCTGAGAAATTTCAGATGGAAAAACCTAAAAACACTGCCTATTCTGGGAATCGAACGCTTATGTCCTTCGGTCTCGAAGGACCCAAGGGTGACTGTCTAGTTAAGAGTAAAAGAGAGTGCTCGGTGGACTAACATTACAAATTACGAAGTTCATTTTCTTTTATGACTAAACTTTGACCCTGGCAGTAAAGAAACTTTGCAAGCAAGAGGAATTCAAAACGATCGCGAAGTTCACGAGTGTTCCCTTTGTTTCACGAACAGATAATGAAACTCAGAATGTTTTAATTGTTATAACTTCTACGTAATCGGTTTACAGGCTCGACGAAGGTTAACGAGAAGCTTAAACGAAGCTTACTGAATGGTGCTTACTGGAAAACCGTAATGTGCAAACAGGATATATACGGGGAAACCAAATTAACGGTTAACATTCTGATTGGGTTGTTTTCAATTCATGGAAATGCATATAAACCCCTTTGAGTTCAGCAATACACGAGGAATTATATTAATTATCTATCTTATATATCTTAGAAGTGCAGTAAAATAGTCTTCGGATTGCCTCCAGTAATGCTTGTACTTAAATGCATTTATGATTTTGCTGACTAGCTAATATTTTACCATGACATGAGTAATTCAGTGTCGATCGGTCAGATAAAGCTACGCTTGCTAAGGTTGTTCCGTGGATGGGTGACCATCTTTACACATCAAGACTCGATCGTTGTGGAGGTCGGATAGACAGTCACTCCATGTAAAAACTGGAGGTAGACGTCAACATAGTTGGGAAAAAACTGAACAGATAATGATGACCAAATCCCTGTTTATACGAAATATGAAGAATGTATTTTAAAATTAATACTTACAGCAGCAATAGCGTTAAGTGTCGTGATGTTATCCTGAAGCGTTCCATTCGAGGACTGCTCATCAAAGAACCAACTCCTCTGGGTGCGATACGCCACAGTGCCATTGTTATCATTCCACGTTATATTCACATGTTTTCTCTTCTCAATGAAGCGGTATGGACCTGGGAAAAAAAATCGATAAAATAGGTTAGTTTTAAAATGTAGTCAGAAAAGTTTTGAGCATGAATGTGGGGATGTATTAAGAGTAGGGGAAGACCAAAGACACGATGGATGGACTGGGTGAATGATGAAATGGTTAGAAAGAGGGTGACTACTGAGGTGACGAGTGATAGTGAAGTATGGGAGAAAAGGACTTGTTGCGCCGACACCAAATAAATTGAGATAAGACCCCTCTGGTCTCTGGTAATTGCGGAACTTTTTATCAGTTGGAATTGGTTTAAAATTCATAGTTAAACAACATTCATTGCGTTGTTTACGTTGCTGAGCCGACAATTTATTCCAACAAATAACGCAATGGTTTAGAAATAATCTTCAATCCCATTCAGATTCTGATAAATTGTGCGTTTCGCAATTAGGGTGCTGGAGATTGATGAAGATGAGGCAATTTCTTTACTGAAAATATTATAATAATACGACTTGAGAAAAATGAGATTGTATAGAGATGGGCAGATAGGTATTGTCACAAATTATACACCGTGACATTTTAGGCTAAGAACTCACGGAGCGATTTTCGCCCGCGTCCGCTGCGGTTGCGGGCCCGCAGCTTCTGTAGAATGCAAATATTAATATAAAAAATTAAAGCACATTTCACGACGCGTTTTACGCCCGCGGTGTACGCGGCTGTATGCGGCTCCCGCTGTACCGGCGGGCAACTAGTAGAATCGCGCGGGCCGCGGTTACCCGCAGCCTCGGCGGGTGGCGCCCGCGCGCTTTGCGATCGGTTGGCGGGCGACCACGGGGGCCTCAACTGATCGTTAACCGCCCGTCTTGCAATCTTGCGATCATCGCCCGCCACGTTTGCGGGCGACCGCGGCGGCCGCGTAACCGCGCGAATAACCGGTCTCGTGAGTTTTGAAATAAAACCGCAGATCCACGACCGCGGCGGTTGCGGGCGAAAATCGCTCCGTGAGTTCTTAGCCTTATTAGTCTTACTAAGGTCGTCCACTCAATGTATCTGACATGATATACCTCTAGACGTGATTAAAAATTGTTACCATTAATTAAGATAATAGATATTAATAAAAATAAAAAATGGATTAGAATTATGAAACATCCTTTTAATAATGTTTACGTATCATACGGTAGAGAACATACCTACCCAGTGCACGAGTCGCCTACATCATTCCATATCCATTTTCCATGAGACAAAATTTTCCACGTCATAAGTCATAATGTATAATATTTTTATTTTTTAGTTATTCAAATGTTCATTTTTTTTTATGGACGTGTAGTAGTCATTGGTTACATGAAGTGGGCTGCCGTTGTAAGGCGACTAAAATGTCACGGTGTATAATCTATATCTATACTAATATTACATTTTGTTTGTAAGTTTGTGGGTTTGTATATAGGGGGTAATCTCCGGAACTACTGGTCCGAATTGAAAAATTCTTTTTGTGTTGGATAGTCTATTTATCGAGAAAGGCTATAGGCTATATAACATCACGCTAAACCCAAGAAGAGCGCAGCAGTAATGAAAAATGTTGCTAAAACGGGGAAGATCGCACGGTTTGCGATTCAACGCGACGGGAAGGGTCGGGGGAACAAGAAATTTAACGCGGACGAAGTCGCGGGCAGTAGCTAGTATTAAAATAAAACGCACCTGAGAAAAATGAGATTGTATAGAGAAGGGCAGATAGGGATTGTCACAAATTATACATAGAATCTGCTTCCTAATTCCGTAACACACAGTCAATTAGAATCTGAATCATTTTGAAGAACATTCCTAATCAAGAGCCTAGAGCCTATGTTCGAAAAATTTGCCGTCCCTGCAATGCAATGAATATTGTTGAACTGTCAATACAAAAATCATTCCTACTGTTAGTGCGTTACACAATTAGGATGCTGTATGGCTCTGCAGCAATATTATCTGCTACAGTCAGTAGTATCGAGGTGTGATTTCGTTATATTTTTTTTTTTTTAACATTAGGTAGCTAAGTGTGCAATTACGCCATAGAATTGATATACAGTATTGATTATGCAAAATTCTAAACATTTGAAAAGTTTTTATAATATTTTAATTTGCGGTTTAGTTAGTCCGATACCCGATGGGATCAGAAAACGGCCATTTTGGAAAGCTCTCGCTTTTTGTTTTAGCCTTCGACGACTAAAATGTTTATCATGTCAACATTTGAATAATTTTATTTATGACAAACTTAATAATCGATAAAAAATCCGGTTATGCACTTTGATTCAATTTCGGTTAAAAAAGATTTAAAATTCCCTCTTTGTTTTTATTTTCCTGTTTTACCATTTTTGTCGACACGTTTATGTAAAAAATAAACATAATTTATTTAAACACGTAGGCCCACGTGTTTACATGATTTATGTTTTTTTTTAATTTGTTGTTTTTTATGTCATATCTAGGATCTAGGATTAAAATTCAGTACTAATGTACTTAAAATATTAATAAGCAAGCCTACCTACCACCAGCAATCTATTAATATAATTTATTTAGATTATAAACATTATGCCAGACTCGTCTGAATCAAAAATACCTAGATTCAACATTTTTGTGTAGCTGTTTGACTCCTATCTCCAATTACAACCTTAGATACTTACCTACCGCTTTTAAAAAGGCCCAATTAATATTCGTAATTAATTTTGCTAATAGCAGGTAATATATGTCAAGAAGTTTTGAGTGTGAATGTGAATTACTCTAAGAGAAGGCTATAACAAATTATGGATAGACTATATGAAAGATGATATTGCTTGAAAGGGGATGACTACTAATATGGTCATTAATCTATCTATAGATATTGTTTGGGAGTTTGTTCCGCCACTTCTTCTTCCCAGCTAAAGCACTAGGAAGTGCGTGACAGGTGGCGTTTTGGGAGGACTGTCTTTTGTAATTTTGACGTTCGAAAAGTGCTGATCCTCAGCCTAATTTTAATAAATGACTTTTGATTTTGATATAATAAAATATATATAATACCTTTACTAATATTATAAAGTTGAAGAGTTTGTTTGGTTGAACGAGCTAATCTAAGGAACTACTGGTTAGAATTGACAAAATATTTTAGTGTTAGCACATTTATCAACAAGGCTATTGATACGCCAGGACTAGGATACTGGCACGAGCATGTGATTCGATTTCTGCGAAAGGAGAAATTTGTTGCTGACATACGCTAGTAGAGAAGTATGTAAAAAGAAGAAATGCTGCACCAATTACAAATTTAAAAAAAAATGAGATAAAGGCAAGAGATAACTAGTATGCCAGTACTCAAAACAGATATCCACATTATGTCACTTCTTTATAATATCTAAAAATCTATTATTATTATTTAATTGTGATTGATTGTGATTATGTAAAATTTATTGTCGGGAAATAAATACAAAATAAGTGGGTGTGTGATAACTATTTCTTAAGGTCAGATAAAAATTTGGTATGGTAATACATATAGTAACATATGCATTAAACATTTTAGGTATTTGTCTACACGTGTTTAGTAACAAAATAAAAAACAGGAACAATGAATACATTTACAAATGAACCTGTTATCCGCATTATACATACTTATACTTAATTAGTCTGTTTATTTATTGTTCTAGATGTCAGAGTAACCAATAAAAAGATATGTCTTATTAAAAGGCAAACAGGACGGGTCGTCTAACGAAAACCAAGTTCCGTGTATAGACTTGGAAACCTCAAATCTCATGGACTGATGGTAATTGTCGATGCGTTGGGAACTTAGTCCGCATGTCCACGAGCGACAAAACTATTACTGATTATGATAAAGGTAAATAAATGAATCTATACTTATAATATTATAAAGCTAAAGAGTTTGTTTGTTTGAATGCGCTAATCTTAGGAACTAATGGTTCGAATTGAAAAAATATTTTTGTGTTGGGTAGCCTATTTATAGACACGTATAACATCACGCTACAATCAAAAGGAGCGGAACAGCAACGAAAAATGGACGAAAACTGGCAGGCTATTCGATGCGACGGGAATGGTCAGGGGAGCAAAAATTTTATTTCTGTTGGGTTGGAGCGTGCAAGATTGCGCAGTGTACAAGAATGCGTCGAATCGAGATACTGTCTTTGTCAGTGTGTCAGTTTTCTTACAAGGCAGATAACCTACGTAAATGAATAAAGATTAATCTTAATTTTAAACGTCATCATAGGGGGAAGAAAGGGGGTTAAAAAGGGGCTAAAAAGGGGTTTTTAGTGGTGAATTTTAAATATTCCTTAGTGGTCTCTACCGTTATTTATATGTGTTTATGAGATTTTAATAAGAAATTCTTACAAATACATATTCTAAACGCGACCTAAAATAAAGGCACTATTATTTACGTCAAGAATTTAGGCTGGTATTATACAACGTGTTAATCAATATTAATAAACAGGCAATTAAGATTTCTTAAAAATGTTTGTACAAAACGGTTTTTTATTTCTTGAATACGGTTGTAAGTTTCATTGATAAGTACGAGTACATTATTTTCATTCAAGTTAAGGATAACATGCAAACATACAATATGCACAAAAAAAAAGGATAGCATGCGACGTAATCATATTTCACGTGAGAGTGTTTTACATGGGTAAATAATTAATTTGCCAATTGATTCTTTGACACGGTGTCATTATATTATTTATGTTTATTTATATATTTTAGCTTTATATATTTATTTAAGTATATGTTAATTTCTCGCATTATTTATGTATAGGTAAGTATATTTTAGTTTAAGACTTCGCATATTCATATTTTCTCTTCTTGTTTTTACACACTATTGTCTACATTTCTTTATCATTTCTCCTTTCGCAGGTCTGCTGGAAGAAATTTCTTAAGAAATAAGCATTGCACATTTGTACTCAATTCTATTACTATGCCTTATCACTCTTATCAGTATCACTCTGCATTTTACTGCGTGTATACAATAAATAATAAAATAAATAAATACATAAGTATGACACAAAAAAAAACATTAATACTCGTATGTATGGAATATCAAAAAAAAAACAGCTTGTATAAAATTCCCTCACCTAATTGTACTAGATTCGGTTTCTCATCTGGAAACCGCTCAGAGTTGGTCCAGTTGAAGAAGTAGATGTCGAAGAACAGCGGTACTGTGGGAGCCACCCAGTTACGGAACGAGCGGGAGGTAGGAGTCAGGGCCAGTTGCTGGAACAAACAGAAGAAGGTTAGGTACACTGTGAGGGATAAATTAAAAATAGTTAAACTTTTTTTCAGAGAAAGATCCATAATTCTGTTAGTATTCAAGGTATTTGATATCATTTTGATTTTGCATACAATATTTCTGCTGGATAGGTTCCGTCAAAACTGGAAAGAGGACGCGTGGATTCACGATAGTTGGAAGCAGTGGAGGGAGGCTTTTGCCCAAGAGTGGGACAGTACAGGCTAGCAAAAAAAAAAAACAATAATATCATATAGGCATATGAATATCTTAGCTGGCCCACTATTACCTGCATGGGAGGAAAAGGTAATTGGCGAAATGATATGTTGAACCTTTTGAACGCCACGGTCGTGTATGGCCGACAAGTGAAAACGTGCTCAAATAAATATAGTGTTTCTTTTGTACTAAAAAAATGTCATTTTCTTGTCGTCTATAGACGACGGTGGCATGTTGGGCACCTTTTCATTTGTCGGCCTTACACGACCGTGGCAAGGCCAATTGTCCACTAACGAAGCTATAAAAAATCGAACAATAAGATTTTTTTTATAAAGTTCTTACTACTTAAACGGATTTTAGCCCGGCGATTCCTAAAAAGTTAATTTTTTAGGCCTCCAGCCGGGACTCATTATACTTAAAAACTAAACCGAAAGACCTAAGGGCAACCCCGAGAGAGGTACGAACCTGGGCTTAGGCGATCACTGGTGGGGAGAGCAGCAAGGGACAGGCTGGATCTGGGTGAAAATTATTATTTAGGGACTAATTTAAGACTACGGCGCAGCATCGCGGGCTGGCTCTTGCAAGGGTCGGGAGGGGGGACTATTTAGTCGGGGTCGCGACGATGGACCTCGGCGGCGAGGGCGGTATGACGATTTGTGTTTGTGTGATAATCTACGAACTGGACTTGTTTCCTTTCTGTTCTCCTGGAGGAGGGTAGTAGGGTCATCGGGATCGGAGAGTGCGTGCCGCGAACGGCGGACTGTGCTAATGTTGCAATAAGATTGCCTCAGTTGTCAATTTTATCTGGGTGGGTAGAGGTAGTGGAAATTATTGGAAATAGCGAATAGCAAATTTTTACGATGACCGTCGCGGTCGGCACGAAATAACTTTTGTATTTGCATCAAAGATTTTGAACCCATTAAAAATGCAAAGCGATTAAAGTTTTTTTTATTATACTTGATAACAAACTGTCATTAAAATGAACTCTAACACTTAAATTACAAAGTAGTGTGAAATTTTATAAAAACCTAATGAGTTTTTTTTGCTAGGTTACTGATCTAACAGTCTAGAATCATATGCTGAATTCATGGTTATATTTGAATTCAGCATAATTATGATTCTCTGAGGGACAGAATCCGGAATGATCCGGCAGAGAACCAAAGTTGTCGACATAGCTCACAGAATTAGCAAGCTGAAGTGGCAATGGGCCGACCACATTAGCCGTAGAACCGATGACCGTTGAGGTAGACGTGTTCTTCAGTGGAGACCGCGAATCGGCAAACGTAATGTACGGCGCCCTCAGGCTAGGTAGACCGACGATCTTCGCAGGGTGCAGCTGGATGAGAGTTACCGAAAATCGAGCTGAATGACGTACAATTGGAGAGGCTTTTGTCGAGCAGTGGACTGATATAGGCTGATGATGATGGTTATATTTATTGCGCCGGTGTTCCTACCAGCCTGTATATTATTATTTTGTTAACTTACATAGCTTGAGTCACACATTTTATCATAGTTTGAGCGATAAAACTGTTTTTTCTTTTATAATTTATCACGTTTTAGTACCTACGCTCTTACTCGGCCTGCTGGTTGGTACTGGTTCATCATCATCATTATTTTAGTCGGAAAACGTCCAATGCTGGACATAGGCCTCTCCCAACTTGGGTGGGGTTTGCATAATCGCCATGCTTGGCAGACGGGTTGGCAAACGCAGTATGGTGCTAAAATGCGTAGAGAACGCTGCTGCCCATTCTCTGGTAAGTTCCTTAGACGCCTTTTACAACACCCACGGGAATGGAATGGCGCTATTCGTTACGTCCGGTGCCATACGGTACTGGTTAATAGAATACAGTCAGTCAATCACAGCTACCAATATAATTAATTTGATACCTGCACCCTAATTGCGAAACGCACAATTTATCAGAATCTGAATGGGATTGAAGATTATTTCTAAACCATTGCGTCATTTGTTCGAATAAATTGTCGGCTCAACAACGTAAAAAACGCAATGAATGTTGTTTAACTATGAATATTAAAGCAATTCCTACCGATAAAAGTTCCGCAATCACCCCTCTGTTTGAAAGAAAATGACTGAATGATACAGACTAAAAGTTTCGCTAAAACTGAAAAGATTGCATAACCATTATTAATACAAAACTCGACGGAGTGGTCAATTCCTACATTATTTGAATGGAATCTGATTTTTAAATGATAGTTAAATTTATTTAAAATACAATTTCAATAAATTTTAAATTAAGAGAAAAAAATATAAAAAAGAAGTCAAGTTTGTACGATAGTATATTATGCACAAACATTTACTACAAATCATCTTTTCATTCTCGAATATAAATATCAATTTTTATTATTTTGAATGAAGTTTACATTTAATTAAATCTAGGGAGCCAGTTAATATTAACTTTTGCTTAGCATAACTTGTATTTTTACATGGTATATTAATTATTTTCCGTTAAATATATCCAATATTAAACAGTAACTTATTTTGATTTGATGTATTAATAATTTACTGTTTTACGATAAACTGTTTTGTGTTAAACGATAAATTAATGAGCTTATTTGAAAAAAAATACTTCCACATTCCAAGTTTTCAAAAAACAAACAAAGATATTTTTTGTATGATTAAAGTTCAACCCACTTGTCTGTTAGTCCGTTTAGGCTACACACAAACTGTTTTTTATGCAAAGTCTTTGTAATTTGACAGTCAAATGCGAATTTTAATAGACTAAAGAAATAGGCAGCTACAAGCCTTTGGATGATCTTTACATACCAAGAACGCTCCATGCCTCGGAAAGCAAATTAAACTGTAGCTCGTGGCTCCTCACATTTATAATACAATTCCAACCGCCATACAACAATTAAATCCTACTACCCTACTAATATTATAAATGCGAAAGTTTGTATGTATGGATGTATAGATGTATGGATGTTTGTTCCTCTTTTACGCAAAAACTACTGACCCGATTTGTATGAAATTTGGTACACAGATGGTTTATAACCTGGATTAACACAAAGGGTACTTTTTTCCCGCGGGATATTTTCCGACCTCCACGCGGGCGAAGCCGCTGGCACAAGCTAGTTTTACATAATTTATACAAATACTTAAAAGGCGAATTAATTTAGATTTTGTTTTATTGACATTAAATTATTTAGACAAACAAATTTCGACGTTTTAATAATTCCTCATTTAGGTGTGACATAATTAGAGTATTAAATAATTGTTTCAATTTATTTTCCTAATTTGATACCAAAATAATGCATGTTTTTTAAATAGTTCTAGTAAATGGTCATTTGTAATCGAAATCTAGATTTGCACATCATATTTGTACGCTTCCTGGCATAACATAGCGCTCTGTGCATCAACATAAGATCTTTGTTGTGTGCGTGTGTGTGTTGTTAACAAATAAATAAACTGAACTGAATTGACATACGTGGATTTTTGACAGTGGTTACGGGTCGTCAGAAGCGCGAAAGTCAGACATCCTAGCTTACCACGGTTACATGGGACTCGGGCGAAATGCCGTCTTTTAAGGTACACCTTTGCCTAACCAAATAATAATATATCATTATTATATATAATAATAATAAATAATAAAAATGCTTGATTGATATAAAAAAGTTTGACAACATCAATTGAAGTCCTGACTCCTGAGCTAGGTGGTCCCTGTATTACAGGAATCAGTGCCTTCACCCGTTTGTGGAGCAATTAATAATGTATACAATCAAAGAATAAAAAAATTATGAGAGAAAATAAAATAGATAATAGAATTTAATGCATGCTTGCTCTTGCGTGGTATGGTGTGTTTGTGTATGTGTTTTAGCCATGTGGCTAACCACATGGCTAAAATCACTGGATGAAACTAATTCCATCTTAGTTTTCATTTTGAAAGCGGGTTGAAGTTAAAGTGAATGCTTCAAACCAGCCCGCGAAATTCAAATTTTCTTACGTTTTTTGCAATTTGCAGGCCAGTGCTAGGTTGTATGTTGATTAAAATATTATTCGCGCTTGTAAGACATATTATGTAGTTACAGAATTATATTCTTCAAAATCATCAATACAACGCTCTAAGTTCATAAAGCTGTAGGAATGACTTTTTCTGTATTTTTTTTGTTCCTAAACCCGTAATGAACTTGGAGGGTTGTATTGGCGATTTTAATTGTTATAATTCTGTAACTACATATGTCTTACAGGCGCGAATAAAATTTTAATCAACATACAACCTAGCACTGGCCTGCAAATTGCAAAAAACGCAAGAAATTTTGAATTTTGCGGGCTGGTTGGAGCATTAAATTCACCTTAAGGATTTAATTTATTATAAACATAAACAGCCAGGTAAAGGCGTTGCTGTCGAGCAGAAGCGGTTTTACATTTGACTGCACGACATACATTAACTATGGTTCTTGTGTGTTTAGGAATAGTGCCGTGATGTTACGATGAATGAATTTCTTAGCTACTTAGATTTAGGAGTCGGTGGCAATAGGCTCGCCCCCTATTACCTACAAGGGGGTTAAAGGTAACGGGCAAAATGTGGGTGTTCTTTATACCTTTGACAGCTGTCTACTAGCGGAGCCATAAAAATTGAGCAATAAGATTGCTCCAATTGACAATTTCGTTCCGTGTGGACGTAAAAAATAGCAACATCCCATTTCTTCCAATGGGTCTCGTAGAAGCCGGCTAAGGGACTTTCAACAGAATGGGCAGCAGCGTTCTCTATGCATTTTACCACCGAACTGCGTTCGCCAACTGGCAAGCGTGGCCATTACGGAAACCCCCCCGAAAAATGCACAGAACCGGTAGAAGTGGCGGTGCTGGGGGAAGCCTATTATTTCTAGCAGTGGAAGTTTTTCGGCTGTAATAATGAATTGGCAATTTTATCTGGGTAGGTATACGTAGCGCAAATGAGTGGAAATAGCAACTGCTATTTCAAAAAAAAAACTTTAAAATATCTTTATGCGAGGATCATCGGCTCGAAATAACTTTTGTGGCCGTTACCTAATAGGATTTGCATCAACGGTTTTGAACCCATTAAAAATTAGAAGCGATTACAGTTTTTTTTTTTATTATACTAGATAACAAACTGTCATTAAAATGAACTCTAAAACTAGTGTGACATTTTAATAAATGCTTAATGAGTTTTTTTTTATTTTTGTTAAAGTCCTAATCTAGGAGTCTATGTTATATTTTAGCGCGCCGATGTTCCTGCCTATATATTATTATTATTTTGTCAACTTATATGAATTTACTGCATTTTTTTCTTAAGACAAATTATAAGACACAATATAATTTCTCACCTATTTAGTACGTCCGTACTCGCATCGCTGATTGGTACATCATCATCATCATTTTAGTCAAAAGATGTCCACTGCTGCACATAAGCCTCCCCCATTTTGGTTGGGTTTGGCATAATCACCACGCTTGGTAAGCGGGTTGGCAATTACAACATGTTGGTAAAATGCATAGAGAACGTTGCTGCCCATTCTCGAGTCAGTCCCTTAGACGCCACTTAAAACACCCACGGAAATGGGATGATGCTATTGTACTTTCGGCATCACACGGTACTGGTTACTAAAATACATATAGTCAGCGGCCAATATAATTAACTAGCTTCTGCCCGCGACTTCGTCCGCGTCAAATTTTTGCTCCCCTGACCCTTCCCGTCGCATCGAATTGCCTGCCAGTTTTCGACCATTTTTCGTTGCTGCTCCGCTCGTTTTGGTAGCGTATGTTATATAGCCTTCCTCAATAAATAGGCTACCCAACACAAAAGATTTTTTTAATTCGGACCAGTAGTTCCTGAGATTAGCGCGTTCAACCGAACAAACAAACTCTTCAGCTTTATAATATTATAGTATAGATTATTATATTTATTTGACAGAAACTGACTGAAGGATCTGAACTAAAAGTTTCGCTAAAATTGAAAAGATTGCATAACATATTAAAAAAATCGACAGAGTGGTCCATTCCCACATTATTTGAACGGAATCTGATTTTTAAACGACAGTTTATTTAATTTAAAAACGCGTTTCAATAAATTTTAAATTATGAGAAAATAAAAAAGATCGTCAAGTTTGTAATGATAATATATGCACAAAACATACTACAAATCTTCTTTTCATTTTCAAATACAATAATATTTATTATTATTTTGAATGAAATTACGAGACTACCTTTTGCCTAGCTTAACTAGTATTTCTAAATGTTAGCATAATTGTTTATCGTGTAATATAATATATCCAATATTAGACATAATAGATAATAATATCATAGGACAACCAACACACCATTATCTGATCCCAAACTAGGCAGAGCCTGTACTATGGTAACCAGACAACCATAGATATCGAGAGATATGCCTTCATTGCGGAATAGTAAGGAGTCCTAGTGTCGCCGTTTATCTCCCACCCAAATATTTACAACATTAACAAATAGTGTACTGACGACACACACTTAAAATTTGAACACGCACACCAAGAAGAAAGCAGCTACACTAAATCAATTTCTAATAGCACACATACATAGAATGGGCGGGGCATTCACTTGTAAACACTTGCTATTCCAATACACACGCATGCAATTAGGGAGTCGAACGCGATGGTCGATTATTTTTATCGATATTTATTTTTAGCACATTCTTGTGTTATAATAACTTCGTTTAATTTTCTTTAAATAATTTATTTTTTTATATACCTATCCGAATATATAGTTAACTTTTACTAAAATCAAATGGGAATATTAAAAAAAAAAATCTTTTATCCATTAAAGGGAACGCTCTCTGTTACATATCATGCTGTATACATAAATAATATATTACTTAATCTTAAAAAATATATATATTTTAATCAAAAATGCCTACCTACATTCAGGTTTGGTTTAATTCAGTTAGGCTACTGTTATACTCGTATTCAAACTCGATCGCGTTAACACATATTTCTAATGGTATTAAAATAACGCCATCTAGCAAACTAGTTTCAATTTTAGACAAATAGTAGGTAGTTGATGCTGACAGGATCGAATTCGGACGACTGTGGTACGGTAATAATATCTACAGCATTTTGACTCGGCCCTATCCTTGAAATAATTACCTACAGCACGCGCGGTACGTAAACACGCCATAGACGCGGTAGGGCTGCCTGCATAAAGTATTTTAACTTCATCTACCTACTTGAGTTTCTTTGATTGTAAATATTATATTATTATTTAAAAAATCGAATGTTTGGACTGTTTTTTTTATGAAAAGTGACAAGGGTGGAATATGTAAATTATGAAAATTTTGAAAATGAAAAAACGCTTAGTTATAATACTTTTTTATTTTATTGTACCTAACACTTTTGAATATAATGAACTATAAATACTTAATTTTCAGTTGCCAATATAAACATTATCGACATGGTCACACTCGAAGACTCTCGAGGCACATCACTAACTGACGACTGCGTGCAGCGGCCGCACCACGTTATTAACGTATTTTGTTAGTTTCGATATATTCATTATACACTGCGGTGTTAGAGCTCAGCGTTCGAATTTTCGTTAGTACAATGCAAGTATTGTAAACTGGCATAATATAGTATTGCGACTACCATTCTGCCACATAATAAAAAGATGCAAAAGCAACAAATCAATCTAAGTAATAAAGTTTTTGAATTTTTAGTTAGAAAAACATACCATTTTCAATATTTAATGATGGTGTGTGTTTCCATTTGACTTAAAGTTACTGGTATTGCTTCGATTTTTGCAAATCACTACAGAACAACACGGCATTTTTAAAGAATCCCGGCCGACGGTCAAACTTCAACTAAACGTGCCGCGAGTAATGTAGTCTCTTTTTGCGCATATTGCTGAGACACCGGCCCCGCCCCCTTTTCATATCTCCTTTAGTTCTGTGATCTGTGCAGACAACTAATAAATATACTTATATATTTCTAAATTCATACATATTATAGATAAATTACACCCAGATACAGAACAAATGATTGCGCTTGTCACACAAAGATTTGTCCTGGGTGGGAATCGAACCCACGACCTCAGTCTTAGCAGTCAGAGTCACGAACCACTAGACTAACAGGCCAGTCATAACGAAACGATATATTATTATGATTTGAAGTACCTATTTAATAATTTACCGTTTTATATACCAATATTAAACGTGAAATTAATGACCTTATTTAAAAAAATGACTTCCACATTTCAAGTTTCCATAAAAACAAAAATAAGTTATTTTATGTATTACTTAAAATTCAATCCACTTGTCTGTCAGTCCGTTTAGGCTAGACACAACTGTTTATCATGCAAAAACTTTGTAATTTGACTGTTAAATGCAAATTTAAAACACTAAGGAAATAGCTAGCCAGAAGCTTTTGGGTGACCATCTTTACATACCAAGGTCCTCCAATTCTCCTCGTGAGTGTCGTAAAAGGCAACTATGGGACTTACTAGAGAATGGGCAGCAGCGTTCTCTATGCATTTTAACACCATACTGCGATCACCAACCCGCCGATGGTGGAAACTATGGAACGCCCCCTTTTTAGTTATAGCCTATGTCCAGCAGTGGACGTCTTTCGGCTGAAATGATAATATCCACCTTAAAAATAATTAGAACCGGATTTACATTCTTACCATTAAAACTTCAGTACTAAGGATTACAAGACTAGACTAACCAAAGACTAAAAGAGCACTACAAGCAAACATGAGAACATCATAAAAGACTTAAAAGAACATAAAAAGACTTAAAAGTAAATTAAACATTAAAATACTTAAAGGCACTCAAAAGCGCCCACAAAGGACTACCTAATTATATTAGGCTCACTCTATAGCTGCGTTTCCACTAGGCAACATTTGGCGCACGACATGTTGCAGAACTTTTGTGTAACAACGTTGTCTGTCTACGCATCTCTACTACTACGTCAGTCGTCGACAACACGTCGCCAGAGGAACTAGTGTTGAGATTCAGCTGCAGTGGTTATAATTTTATCGAAAAATGCATCAAAAACATTGTTGCGGGTCACGTCTCCACTCGAAAACAATTGATGCTCAACTAACGATGCTCTCTAAACAAACAACAAGCCGCACGTCATGTTGCGAGCTAGCTGGCAACGTCGCGCGCTGTTGTGCAACGTTGCGCAACATGTTGAGCGTCACGTGTTGCGCATCAATTGTTGCCTAGTGGATACGAGGCTTAAGCCGCGTTTCCCCTAGGCAACAATTGGCGCGCGACATGTTGCACAACATGTTGCCCAATATGTTGAAAGTCAGCGCAGAACTTTTGTTTAACAACGTTGTCTGTCTACGCATCTACTACTACGTCAGCCGTCGACAACATGTCGCCAGAGGAACTAGTGTTGATTTTAGCGGCAGTGATTATAATTTTATCGAAAAATGCATAAAAAAGTTATTGTATTCTCGGTGAGCAGTATACCATAAACATTCATAGTTTTGGTACAATTCGATTAATTCGAGCACTCGTTCGTTACACCACACTACGGACATTGTTGCGCGTCACGTCTCCAGTTGACAACAATTGATGCTCAACTAACGATGCTCTCTAAACAAACAACAAGCCGCGCGTCATGTTGCGAGCCAGCTGGCAACGTAGCGCGCTGTTGTGCAACGTTGCCCAACATGTTGAGCGTCACGTGTTGCGCGTCAATTGTTGCCTAGTGGATACGAGGCTTTAAGCACTGAGTACCGTTATAGGTATCTACTACCCTCGCTGACTGCTATAAATGTTTGCAAGACATGAGCTGAAACCCCAAAAAATAAATAAGACTAAATACTGCTTAGATACAGAGTCAGCATTTCGCAATTTATTGTAAAGAAAAAGCCATAAAAAGCAAATCTATTTCTACACTATCATTTATTACTGACAATCAAACCGATAAATGCAAAATGTCATTGGATAAATGACTTTATTTCTGTAAGTAGACTTGTACAAACACTTTTACTCCTCAAACATATTTTTAAAACTAAATGATATCGGCGTATCCTATGACTACTCTAAGACGAAAGACCGAAACAAACTCAGAGGTCACAGTTTCTTTTAAAGTCCAGACATAAACTTGGTCAGATCATGTGGATTTGTATCTGAATAAGTCTTTGAAGGATGTGTGGTTCTTCCACACGGATAGAGCGGACCAGTCCTGTCAGTACACGCAATTATCAGTAATCATTCATTTAAAAGAAGCCGTTTTCTGTATTTAAAAAACTTTCAAAATCTATTCAAAATCAGGTATTTCTGACAGATTAGTCATAATTTATCAAAAATACCTCTTAATTCCCCTTAGAATGCGAGCGCTCTCAAAATTTGTGAATTGCGCTCTCATTTCTTCACCTTAAAATCCTTCATGGTAAAATCAGAGCACTTTTTTATTTATAAAGTCAGTTTGGTCCTTATCTTCCCCACAAAAAAAAAAACGGATTAATTTTGGAGATGGCCAGACCGCCAGCGCCACCGACTTTAATCAATAGCAGTTAATTCAGATTACGTCTTTATCATCATGAACAATCAACTTTTTGCATCACATCATACGCAATCATTTAACATCAGGGCACCGCAATAACGTTGCCAATTAAAAAGCTTATCCTCGATTGATAAATTGTCATTCAAGGAGACCCGACAGATGTCGCTTATTGATTGATTCGTACTTCTAGTCTTAGTTAAGAACTACGTTATTTGATATTGGTCAATTGACGGGTCAAAGTCTTAGACCGGTACTCAGAATCGTTACCTAGGAATAAACAGTCATTAATTTTTAATTGATACACATTATTACACATGTCACACAATTGTAAAATGGTTTCAATCTATACTAATATTATAAATGTAATAAAATCAAATCTAGGTATAAAGCTGAAGAGTTTGTTTGGTTGAACGTACTAATATCAGGAACTACGTTTAGTGTTGGATAGCCCATTTATCGTGGATGGTTATAGAATATATAACAACACACTAGAACTCATAGGACCCGAGTAAAAATGAAAAAGTCACGAATACGAAGAGCTCCCAGGGCAGGCGATAGGATGCGACTGGGAGGGCCGGAAGAGCAAAAAATTTAATGCGGACGAAGTCGCGGACTGAAGTCAGTCACTCACATTATTGACTGATAGCGTTCCAATATTTGCTATTCAATAAAAATTAATGATTGATTAATTTAAGTGACGTCTCTGAGTTAGATTATCTGGACAAATCAATTGAGTATGAATTGAGTGAACTATGTCTAGAGTTTAACGTCAGTAACTTTTGGAACAACACAACTCGGACTAATTTACCCTACTTGCACTCGGTGTTGTTCGTTGTAAGACGTCCAGTATGTAGGCTTTTGACCCACTTTATAGCTTTGTTTTGACTTTTTATTAGCTTAATCAGTTTATAATGCTCCCTCTGCTGGTCTTCTCACCGTGAAAAAGAGAGGGCCGTAATACATCAAGCGGACCTAGAGCAGCAGGGCGGGCGAGCACAGCGTCTGTGATAGGCTTCAGTCACGCATTTTATGACGGATTTTGTTTCCAAACTGTGATAAAAATGTGTGACTGAAGCCTATCACAGTAGACCGTACTCGCACCGCAGGTTGGTAGATGTCACATTCCTCCATTTTTTGAGTTCCGAACCCAAAGGGTTTTTTTTTCTGGATGGTAAAGCATCAAATGACTTCTTCCGCTCTGGGCGGAGCGGGAGGGCGTGTCAGAATTTTACTGACTAAAACCCACCCGTGTTCCTTCAGTTGCCCATGTGCCAGGGTCACGGTGTCTCTTTCGAACAATCTCGCGACCCTGGCAGGCATCGGTCCTAGCAGACCCCTTCAGTGCTGCTAACATCTCTTTGAGGCAACCCAAAGGGTAAAACAGGACCCTATTACTAAGGCTTCGTTGTCCGTTCGTCCGCCCGTCTGTCACCACGTTGTATCTCATGAACCGTGATAGTTATACAGTTGATATATAATACACAAAACGGACAAAAACTAAAAACAGAATAAAATAAATATTAAAGGGCGCTCGCATACAGTAAACGTGATTATTTTGCCGTTTTTATAGATAATGGTACGGAACCCTTCGTGCACGAGTCCGACTCGCACTTGGCCGGTTTATAGCAAGTGATCTTAGCTACTTGACTTATCTAAAATAGTGAAGCTTAACACCACGATTTGAAAATACTTACAGTTAAAGAATAAGTAAAAAGTTTTACCTATGAAGTCTAGTAAAGAAAGCATATCTACCTCACTCAAACATCCAGGCAAACCAACTAATGGATAATAAGAAATCCACAGGCTAAATCACAAAATTCCACAAGATTTCCTCGAACAAACTTAGCATTATGCATTACTACCTTTTGCCACGAGTTTCGCCCACGTATTATACATATAAGCCTTCCTCTTGCGTCACTCTATCTATTGATGAAACCGATAGCGTAGTAAGCGTACAGAGACACGGGAAGCAACTTTTTTAATACTATGCAAGGAAACTGGATAAGTAATAGGATGTCCCAAGTAAGACATAAGTATAACACGTCATTTAAAATAACTTAATGTCCGACTACATAGTGACACATTGTAAGCAAAAAGAAACAAATTCCAAATAGTTCAATTTTGAAGAATGCAAATATCCCTTGGCCGGTTTATAGCAAGTGATCTTAGCTACTTGACTTATCTAAAATAGTGAAGCTTAACACCACGATTTGAAAATACTTACAGTTAAAGAATAAGTAAAAAGTTTTACCTATGAAGTCTAGTAAAGAAAGCATATCTACCTCACTCAAACATCCAGGCAAACCAACTAATGGATAATAAGAAATCCACAGGCTAAATCACAAAATTCCACAAGATTTCCTCGAACAAACTTAGCATTATGCATTACTACCTTTTGCCACGAGTTTCGCCCACGTATTATACATATAAGCCTTCCTCTTGCGTCACTCTATCTATTGATGAAACCGATAGCGTAGTAAGCGTACAGAGACACGGGAAGCAACTTTTTTAATACTATGCAAGGAAACTGGATAAGTAATAGGATGTCCCAAGTAAGACATAAGTATAACACGTCATTTAAAATAACTTAATGTCCGACTACATAGTGACACATTGTAAGCAAAAAGAAACAAATTCCAAATAGTTCAATTTTGAAGAAATGAAATGAAATGAAATGAAATGAATTGCACCGATCCCAGCGTGGTTTGACCAGACTCGATTAATCGAATGAACCCCAAGATTTGCACTAGCCTTTGAAGCCTCATGTTTCATGGTGCTACATAGACCATTGCATATCAAGAAGTAGACCGGGGGGCACTGTAATGGTAGGGAAGACGTGCCCATAGGATAGGAAAGGATTACGAGCCTACCGACTATGCAGCCTTAAGTAAGCATTGGACTAGTGGAGAGAAGGGTGATATTTGTCTATAGGAGGGCATCTTTTCACGTCGTCGCCGGCATGTTGATCCAGATCGAGGTTCATCGAAGCATCTTTTGGTGGGGTTAACCGTTTGCTTGGCTCTTTCCAAATAGTTCAATTTTGAAGAATGCAAATATCCGTATTGATTAATAAATAAAAGCCAAAATTGTATTATCTTCTGATCGGCATTTTGCCTCCAAAAAAAATCTTGAACATTGATTTGATCTAAACATAAAAGCGTCTGTCTGTATAAGAATAAGGCTTCCAAAACGAAAACATGATGTATTCAAAATAATTTCACAACATATTACCACATATTTGCAAAAGCATAATATTGTTAAATTCCAAATCATTTGCTAATGAATCCTTTCAAATGCAAAAATAAAAATCAAATCGAAATGGCACGTAAACTTTTCTCGACCCTATTAGATGTTTCTTCACCCGTTGCTAGGCAACCAGTTAAGCCCTATCTCAATGGACTTCAAACGCAGATAGAGGTCAGACGGACAAAGCTAACAGCTCCATTGATATGGACAACGAAGCTTCGATAACAAGCGTTGTGTAACCGTTTGAGAATCTGTCGTAATGTGAACTTACTCCTATGATAAGTTTAAGGGGTCTTGTCATCGACCTTAGCACTCACATTTTTGACATTATATATAAAAAGTGAGTTCCTACATAGGTACGTGAAAGTCGGACTTTCACATGAAGGGTTCTATACCACCGTACTATAAGTAACCATATATATTTTTATAAACGCCGACATAAACAGTTTTCTTGTATGATCTGCATAATTTTTAATCTTGCTCAGCTTTCACTATATTGTCGTTCTGAGGGAGAGCGATTTCAAAAGTCATTGCAAGACGCTCTCGTCGATCTATTACCACAATATCAGGCTTATTAGCTACAATACTCCTGGCAGTTATGATAGATCGATCCCAGTACAATGTGGCGTGACCATTCTCGAAAACTGGGTCGGGCACATACCTGTAGTATGGTATGGTACATCAAACTTTATTATTGTTATAACAGTTATCATAAATAAAAATAATAATAAACCCGCAGGGCAGCTTGTGGCGAGCTGTTGGGCAGTAGCGACCCCACGGACCCTATCTCCTGGGAGAATTCTTGTTCCTCATCTCTAGCTTGCCTTTATTGGCCGGCTGGAGTGAACACTGATGAGGTTCAGAGCCCCCGCCTCATTCTTGCCTTTATTGGCTGGCTTGAGTGGAGATTCGCAAGAGAAAACGTGCTCGGGGAAAGGAAGTATTCCAGTAAGTGCTCGTAGGGATCTTGACCATCTTCCGGGCTCTGGGATTGTTCTGAAAGCCGTGGAATACCTCTCCACTTCTCAAGCACCTCAGGAAGTGTTGCCCCCTTGTCGCTACGTCACTATGTGCCAATCGCTCAATAATGGGCCCCCGGGAAACGTCGCTAGACGTTTCCCGGGGGCCCATTATTGAGTGTGCAAGTCACCCCCTGCCATTTTATCCGTGTATACAAAACATTGATCAGGCAGGGGCCATAGTCCCTCCATAGTTGCGGTTACCAATCCACTATAGCCATCCAAACCTATAGCCTAATTTGCTTTGTTTTCATATTCTGTAATAGTTCTGCTCCAACCGGGGATTGTCTTTGGATGCACTTGCATAGTGCATACAGGGATAATCGTCGGTTGGTGCCCCCTCATCATTTAAAATTGTATAAGGGGCCTCTGCGAGTTGGCTTCGGCCCCTCGTACGCCTTCCAAAAGACCGGGATCCTAGGGTCCCGAGATATTTTAACATAAATAAAAATAATAATAATAATATCTTTGGACAACCAACACACTGTTATCTGATCCCAAACTAGGCAGAGCCTGTAGTATGGTAACCAGACAACTGATAAATATACTTATATATTTCTAAATACATACATATTATAGATAAATTACACCCAGACACAGAACAAATGATTATGCTCATCACACAAACATTTGTCCTGGGTGGGAATCGAACCCACGACCTCAGTCTTAGCAGTCAGGGTCACTAACCACTAGACTAACAGGCACACTCTGTGAAAATTTCAACTACCTACCTATTACGTTTCCGAAGATACAACCCAGTGACAGACGTACGGACAGCGGAGCCTTAGTAATAGGGTCCCTTTGGTATAGAACCCTAAAATGACTCGAGATCTCACGAAATTATATACCTCTCCCCCCCCCCCCCCCCTTTTATCATATAAACAAACTCAAGAAACCGAACCTACTGTATATTCCAAAGAATTGCATCCTATGTTTGGTAGTAGAGAGAGACGTATAGGTATCGAGTGACATGTCAAAATTTGCTCCTTACCACAATTCGTAATTCCTAAAAAAAACTCACTTTTTCAAGACACGGAAAAAAATTCGACACTAAAATATGCACAATCATCAGCAGCCTATAATATTCCCACTGCTGGGACACAGGCCTCATCTCGGAATATGCACAATACTTCCTGAAAATATTTTGATCAATAATCTCATCAAATATCTATATACCTAATTATGATAATTTAATTTAAATAGTTACCTACCTTCATAAGACCGTTAACGAGTTCACCAAGAATTCGCCCCGACATTGCCACGATGCCTACATACTGTGCAGATTACTTCAATAGGGCTTCGCTAAAGAACTGCGGTTCATTCAATCTCATTAGCGAACATTTGGCGAACGTTCTTAATTATTATTGTTTTATTTCAATGTCGCTCGTGCGACCTTCTGTAGTATTTGAGGGATTAACATTGGCCCGTCAATGTCCTTTACTGACCATGGCTCTTTTATCCCAAGTTGTCTTTTTCTTCGATTAACGATTAATATTCCAAATCTATGTGTACCTATCCCATATAAAATAGTTCAGTATAATATTTGACAGGCTTCTTACAGAAGTAAGCGATCATAACCTTCAGGACAAAGTAGGGTGACCATGGCCTTCAAATGAGAATATTTTCTTGTTTCATACTTTTTAGAGCTTGATTTTTCAGTAGTCGGGTTTTCTTTTGTAATTGACTTCAAAAAAAGGAAGTGTGTTGTAAATTTTTCATGGCTGTGATATACTTAGCAAGTGAGAAAAGGTAGCACTAGAACTTTCTCTAGAAAGAGAAAAAATTTGATTTCGGAAGTCAGTGGTAACAAAAAACGAAAATAAAACATCGACTTCCGACATTAAAGTTATTTTTATTTTATAGCGTTTTTTCGAAAGTCGCTTTTTTAACTTGCGTTTCAGTTATTACCACTTAAATCTCTAGTTTTGATTTATTTGGACATCCAGACATGCCACAAGTAAAGCCAAGCTTTCCTTTCCACTCTACGAAGATGACTGTGTAACCCATATAAGTGTTCTGATACAATGTCTACTAGTTACTACTACAGACGGGGGATTAGCGAAGACTTACGAGAACACGTGATTTGTTAAACCTTTTCCACTCGACGTGACGGGTGAGGATAATGGTTTATGAAAACCGATTGAAAGTCACAATCGTGTATTCAAATTGGACTAGGTATAATGATAATTTAGTTATTCGTTCATCCTGAATCCCTGGGGAACCTCGAATCAAGGAAACTATAAGCTAAGTAGGGCTAAATTTTTAGTATCTCTGAAAAATATAGTTATCTGAGATGACTATCTTTATGCGCTCTTGTGATAATTATCAAAATATATCATGAAATACAGGGTGGAAACCATGAATTCAGCATATGATTCTCGACCCCTAGCATCGAAATTATTTGTCGGTTAACCTAGAATTTCAACATTTAAGTAAGTACTTACAGAAGCCAGCGCTGAATCAAATATACTGGTCCAGGCGAGCGCTGCAGACAGCGCGGTGAGCGCCAGCAGCGCGCCGCTGCCCGCACCCACCCACAGCCAGCGCGGGGTGCGCCCACGCATCTTTACTGGTAGCGGAGACACGCTGAAACAAGGAATAAGATACTCTTATTAATTTAAAAAAAAAAATGTTATCATATTGGCTAGAATTTACAGGACTAACTGACGTCTGCCCGCGACTACGTTCGTAGAAAATTTTTGGTCGATCCTTCTTATTCCACAGTAGGAGATAGATATATACCATCGCAGACTTTTTGTTAGATAATTTTAAGATAAACAATTCCGTTGCAACATAAGCGCACAAAAATATGGCGGCTAAAGAGGCTAAAGAGGCTTAAAATAATCGGGTATGGGTGCACCGTGGTTTTGCCAGAATAGCCAGACAGCAAGCCGAAGACGAAATTTGGGCTTACTGCCTAGGAAACGCACGACACAAGTACTCTAAAGTAACTATCCATACTCTTTTTTTATGGGTGGGAAATCATCAAATGACGTCTCCCGCTCTGGGCGGAGCGGGAGAGCGTGTTAGACTTTTACTGACTAAAACCCACCCGTGTTCTTTCAGTTGCCCATATGCCAGGGCCGCGGTATCTCTTTCGAACAAATCTCGTGACCTTGGCAAGAGCTATCCATGCTCGTGACAGAAAACATTCTTTAATCTATTAGTGAGACCACTTCACAGGTTTGTGGTGTCTAAATCGGTAGTAAAAGATCGCAGATACAGGGTTTCGCTTGCCACCGTCGCGCCGGGGCTCTGATTTGAACTCACGACCTCTCGCTCACCAGTTCGTGCCTTGACCATAACCTATTAAGTCACTTTAAGTCGCTTGAATTGATTAAGAGGCCGTATACGATTTTTTTCTGATTTTTCTGATTTATGTGATTTTATTGCCGTGTTTTTATTTTCAACATTAGATTTTAATTAATCGACCCCAAACCGGCGACTGTTTTGTAGATTTTGCGGTAAAAGATTTAGAATAACACATGTTTTAGAATCGTTTTAACTTCTACATGGTATATAAACATCGCAATGTATTTTTGAGAAAGTTACAATGTATTTTTGAGAAAGTCACAATGTATTTTTGAGAAAGTCACAATGTATGTTTGAGGAAGTCATATTGTATTTAATAACTGTTCACAACATTTACATTAAAAAACGTAGTAAAAAATATTTAACTTAGCCAAATTTGATAGAAAATGGGCAACGAATTGTTTTTTATTTTGGCTGCTCAGAATTCTCGTTCATAAAAATAAAACAAGAGAAATAAATTTCAGTTCAAGATCAATCCATTTCCCAAAACAGAGTCTCTCTGGGCGGAGCCGGAGGGCATGTCAGACTTTTACTGACTAAAACCCACCCGTGTTCCTTCAGTTACCCACGTGCCAGGGTCACGATGTCTCTTTCGAACAATCTCGCGACCCTGGCAGAAGGCCCGTGTATTAATTATAATATACGGGCAAAACCGCTGATTGTACTAACTAGCGGCTAATAAGTGAATAACGAGATATTTGTTGCAACAAATATCTCGTTATTCACTCAGTCAGGAATTATTACTACAATATTATTTTCTTTGCTCTGATTACAGTAAAATATCACAATTATCGGAGACACAATGCATCGCGTGATAAAGTGATAAAGACGCAATAAAGTTCTGTAGAAAGGTCAGGATTTTTGTTGAAAGCCTCCAAGTCCTAGATGAACTGACGACAATCTTTAACACAAAAATTATCAAAATATATATATATAAAGATGTTTTATTCCACTATACGTACTTTTCGATATACAAAAGAGCATCCAGACGCCACATTGTAAGTAAAACAAAACACTACACTTTCATTTACTGATAACTTGGCTAATAAGACAATAAAAAAATCTTAAAAATCACTTGAAAATGTCTGTAAACACAAACTAATCTCGAAAACAACTAAACTGTTTTTAAACTCTTCAACACAAGCTACTTTGCGTGTTTCGAACTATAATTGAATTAGTTTCACTTATTAATTTAATAAACAAAATGGAGCTGTGAACCCGTTGACAGCTTGTACTACACTAATATGTTTTATAAACCTTTGCTGATAATCCGACACTCTGTAATCACTAAATTATAGATAAAATTATCATTTATAAATTAATTTGTTTGTTATAGCCATCATAAAGGTTAATCGCCATTCGATTATTCCTATGTCCAACGACTAACTGTGTGCTTAGAAGATGTAACAATCATTCCATTGATCACCTATCTCGTTAGTAAATTATGTCATTTGTGATCTAATAATAAACATTATAAACTACTTATTAAACTGTGAAATTGTTTAAAATATTATAACGTATCCTTAACTAGCTTTTGCCAGCGGCTTTGCCCACGTTTTATACGCATAAACCTTCCTCTTGAATCACTCTATCTATTAAAAATAACCGCATCAAAATCCGTTGCGGAGTTTTAAAAATATAAGCATACATAGGCACAGACAGAGGGAAGCGGCTGTGTTTTATACTGTGTAGTGATGTAACTGAATTGATTGATAAACAAAACAGATAGCCGATGGGGTCGAAAGGTTCTGGAGTGGCGACCGAGTACCGGAAGACGTAGCGTAGGAAGGCCGCACAAGGTGGACCAATGACTTTGTGAAGGCTGCAGGAATCCGCTGGATGTGGGAAGTACAGAACCGGTCGAAGTGGTGGAGCTTGGGAGAGGCCTATGTCCAGCAGTAGACGTCTTTCGGCTGAAATGATGATGATGATGATCGATTTATTTATTATTTGGCATCTCCAAAAGGATACTCAGATACAATAAAAAAAAACCGGCCAAGTGCGAGTCGGATTCGCGCACCGAGGGTTCCGTACAAACCTGTAAGTATATAAGTAAAAGTGCATCCATCACGACAGTGGAGTCGTAGTTCGGTTCTGGTTCTTGGCTTGGTTTTATTTCTGTCTGTGTTTTGTTCTGTTTATTATATGATGTAACTAAAAATTTACGGTTTTCGCAATTTTTCCTTGATCTGTGCTATAAGACGTTGCTTCGTACCAAATTTCAAAATTCTAGATCGACTGGAAGTACCCTTTAAGTTTTGATTCCCTTGCGAGTTTCGAAAATTTGTGGAAATTTATGGTATAAACGGCTATATCTTTTGATTGCGTTAGCTTAGAAGTTTGATTTTTTCACAGGTCCAAGGGACAGTAGATTTGAGTATTTGATATAAATTTCAGCTTGATACCTCCACGCGTTCTTGAGAAAAAGGGTCTTGACAGACGGACGGACGGACGGACGGACGGACGGACGGACAACAAAGTGATCCTATAAGGGTTCCGCTTTTTCCTTTTGAGGTGCGGAACCCTAAAAACTGGCCAAGTGCAAGTCGGACTCGCGCACCGAGGGTTCCGTACAAACCTGTAAGTATTCACGGTTTATGCATAAGGTTTATGTTTATGAAATTTAATGGTTTTTTTTTTATATTTGAGTTGACTGAATGAAAGGTAAATTGTGGCTTACAATTTATGACGTATTAAAAAAATACTACTTACTAGATCTCGTTCAAACCAATTTTCGGTGGAAGTTTACATGGTAATGTACATCATATATTTTTTTTAGTTTTATCATTCCCTTATTTTAGAAGTTACGGGGGGGGGGGACACATTTTACCTCTTTGGAAGTGTCTCTCGCGCAAACTATTTAAGTTTAGAAAAAAATGATATTAGAAACCTCAATATTATTTTTGAAGACCTATCCATAAATACCCCACACGTATGGGATTGATGAAAAAAAATTTTTTGAGTTTCAGTTCTATGTATGGGGAACCCCCAATATTATTGGTTTTTTTTCTATTTTTGTGTAAAAATCTTAATGCGGTTCACAGAATACATCTACTTACCAAGTTTCAACAGCATAGCTCTTATAGTTTCGGAAAAAAGTGGCTGTGACATACACGGACAGACAGACAGACATGACGAATCTATTAGGGTTCCGTTTTTTGCTATTTTACAACGGAACCCTAAAAACCGTCTTCCCTTCTCGCAGATAGTGGCGACTTGACAGCGGGACGATACTCTATTAGAACAATTTCTTTGAAAATTTCATTGAAATTGATCTATTATAGTCGCACTGGTCTCCGGTAGCCTTAACTTGTTAATCTTTACAGCTCTGACACCAATAAACTATTATCTAAACGATTTGTAAAGGAATTCATGTTTATTATTATTCTTGAGTTATCATTTTATTGACGCTATAAGTCGCTTTAAAACATTAAAGAATAAATTGACATTAGGGTAAGATTTTTTTTCGCTCCATTTTCAAAAGCCAGTTAATAAATTAAAAGTTCTATAAAATTTACGCAGATAGTTCCTAGAAACAGTAATTACTTACTAACTAAAGAGGCACTTATAATATGGTCCTGAATGACCATGACATACCTACATTGATTCAAACGTTTATTGTATTATATAATAGATAACTTAGCTTCTGCCCGCGAATTCGTCCGTGTGACTTGTTCCCCGTACCCAGGGTGTGTCGGTCGCATCAAATCACCTACCCCAGTTTTATTTAAGTTGTTCATTCTCTTTATTTCCGACGCTTTTTTTCCTATTTTGCTTGGTTCCTCAAGGTCCTAGCTTGATGTCGATAAGCCTCCTACAAAAATTCCATCAAACACAAAAAGATTCTTTTTTATCTAACAGGTAGTCCAGAGATTAGCGTAGTTCAAACAAACAAACTCTTCAACTTTATTAATATTATAGATACAGCATTCCCTTCTTAACGATACCCACAACTAGTTTCATAGATACCCTCTTTTGCCTCTGACAACTAGCGTGGGTCACAGCTGTCTACGTCAGTTATTTATAACACAGTATAATTCTGTCATTCTCAGACTTATAGAGAAACTGCAAGCAATGTTTATCGTGAATTAAATGGAAATTTAAATAGAGATACCTGTTCCTTTTTACATGTCTTCTTCACTATTTTATGACATCTTGTCCGTAATTTCACTGAATTAAAGGAGAAATGATTTTTATTTCTGAAAATCGGTTTTACAAACACTTTTACATGTCAATCTAGAAGTGGTGGGGGTTTCCTGTCCCTTTTAAAGTCGAGACATAATCTCAGATCATGTGAAGACCATGTAGTTTGGTGTCTGAAATTGCCTTTCGAGAAAAGAACCACAGAGATTGAGTGGACCTGTCTACGTCCAGTCAGTGCACGTATTTGTAAGTAATCGTACAGCTCAACTCAGTTCTAAATAAGAATCGTCCGTCAACAATTTTAGTAGAATATCTATACCAAAACACCACATCTGTAATACCCGATGGGGTAAGGCAGAAGTCTAGCAAGTCACATTTCGCCAGATACGTTATAAAAATAGACCAAAAGGACATTATGATGCATAAACATATATGTATAATTTTGGGCCAGTCAATATCATTTATAAGTAACACAGTTCGAGAAATGCGCGATAGTTAACAAGCAAAAACCAATGATAAAATATCATTTATTTCTATGAAATATATGTCGTAATCGATTTTATTGTTGTATTAATTGTATTACTTATCATATTTTAATGTGGTCTAATCAGATTATATCAGGCGAAGATAACATTCTCTCTCGGAAGAGTGTTCCGATTAAAATTATCAATGAAAACTGGAGATATAAAATCGTACGATAACTTGCAGCTGCAGGAACTAAACTGCCCCATCACTATACGTGTGCATGTTGCTATGACAAGATTGTATGATTTGTCCATGAATACGCTACGAAAACTGAACAAATTGTACCCAGTTCTACGCAAACTTTGACATACGCTACGAAAACTGAACAAATTCTTTCCAGTGCTACGCAGACTTTGACATACGTTACGTAGTCATAATAACAAAACATTGCATCATTTTCCCGGTGCTACGTAGAATGTAACATACGCTACGAAGCGAACGATAAAAAGATTGCTGAAGATTTTATCTGTTGCTACGCGGATTCTACTGCGCTACGTAATGGCTACGAAAAGGACAAATTAGTCTGCCATTTTCATTTAGTCCACGTTTATACGTACGTAATAATATGGCGGCGGTGTTTTACCGTGCAATGGATTTTCAACTGTCGGTGTTGAGCCGAGCATTAAGAATCAAACAGTATATAGATCGAGTGAGTCTCAAAAATAGAGTGTTCGGTTTTCATCTCTGGGCTCTAAGCAGTGCATTTAGAATCCAACAGAGTGCGTCTCAGTGAGTCGAAAATAGAAGTGTGTTTTACTGATCGATTTTCGACCCTCGACGCTGAGCAGTACGTTGAAGATTGAGTGAAGAAAAAATGATGCTGCGATTGTATTACGTCCGTGTGAACTGCGAGGAAACAGGGCTTGTTGTTTTATTTAGTTTTTGTAAGTACAGTTTCTCCACGGTGATCCGGAAAAGGGGAGCATCCCTGGTCCGTAGGGTGCGGGCCAGAGCCAATAGCTTCCTTTCTATGATAGGAAGTAGGCTGGATAGTGAGTTTGTGCACCAGGTGTTCTGAAGTTTTCAGCTGGGCCTGTCACCTTGCAGCAGTGATGTTACAATCTGTTTCTGTTTATGTCTTTGTGTGTTACGAACTTAGTTTGTAAGCACATTGTTGCTGACACTATGAGTCTTGCTGCTCGAATTAAATGATAAAAAAAATTATGATTATTAGTTTAGTTATAATTATAAAATGTATGTATTAGATATCATCACTTGTCATTAAACGTTCATTAGAAAACAAGCGTCAGGCAGCATCTGTCTGGCATTTAATCCTGAGGTTAAACTTTTTGGTAAAGTCGCTTTATTTATTGTTATTTATTTTTAGGTTTTTTACTGAATTTTAATGCATCAATGTAAGTATATGAACCATTTTGCATCGTTGTGTATGTAAGTGGGCACGCCCTAAAGGGCGTGCCCACTTACATACACAACGATGCCTGGAGGCTTTTATTTCATTTTTAAGTTCTGTTTCCAATTTGTGATTTACCAGCTTGAGTTTAGTTTTCAATGTTTTGTTGGTATATTGGCGTGTGCTAGCTGATATATGGCAAATAATTTAATGTATGTTTTGTGTGCATATTATTAATTACTTACATATTATTGTACAGAATCAAGTTCTACTAACTTAACAGACAGCTGTGCTGCTGGGGAGTTGGTTGCGCCACTTCTTCTTCCCAGCTAAAGCACTAGGAAGAGATGAGGGGCGGGCGTTTGGGGAAACTGTCTTCTGTAACTTTGACGTTCAAAAAATGCTGACTCTCAGCCTAGTTTGAATAATTGACTTTTGATTTTGATCTTCTACCAGTCAGAATTGCAAATTTTGTTTGCATTTGATAGTGGTTATTAAAGTTCACGCTACGACCCTTAGGAGCTGAGTAAAATAAAATAAAAGTCGGAAAGAACTCTAAGCCGGCCACCGGCTGTTGCTGAAAACCAGCGCTGGGGCTCTGTCTCGCATAGAGTCGCAATATTATGCTGAGCGATGGCCGTTTTGCGTGGATTTGACGCATATTTTCCACAGCTATTTTTATATATATATATATTTTTGTTGTGTTTGTTGGGACACGTGCAAAGCATGACGCAATAATATGCGTGGTTGCATTACATAGGCCACGACGAGGCGACGCTGCCCGCTCTCACCAGTCATTTCCCTACCGTGTAAGAAACACCTTGTATACCGAGTTCTATATTCCGCGCAAATAAATCCGGTTCACATAACTCGCATTTCATATTCCAACCACCTATAAGGAGTCAGCGAATACAAGTAGGGAAAGACTCAACATTGGTGACCCCGACGTGATCTGTGCGCAAAATTAAATAGAACTTACTAGAACTTTTGCAAAAACCAGTGTACCAATTACGGCAAGATGAACAAGCCTACAGTTACCGGAGCGAGTCTAAGCGACGCCACAGCCACTGTCACGGACTTAGCGGCCATATCCGTTACTGCAAAAATACCAGAGTTCTGGAAGGACATGCCGAAACTATGGTTCGCCCAATTCGATTCAGTTATGGAGCCACAAAAACAAGGAGACAGTGCGAAATACAACTTGGTGGTAGCGAAGCTTGACAGAGAAGCTTTACAACAAGTTTACGATTTAATTATCACGCCACCCGAAGCTAGAAGGTACGAAACCATCAGGGATCGATTAATAGCCGTTTATGAAGAGAGTGCCGAACGACAATTCAGCAAGCTCGTCTCTGAAATGGACTTAGGAACGCAACGCCCGTCACAACTATTAAGAAGGATGTCAGAACTCGCAACAAACACACAGGTATCCACAGAAGCATTAAGACGCCTATGGATATCTAGACTCCCAGGCTCAGTGAAAGCAGTTTTATCGGTGGCACAGAGTACAAATTTGGACGAGTTATCAGCGCTAGCCGACAAAATCATGGAGAATTTGCGCCCCAATGAAGTCGCCGCGGTATCGACGCAGCTGGCACCATCGACGTCTGTACCATCAGTGACGCCCAATCTAACCGACCAACTAGCACAAATGACCAAGGAACTACAGACATTACGTGTGGAAATCAACGAAATAAGAGGAAGTCGCAGGAATTTCGGAAAGAGTAACCCGTGGAACAGAAGTAGATCACGATCCCGTTCATTATCCAGAGGACGACCGAGGACTGAAGGAAGCCCAAACTGGCTTTGCAAATATCACTTCCGGTTCAGAAGTCGCGCGAGAACATGTGAGAAGCCCTGCAGCTGGATAGAACCAAGACATCAGAAGACCCAAGGCAGCAATGGTGAGAAGACGGAAAACTAGATGCAGTGCAGTCTAATTCGGTGGCAGACTGCATGGAGCTGGAAGGTAGCCACCGCTTGTGTATAAGGGACAGGACGACCGGAATCCGTTTCCTGGTTGATACAGGAGCCAACGTCTCCGTTTTACCGGTGAGTCAATTTAAATGTGAACAATTAGTTAGTGAATACAAGCTCTTTGCCGCAAATAATACCGAAATCAAAACATACGGTATTAAAACACTAGAATTAAATTTAGGATTACGAAGAGCCTTGAAATGGACATTTATAATTTGTGATGTTAAGCAAGCTATCATAGGTGCTGATTTTTTAGAACATTATAAGTTAATCGTAGACATATACAATAAAAGAATCACAGACAGTATAACTAATTTATGTACGATAGGGTGCGTTATAAAACATGTTCAGCCTTCGATTAAAAGCATACAAAACGACAACCCATATCGAGAAATATTAGAGGAATTTGCGAGTATCACTAAACCTATCGTGTATAAAGAACCATCTCATTCCGTTTATCACCACATCATAACTTCCGGTCCACCGGTATTTGCGCGTCCAAGGCCATTACCTCCGGATCGGTATATGAAAGTGAAAGAAGAGTTTCAGAAAATGCAGGAATTAGGCATTTGTCGACCGAGTGAAGGAGAATGGGCTAGTCCATTACACGTAGTGTTAAAGAAAGACGGTCAGTTACGCCCCTGCGGGGATTATAGAAGGCTTAACGCTATCACTAAACCAGATCGATATCCAATCCCACGACTTCAGGATTTTACGTACATGTTGCCTGATAAGAAATGTTATACTAGGTTGGATTTAAATAGGGCCTATCATAATTTGTCAGTTGCCGCAGAAGATATAGAGAAAACTAGCATTTGTACACCTTTCGGTCTATACGAATTTCCCAGGATGAGTTTCGGTTTGCGGAATGCTGCTCAAACTTTCCAAAGGTTTATGGATCAACAAGTATTAAAGGGTATAGAACGCATATCAGATGAAAGTGGCGAGTCAGCACTATTCTGTTATATAGACGATATATTGGTAGCATCTGACACAGAGAAACAAAACAAAGAGCACGTTAGAATTCTATTCAATAGACTTAAGGAATTAGGTATTACGATTAATGTTAACAAATGCGTTTTTGGTCAGTCTAAAGTAGAATTTTTAGGGTATTTAGTGTCGGAGGACGGCATCAGTCCATTGCCGGAAAAGGTAAAAGCGATTACAGATTATACGCGACCGGAAACGGTAGAACAGTTACGTAGATTTCTAGGAATAATTAATTTTTATAGGTCGCATCTACCCCATGCCGCGTCACATCAGGGAGTACTTAGCAATTTTTTACATAACACAAAAAAGAAGGACAAAACCAAAATTAATTGGGACGAAAAAAGTATTGAGGCATTCGAGCAATGTAAGGTTAGCCTTAAAAGCGCCGTTACATTGTCTCACCCTAGTGTAAATGTACCTTTAGCTTTAATGACGGATGCGTCGGATACATGCGTCGGTGCTGTACTCCAGCAAAAGATTAGGGGTAAATGGTTACCATTAGGATATTTTTCAAAGAAACTATCAGTCACACAGCAGAAATATAGCACTTATGATAAAGAGCTAACTGCTATTTACATGGCAATGTTACATTTTAGAAATATGATAGAAGGAAGGCCAGTGACAATCTTTACGGATCATAAACCATTAACATACGCTTTTACCAAAATAAATAGCGATAAAGAAATTCCAAGGAGAGCCAGACAACTCATGTATATAAGCGAATTTACTAGCGATATACAACATATTAACGGCTCAGAAAACACAGTAGCGGATGCGTTATCGCGTGTTGAGTCTATATTGTGTCCAACGACCATAGATTACGGCGAATTAGCCCGAGCACAGGACGCAGAGCGTCAAGTTACAGTCTCAGCAAGCGATAAACACGAATTCAAATACATAGTTGTACCTAACTGTGATAAGCAAATATATTGCGAGGTCTCAACTAATACAGCCAGACCGTACTTACCTAAGGAATTCAGAAAGTTAGCCTTTGATAGTATTCATAACCTTAGTCACCCAGGTATTCGTACAACTAGGAAATTAGTAACTAAAAGATTTTTTTGGCCAGGAATGAATAAAGAGATAAACACATGGGCAAAAGCATGCATACCATGTCAAAAATCAAAGATAAGTAGACACACACTTTCCGGTTTAGCTAAATTCCCACAATGCACTAGATTTGAACACATACATACTGACATAGTCGGTCCGTTACCGACGACACGCCAGGGATATCGTTATTGCATAACAATTATGGACCGTTTCACGCGCTGGCCTGAAGCTATACCAGTTTCAGACATATCAGCTGATACGGTTTCCAGAGTGATTTATAAAGAGTGGATATGTAGATTTGGGTGCCCTAGTAGAATAACCACCGATCAGGGAAGACAATTCGAAAGCGACCTTTTCAGCGCACTTATGAAAATGTTAGGCGTGCATAAAATACATACTACAGCGTATCACCCGCAGAGTAATGGTCTTATAGAAAGATGGCATCGCTCGATGAAAAGTGCGTTAGCTGCAAGATTAGCTGATAGGATTGATTGGGCAGAGGAGTTACCAACTGTCATGTTAGGGTTAAGAGCTGCATTGAGAACTGACACTGGGTTTAGTGCCGCAGAATTGATTTATGGACAGCCTTTGAAATTACCATCAGACTTTTTCCAACAAAATCAGCAACACGAGAATCACCACGATTACATAGAACAGTTACGTAAAACAATTAGTGAAATGAAACCTCAGATGAGGTCAGTAAGTGATCGAAGAAAAATATTTATAAGCAAAGATTTAAAGGACTGTACACATGTATTCATACGGAACGAAATGGTAAAAAAGTCCTTAACTCCAACATACGAAGGTCCTTACCTCGTGCTGAATAGAACAGATAAGGTGTATACAATTCAGTTACCCAATAGAACCGTAAATATATCCATTGATAGGTTAAAGCCTGCGTTTATTTTGAGTGAATACGACAGCCAACAGACAGATAACAATAACCATAACAATTCCGATATGAATGATAATATAAAGTCAGCCACAGCACCTATGATAGAAACTAGCAATAAGAACTCAGAATGTAAAATAACAACTAGAAGTGGACGCATAGTTAAACCACGAGTAAGATTTAACTTGTAATTATCTATTTATGTATGTTTATTTGTGGCGTTACCATAGGGGATACTGAGGGCCCCAAGGGGTGTTAATTTTCTATAGCAGAGTAGGCCACTATGGTAACTACCCTTAATATATTGAATCCTCGTTGCCAATTGCAACCTTAAAGACGGTGCTACTAGAATAGCTACCGCAATTAGCATTAGGATGAGTTAAATAAGATAAACAATATAATGTAAGATGTAATCATTTATTAATGAACAAGACAAGATACATAAGTTTTAACGTAATATAAATATACATAGGTGAAACCTGTACATTTACTTGTATTTGAAAATTACAGATGTAACAAATGTTTGAACTCAATATTGATTGTGAAATTGCTAGCTAATTACATAAATAACCATTCAATCTATGAACATACTTATACATTGCATACCTATACTTTGTCAAAAGTGGACGAAATTATTATAAATAAATAAGATCCGTATCATCGTTTGTCAGAATTATATTCAAAATGGGTAAAACCTATAGCAAACAGGAAGAGATTATTATCGCCCAAAACGGTGCGAACAGTGCCGATGTCAGTACAGTAGAATCTTACATGAAGATGTACGGGACCATGTCCATGGTAATTATTATCTTATTATCTGTGTTAATAATATATTTTTGTTGCGGAGCATGTCGAACCCGAACCCGGGGTTGGTTGCGCAAGGAGATGGACAGGACAGTCCAACAGATGACCTCACAGGCTCAACAAGCTGTATAGTTATCATTATATTCGTTATGTAATATTCACATTTTATTGTATTGTATTCATTAGTAATATAAAATTATTATGTTAATCCAGAAACCAGTGAACTATTCAATTCAATTTTGTATAACATAACCAATGAACACATAGGTTTTGTAATAATCAACTTGTTTATATGTAACTTGAACTGACTGCATGCACTGCGTCATTCAATGTAGCATGGTGACGATTTTTACCAACGCAGCGCATTCCTGTGTGCCTTCTGCACTATTATAAGTAACGTTAGGTTGTGAATTATGTTATAACATTTTTAAGCAAGGGAAATGATTTTATTTTTATTTATTTTTTTTTGTAAGAGGGGGATGACTGTTGGGACACGTGCAAAGCATGACGCAATAATATGCGTGGTTGCATTACATAGGCCACGACGAGGCGACGCTGCCCGCTCTCACCAGTCATTTCCCTACCGTGTAAGAAACACCTTGTATACCGAGTTCTATATTCCGCGCAAATAAATCCGGTTCACATAACTCGCATTTCATATTCCAACCACCTATAAGGAGTCAGCGAATACAAGTAGGGAAAGACTCAACATGTTCAGTTTTTCTTTGCGTCATATTTACCGCAAATAAACGTATTTTCTATTTTCTTTCTTTCTTCTAAGTGTAAATGAGCGGGCGGATAATGGGATACGAGGCAAAGCGTCGAGGGCCAACATTTACACAGGAATGAAGTCGCGGGTAAAAGCTAGTGTGTTATATTAGTATCCCAGCTAACATCGTCACCATTTTTTTTTTGTGGGTGGGAAATCATCAATTGACGTCTCCCGCTCTAGGATGGAGCGGGAGGGCGTGTCAGGCTTTTACTGACTAAAACCCACCCGTGTTCCTTCAGTTGCCCATATGCCAGGGCCACGGTATCTCTTTCCAACAAATCTCGCGACCCTGGCACATCGTCACCATCATCATTTCAGCAGAAAGACGTCCATTGCTGGACATAAACCTCCCACAATTTGTTGGGGTTTCCCATAATTGCCACGCTTGGCAGGTGGGTAGGTAATCACAGTATGGTGGTAAAATGCATAGAGTACGCTGCTGTCTATTTACGACTTTGGATTGGCTTTTTACGACACCCACGGCAAGAAACGGGATGGTGCTATTCTCTCCGTCCGGCAACACACGGAACCAACCGACGTTATAAGCAAATACATGATTTATATTATACTAGCTTCTGCCCGCGACTTCGTCCGCGTTAAATTTCGTGCTCCCACGACCCTTCCCGTCGCGTCGAATCGCCTACCCGTGCGATTTTCCCCGTTTTTGCAACATTTTTCATTACTGCTCCGCTCCTCTTAGTTGTACCGTGATGTTACATAGCTTATAGCCTTTCTCGATAAATAGACTACCCAACACAAAAAGAATTTTTCAATTCGGACCAGTAGTTCCTGAGATTAGCGCGTTCAATCAAACAAACAAACTCTTCAGCTTTATAATATTCGTATAGATTCTACTCAATATTTGCTACACAGTCATCTCCGATGTTCCAAGTCCCAGAAACCCTGACATAGTAAACCTAGATGTGTTACATAAGGGCTCACTGACCGCAACGTACCGATCGATAACCGTATCGTATAACGCTTCTAGATAGACGTATGTATGTACAATGCAGGGCCTGCAGTCTCGACATAGATAGCGACCATTTTAACAAACGAAAAAGTTGCAAAGTCCCGAAGATCGGAATGGAACGATATTTGGTAGTCTCGACACTCAAAGTTATCAACTGTCGTTGGTCTGTCGCAACTGAGCTCGGTTGATGTTAACGAGT
This sequence comes from Aporophyla nigra, assembly GCA_947507805.1. NCBI lineage: Eukaryota > Metazoa > Arthropoda > Insecta > Lepidoptera > Noctuidae > Aporophyla > Aporophyla nigra. The sequence goes on from OX382301.1 coordinate 23,813,294, forward strand.
CGTTTTGCGGCCATTTTGGATAGCCCGTAAAGCAATTTGTTAGCATCATAAACTATGTTTTTTAGGTGTTTGGAAGTAAATATAAACAAAAATTATGGGGAATGGGGGTTCTTGAAAGTGTGTCTGAGTATCTATACTGATGAGGCTTGTAGTCCACTTATTTATGGGTTCCGGGTAATCTACGTGCAAACGAGCGTCGCCAACAAATACTGCATAAGAAGGAGCCTTATATCTTTTTGTAGGGAGTGAATCGTACGATCGCCTCTTATAAATAAATAACAAACAACCACGAATCGTTTCCAAATTTATTAAATCTCCATGTATCATCATCATCTCACACAATGATCTCCTAATTACACATATTCTTATAATCTAGATGCTGCTTATATATGTTACATTCCTATTCACTTGACATTACGAATGCATTCTGTAGTTCATTACAACAATCAAACTGTATGAAAACTGAATAAATAAAAAGTATTCATCACTTCGTATATAAATAACACACAACGGCAAATCATGTTTTCAACTATTATTAAGTTTCAACAGTTCATCACACACAATCATCTGATTACACACATTATTTGAATCTAAACATTTTACATGGCACATGTTGCATTCATAGCCGCATAACATTTCCACACTTTACTAAAATAGCTTGACAATAATAATTTATCTAAAAATATCCCAAAAACTGAAATTATTTTATTAATACATTGTTATTTTATAATTTAAGCATTACAATCTTAAGTCTAATCTCCTTACTACTTACAAAAGAGCAACATATGCACTACATTATGTGCAGACTATGAAGTAGTTAATACATAAAAATAAAAAATCTGGCAACAATATGGGTGGCTTTTCATATTTGGGTACTTCTTTGTCTCCTAAGAAGTAGCCATACTTGTAGCTAACCAACAATATTTTCTACCTCAAATGTAACTACCCATGTAGTTAACGTTGGATCTCAATATGAAAACTAATTGTGAATAAACATTGGTGCCCAAGAAACATTTTTTTTTTGTTTTGCACCTGTTGTTCTAAACTTCTAAATAAAATACCTAAGAAAATTGAAAGACATACCATTAAAAACAACAGGTACAATAATTAAACATAACTTTTTAGTATTTTGCACAAGGTTTCTTAACCGACAAGAACTATTGAAATTTTGTTTTTATTATTTAAATGTACTAAATTTGCTTACTTAAATAGGTAGAAAGTACATAGATTCCTCACAACTGTAACAACTGATATTAGTATATACATTCTTTGCAATTAAATATATCTATTCTATTGAAAAATACATAAATAACACATAACCGCAAAACATGTTTTCAACTTTATTAAATGTCCATTAGCAGAATCATCTAAGTTCACACATTCTTATAATTAAGATACTGTTTACATGAGGCATGGTGCACACCTATTGAAAATATTCATCAATTGTTTACACTTTCACCATCCACTTAGTTCAAACTGTTTTCTTCCATGTTGTGCCTTCCTTACAGCAGACAATGACTCAGGTACCACAAATGATGCATCTCCAAGCATAGTTCAAGCTGTGGGGCCTTTCAAAGTGTGGACCGCATGTTTCACAATGCCTGTCCTCCGACAGTCTTGATATGGCTATGAGACGGCAAATCTCACGCAAATGAAAATCCTTTGGACTTGTTCATATCTGTACATTCACAGAATAACAGTAGAGGTGTTAACCGAGCTCTTAGGTAAACATTAACCATTTCTTCGAATACAACAACCTCACGGAGTTTTGTGTCTGTACGCAGCTATGATATGATTTATTAAGAAACAATATGAAGAGAAGTCACCGCTTGATTAAAATGGGTTAGCCGAGTAATAATATGCTGTAACTTTGGCTATCTATGAAAATATGTGTAAAATACACTTGAGAAAGAAAATCAATGAAAACAAATACCAAATAGACATGACTTCACAAGTTTGGCATTAGTTTTATAGTGTTGCAAGGATGCAGATTGTAATGACCTCAGATTTTTAACAAGTTATTTTAATCCTGTAAAACAGTTATTGCTACTTAGTAGATTCCATAAAAAAACGAGTATTTGCAAGATATGATTAACAATTCCACTGCACAATTTTCTAGAAAAATGGATTTTTTTATTAATAAATGTTCTCCAATTTTCCGTGAATTCAAGGAGAAATTCTTACGGCCGCTACTATGTCATCGAACATTCGGATCACTAGATAATACCGAAAACACCCCGCTTGCCGTACCGATGCATACGACAAAAGCAAGTCTCTACATCGGAGATACCTCGCAAAATCGTATAAAATGATGTTGAGACACTACCGAAGACTACTATTTATAGTTCGACTTCAATTATTGGCCGCGAGAAATTCTCATTGAATTCTGAAAAAAATTGGAGACCATTGATTAGTAAAAAAATATTTTTTACTACAAACTGTATAGTGACTTTTTAAACCATATCTTGGAAACTGTTTATTAAAGAAACTTAGAAGGAGTGATAAACATTATAAAAAAAAATCTCGGGCCACCATGTTTGTTACGGGTAAAATCCGAAACTACTGAACAGACTCATAACAAACTTCTTAGTTATTTATAATTTGATCCAACCTAAAAGATAGGATAGTTTTTATCTCAAGTAGTCTTTTATATTTGAAAAAAAAAATGTTTATTATACGAAAATAGTTTGTATTTATTGGTTAGTTCTAGGATTTCCTAAAAGATGGTGATGTAAGTAATGTTCACGACATAACAATACTATTTTAATTATTCGTGAATGTTTTTTTTTATTATAGTGTGTATTGTATTTTAATTGTGCAATTGCGCTTAAATTATACTATTTTCCAAACGATACAGTTTGGAAAATAGTATCATTTAAGCGACAATAGTGTTTATTTATTGGTTAGTTCTTGGAATCACTAATAGATGGCGGTGTAAGTTCGATACAACTCTCTTACATCGTTGTATAATTGTGAAGTGTATTATTTTTTAACTTAATAGACACATTTTTTTGTTTATTAATCTCCATATTACCTCAAAAACGTGTAAGTATTTCATGCTTGTTTTTTTTTTGTATTTAATTTTGATTTTTATTAAAACGATTTCATTGACTTAGTATGGGTGTAAGTATGTAAGTGTGTATGTAACGGAATGTTTGAAAGTGATTTTCATCTCAAAACATCGGAATTATTTAAAATTTACTATAAGATGCTTATTACCCGATGACAATACATTAATTTCATAAATTTGTGCCATTATTCTAGCCAGGATTATCAGGACAGATAAAAAAAAAATATACGCTTTTGTAGCTAGCTGAACTAAATAAAAACTTTTTTGCAAAAAAAAACAACCGACTTCCTTAAAAACACTAAAAAGTGAAAAATAACTTTAATTTCGGTAGTCGGTGTCTTAGGATCTGTATTTATGTTTTTTTTGCCACCGACTTCCGAAATTAAAGTTATTTTTCACTTTGTAGTGTTTTTAAGGAAGTCGGTTGTTTTTTTTTTTGCAAAAAAGTTTTTATTTTTAAATTTTTAGTTGTGGTATTCACCCTGCACTAATTCCATACAAACAATGCATATTTATGCGATAGCAGAAATCGCGGTTGATTTCCTGTCATTTTTTAAAGAGTTCCGGTGTCTGTCTCCCGAACTCATCATCAGATCTATATGAAAATTATATGGGACCATTTCGGAATAAACGCCTTTCGAACAACAAAAGAATTTTGTAAATCCGTCTATATATGACGGAGTTATGGCCGAACATACATAAAAAAAAAAAAAAAAAAAACATATAAACATCCGAATTGATAACCTCCTCCTTTTTGAAGTCGGTTAAAAATTACAAAGTAAATAATAGTTTTTCGTGTGGTGCCGGACGTAAAGAATAGCATCATCCTATTTCTTTCCGTGAGTGTCGTAAAAGGCGACTATGGGACTTACTAGAAAGTGGCCAAAGCGTTCTCTATGAATCTTACCACCATAATGCGACGATAGCCAACCCGCCTGCCAAGCCTGGCGATAATGGCAACACCCCCTGTAAATGCACAGAACCGGTCAAAGTAGTGGTTTTTGGGTGAGGTCTATGTCCAGCACTGGACGTCTTTCGGCAGAAATGATGATGAAGAATAGTTTAAAAAACATGATTAGACTTAATCAAGGTAATGATATCCTTCGACATTAACACTGTGTTGGCGCCACCGTTTCGGGCGACCTAACTTAGCCCCAATATCACGATTTAAGCGACGCACTGTGGGGCGCAGTGCTGCCATCTGCACCGGACCGGACGTTTGAACACGCTGGCGAGTGATTGGCAGTCTGCATCGGCTGACGTCACTTCGGCGGGAGAATACAAAGTCTTTAAAAGACCCTGAGCTCAGGGGACTGGACTTACTGGCTGCTTACGCTTCGCCATAGAAATATTACTATATTGTTTATCATTGCCATATTTGTTTTAATTATTTAACTGATCGTTAATTAAAAGTGATCAAGTCTATTGCCTATTTATTTAGTTATTCTTATTTAAACTGGTATTGACTTACAACTGTAATTTGAAACCATCGTAAAAACCAATTATTTTTAAAAGAGTAACCGTGGAGTTTCTTACCGGTTCTTCTCCATAGGAATCAACAATTTGGAACCGTGCACTTAGTATCCGACATTTCATAAGTGCCCATGTAGGTTAATGTGTTTTTTTTTTTTTTTTTAATTTGATTACAAACTAAGATGAGATAAATGAAATGTTAATTCAAAAAGAGTATATCTGAGTGTTCAATTTCAACATTCCGATACTGTACCTACTTATCACTTTAAATTTTGGCCGATTTTTTTTTTTCATGAAATGGTTTTAAGTCGGTGAATTTGATTGTATGAAAATAATGAGTGAAAAATTTGTAGAATCTGTTATTACTACTGGGTCAGCTAGGATTAAAAAAAATTATATGGTCATTACAATCTGCCTCCTTGCAACATTGTAAACAAATAGAGAAAGCAAAAGAAAGAAAAATTGTTTAATCTGCCAAACAAAACGCACATAACAAGATAAAAATTTCGGCTCAATTGCCAAAAGCAAAAAAAAAAAAAAAAAAGATAAAAATTTCAAAAAGATACATAAAATGCAACGGAGCCAAAAGCCCCGTATTCAAGTCATTAAAAAAATTAAACAGTTAACATAATGCCAAAGTTGTCAAGTGTCAAATAATTATGGAAAAAGTCTTATAATTTGTTGATATAGCAAATTTTGTGGTATTTAACATGATAATTTTTCATTAATAGCCAAGGTTACAGCATATTATTACTCGGCTAACCTATTTTTAATGAAGCGGTGACTTCTCTTCATATTGTTTCTTATTAAATCATATCATAGCTGCGTACAGACACAGAACTCCGAGGGGTTGTTGTATTCGAAGAAATGGTTGATGTTTAGTTAAGAGCTTGGTTAACGCCTCTACTGTTATTCTGTAAATGTACAGATATGAACAAGTTCAAAGGATTTTCATTTGCGTGAGATTTGCCGTCTCATAGCCATATCAAGACTGTCGGAGGACAGGCATTGTGAAACATGCGGTCCACACTTTGAAAGGCCCCACAGCTTGAACTATGCTTGGAGATGCATCATTTGTGGTACCTGAGTCATTGTCTGCTGTAAGGAAGGCACAACATGGAAGAAAACAGTTTGAACTAAGTGGATGGTGAAAGTGTAAACAATTGATGAATATTTTCAATAGGTGTGCACCATGCCTCATGTAAACAGTATCTTAATTATAAGAATGTGTGAACTTAGATGATTCTGCTAATGGACATTTAATAAAGTTGAAAACATGATTTGCGGTTATGTGTTATTTATGTATTTTTCAATAGAATAGATATATTTAATTGCAAAGAATGTATGTACTACAATCAGTTGTTACAGTTGTGAGGAATCTATGTACTTTCTACCTATTTAAGTTAGTAAATTTAGTACATTTAAATTACAAAAACAAAATTTTAATAGTTCTTGTCGGTTAAGAAATCTTGTGCAAAAATTTTAAAAAGTTCTATGTTTAATTATTGTACCTGTTGTTTTTAATGTTTGCAATGGTATGTCTTTCAATTTTGGAAGGTGTTTTATTTAAAAGTCTATAACTACAGGCATAAAACAAAAAAATAAAATACAAAATGTTTCTTGAGTACAGATGTTTATTCACAATTAGTTTTGATATTGAGATCCGACGTTAACTATAGTTCTTACCAAACTTCTTGGCCGCCCTGAAGTTGGCTACAATGGCTGGATCGAATGAAAAACAGCACCGATCCGTGCCTTGCGCTTCAGAAAGCCAACTTCACGGCGGCCTAGAAGTTTGGCGAGAGCTATACATAGGCAGTTACATTTGAGGTATAAAATATTGTTTGTTAGCTTCAAGTATGGCTCCTTGTAGGGAGACAAAGAAGTATCAAAACATGGAAGGCCACCCATATTGTCGCCAGATTAACTTTTTTATTTATAAACCAGTTTATTGCATTTCTTTATTGTCTGCGCATAATGTAGTGAATATGGTGCTCTTCTGTACGTAGTGGAGATTTAAGATTGCAATGTTTAAATTATAAAGTAACAGTGAGTTTGACTATTGTAATTTATGTCAGGACTCTCATGGCTATCCTTTAGTACCTAATATGCATGATTTCAGTTTTATTGGATATTTATAATTAAATTATTATTGTCAAGCTATTTTATTAAAGTGTGGAAATGTTATGCGGATAGGAATAACATGTGACATGTAAAGTGTATAAAAGAATGTGTGTAATTATATTATTGTGTGTGATGAACTGTTGAAACTTAATACAGTTGTGTGTGACGAACTGTTGAAACTTTATAGAATAGAGAGAGAATAACTGTTGATATTTAATGGAGATTTAATAAAATTGAAAACATGATTTGCCGTTGTATGTTTTTTATATACAAAATGATAAATACTTTTTATTTATTCAGTTTAACGGTTTGACTACTGTAATTTATGACATGTCTTTCACGGCTATCCTTTAGTAATAGTGCATGATATCAATTTTTTGGATATGTATATTTAAATTATTACTGTCAAGCTTCTTTATTAAAGTGTGGAAATGTTATGCCGATAGGAATGCAACATGTGCCGTGTAAAGTGTTTAGATTAAAATTATGTGTGTAATCAGATGATTGTGTGTGATGAACTGTTGAAACTTAATAGAGATTTAATAAAGTTGAAAACATTATTTGCCGTTGTGTATTATTTATATAATCATCATCAATCACTAAATATTATATGTTTAGATTAATAATGTCGAGCTACTTTATTAAACTGCAGAATGCATTGGAAATGTCATGTGGATATGAATGCAACATGTCTCATGTAGAAATTCAAGCTAAAACGAACGTGTGTAATTAGGAGATGATTGTCTGTGATGATACTTAACTCTTCATATGCTGTAAACGTGGATCCTCGCCAGACACAATGGTTTTTTAATTGTGTCTGTAATTACTGCATTCAATGGATTAATGGAGATTTAACAAAGTTGGAAACATGATTTGCAGTTGTGTTATTTATTTATATGTCGGCTCCCTTCAAAAAGATACTAAATGTATTTGGCTCCCTCTAATACGATGGTTGTTGGCGACGCTCGTTCGCACGTAGTTTTGTCGGAACCCATAAATATATGGTCTTAAAGCCTCATTAGTACAGTCACATCCTTCGGGTACGCCATTTTGTTAGTTTGCGTTGCTAACGAATCACTTTGCGGGCTTTCAAAAATGGACGCAACACATGCTCGTAAACATTAAGAAAATACGGTAAAGTTCATCGAAATGTCGATGTCAATCAATAACTTTGAGTGTCGAGACTACCAAATATCGTACCATTGCTACTAAACCGCACTATGAATACGTTTTGCGCCAACTGACATCGTTTTGTTAAGTTAATGTATGACATTGGTCCGTATCTCAGATGTCGAGACTTCCATTTTGTCGCTGGCATCGTTACGGCAACCGATGTTTTTCGGTTTTATTTAGCAATCGGTATTTTGCGATAGTGTCGCTTTCTATGTCGAGACTGCAGGCCCAGGTCTGAGTTCGGTTGGGTCTATTGTTTGTGTTAGTATTTGTCATCCCTGTTATCAAGATACGTAGGCAGAGATGTTCAACCTTGATATATTCTGCTTTATCATATGATCAGATCCAGATAATATCTGGACTTCAAAGGAGACTGTGACCTCTGAGTTTAATTCGAAATATGGAAATGTTTGTACAAACCTAGTAACAGAAATAAACTCATTTGTCAGGAGATTAGAGATGGATACTTTCCTTAAGGAAAACACCTATACTGTTATGATCTTTTTGTCTAAATGATATAGATAGATAGTTATGTTTTATTCCTATAAAATCAAGGGAGTTAAACATTACTGCCGAAATGTGGGTGTACAATAGGGTACACTTCTGCCTAACCCTTAAAGGCTTCAGGCTTGATGCTATGTTATGTTTTTGCTGACTACACACAGATATTTTTAAAGTTCTCAATTAAGTCTACTTCTCCTGTATACGTGAGACACTCAGAAAGGTTTGCGAAAATAAAAAGAAGTGTTCTATAGGTAAATATTTAGCTCGCAAAAAATGTGTAGGGAAATTTTGAAATTGGAACGTACCTATTTTTACTTATAAATAATCATTATTTTTATAATAGTTTATAACTGGCCAGTCTCTCATACAAAAAATTTTTTTTTTCGCAATACTTTCTGAGTGGCCTGGTATTTAGTCTCACACAATTTTTTGTGCTAATGCAGTTAGACTAAAAACTAAAATTGATTTAAAATAAATACTTGTATCTAGTTTGAAATGAATTAATTTTGATTTATTAACTGTGATACACTGATCCTAGTATTTAGTAAATAATAATTTACGATGCTGTTATAATTGAATTTGAATGTATTTTTATCACATATTTTTAGGTTTTATTTTATTTATTTAATGCAGTTGGACACTACTCATTTTATTTTATTGGAAGATTATTTATCTGCCTTGAAAAACATGGTAATACTGAGTCGATTTTTAGGGTTCCGTTGCCAAATGGCAAAAAACGGAACCCTTATAGATTCGTCATGTCTGTCTGTCTGTCTGTCCGAGTATGTCACAGCCACTTTTTTCCGAAACTATAAGAGCTATGCTATTGAAACTTGGTAAGTAGATGTATTCTGTGAACCGCATTAAGATTTTCACACAAATAGAAAAAAAAAATAAGATTTGGGGTTCCCCATACATAGAACTGAAACTCAAAAAAAAAAAAAAACATCAAACCCATACGTGTGGGATATCTATGGATAGGTCTTCAAAAACGATATTGAGGTATTAACTATATTTTTTTTCTAAACTGAATAGTTTGCGCGAGAGACAATTCCAAAGTGGTAAATTGTCCCCCCCTCCCCCCGTAACTTCTAAAATAAGGGAATGATAAAACTAAAAAAAATATATGATGTACATTACCATGTAAACTTCCACCGAAAATTGGTTTGAACGAGATCTAGTAAGCAGTTTTTTTTTGATACCTACGTCATAAATTGTAATCCACAATTTACCTTTCATTCAGTCAACTCAAATATAAAAATTAAAAAAAAAAACATTTAATTTCATAAACATAAACCTTATGCATGAACCGTGAATACTTGAAGGTTTGTACGGAACCCTCGGTGCGCGAGTTCGACTCGCACTTGGCCGGTTTTTTAAAATCTCAAACAGAACTGAAGTTAATTGCTCGTTTGTTGTTTAGTTAAGAAACCTCAGTATTTTATGTCACATCTGTGTTGAAGATTGCCCTCTCAGATACAGACATACAGACGACCTTGGAAACAAGATCAAATAACCTTTGACTAGGTACCTGACAACCTGTATCTAACGGTTTATGAAAAGCTCAGTGATTTGACAAATCACTTCCGAATTAATTTGCGACAACGGTATAGGTACATATAATATTAAGCTGTATATTTCCAGTTTTAGCAGACCTCGCATTGTATAAACTTTTCGTACAGTGCGAAGTCAGTTTATACTGGAAATGTATGACTTAATTTGCCGCCTTGCGTACCTGTGTCTGAATGAATTGACTGAATTCATACATATATTTTATCTGCCCATCTGTAACCTATACTATAGAGGGGTAATTTCGTAATACACTATCAGAAGGAATCGCTTTCACTTTGACAGTTCTACAATATTCATGGCGTTGTTTACATTGCTAAGCAGACTATTTTTTCGAACATACGAAGGAATGGATTTGCAATAAGCTTCAAAATGATACAGATTCTGATTAATATTGTGTTCCCCAATTAGAGTGCTGTAGGGATTTGCATGGCATATGGATAGACCATGAACAAGGTTAGAACAAAAGATACTTTAAAAAGAATAAACTCCGATAGTAAATTCCTCTAGGATAATTCCTGACCTCCACGCGGGCTAAGTCGCGGAAAAAAGCTATCTTATCTGATATTACTTATAAAGAGAAAAGATTTTATTGTTTTAATGTTTGTTTGCGCTACCGCTGACGCTTGACGCTAAAATGGCTGATAAGATTTGGATGAAACTTGGCACATGAGTAGACCATGACCTACATTAGGACATAGGATTACTCTTTTTCCCGATATTCCCGCGGGACTTATGCGGGTGAAACTGTAGGCTGCAACTAGCATCAAAACATAAAGCTTGAATAATATGTGCCCAAAGCAGAGAATGTTTCTCAAAGTTTGCAAAAGGCGAGTTTAGAAGTCGTAAATAAAACTTTAACTTTTCTCATGAACAATTTAAGAAGTCCTGTAATTTCAGAAACGTTTGAAAACTTTCCAGACTATACACGTAAAGGTCATGCTCTTCAATATACCTACAGCCTAACCCTCACACTGCTCAAATAATGCGTAAATATCATCGATTGAAACCCCCTAGGGACTGACTAGTGCTAACAAATAACTCTAGCTTCGAGTCAAGCGAACCCGGGCTCATAAAGCCTGGAATACAATATCATTGAGTGACTTTCCAGACATTCATTGGGATAAAATGAACTTAGAGGGATGTATTAATGATTATAATTATGTGAATACATATGTGTTAGAGTCGCGAATTACAATTTACTAGCTTTTGCCAGCGGTTTCGCCCGCGTATTATACGTATAAACCTTCCTCTTGAATCACTCTATGTATTTTTTTAAAATCGCATCAAAATCCGTTGCGTAGTTTTAAAGATATAAGCATACATAGGGACATACAGAGGGAAGTGACTTTGTTTTATACTATGTAGTGATTCAACATACAACCTGATACTGACCTGCAAATTGCTATAAACGAAGAAAATTTTAATTTCGTGGACTATCCCAGCGCTTACCCAATAAAACCGTCCAACCTAGGTATCAACCCAAGATTATACGTTCAACCATCGCCCTTTCGTCCACTAGATCACCGAGGCAGTACATATAGGCAAAAACCATTTTATTTGCTTAGCTTTTAAGTTAAGCTGTATAACTGAAAGGTAAGCAAATAAAAAACTTTTTAACAAAAAATTAAACCGCCGAAAAAACTGAAAAGCAAAAAATAATAAACCTTAAAATTATGAGTCGGCGCTTTGAGTGATCTTTGTTCATTGATTTTTCAGCGCCGACTCAAAATTTTAAGGTTTATTATTTTTTGCTTTTCAGTTTTTTCGGCGGTTTAATTTTTTGTTAAAAAGTTTTTATTTTACAATTTTTTGTGGTTTTAATGTACTAATAATACTTGGCAAGGTATACCCTATCCAATGAAAAAAGAATGATCAAAATCGGACTACTCTGTATAAAGATACGCGTGGTAATACATTACAATCACTGAGTGAACAATCAATCATCCCCTGTTTTCTGACCCTTAGGGTTCGATTTTGTTTTCCAAATTTATATGGGACCACCCTCGGAGTATACCCTTTCCAATAAAAAAGAATTATCACAATCGGACTACTATATAAAAAGTTATGCGTGGTAATACATAAAAAAAAAAAAATACGCGTCGAATTGATAACCTCCTCCGTTTTTTTTCGTCGGTTAAAAATGGTCATCATCATCATCATTTCAGCCGACAGACGTGCACTGCTGGACTTGGGCCTCCCCCAATTAGGTGGTGTTTGCCATAATCTCCACGCTTGACAGGCGGATTGGCGTTCGCAGTATAGTGGTAAAATGCATAGAGTACGCTGCTGCCCGCCTCTTACGACACCCACAGGAATAAATTGGATGGTGCTATTCTTTACGTCCGCCCTCACACGGAACATAATTAAAATAAATAAATAAAATTAAATGGTACGTACAACTACCAATCTTAGATAGTTGTAAAAAAGGGCTATAACACGGCCAATTTACATAGGGTATCAATTTTGTTTAGCAATTAATTTCCCTGACTGTACATGGCACAGATACTACACACACATATATAAACTAGTAGATTTATTATAAGTTATAAAATAATCACAAGGCCAAACAAGATTGTGATTAAGTCCTATATTCGTTGAGTCCCTTGGGAAATAAAGTCCTCCATAATTTATGGAATTATTACGAAAGTAATTTGTATGAATATTTTCAGCCTTGGCGTAGCAGAAATAAGTTAAATAAAAGAGTAGGTATATTGAACGTTTAATGTTTCTTATAACTGATGTCCCATTTCTTCCCGTGGGTGTCGTAAAACGCGACTAAGGGACTTACTAGAGAATGGGCAGCAGCGTTCTCTATGCATTTTACTACCATACTGCGATCGCCAGTCCGCCTGCCAAGCGTGGCGTTTTTTGCAAAGTCCCCCAAATTGGGGGGCAACGTCAATAACTGATATCTTGTTCCTTGTAAGTGCGTCCGTTGAGTTAAAATATGGTGGGAGTGCATGAAAGATTTCGTGATCTGCACGCCAAAAATGATTTAAAGCGAAAGAGCTACAGTTCTCCGGGGAATTCAATTAACTCACTTTTTTTAATTTGCAGATCAGTGTCAATTTGCATATTAATCAACATATAATTCGAAACAAAAAAAAAATCCATACAGAATTATCTATAGGTGTATCAATCTCGGTTCTAATGTTTGTAACTGTGTCCTTAACTGCTTTTTATGTTTGTTGTTTTGTTTTATTTTTGATGTCAACTAATTGTTTAAAAATGTGTGCGTTGTAAACCTAATTCACAAACTTGTGGCACATAGTTTTTAAGTGTTTATGCCATTGTTTGTGAAGAGAACATACATTATTATATTAGGTTGGCGATCGCAGTATGGCGGTGAAATGCATAGACAACGCTACTTCCCTTAGTCGCCTCTTACGGCACCTACGGCTACGGTCAGAAATGAGATGGTGATATTCTTTCCGTCCGGCACCTCACAGAAAGTAAGTGGTAATAGTCAATATCGCTTTAATTCTAAGCAAAACATGCTGGACCTTATATTAATTTTAACAACTTTGTATACCGTGTTTTTCGCAAATAAATATATTATTATTATTTCCTTTATTCATTTTAAAAACTTATAAATTATATTTTTAAATATTAGAATATAAAATAAAAACATTAAAAATTTATTATTATTATTATTAATAAATAAATAAATACATATTTCACCATTCAGTGTAAACTGTCAAGTTGATTATTTCGAATGTTCAATAAATAATTAATTATGAATGAAATATTGACTCAGTGCCATAATAATGGACTTCTAAAGAAATATTATTCGACAAATTATTATTTATGGTCTTGTCAAATCAAAGTATTTTTATTTAATAACCTGTCTTCACACATTTGGAAAATAAACCTCGGTTAGGCATGGCAACATTTAATATAGCTGCTACTACCTTTCCAGTTTCTAAAAAACTAGTTTAATTTTAATAATTCAACAGTTTTATGAACCAAAATCTATAAAAATATTAGATATTAATTGCCTATAAATTTCTTGCTAACGTGACATTTAACAAATACATAACTTATTTCTATTAGTTAGCATAGACGTATGAAAAAGATAGATACGCCTCCATTTTAAGGTGAATGCCTAGATAGCCCTCGCCATACATTTTTCAGGTGTGGAAATCTCGGTAAATAAACAGTTTCTGCAGAATAAAAGCAACTTTAATGAGACTTAATAATGTATTATGTTCGCATATGGCCCAAATTTTATAAAAAAAACAGTATTTCTAGGAGAATTAGACCGAATAAAAAACGAAAAATCTTTACATGTGTGAGTGACCTGAATCGCGCCATCTGACGGAAATTTATAGAACCACCGAGAAAGTTGGTTGCTGTTGTGTTACGAGTTTACGATTAGTAAACATTCATAATAGATGGCGCTGTTCGATATTCGAACATTTAGACAAGAATTTATCTTTTAAATTCGATAATGCGACGTTGCCATTCTAGTAGCAGCGCTCGCACCCCGCGTTGTTGCCATACCGTCAAAGCGTGATTGCTTGAGTCTTGAAAACTTGCGAATCGTTTCCAGAATATTGTGTTTCTAGCAAGTTAGCGCCGGGCGCGCGGGTTTGCCCGCGCAGTTAACATTTTTTGATTGATAAAATGTTTTTTATTATGGAATGAGAAAGAATGCTTTACATAAAGTGAAAAAAATATCTCTGCGATCTGCCCTTGGTTCACACAGATACAATACTAATGTAATTATTGTATTATCTAGTTTAAATATGTAGTAAGTAGTTACTAGTACACGACTTTCCAGATTTAAAAATCTTTTTAATGTATGTAAGTAGGTACTGATAACATTCTGATACGCTTAGGTACTAATCCATTGGTTTGAGTTGAATAAAATCAGAGAATAGAATTTGATGTATAAGTAAGTTATGACTAAATCAGGCGATCAGCGAAGCTACCTACACAATGGTGAAACGTAGGTACTACGTACATCTATTGATTGAATCATATTTCATTCATGTGAAACCAGCAAGATTAGTGAATACACAGACAAACCACTTTGATTTTTCAAAATTGCTTATTTTACTAGTATTATTAGCACACACAAAATGCGTCAAGCAGGGTTGCCAACTTTATTTTTTAGAAGATCGTACCATACATTTTAAAAGATCGTACTTTGCTAAGAATTCAAAAATAAAAATAGTACGCATTGAAATTTCAATAAAATAAATGGTAAACAAATGTGGTGGGTGTTACTAAAACTTCAACGCAAAATTTAACATTTTGGTATAATATTTAAGAATCTGGACACCAATTTAGCAACTAAACTATACGACGAGGTTTTTTTTATTAAAGAAAAGGGGCTCGGAAGAGACTTTGTCATGAAATCCACACGAAACAATAAACACCAGTATCATTAGAACTTAAAACGGGATATTTACCATGTTTATTATTACTTAAAAAAACTGTGCTACCTACTACGGAGAACCATTCAAATGAGTGCCATCCGTGAAACAGTTTTTATCAGGGCTTGTTAACGTTACCAAATTCACACTATAAGTATCGTTAAGTAACGTTATTTTCATAAAGTTAATATTTTAACGGTAAAACGGGTAACGATACTTTGGTATCGAATCTATAAAATAACGTTACCAATTAACGTTACTAGTATCGATACTTTTACATACATACATACATAGAATCACGCCTTTTTCCCATGGGGGTAGGCAGAAACCACGGAACGGCACCTGCTACGATCTCTACACACTTCTTTTGCCTCGTTTAGGTTCATAAAATTGGTCATACACACACGCTGGTTGCGAGTACTACGCACCTGACCTTTCTGAAGAACATCACCAATAAGGTCCCTATATGTCCTCCTAGGGCGTCCCCTCCCGGTGTTTCCACTCACATCTGCCTTGTAAATACCTTTTGTGAGCCGACCTTCATTAATCCTCTCAACATGACCAAACCATCTAAGCATACTTTTTTCAATTTTTGTCACTACATCTTCTTTTACACCACACCGTTCTCTTATCACATCGTTACTTAATGCGTTGTTGTCAACCTGCGCAACCTAAGCGGAACGCCATGGGCGGCGGCGCTCTACGGCAACATCGCCAATCAAACGGTGCAAATGCAACTTCAATAATGTAGACGAAAGAAAGAGATGAAAGAAAATAAATAAAAAATTAACGGTACTTAGTTACCGGTAAAACGTATGCCAAGTATCGTTACCAAGCATTACGTGACCTCTACTAATAACGTTATCTTCGTCCGATGAAAGTAACGATACCAAATTTTTAACGTTATTCAAAGCCCTGGTTTTTATTGAAAAGTGAAGTGTTTTTGTGTTTTATTGACGGTAAGTGTTATTTTTATGTGCAATGAATGATTTTCAAGGTGATATAGAGTATTATTATAATGGTACAAAAGTGTAAGATTTAGAAGATGAAATACAAAATCAAACGTTAGCAACACTCGTTGATTGTCGTCACATGACATACTACAAATTTCAAATATTCTCTCTGAAAACAACAGCTTGCATAACATAATTCAATTTTGATGGTTTTACTTTGCTAGCTGACGTATTAAATGATGGAAAATGATTTAATTTATTGTGTTGTGTCTCGTATTGT
This sequence comes from Aporophyla nigra, assembly GCA_947507805.1. Classification (NCBI taxonomy): domain Eukaryota; kingdom Metazoa; phylum Arthropoda; class Insecta; order Lepidoptera; family Noctuidae; genus Aporophyla; species Aporophyla nigra. Next base: position 23,829,824 of record OX382301.1, read on the forward strand.
TAATTACTGTGTATACTGTTATATAAGATGAATGAGTATGAATGTTGATGGCTATACGAGTAGAGGGAGACCAAAGAAACGATGGATGGACTTTGTGAATAAGAAATATGGAGAGAAAGGGACTACTGACATGACAACTAATAGAGAAGTGTGGAAGAAAAAGAGTTGTTGCGCTGACCCCAAATAAATTGGGATAGGGGCTGGTTGATGACTATTATATAAGATCTAGTTCTTCTAACTTAAGGTGAATACTCCAACCAGCCCGCGAAATTCAAAATTTCTTGCGTTTTATCCAATCTGCAGGCTAGTGCTAGGTTGTAAGTTGATTAAAATATTAATCGCGCCTGTAAGACGTATGTAGTTACAGAATTATAATCATCAAAATTGCCAATACAACCCTCCAAGTTCATCCTGTCCTGGTGATTTCCCAACTTTCATATTTTTCAAAATCCTTCTTATGTCCTTAGCACTCACTTTTAATCTGATGGTTTCACATACGGGCTCAGCGTCCAGCATCTACTCGGAATAGCCTTAAGGCGATTCCACGGTGAAGTGATCTTTGAACACGTTAGCGATCATCTTTGCGTGTGTGACACCCTTGACACTCAAAGGAACGCCAGAGCTGATGTTCAGATTATTATTTTTCAGTTCCTGATGTTCAGTTTATTAGCAATGAATGTTATTTTTAACCGACTTCAAAAAGGAGGAGGTTCTCAATTCGGATGTTTATATGTTTTTTTTTTTTTATGTATCTTCGGCCATAACTCCGTCATATATAGACGGATTTGCAAAATTCTTTTTTTGTTCGAAAGGGGTTTATTCCGAAATGGTCCCATATAAATTTCATATAGATCTGATGAGTGTCATGCTCTGCAGCAGAGCCACCATTTTAGAAACCGATCAATTATATCTTAAAATGATGTACGTCAAACGTACATGATGTACGTATACCCGTTATCGCTGCACGTGCATTAGGTAATCATAAAATCGACATTGATTGTGGCTCTGCCGGAGAGCATACTCTCTAGCAGAGCCACACAGAACATGTACTCAGGAAAGATAAACGCTACTTTTTTTAATGAAAACTGTTGTACGAATAGTGTTTATTGCGTACGTATTGAAAAATATCATTATTGGACAGCGGTTTTATTTATTTTAACTTTACAAAAAATTTATAGAAAGCGTCTGGTAATTTTGTGACAGCAAAATGTTTTGTAGCATTTGTGATTAGGCGCATAACTATAAATATTATGAACGAGGAAAATGAAAATGTTATTGCTTACATAATATTAGTAGCGTACCTTATACTCAGAATATCCGCAAGGTATTCGTTGAAGGTCATACAGGTTTACGCTCCGACCTCGTCACACCCCGACGATGAGGTGGAGACCATGTATGACGATATTTCCAGAGCCATGCATGGTTCCAAAACTCACTTCACCGTTGTCATGGGGGACTTCAACGCGAAACTGGGCAAGCGAGGCGATGATGAGTTGAGAGTGGGGCAATTTGGAGTTGGACGTCGCAACCACCGGGGTCACCTACTGGCTAGTTTTATGGAGAAGGAAGGCCTCTTTATGATGAATTCCTTCTTCAGAAAACGTGAGCACAGGAAGTGGACCTGGCAGAGTCCTGATGGTGCAACAAAAAACGAGATTGACTTCATTATGTCGACGAAGAAGCAAATATTCAATGATGTATCTGTGATCAACGCGGTGAAAACCGGGAGCGATCACCGCATGGTAAGAGGCACATTGAATATCAATATCAAGCTGGAAAGATGTCGGCTGATGAAGTCAACGCTCCGTCCAGCACCGATCCAACTTCAAAACCCCGAGAGCTTTCAGCTCGAACTCCAGAATCGTTTTGAGTGCCTAGGGAACTCCGTGGACGATTTTAACGATGGGTTCGTGGAAACTGTCCATACGGTCGGGTCTAAGTTCTTCAAGACCCGCCGTACTAATAGGAAAAAGAAACTCTCAGATCCTACATTACAGCTCATGGAACAGAGGCGCGGAATGATCCTGCAGTCTTCAGTAGCTACGCTCGAGTACCGGCAGCTCAATAGACAGATCTCTAAGTCCTGGAAAAGCGACCTTCGCCGCTATAACACAGAGCGGATCAAGGACGCGATAGAGCGGAATAAAGGCTCCAAGGTATTTACTAAGGATCTGTCTATTGGGCAGAGCCAGCTTACGAAACTGACGACCGATGATGGCAGAGTCGTATCCGCCAAACCTGAGCTGTTTAAGGAGATTGAGAGGTTCTATGGACAGTTATACATGTCAACAAGTAACCCCGTTAAAAATCTGGCAAATGACCCAAGAGCTAGGTTGACCCGACATTACACCGAAGACATCCCGGACGTCAGCTTGTACGAGATTCGGATGGCTCTGAAGCAGCTTAAAAACAACAAGGCGCCGGGTGATGACGGAATTACGGCTGAACTCCTGAAGGCTGGCGGGAAACCCGTTCTCAAGGCCCTTCAGAAGCTGTTTGATTCCGTCATACTCGAGGGCAAAACGCCACAGGCATGGAACAGAGGTGTGGTGGTACTTTTCTTTAAGAAGGGTGACAATGCCCTACTTAAGAATTATAGGCCCATCTCACTTCTGAGCCATGTCTACAAGCTGTTTTCAAGAGTCATCACGAACCGTCTAGCGCGCAGGTTTGACGACTTCCAGCCTCCCGAACAAGCCGGATTCCGTAAAGGCTTTAGCACCGTGGACCACATACATACGCTGCGGCAGGTTATACAGAAGACCGAAGAGTATAACCTGCCTCTTTGTTTAGCGTTTGTGGACTACGAAAAAGCCTTCGATTCGGTCGAAACCTGGGCTGTACTGCAGTCTCTTCAACGGTACCAGATCGACTATCGGTACATCGAGGTACTGAAGTGTCTGTACGAAAACGCCACTATGTCAGTCCGACTTCAGGACCAGACCTCCAAACCTATCCTTCTGCAGCGAGGGGTGAGACAGGGAGACCGTTATTTCTCCGAAACTGTTCACCGCTGCACTGGAGGATGTCTTCAAGGTTCTGGACTGGAAAGGGGCTGGCATCAACATCAATGGCGAGTACATCACTCACCTTCGGTTTGCCGATGATATAGTTGTCATGGCTGAGACTATGGAGGGCCTCAGTACAATGCTCGATGACCTCAGTAGAGCTTCCGAAAGAGTGGGTCTCAGGATGAACATGGACAAGACAAAGGTCATGTCCAATGCTCGTATGATACCCACTCCAGTGAAGATCGGAGGCGCTACACTCGAAGTTGTGGACGAATACGTGTACCTAGGACAGACTGTCCAGTTAGGTAGGTCCGTCTTCGAGAAAGAGGTCAATCGTCGAATCCGACTCGGCTGGGCAGCGTTTGGGAAGCTACGCAATATCTTCTCGTCCCACATACCGCAGTGTCTCAAGACGAAAGTCTTTGACCAGTGTGTGTTGCCAGTGATGACATATAGAACCGAAACGTGGTCGCTCACAATGGGCCTTATTAGAAGGCTGAAAGTCACCCAAAGGGCGATGGAGAGGGCTATGCTTGGAGTTTCCCTACGCGATCGAATCATAAATGAAGAGATCTGTAGGAGAACCAAGGTAACCGACATAGCCTGAAGAATTGCTAAACTGAAGTGGCAGTGGGCAGGGCACATTGCTCGCAGAACAGATGGCCGATGGGGCCGAAAGGTTACGTTAGTGTTAACTAATAATGCAATACAACAAATCCCAATTGAACACTAACGTCTCTAATTGTATTGAAACTGCAAACATTCAGACTTCAAAAGTGTTAAGTCAAAGGTCGTAATTCCGTCATCACCCGGCGCCTTGTTGTTTTTAAGCTGCTTCAGAGCCATCCGAATCTCGTACAAGCTGACGTCCGGGATGTCTTCGGTGTAATGTCGGGTCAACCTAGCTCTTGGGTCATTTGCCAGATTTTTAACGGGGTTACTTGTTGACATGTATAACTGTCCATAGAACCTCTCAATCTCCTTAAACAGCTCAGGTTTGGCGGATACGACTCTGCCATCATCGGTCGTCAGTTTCGTAAGCTGGCTCTGCCCAATAGACAGATCCTTAGTAAATACCTTGGAGCCTTTATTCCGCTCTATCGCGTCCTTGATCCGCTCTGTGTTATAGCGGCGAAGGTCGCTTTTCCAGGACTTAGAGATCTGTCTATTGAGCTGCCGGTACTCGAGCGTAGCTACTGAAGACTGCAGGATCATTCCGCGCCTCTGTTCCATGAGCTGTAATGTAGGATCTGAGAGTTTCTTTTTCCTATTAGTACGGCGGGTCTTGAAGAACTTAGACCCGACCGTATGGACAGTTTCCACGAACCCATCGTTAAAATCGTCCACGGAGTTCCCTAGGCACTCAAAACGATTCTGGAGTTCGAGCTGAAAGCTCTCGGGGTTTTGAAGTTGGATCGGTGCTGGACGGAGCGTTGACTTCATCAGCCGACATCTTTCCAGCTTGATATTGATATTCAATGTGCCTCTTACCATGCGGTGATCGCTCCCGGTTTTCACCGCGTTGATCACAGATACATCATTGAATATTTGCTTCTTCGTCGACATAATGAAGTCAATCTCGTTTTTTGTTGCACCATCAGGACTCTGCCAGGTCCACTTCCTGTGCTCACGTTTTCTGAAGAAGGAATTCATCATAAAGAGGCCTTCCTTCTCCATAAAACTAGCCAGTAGGTGACCCCGGTGGTTGCGACGTCCAACTCCAAATTGCCCCACTCTCAACTCATCATCGCCTCGCTTGCCCAGTTTCGCGTTGAAGTCCCCCATGACAACGGTGAAGTGAGTTTTGGAACCATGCATGGCTCTGGAAATATCGTCATACATGGTCTCCACCTCATCGTCGGGGTGTGACGAGGTCGGAGCGTAAACCTGTATGACCTTCAACGAATACCTTGCGGATATTCTGAGTATAAGGTACGCTACTAATATTATGTAAGCAATAACATTTTCATTTTCCTCGTTCATAATATTTATAGTTATGCGCCTAATCACAAATGCTACAAAACATTTTGCTGTCACAAAATTACCAGACGCTTTCTATAAATTTTTTGTAAAGTTAAAATAAATAAAACCGCTGTCCAATAATGATATTTTTCAATACGTACGCAATAAACACTATTCGTACAACAGTTTTCATTAAAAAAAGTAGCGTTTATCTTTCCTGAGTACATGTTCTGTGTGGCTCTGCTAGAGAGTATGCTCTCCGGCAGAGCCACAATCAATGTCGATTTTATGATTACCTAATGCACGTACAGCGATAACGGGTATACGTACATCATGTACGTTTGACGTACATCATTTTAAGATATAATTGATCGGTTTCTAAAATGGTGGCTCTGCTGCAGAGCATGACACTCTGATGATGAGTTCGGGGGACAGACACCGGAACTCTTTAAAAAATGACAGCAAATCAACCGCGATTTCTGCTATCGTGTAAATATGCATTCTTTGTTTGGAATTAGTGCGGGGTGATACCACAACTAAAAATTTTAAAATAAAAACTTTTTTACAAAAAAAATATAACCGACTTCCTTAAAAACACTACAAAGTAAAAAATAACTATAATTTCGGAAGTCAGTGGCAAAAAAAAACCATAAATACAGATCCTAAGACACCGACTTCCGAAATTAAAGTTATTTCTCACTTTGTAGTGTTTTTAAGGAAGTCGGTTGTTTTTTTTTTTGTATTTTTTTTTTTATTATTTTGTATTTATTTTGTAACTAGCTTCTCCCTGCGACTTTGTTCGCACCAATTTTCTTGCTCCCCAGGCCTAATCCATCGCCTCGAATCGCCTGCCCGTGCGAGTACTTCATATTCGAAACTATTTTCGTTTTGCTTTTTTCTCCTAAGGGTAAGGGTAGGGTAAGGGTAAGGGTGATATTATAAATAAATAAATTTTATAAAAAAATCTTTTTTCAGACCCTTAAGGTGAATGCCTAGATAGCCCTCGCCATACATTTTTCAGGTGTGGAAATCTCGGTAAATAAACAGTTTCTGCAGAATAAAAGCAACTTTAATGAGACTTAATAATGTATTATGTTCGCATATGGCCCAAATTTTATAAAAAAAACAGTATTTCTAGGAGAATTAGACCGAATAAAAAACGAAAAATCTTTACATGTGTGAGTGACCTGAATCGCGCCATCTGACGGAAATTTATAGAACCACCGAGAAAGTTGGTTGCTGTTGTGTTACGAGTTTACGATTAGTAAACATTCATAATAGATGGCGCTGTTCGATATTCGAACATTTAGACAAGAATTTATCTTTTAAATTCGATAATGCGACGTTGCCATTCTAGTAGCAGCGCTCGCACCCCGCGTTGTTGCCATACCGTCAAAGCGTGATTGCTTGAGTCTTGAAAACTTGCGAATCGTTTCCAGAATATTGTGTTTCTAGCAAGTTAGCGCCGGGCGCGCGGGTTTGCCCGCGCAGTTAACATTTTTTGATTGATAAAATGTTTTTTATTATGGAATGAGAAAGAATGCTTTACATAAAGTGAAAAAAATATCTCTGCGATCTGCCCTTGGTTCACACAGATACAATACTAATGTAATTATTGTATTATCTAGTTTAAATACGTAGTAAGTAGTTACTAGTACACGACTTTCCAGATTTAAAAATCTTTTTAATGTATGTAAGTAGGTACTGATAACATTCTGATACGCTTAGGTACTAATCCATTGGTTTGGGTTGAATAAAATCAGAGAATAGAATTTGATGTATAAGTAAGTTATGACTAAATCAGGCGATCAGCGAAGCTACCTACACAATGGTGAAACGTAGGTACTACGTACATCTATTGATTGAATCATATTTCATTCATGTGAAACCAGCAAGATTAGTGAATACACAGACAAACCACTTTGATTTTTCATAATTGCTTATTTTACTAGTATTATTAGCACACACAAAATGCGTCAAGCAGGGTTGCCAACTTTATTTTTTAGAAGATCGTACCATACATTTTAAAAGATCGTACTTTGCTAAGAATTCAAAAATAAAAATAGTACGCATTGAAATTTCAATAAAATAAATGGTAAACAAATGTGGTGGGTGTTACTAAAACTTCAACGCAAAATTTAACATTTTGGTATAATATTTAAGAATCTGGACACCAATTTAGCAACTAAACTTTACGACGAGGTTTTTTTTATTAAAGAAAAGGGGCTCGGAAGAGACTTTGTCATGAAATCCACACGAAACAATAAACACCAGTATCATTAGAACTTAAAACGGGATATTTACCATGTTTATTATTACTTAAAAAAACTGTGCTACCTACTACGGAGAACCATTCAAATGAGTGCCATCCGTGAAACAGTTTTTATCAGGGCTTGTTAACGTTACCAAATTCACACTATAAGTATCGTTAAGTAACGTTATTTTCATAAAGTTAATATTTTAACGGTAAAACGGGTAACGATACTTTGGTATCGAATCTATAAAATAACGTTACCAATTAACGTTACTAGTATCGATACTTTTACATACATACATACATAGAATCACGCCTTTTTCCCATGGGGGTAGGCAGAAACCACGGAACGCCACCTGCTACGATCTCTACACACTTCTTTTGCCTCGTTTAGGTTCATAAAATTGGTCATACACACACGCCGGTTGCGAGTACTACGCACCTGACCTTTCTGAAGAACATCACCAATAAGGTCCCTATATGTCCTCCTAGGGCGTCCCCTCCCGGTGTTTCCACTCACATCTGCCTTGTAAATACCTTTTGTGAGCCGACCTTCATTCATCCTCTCAACATGACCAAACCATCTAAGCATACTTTTTTCAATTTTTGTCACTACATCTTCTTTTACACCACACCGTTCTCTTATCACATCGTTACTTAATGCGTTGTTGTCAACCTGCGCAACCTAAGCGGAACGCCATGGGCGGCGGCGCTCTACGGCAACATCGCCAATCAAACGGTGCAAATGCAACTTCAATAATGTAGACGAAAGAAAGAGATGAAAGAAAATAAATAAAAAATTAACGGTACTCAGTTACCGGTAAAACGTATGCCAAGTATCGTTACCAAGCATTACGTGACCTCTACTAATAACGTTATCTTCGTCCGATGAAAGTAACGATACCAAATTTTTAACGTTATTCAAAGCCCTGGTTTTTATTGAAAAGTGAAGTGTTTTTGTGTTTTATTGACGGTAAGTGTTATTTTTATGTGCAATGAATGATTTTCAAGGTGATATAGAGTATTATTATAATGGTACAAAAGTGTAAGATTTAGAAGATGAAATACAAAATCAAACGTTAGCAACACTCGTTGATTGTCGTCACATGACATACTACAAATTTCAAATATTCTCTCTGAAAACAACAGCTTGGTGGTGGTGTTATTTCTGTTTCTTGAAACATTTCATAAATAAGATACATTTGCTGTTGTTTGTAATTATTCTTTTTGATTACAGATTGAATTGCAACTGAACTGCCTAAGATAAACCCGACTAATAAACTTGCATAAATGTATACGACATGTGTATTCAGGACCGCGAAAATCACGGAAAAAAGTGCAAGCAGTATTCAAAAGACATCATGGAAGTTCTTTTAGTGATCTATAGTGAGTAAATTAGATTCCCATAAGATTTCGAATCAGATTTACGTGAGTGGAGGTTATTTGATACTCGTTGGTTCGTGTTGTGTCTTAACTGTGTACTTTTAACTGTACCTATTTCATTTATTTATCTTTTATTTCAGTCCACATTCAACTCAAGATCATCATCAGCTGTCCAACCATTCGACAGCTGAAGATACGCCCTAAACCTATTCGCGTGGTATACCAGAAATTCGATACGAAGCCATAGCCTGCAGCTCTAGCTTCAATACAGTTGAATCTGTTACAGAGCAAGTAGAGACTGTTGATTTTGATTGGCCACAACCCGATTCAGAGACTGAAGCTTATCAACTAACTGTGGAAAGAACATCAAGTGACAACTTATCAGGTTTGGTAGGGTACCGTATTGTTGACTTGAAGAAGGTCATATGGTCACAACTTTGATTCTTCATCTGGAATGGTAAGTCCCAACTTGATACCATATTTTTATGTTCATTACATTAGTACGCTTTTGCTTGTTTGTAGTGATGAAGTTTTTGTTTGACAATACCAAAGTACAACATATTTTACACAATGTTCAGTGTAACAAATATCATTATTTCTTGGTATGTATGTATAAAAATAATGTATTTCTTGGATTGTTTCTTTTTAACAGCTATTATTATTTTGATTCTAGGTCCAGGGTCAATTGCGAATTACCAAAATGAATAAATGTTACTTCATTTGCTTGATATCTGTCACCCAACCATTGACTGTCATAAAAGTTAACCGGGATGAGGAAGTTATCAACGCTATGATGCCGAAGTTGGTAACATTTTTTAAAACATGTGTACTGCCGGAAATTATTTTGAGAAGAGTTGAGAAAAATGCTAAATGTCTAGACATCAAGGAATTAAAAGGTATAAAAATATAAGTCTTACTCATTTCCTAACTTATTCCGCAGGTCTCTGAGGTGTCGGTTCAGTAAGAATAGTCTAACAAAACTGTGTAAATTCATTTGTTGCAGCGAAAACTGCGTCTTCCAGCATTTGATTCAGATCACACGGAAATTATATAAATGGAAGTAAAAAGTGACAAGCAGAAGACTGATACGGCGCGGCGGCGGCGGCGACTGCAAAAAGTAGCGCGTAGAAAAGAAGATATTTTATTATAATATTTATAAGTATCTTTGTATGGTGGTACGAGTCGATGGTTCGAATCCAAGCCGGCACTTTGCTGAGTGTAAATTATTTCATCACCACAGTTCAGAGGAGGCCTGAGTCTCAGCAGTGGGAACATTATAGAATAATTAATAAGCTTTTTGCACGTAGCGATGTATAGTTTGTGTTATTTTGTTAGTTCATAAGATTTTTCTGTGTAGATAAGTTTCACTCATGTATTTAGGTACCAGCCTAACAATTCAATTGTAAAAGAATATTTATTGCAGTTCAAAATTGTATCATAAGTAGGTATTCTTGAAACATAAATAAATGTTATGGTTAGCTAGCAACCCCTTTGTGTTGTTGTGTAAGATACATGTGCCGTTATATATACTTACGTATGATGTTATTTATATTGTAATCTACATACATAATTCTTTCTAATACTAAATTCAAAATCATAATTGTAAATATCAAAATATTTAAAAAAGTATGTTATCTTTGTATGGTGGTATGACTCGATGGTTTGAATCCAAACGGAAACTATCTAAGTAAATGTAGTGAGAGTAAATAAAACGATTATTTTTATGAAAATATTAACCCCTTTTTACTAAATAAATATTATTAATTTATAGTAAGGTACAATAAAAAGCTTTACAATGTAATAAATAGTCTTTTATTTATTTATTTAGTACACGTCACTATTTACACTTCCATTCCTTCTTCTTCCTTACATTTCTTCCCGTGGGTGTCGTAAAAGGCGACTAAGGGATTTACTAGAGAATGGGCAGCAGCGTTCTCTATGCATTTTACCATCACACTGCGATCGCCAACCCGCTTGCCAAGCGTGGTGATTATGGCAAAGCCCCCCAAATAGGGGGAGGCCTATATCCAGCAGTGATCGTCTTGCGGCTGAGATGATGACTATTTACACATTACAATTTAGGTTCAGTCACATTACTACAACTTATAGGGACAGTGTACCTATATTAATTTCATTTTAAACTGTTTGAATAAAACGACATCTAGTGGTGTCGAAAGTTACTACTATTTACTTTGTATGTGTGTGTAAAGAGTAAAGTCAAGCGGCTAAATCTTTAGAATGTACAAATCTTTGTATGAGACCAGTTAACAAGCACAGTGACTATCTAAAAAAATCAAGTTAATGCCCTAGGTTTCGCATATAATAAAGTTATCTATTAAAGATTTCTAAGTTAGGCGTAAAAATTGAAAATGTTCCAAATTGTGGATCTAGCGCCATCTAGCGACAAAATGGCATCTGAGATAATCATCCATCCACCTTAAAGTCCATTTGTTTAGTATACAAACAACTTAAAACTAGTGTAGTTACCGAGAATAGCCAAACAAACTTTTTAACGTTTTACGTCTTATATATAAAAAAAAAAATTGTGTGGAAAGACTTCGGTTAAGAATAAGTATCCCAGAAACCGGACGTTTTACTTTATTATATTAGTTTGACATTTGTAAACATATTAAAAAAAAAAACACTTATGGTACATAATAAACAAACCAGCATTTCTGCATTTTGATCCATTAAAATGTCAAGTTTCCTTTAATGTTGTTGTTCTATTGTTAGGTATTAGTTACCTAATGACAAACATAATGTAAAACAAATGTCACACACCTATTAGATATTTATCGCGCTCGTAATTCATTAATTATGTGAAATTTTGACTGGGATTTGTGCACTCATTCCGGATATTACTAACTTGTTTTGTTATCGATTACAAACAGTTGGATCTAGTACTGCACTACACAGAAACAGTATTTTTGTGATGGCTCCAAAGATCTATAATAAATTACCAAAATGTATAAGGAGGAGTGAAGATAGTGTCAGCAAATTCAAAAGTCAACTGTATTTATTCCTAATAGATAAGACGTATTACTGTATCGAAGAATTTTTAAATGATAAAATATGACATTACCAGTCCATAGAATTATTACCAGTCCTTTAATATAATTTACCATTGACATGCATGTGAAAGATAAATTTTATTTGATTAATTACGTACAAATAATACATTTAATTGACATTATTTTTAATATGACATTACTAGCCCTTTTATATACTTTACTATTGACATGCATGTAAAAATAAATTATAATTGATTATTATCTATTCACATACATAAAATTGGCATTATTAACACGAACGTGACATTGCATTGTATAAATTCAGATTTATTACTACTAACTTAATATATTTGTACACCAATTTTCATTGGTAGGGCATAGAGCTCAGCTAGAATGTATACGTAAGACCTTTATTACCTGTGTTCACAAATAAAGACTGATTGATTGATTGATTGATTTGTACTTGTGACTTTACCTTTTTAACACGATTTTATTAGCTTCAAACATTATGTTAGTATGTGCCTATGTAACGGAAACTTTGAACATGATTTGACCCCCTTCAAAACGCCGGATTAAAGGCTCGTTCAGACTAGCGCGACGCAACGTCGCGCGAGAATCGGCGATTTATATCCGTAGAACAATTTCTATGACCGTGTCGCGGCGCGACAACTCGCCCCTGTGTGAACGGTCGCGCGCGTTTTCATAGAAATTGTTCTATGGATATAAATCGCCGAATCGCGCGCGACCGCCGCGTCGCGCTAGTCTGTACTAGCCTTTTTTTTTGGATGGGAAATCATCAAATGACTTCTCCCGCGGGGTGAGCGGGAGGGCGTGTCAGACTTTTACTGACTAAAATCCACCCGTGTTCCTTCATTTGCCTATGCCAGGGTCACGGTATCCCTTTCGAACAATCTCGCGACCCTGGCAGGCATCGGTCCTAGCAGACCCCTTCAGTGCTGCTGACATCTCTTTGAGGCGCGCGTGGAACGCTACGCGCCGTTGACCCGAGCCTGGTCCTTACCGGGCGGCGAGCTACCCATTGCTCGCCGCCCGCAAGCTCACGCCTACGGTGGCCGGGAGTCCGCTATAGACTCCCGACGTCCGGGGCGTCTTCTCCTGCAGCGGCTAGGGACGTGAGGGCGCAGAGACTGCCACTCCCTCACGCACTCCGCCTCCTCTTTCGCGAGCATTACTGCTTCGCAGAAGGAGCTGACGGCTTCCAATGTACCATGGGTCGCACCAGGACCGGACCATCCGTATCCTCGCAAGCATCACAGCCTAACCTTATAACCGATAGCCTATAATATATCCTAGCTCATAGAACTAGACATTGTATTGTAAACATACAGTGCACGGAGTCGACACGTGTCGCTCTAACGCAAGTGCCGTACTAGCCTTAACTCGAAATTTGGCATACTTATCAAGGACCAATGGTAATATGATAATTTTAGAAATTTATGCCATTATCCTTACCCGGGTTACCAGGATAATAAAAAAACTATATTTGAAAACTACGCTTACATACGTTACAAAATACGAAAACTACGCTGCTATACGTCACAAAATCCAAAACACCCTAAAAATAGAAAATAATTAATTGTTTAAATAAACTAAAAACACGCTTCAAAAAAGTGTTTGATATCAATTAAAAATTCCTCAAAAAGCACCTCACGCTTTTGTCCATTATTTTCGCTTTTAGTTTGGTTTTATATAGAAACGTGAATTTAAGTTTTTTTTTAACTATTATTTTTACTACATGTATCGTAGGAGTGTGAACATGGATATATAGACGCAGAGCAAGTATGATCTATTGAGAGACTACATTCATAATTTAAATGGTGTCAAGGGTGGCTGATACCTATAATTGCAACACATTGAGTTATCTTAATTGAGATATAGGCTGCAATGTTAATATACAATATATGTTGATGAATCAAAGGTCCTGTATTTTCAACAGACCTCTAAAAATATCCTGTTCTATACAGCACTTAACCACACAAAAAATATTACCTCTCCAAAAATGTTGACTAAACCTATTTACAGAAAGCTCTTTAGAATTATGTAACACAAAACCTCCCCAAAGTTATTCAGCACGTGATATAAACTATTGTTAAAGACCAACAAGAGTGTTGTAACGTGGTTCACCCCAACTCACAGACGTCATTAAAAAAGTTGGACCAATAAAAAAGTCACCAAGTTTCAATTTGTCTTGAGTCGTTGGAAGCCATAGAGTACGGAGTCGTCTCGGCTACTAGAGGCGGCCATATCAACATTTTACATACCAGTTTTACACTCACTCCAACACAAATGATAAATAGCAAATGATAGCTGCAGGGAGTAGTGGTCACCGTAGGCGCAAGCTTGCGAGCGGCGAGCAATGGGTAGCTCGCCGCCCGGTAAGGACCAGGCACGGGTCGACGGCGCGTAGTGTTTCACGCGCGCCTCAAAGAGTTGTCAGCAGCACTGAAGGGGTCTGCTAGGACCGATGCCTGCCAGAGTCGCGAGATTGTTCGAAAGAGATACCGTGACCCTGGCACATGGGCAACTGAAGGAACACGGGTGGGTTTTAGTCAGTAAAAGTCTGACATGCCGTCCCGCTTCGCCCAGAGCGGGAGAAGTCATTAGACGATTTCCCATTAAAAAAAAAAAAGGGAGTAGTGGTGGCCCAGCTCAGACTGAACCGAAAAATGTCCAATGCGAACGACGCATCACACTGGCATCACGCAAATTCTGCATCATGCATGCAGTTTACCGCGCAACTAGCATAAATACAACGTCCCGACTTAAACGTCGGGCGCCAGCCCGCGTTGCTGAGCTGAGCTTTAAATTCGTCCCTAAATAATGACCACTCAGATCCAGGCCGTCCCTTGCTGACCCCCTCTACCAGTGACTCCCTTTTTTTTGTGATCTCGAGGTGGAAATCCTCATGGATGTCCTCCGCCCTGGGGTGGGCGGAGGGGTCTGTCAGACTCTTACTGACTAAAACCACCCCGGTGTTCCGTCCCACACCTACGTCGGGGACCACGGAAACCAATATGTCTTCCGCGATCCCCAACTGGTGCCGGCCCGCTTTTGCAGGCCTCCTTACGTTGGGGGGGAGTGAGGTGTTAAACTCCCCCCATACATAACAGAGAGGCGCGCGTGGAACACTACGCGCAACCATCTCGGGTCCTAAGGAATAGGGGGTGAAGGATATCCCCAGATCCGTCACCCCTGACCAGTGACTCCCTAAGCCAAGGTCCGAACCCACCGTGGGGTGCCCTTAGATATTAGTCGCTTAGTTTGTAAGTTTTTCTTTAGTTTGTAAGCTCTGGCTGGAGGAATTCACAGGAGAATCCTGCTTAAGTAGTGACAACCTCTAAGGTTAACTACGAGAAGTCCTTGGCAAAAAAAAAAAAAAAAACGTCGAGCAGTTGTCCACCAGAAACGATACCCGCCTGATCGGAGGATCCTCCCTTTTCTACAGAGGTAAAGTGAACTTTATACCTTGTTTCTCATACCTCCAGATCCAATGACAATAGGACCGCATTACTATAGCCTAAAGTAAAACATCATATGAATATCAGACAGTTGGCTGGCGGCAGGCTTGCTAACCTGGTTGCTCCCGAGAGAAGACTTAAGCCTACGAGAGGATTTTTTATTAGGTCGTGTGTTGGAAGCATATTTAACATCTATAGTTCGAACTCAAGCAGTCGCTGTACTTTATGTAATTTATTTCATCGCCACTGCTCTCAAAATGGTGAAGGAAAACATCGTGAGGACACTGGTATGTCCTAGGACTGAAAGTTCGAAGACTTGTGATACCCACGAACCCGCACTGGGCCCTCGTGGTGGATTCCGAGAAGCTTATGGGGCATTCATGTGGTGCATGACATAAATTGTGCGCTCAACCCACTTCAGTGCCACGAATTTTCCTGGTACCTTTTCCTATTCCAAGGTCTGAGTTGGAATCCTTACATTTTGACATACATACTTAAATTAGAAATCGCGATGGCAACCGAGGGATAAGAAAACCCCATTTTTTTATTTTTAGACGTTAAAAGCGGCACAACTGAATGTTCCCAATTCTTTTGTGCCCACAAAACTAAATTAAATTGGGAAATCTTACACAATAAATTTAATTTAATGTTAAGATTTTTTGTTTGTAAGTGTCTCTCCCCCTTTGGAGAATACAGGCATAATGTTTTTGTGTAAAAAAACATGTTTCCATAAACTCGATGTTACGTTTCAAGATCGTACTGTCTTATTATAGAATGTTCAATGTATTGATTATTTGGTGTTAAAAACATTTGACAGATACGTTTCTCGGTTAGTACCCTGCTTCGACACAGACATGTTCCGGGTTTTGTCTTTACGATATTCTTATTTCTTAGCCGTTTCTTGGTTATACTTTAAGCACAAGTAAAGAAAATTCTGAACATAGACTCAGTGAAACTTAGGGTGATGAAGAGACCAAACATGGCAGTTGCAATATTCGCGATAGATAGCTCGGAAAAATCTATAAAATACCGGAATAAATACAAATACCTACGTAGATACATACAGAAATAGTTTTTGCTCGTGGTTTCACCCGAATAAAGGTCTAAAAATATCCCACCGAAGCATACTACCGGGGTAAAACGTATTCCGTGTACCAATACCCAAACCCAAGTTAGAGCATAAATATCTGTGCGCCTTTCATCTAAATCCGTTCAAAAGGTAACAAACAGACAGAGTTACATTACTTTCTCACTTATAATATTAATATGAATTTAAGATTAGTGTCACAGTAAATAGACTTACTACAAGACTAAATCTCTTAGTTCAAGGTACTTTAAGGTGACAGGAAACGCCTGGGTGCTATCGCGATCCCAACCAAAAAAAATGGTTCGAGGCACTAATATTAGTACTAACGGGATATATTTCAAATAAAACATACAGTAAATTTGTTGTAGGTTCCTAACTACGTTTCTGAAACTTCTGACGTATGAAAACTAGGGCAACAACTCGGAGTACAAGTTGGCAGACAATTTAGTTCATCGTGTAACTCGATAGCCATACAGAGAAATAAGTTAAGGTATACTCAAGAGCCTGGTATACAAATTACTTCAGAAAAGTTAAACTTTACATAATATAATTATGACTTTTATAATTCCCGGTGGATTGGGCAGAAGGTATTGTAGTATCATGTAATAGGGGGTGGTTCGAAAAACTCAAAAATACTTTGCCCAAACTAGGAATCGAACCCAACATCTCATTAGCGTCTCCCTTGCAACCACTACATTGATTCATCTAGCATACACTATTATCATCATGTTTTTGTTCTTGTCCCAATCAGTGCAACCTGTCTTTATGTCAGCTCACGCCTGGTTGGTCACAGATCTACCCTTACCTAACCCATTTTTGTCCGGTTGGCGTAGTTACTGCAGTAAATTCAAGTGGCGCGTGGTAGGAATCCGTTCCAAACGACCTTATGAACAGCCGAACTATTTACCTAACATTCCAAAATTTTCACTGGTCATTCATTTTTTTATTTTTTTATATATATCGTTTGTTTGGATGAACAGGGTATTAACTCAAAATTTACGATTTTTGACCAAAAATACAGTCCTACTAAAAATTATGCGATCTTTCTAACTAACGAACATGGTTGCATAACAACGTAAAAACAAAGCGAAAAAACAAATGTTAAAACTATTTTTATGTAAATTTTTAAAATAAATAAACATTTGATTATAAATTATTAAGACAATAGTTTAAAAAAACAAAAATTACAAAAAAAATATTATCAATAATTAGGGATCGTTCAACAATTACGTGATCATTTTTGGCCGTTTTTTTAACCCCCCCCCCCCCCCTATGTGATCACAGCGTAATCTTT
Source organism: Aporophyla nigra (assembly GCA_947507805.1). Classification (NCBI taxonomy): domain Eukaryota; kingdom Metazoa; phylum Arthropoda; class Insecta; order Lepidoptera; family Noctuidae; genus Aporophyla; species Aporophyla nigra. Next base: position 23,847,305 of record OX382301.1, read on the forward strand.
TGTTTTAACCCCCCCCCCCCTCGCCTTGATTACGTAATCTTCGTCCGTGCTTAATGTTTGCTGTTTTATTAGCACTGATACGTATGATGCTTGGAAAAGTCGATAAAATATGCCGAAAAAGTATAAAAATACTGAATCTGGTCACACTGTTCCACAGTTTGTCTATAGCAGGGGAAATCCCGTTCCATCTATCTAATAGTTAGTGTTACCAGTATAGACTTCAAAATTGGACGTAAATATTTAGTTATATAAATGATAACGTAATCATGGATTCTCTCCCCCCCCCCCCCCCAAATAATCCAGATGTATATACAAGCACCCGACCCCCCCCCCCCTTCGGTGATCACGTAATTGTTGAATGATCCCTTATATAATTAATAATAATAAATGTTTGCTTTCATTAAATATTATTTTGAAAATTGACTCCTAATATTTGTGGAACATGGTAGTATTATGAATGCTCCTTACTCATAACTAAATGAATTAACAAATCATGAAAAAATAGGATGGCGTAGCAAAATAAACATTATATTAAAAAAATGTCAAAAAAATAATAATCGAAAGGTCAAACATAGACTCCCAAAATTGCATTTTATGAAAATATAATTTTCTAGTTAGTACTTTGGTTTATAAGTATTTTTTGTGTAAAAAGTTATTATTATATTCTTGCCTGTAGATTTTCTATTTTTTCTCAGAAATAACAAAATTAACAAACTCGTGAAGAGAACAAAAACGTTATCAATAAAGTAAGTTTACAAGATATATACCTAAGTGAGGTTAACCAATTATTAACGGAAATGGAAATATATTGATTTGAAAACTTCAAATCGCTCTCCTATTAAATAGGCTTTTTTGAGTTAATACCCTGTTCATCTGAACCGACGATATGCTTTATTGTACACCAGAAAATACATAATAACAAGAACATTTAACACAAAAAAAAACATACAATGGGCGGCCTTATCGCTTTCTGCGATCTCTTCCAGGCAACCTTGGAATGGACACTGATGAGTAATCTTGCGCAGGCTCAGTTCAGCCGAAAGACGTCCACTGCTGGGCATAGGCCTTCACCAATTTGCAGGGGTTTGCCATAATCGCCACGCTTGGCAGGCGGGTTGGCGATCGCAGTATGGTGGTCAAATGCATAGAGAACGCTGCTGCCCATTCTCTAGTAAGTCTCTTAGTCGCCTACGACACCCACGGGAAGAAATGGGATAGTGCAATTCTTTACGTCCAGCATCACACGGAAGGCCACACCCACAAAACAATGAAATTAATATACTAAGATATTTAACTAGATGTCAATGAGCTGCCTTGACTGCCGACTCGTGTATCATTAAGTATTTAACGTTGACTAAATTGGTGCAAATTTGAATAGTCAAACAGGTTGGCTTAAACTCGTCTTGTATAGATGTTCCAGGCAGACTATATGGTCCGTACGCTACAGGATTTGCCTAAAAAAAACCTCCTGAAATTTCAACGGAGGGGTGTAAATGTATCAGGCCCGGGTCGACGGCGCGTTGAGTTCCACGCGCGCCTGAAAGAGATGTCAGCACATACTGAAGGGGCCCGCCAGGCCAGATGCCTGGCGGGATCGCGGTTTTGTTCGATAGAGTTACCGTAGCCCTGGCATAGGCAACTGAATGAACACGGGTGGGTTTTAGTCAGTAAAAGTCTGACACGGCCTCTTAGTTCCGCCCAGCGCGGGAGAAGTTATTTGATGATTTCCCCACCCAAAAAAATAGGGTGTGCATGTACTGAATCTGAAACAGGTTGTGTGTCGGTGTTGCCCATCCTGTACACTGACATGAAATTATTTGTTTGTCTGAAGACTGGCGCTCCCCTAGATGTTACACGTGTTCATAGACAGCCTGGTTACTGCAGTAGAACATCTCCCCAGCAGGGGTGCTGTAGGCCTGTTAAGCAAGCTATCATAAACATCTTAATTACAGACTTAAACACGTATTGGAGGTCGATTGTAAAACTAAGTTTATTTTTAAACACTATTAGCATCAGGTTTATAATAAAACGATCACTAAGAACCAAAAAAAATTAACCTACCTATTTGTTATTAATTTATAAAGCTGTTTGACATTTTTAAGATTAAAATCAAACTAGATGTTATCTAGCAAAGATAAAATTTTACTAGATTTTATCTAACCAGATTATATCTAGCCGTAGATTAAATCTAGACTGCAAGGAATTTGATATTTTTGAGATTTGATCCCTTGATTCTTATCATTTATTAATTATCAACTTTTATTTAACGGCCGTGGTTGGCTAGACAACTCTATCAACTATCACTTATGGAAATCCAAAAATAAATATTATTTTTATTACTACTATATTATTAATTAGGTGAGCAGTTGTTACGGCTTCGACTTGAAAAGTCGTAGGTTCGAAGCCAAACAGGCGCTTTAGTTAGTGTAAATAATTTCATCACCACTGATCTCAAAACGGTAAAGGTAAACATCGTGAGGAAATCAACATATCTTAGAACCAAAAATTCGTAGACATGTGACATCTAGAAAAAGAGAGAAAAAAGTACATTAAAAATAAAGTTAAGTTATATCATGTCAAAAAAGGTTAAAAATTATATTTTCCTTTCATTAAGAAAAAAAATTGCACGTAAATCGTATAATTGATTCGGTAAAAAAATTGGCGTGATACGCAAAAAGTGGACCGGTAGGTATAAGATAACTCTACAACATTAATAAAGGTTTACTAAGATAACACTGATTTTCCGCATCATTGAATAATGACAGTCGCAATACCTAAATACAATATCACGTGAAAAACGTTGTTTTTATGACATGTAACCTATCAAACAGCGAATATCCTCCTTGTAGAGCAAAAAGTCCCATACTCACAAAATAGCACATTATTTGTCGCTGAACATAAAACGACCTCCTTTTTAGAAGTCGATTAAAAATATATATAACGAAGGTGATCACTAAGGTACAATTATAGAAAATTCATCCCCTAAGGGGGTTAAACGGGGGATGGAAGTTGGTAGGGAAGTTTGTAATATTCACCGATGGGAACTACCATCTGCCAACTGTTTGTAGCTGTTTGTACAGGGTCAAATTAAATGAAGTAGTGAAACTGAAAATGATTTAGATGAAAACGAGATAAACCAAAAAAGATTTAATTTCGTGGGTTTTTTTTATTGGGTAATTGATAGTTAGTCTAGTTACTTAAAATATCAGTTTAAAAAATCTGTTTTTTTTTTCTATGTAAAGGTCAAAGGCGTGATTGGGTTCCGTTATTTTTACATGATAAAAACAAAATGAAACCGTTTTTATAAACTATAACTTCAATTAACAGAATTACCAGCAGTCATTGACCCCAAAAAAAATAATTATATCGTGTTTAGTGTCGATACAAGTCTCCTCTGCATTTTCGCTAGACAATTTTATTTCCCCTTGTATATCATGATCGTGATTAATCTATACGTAGATTTTGTGCGTTCAATCAAACACACAATACGTATCTAAATGCTAATTATAACCATACTAGCTTTTGCCCGCGGCTTCGCCCGCGTGGATGTCGGAAATTAATGCAAGAGGACGTACTACCGCGATAAGAATGTGTTATTCCAGGTTATATAGGTAATATAGACTCTGTGTGCTATTTTCGATCCAGATCCATTCAGCCATTTTTGCGTGATTGAGAAACAAACACCCAATCATACATAGTTTCACATCAAAAAAAAAAAGAAATACAAAAAAAAAGAATTAAAAAAAAAGCTTTCATCATATATATAATATTATTAGTAGTAGGATTATAACTCATATTACTTAGGATTCATAGTTTATGAGAACATCATGTGTGTTGGTGTTTTTAAAATAAAAGTAATAGTATTCAGAGTAAGAAGACTGCGACATAGGGGTTGGTTTAGTTGAATATAAGTCTTCCTGGTTTTGCTTAACGCTCCTATTTTACCTATACACTCAATCATTTACCAGACACCGAACATAATTATAGGAATAGTACTTTTGCCAGTGGCTTGGCCCGTATAGCTGTCGGAAGATATCACCCGGGAACCTACTACCGGGATAAAGTAGGTATCCTATCTGTTACGTATCCATGATATAATATTATATCTTTGTGCCAAATTCGATCTAAATCCGTTTGGCCGTCTTTGCATCATTGAGAAACAAACATCCAAAAATCTAAACATCTAAGCCATTTCGCGGTCTCTTACTTGGAATAATACTATTAGGTTTATTTTGAGTATAATGAACACACATGATATTCGCAATTACTATGAAGCCAAAGTAATATGAATTACAATCCTACTTATCCTGTACTATTACCCGGCCGCTGCCAACGCGCTCTGCGCCCGCTTTTTAAATCTCTAATATCTTCTAAGATATTCATTTAAATTACATGCTGTAAAGGGCCAAATTGATCTATATTAAATGCACAATGTATTTAAAGTACTTAATTGGATAAGGATTAATGCTGTATTGCTTAAAATCGCTTCGTAAATAAGCCCTTATTTCTCGTAAAAAGTAAAAGATAAAAAATGGTTATTGTGGGTTATCCCTAAGAGATAGACATATACCATTGAGGACATTTTTGTAGGCCTTTTTAAGGTGTACAATACTGTAGTACATTATTTTGATCTATTTCGTAGGATTCAGCCAGGGTTTTTCGAATTTTGAGACGTATGTCAGCGTAGTTTTCAAAGAAAGTTATTTTTTTCTCAAATAAAAGAATCTTTCTAAAATTAAAGTAGCCTAAGTTACTCCTTGTTACACCAGCTATTCGCCAGTGAAAGTCCCGTCAAAATCGGTCCAGCCATTTCAGAGATTAGCAGGAACAAACAGACAGACAGACAGACAGACAAAAATTGTAAAAAATGTTGTTTTGGTATATGTATCGTGTATACATCCATATACACTTAGTAAAAAGTGGTTATCTTAATATTAAAAACAGACACTCCAATTTTATTTATTTGTATAGATGTATAGATTAAAAATTATAAATCGCTTCGAGTCGAATCCGCTGTGAAAAAATCTCAGAATTTATACAACCGTCAACGACGTCTGCCCTCACACGTCTGCCCGCGTTCGGGTCGCTTAGCTTACTCGGCCATGGCGCGTCATTGCCTGGCCGGCCCCTCCACCCTCGTTCTGCTGGCCGCGCCGTCGACTCATCGCCGGTCATTCTTATCGTTATAACTTTTAAACTATTAGTCCAAATTACATAGTGTAAAAGACAAACTTCATCTACATTAAATACCGAAAGTGATGAAGGTATTTAATTTGATAAGAATTAACTAAATACTCTAAAATATGCAATGTAAAAAAAGTATTCAATTTAAATGTTTTTATAGCTCACTATTTTGGTTATAATGGCTTCCACATAAAAGGTAGATATATGCTGTCGCGGACTTTTATTTAGAACTCTTTAAGATAAACAATCCCACAATACATTCTCTTCATGTAATTCTAACGGTTTAGGCAGCGCACGCAAAGATAGATCTCAGAGGGCAGGATTTTTTCCGACTTACTTGATACTTATCGTTATATTATGGCCAAATCACATAAAATCTTTATAAATTGTAGCCTATGTGTTATTCTGATGTATAAGCTACATTACTGTAAAGTTTCATCAAAATCCGTTCAGTAGTTTTTGCGTGAAAGAGTAACAAACATCCATCCATCCATCCTCACAAACTTTCGCGTTTATAATATTAGTAGGATACCTACTAATACAAGTACTCTGCCACGCGCCTGCGCCAGCGCATCTAACTGCGATGGACAATGACCTTGACACCAGACATGTGTAGCACTGATTCATTGACAAATGACTAACGAATCATCACTCATTACGTACTCACTACTTTGTAAGTAAACATACATAAACTCTTGCGCATGGAGAGATTTGAGACGCAGCGCAGGCGCAGTGCAATGTTGTTTACGGTTTATGTGACAAGAGATGTGTCACGTCTTTTGTCGTATATAGAACGATTTAATTTATCCATCAATGCATTACTTTACTAGTCCTGCCAAGGTCGCGAGATTTGTTCGAAAGAGATACCGTGGCTCTGGCATATGGGCAACTGAAGGAACACGGGGGGTTTTAGTCAGTAAAAGTCTGACACGCCCTTCCGCTCCACCCAGAGCGGGAGACGTCATTTGATGATTTCCCACCCAGGAAAAAAATAATATTACTAGTATAAGCTGACCTCGTGTTGTATAGGTTTTCTACACAAAAAGAGGTCAACTATACTGGATATGAATAGTTTGATATCTTTCGTGTACATACATAATTCAATCTATAATATTTCTACTGCTGGGACACTGGCCTCCTATCTGTGAGAGGGAGTGCGTCGTTATCCACCATGCAGACCCAGTGTGGGTTGCTAAATGTCTTCTAATATTTCGTGACAACCGTGTACCGTGTGGTGCCGGACGTAAAGAATAACACCACCCCATTTCTTCCCGTGGGTGTCGTAAAAGGCGACTAAGGGACTTACTAGAGAACGGGCAGCAGCGTTCTCTATGCATTTTACCACCATACTGCGATCGCCAACCCGCCTGCCAAGCGTGGCGATTATGGCAAAGCTCCTCAAATTGGGGGAGGCCTAAATCCAGCAGTTGATACCATATGGCTGAAATGATGATGATGATTTCGTGACATGCCGGTTTCCACGAGATCTTTTCCTTCACCATTTTAAGAGCAGTAGTGATAAAAATAATTACACAAAGTGCCTGCTTGGGTTCGAACTTAAAACCCACAAATCGTACGTCACGTCGTTTCCACTGGGCCACAACGCTCTTGTCATACTCGTACATATGTACCAAACCTACTTTTTTTTTTGGTGTGAATTCTTCAAATGACCGCCCGCTCTAGGTAGAGCGGAAGGACGTGTCAGAGTTTTACTGACTAAAACCCACCCGTGTTCCTTCAGTTGCCTATGTGCCAGGGTCACGATAACTCGTCCGAACAAATCCGCTAACAGAGTGGATTTCTGAGACGGTGCAGGGACGTTAATTGTTTTCGCGACAGCAAAACGATCCTGAAATACTTATGTACCAATACTGTGTAGTACGGTGTTCCTATCTACATAATGGCGCTACTTATACTGGTTTATCGATCATATATTTAACACGACTTGAATATATCAATATATCGTATACCGCAGTTAGTTAAACATTGTCTCAATGTACTGTGACAAAAGCACTAGACAATTTTTAGTATTACATTATCTATACTATCTAGACTAATATCAAAAAGGTAAAGAGATTGTTTGGTTGAACTTACTAATCTCAGGAAGTGCGTTTAGTGATGGATAACCCATTTATCGAGGAACGCTATAGACTATATAACATCACGCTAGAACCCTTAAGAGCCGAGCAAAAATACAAATACAAAAAAAAAACACGAAGATCTCGCACGGGCAGGCGATTCAATGCGACGACGGGGAGGGTTGGGGGAGCAAGAAAAACGCGGACGACGTTGCGGGCATAAGCTACTTTGAAGTAATTGCTTTGACGTTTTTTTGCTTTGAAGTACTCGTCCACATCGCTATCATCCGGAAACATATCCAGAATATTATCAGTGTATTTTGACTTTGAATATTTTAATATTGTCGTTTTTTCAGCGCAATCGAATTACTATCTAACCGAAATTTTATCATATTTTTTTTTTTCTGTAAATACAATATGTAACTTCTTTGTCGTACAAAACAAAACAAAAATACCAATTGATCCCAACTAATTATTTTTATTTGTCTTCCAGGTCAATGATTTATAAACGGTACAAGTAGGTTATCAGAAACAGTTCATACCTACTGTCTGCTTGTTATCATCGCACCTTTTTTTTTTTTTTTTTTTTTGGATGGGAAATCATCAAATGACTTCTCCCGCTCTGGGCGGAGCGGGAGGGCGTGTCAGACTTTTACTGACTAAAACCCACCCGTGTTCCTTCAGTTGCCCATGTGCCAGGGTCACGGTATCTCTTTTGAACAATCACGCGACCCCGGCAGGCATCGGTCCTAGCAGACCCCTTCAATAAAGCTGACATCTCTTTGAGGCGCGCGTGGAACACTACGCGCCGTCGACCCGAGCCTGGTCCTTACCGGGCGGCGAACTACCCATTGCTCGCCACCCGCAAGCTCGCGCCTACGGTGGCCGGATCATCGCACCTTCACCTGGTTATTTGCGTAACGCACTCATTTATAGATTAATTAATCCGGCTTATTAGGGAAAATCTGCGTTTAATTACTGTACCTGCCATGGGTGGAGGAAAACCTTGCAAGGAAACCTGGACTTATCATCCTCATGATCAGCATCTGCCAAGCCTTTGCGGAACCGGATACCAACCAATATTTTACATGGGGCGACTGCTTATATGTATGAACTCCACAACCCTGTTACTGGGTAATACGGTACCCCTTGTTAAGACTGGTCAACAGAGTTTCGGACTTCTGATGACCCGTAATAACTGTCAAAGATTCTCGAATGACAGCTGAGACCAATGACGTAACGTGCTTTCCGAGGCACAGAGGGTGGTACTAGAGAACGTGGTCCGAGAACACCTTTACATACATACCATACAAGATTGTATGGTATGTAATAACACCCGCGGGGATTTTTTAATGTAATTTTGATGTTTAAAAAGTGCTGATCTTTAGTCTAACGTCAATAAATTACTTTTAATTTTGAGTTCGGTTGTATAATTTTTTGAATACCACTAAAATAGGAAATTCACTTTTAGCTACACTTACAGCAATAAGGTACAAATCGTTTTTACTTTGCCTCCAGGAGGCACAATTGCCAATTCGTCTTCTTGAGTGAGCGTGGTGATCAGTGCTCGTGTCTTCTCTGTTTGAGAAGAGGCTTTTGCTGTACAGTGGGATTAATAATAAGGTGGTATTGTATACAGCACTACCTACAACTTGAGGAATACAGGCTTCATGTTATGTATGTATGTACGATCACCAAACCAGATATATAAGTATCTAAATATAATAGTTGGATAAAGTTTAAGTTTAGTTAGAAACCGTTGTATGTTATCAAATATAAATATATTTACGAACTGTTCATTAATCAAATGAAATTTTATTCGAAAAATCTTTAGGTTTCCTACTAAACTTCAATTATATCCGGCGACGCTGATTACTTTATCTCTTTTGATGCCTGTACATGATATGTATTAAATCCGTGTGGGATATTTTTAGCAGCAAATGAGGCTAAATATATACGATGCGTTTAGTGTTATAATTGTTGCTATAATAATTAGTTTCAACACGTGGACTTGATTTAGTTGTAGTCACGTGTTTAGAGTATGCCCTCGGCAATGTTATCATCATCACCACCTTAGCCGCAAGACGTCCAGTACTGAACATAGGCCTCCCCCAAATTTGGGGGCTTTGCCATAACCGCCACGCTTGGCAGGCGGGTTGGCGATCGCAGTTCGGTGGTAAAATGCATAGAGAACGCTGCTGCCCGTTCTCTAGTACCTAAGTCCCTTAGTCGCCTAAAACGACACCCAGGGGAAGAAATGGGGCGATGCGAAGCTATTCTTTACGTCCGGCACCACTCGGCCGAATTTAACAGTACCTAATATAATACGGTATTCTTTTCCGTGTAACACTGATGAAAAAGCGGTTGTCTGCGTTATACATTTTATTAAGAATATTCATGAAATGTACCTCCCTGTGTCTTTAATCTAGCTCATTAGTCGATTCGCACGAATTTAGTTTAAGAGTGGGCGAATTGATGACTCTAGATAAACGTATTAGGCAATTGGCACGTGTTGAATTTTAGGTAAAAAAGGAATAACAATTTTGTTCAATTTTCTCCTATTATCTAGTAAGAAAAAAAAATCTAACTTGTCATATTGCATTACATTCAAAGCGCGCCTTTGCTAATGAGGTATTTCCGGAGTTTTTGATTCGCCCACATTTAAATTAAATCGAACCAAATCTAATCTAATCTAATCTATTTTTTTTTATCTATCTTTATTTAATCTTCTTCTAAGATTTATATTCTATAAATTCGTGGGGATGGGTTTCAAAAAATAATAAAGTGTCGATCCGCCGTTTTCGAGCGAACAAATTCGTGCTAATTGACTTTATTCTATCTATCTTCTACTAATATAATAAAGCATTTGTTTGAACGCCCTAATCTCTGAAGTTACGGACGGATCTTTAGGAGCTGAGCAATAAGAAAAATAGTCAGAAAGGACAATAAACGAAAACGGGTAGGAGATGCATGCAACACAGTGGGTCGGGACCGAGGCAGTTTAATAAAAAATCGGCCGTTATTTTAGTATACATTATACTAAAATAACAGCCATTTTTTTTTACATTCCACGCAAATAATGTCGCGGGCTAATATAATTTATAGAATCCAGTAGGTAATTAAAATTAACATGATCTTATCGACGCTCTAACAGTCTAACCGATTAATTTTAAACTAAATTGTTTTAGATTTACGACCTCCCAGTCTGTAGGTATTGCTTTTAATAGGTAGCTCAGCATCACATTTCAGCCGAAAGACGTCATTGCTGAACATCGGCCTTTCCCAAGTTATCTACTTAGGTTGCGCGTCACGTGCATATCCTGATACGATAGATACTATTTGCTGTGGTCGAAGCGAGGGTTCGCCCGCCACGTGTATCGCCGTTTTGTACAGACGCCAGCACATCAACAGCGATCGCACGGTTGAATTTTGGGCCAAAGATGTATGAACTTTTTTCCATCGATACTCTAATATGAAGAACATGATTAAAGACTAGGTAAAATAGGTAGATAGGCCATGTTCCATCATAACACAGTGCCAGTGCAAGTGTACTAACAGAAACACACCAGGGTATATCTCGACGTGACAATGATTGTTGCAATCTTCCAATCAAGCGATGATGCGTACAACTGTTGAAGCGAATTGAAGCATCCGTCGGCGGTGCGTAGGCGCCATGCTTTCTTTCGAAGACAGACGATGGATGGATTATGAAGAAATTTTACTTATGAGTATAACAAACTGGATTCTAGATAAAAGCATTTTAATAGGTAAGCATGTTTCTTGTGTTGCGGGACGAAAATAATAGCACCATCCCACTCCTGTGGGTGTAGTAGGTGGTGACTAAAGGGACTTACTAGAGAATGAGCAGCAGCGTTTTCTATGTATTTTACCACCATAGTACCTATGACACTACAGCACGCGACGTCTTTCGGCTGAACTGATGATGCCCACATTTCTCGTCTCTGTGAGAAGGAGCGGGCCGAAATCCACCTCGCAGGCCTAATGTTGGTTGGGAGATGTCACACGTCTTTCAGTGTCAATCCTTGGTTCTAGGAATTAGTGATGAAATAATTTAAACAAAGTAAAGTCGCGATCGTTACCACTCAAGTACGTATTTTTTGCTGCAGTAGCGGTGCGCCTCTCCGTAATTTTTAATGGTAATTTTAATTTGTCAAAATAAAACAACAGCTCTCTTCTGTAAAAATTACACCGTGAAAACATATTTCAAGTGTCCTTGACCTTAGCTGTCACAGTGACAGCTCACGTCACTACAAAATCATAATTTATGAGAGCATTTATTTTTGTAGTACCTAAGAGGTTATTTCAGACTAGAGCAACTTTCAGGGAAGTTGCAAACATATTTTTACGTAATATAGAAAGTCGATATATTAGTTAGCATCATATAGAATTCGACCGTGCGATAATTACTCTGCATTTATAACAAGTCCCATCGAAAAAATAATCATCATCATCATCATTTCAGCCGTAAGGCGTCCACTGCTGGACTTAGGCCTCCCCCAATTTGGGTTGGCTTGGCAGGCGGGTTGGCGATCGCAGTATGTTGGTAAAATGCATAGAAAACGCTGCTGCCCATTCTTTAGTAAGTCCCTTAGTCGCCTTTTACGACACCCACGGGAAGAAATGGGGTGGTGTTATTCTTTACGTCTGGCACCACACGGTACAAAACTACACCCTAAAAATAGAAAATAAATAATAGTTTTAAAAAAAACTAAAACACACGCTTCCATTGAAAACCAAACTAAAAAGTACAAAATAATGGAAAAAAGCGTGGGGTGCTTTTTAAGGCATTTTTTTATTGATATCAGGCACCCCACGCTTTTGCGGAAGCGTATTTTTTAGTTTTTTTATACTATTATTTATTTTCTATTTTTAGGGTATTTCGAATTTTGAGACATATGCCAGCGTAGTTTGGACGTATGTCAGCGTAGTTTTCGAAGACAGTTTTTTTGCTGTCCTGGTAACCCTGGCAAGGATAATGGCACAAAGTTATGGAATTATTGCATTGTCATCGGTCCTTGACAGGTGTGCAAAATTTGAATGAAATCTGGTCGTTTATAATGGGTCAAAATCGAGCTATAAGGAGTCGGTTACAAAAAACATACAAACAAACATACAAACATACAAGTGAAGCTAATATAAAGCGTGTAAAAAGAAAAGACGTTAATCTAAAAATATCTCCAAAATTACACAATAAAAGACTGTACCCTACGCTGAAACAATAAACCGGGAGAATCATTTGGTGTCAACTAAAACTAGGCCACTTGGGTACTAGTGTACCCAAATGTACGTCCAACACCACACAGAGCTACTGAAGATGTACTGGAGGTACAGACTGTTAGCAAGTCGCCGGTCGATGATCACGGGCTCATACGAACGAACACAAGTGGGTAATGACCGTATCCGGGCGAGCCAGCGTGAGCCCGAGCACCGTGCTGGGACGGATTAGGGAGGCGCCTTATGGAGTAATGAAGTAAAATTAAATAAAAATATAAGCGAGTATTCCACATAATTATTACGATGATATTGCTGATGGATCGTAGGTACCTACACAAGCGAACGTCTTGTGAAAACGTGTTGTTTTATGCACTTGTTTTCTCGTTAGGGACTTTTTGTTGTTGTAAGTAATAGAACGTCGAATGTTGACTTATGTCAGCTATGAGTGAACCACATCCCAATTTAGAAATTAGCTACATGTTGCTTCATCTTTTGTTTGGATTTTGTTTTGCCTATCTCTTCATTAGGTTTCTTTCACATTTTAAAGTGTTCGATGTGTGTATGTTGATATAGATCACAGACTATACCGTTTTGATTGTACAATTTGACTACGAAAGATGATGATATTTTTTTTGACGAATCAAGATGATCCTATTTATAAGGTGATTTAACTAACATGAAGTTTCTAATATTGCCATTGTTGCACAGTAAATTAAACACAACAGCTTACTTTAACGATGAAGTTTTTAGGTAAGTATTAATGTTTAGGTTAAGTCACATTAGTAAACAATCGCATCACAAGCGGTGTTTGTAGCTATCCTGAATTGTTTTTTTTTTTTTTAAGTAATCTGAAAACCAATAATTTTCAAACATTAAACAGGTATAATATATTATACTTAATTACCTACTCTTTTTTCTATACTATAAACAAAAATGTCGTTAACTGAGTAATAGATGTCCTACATTGAGAATAAAATAATCGATAATCAAATCGTTGCAAAGGCAAAATTCAATATCACACCATACAAATTCCCTTAGTCCATCCCTGTCCACAATATCAGACGACATACCTAAGCATGGTTGACCCTCCGTTGTTTGATTCATACATTCAAACACTTATAAAATGATAATGACTACTGATAAAACAGTTATATTATTATGTAATTATGATTGTTTACTTACATACCTATCTAACCTTTGAACTCATGTTGAACATACACAAATATTTTGACGAACTAATTGATGTTGATAGAAATTAGAGGTGCGCCGAATACTCGTTGAGTAGTCGGTATTCGGCATACTCGGTCATTTTGGTAGTACTCGATAAAGGTTGAATAACTCGGTTTGACCTCTTATCAATATTAATATACGAAGATTGGTCATTGTCAGAAAATAAGAAAAACTTAGGAAAATGTCGTGCGGAAAGTTTTGAGTATGAATAACAATAGAAGAGTAGAGGGAGACCAAAGAAACGATGGTTGGACTTTGTGAATTATGATATGGATAAAAAGGGGGAGACTACTGAGATGACGACTAATAGAGAAGTGTGGAAGAAAAAGACATGATGCGCCGACCCCAAATAAATTGGAATAAGGCCAGGAGAATGATTATCAGTCATTGTCTGAAAACCTACGTCACAAATCAAATCAAAATATTTTTATTTCACATATACCTACAAGGGCACTAATGAAACGTCAGAAGGTAGGTGCACGGTTCCAAATGGGTTGATTGCTATGGAGAAGAGCCGGCAAGAAACTCCACGGTTACTTTTTATAAATAATTGGCTTTTACAATAGTTTCAAATTACAGTGTTAGTAGGTATGCGAGAACAGTGTAGGACTGTCAAAACAAGTAGCAGGTACTTAATAAAATAGAAAATTGTCTATATTCTACAAGGCCTACAACATTCTCACATTTACAAAAAATATAAAAGAATATAAAATACTCTAGCACAAAAAGGAACATATTTATTTAGATATTTCTATTCAATCTCTGGACTCTCGAAAGGCTATAGCTAAGCAATAACAGCCGCACGGGCCTTCAATCAGTTTAAGCTACTAGCCCAATACGTGCGTCAACTTAACCGAGTTACTCGACACGGTACTCGGTTCGGTAAATATAATGTCACGAGCCTGGGTTCGGGATAAATAAATTTGTACCAATTTACGCCAAAATCACTAGCAGTTAATGCAAATAAACACAAATAGAGTAATCAGAATCACTGGAACTTCTCTCATATCTGGTTTAATGTTTCGCAATACTTACTGTACTGCCTCCGCAGTTTTTTTTTTAGGAATTTCATTTCGTATGTCAGTCTAGGAGTTTGTTGATTGTTTAACCGGACTTGCCTGTGGTTACCTTAGTACATTAAAACCTCCAGCCAGGGCTTAAAAACTTAAAACTAGAGCGGCTAAAAGCTAAGGGCACCCCTGTAGGGTAAGAATACGGTACCTCGGCTTAGGGCATTGCTGGAAGAGGGCAGCAAGGAACGGGCTGGATCGTAATGAAACTGCATCCGCAGTGCAAACAACCTTACATTTATCTGAGCTTATAATTCTAGATAATTCCAGAAATTTCATGTAGTTCTGCTATTCGATCATAGATGGCGGTAAGGTGGCGTTTCTAGAGAAATTCGAGTACATAATATATTATGTGAATATTCGTGTTGTTCTGCTACTCGATTATAGCCCGGTGGCATGGCGTTTCTAGATAATTCGAGGACATACATGAATATTCGTGTTGTTCTGCTACTAGATAACAGATGGTGGTAGGTGACGTTTTCTGTCTTACCGATCAATGAGACAGTAATACCGAGCAATACTCGGTTAGTCGGTAAAACTTGTACTCGGCGCATCTCTAATGGAAATTTGTTTAATAATGAGAAACTCCAAATGAGTTGGTAAATGAATATGTAGGTATGTTCTAGGAAAGAGATGGATGTGTATGCAGCTGTGTGTTTTCCCGTTTGTTGGATATAAGATGGTGGAGGGTTACTCCCGTACTCACAGACGCCAAAGGGAACCAAATAATAGGAATACTTATCAACGTGTCGATCCTCCTCTTACTTTGTACGGTTTTTAAACATGAAGACTCCGTTAATATGTACGTCCAAATTGAATAGAAATTGTATTGTAGGTATACATAAATGTTCCGAAATAAATTCTCTAATTGATGTTGAAAAACATATCAAATTTCGTTGCGAACTTAGAAGAACAACGCGACCACGAGCACACA